>OZ029915.1:35653072-36853072 GCA_964023275.1 Norana najaformis | reverse complement strand
AAATTACTTATCCACCATAGGCTGCCTTCGATCTTAGTGGATTGCTCTTCTGCTGGATATTGACCTGATTTTGGCTTGTTTTGGTGAAACATTGGAGGATGCCTTGTTCATCAGACACTGGCGCGATAGAAGTTACTAATTAACTAACTAATCTAGATTTGAAATGAATTCTACATTCAATAGGAACATGATGAAGCTCACCCGTGTGACCTTGTATTGAAGTATCGTTGATACAACTGATAGCAATGCAATCTTGTGATAGGCTGACTGTGCATCAAAATCTTGCTAAACATGCAGATCGCAAACGTTTCTTTCTGCGTCGATTTGTATTGTACATCAGCTGTCTGCAGGTCTGTTATAAAATGTAGGCCTTATTTTTGCGCTTTGTTAAGCTTGAATTGGCAATCACACTATGCTTGCTTACGAGTTTAACGGATCCTTAAGGCTCCCATTTTGTTTCAGGAGCCGTTAATATCTTAGACTGTTTAGCTAGCTTAAGGGTTAATGTTAATTAAATGCAAGATCCAAGTCTTTCCAGGCAAATTAATTATTTAAAGAGAGGCTTAAATGACAGGAAAGATTAATTAATTAGCCCGCTACTGCATACAGTGCGTAATCGTATGAGTCATAGCCTTACCTGCTCGTACTGGAAAGATATTGGAGCATAAGAGATTTATCAAAGGGAGGTAGAAGACGGGAAAGCTTCTTCTGAAGAACGCTGATTTTGCCATTGCGCACATCGCCTCAGCATCTAAAGAACACAGAAAAACCAGTCCCTCATCTATGCCAATTATAAATATTTACCACCTTATACACTCTTTCATCAACTGATTGCACGAGAGTAACGCCGCAGGTAAGACACCGTCTCTAAAAGACTGCAGTCACTTGATATATGTGTGCAGCCATATATCTTACGCTTAGGGTAGGAAAACTGAAAAACGGAAAGAACAAGCGAGACCGGTTCAGTGTATTGGAAAGCAAGCCTACAGCTTCCTTTAGACAGAAACCGACTACTCTGCGCTGTGCCAGAAAGAACACGTAAGACCCAGTGGCGGCACCAGCATTGCTTGCGCGGGGGTGCGAGCGCATTTTCAGAGGGGCGCCACATCAGGCAGTCAACCATGCCCGAGTCTGGTCTGAGGAACGCCGGTATATAACTAAGAGGGGCGCGGAGGGGGCGAACCGCTTCCCTCAAACGAAATCCGTCTCTGGTAAGACCCTGCAAGTGCCAAGTGCCAGAACATTACCTGAATGTATCGGTCCTTGATTGCTACTGGACGAAATGCATAATTAATTTGCGGTTAATCTTAGACCTTTGTGCATCGGACCCACGATAGACAGAATGGAACTCGACAAGCGACATCAAACGACATTACTCAATTACAGCGACAGTTTCCTTCGCTGCTGCTGTTGCTGCTGTATGCTCAGCTTTTGAGTCTGCCCCAAACAGGCGTTCAGTCGATTCCATGGCCTGAGACTGTCAATAGTTGTACGCGGTTTGTTCTTAACAGAATTAACCCTCTAGATACTCAGAGATTGAGCCGACCTGACGTCACTGAGGCCGTCATGGGAACGGCACATGACACGCCGCTAGGACGTCTAACGGCCATGGCCGAAAGGAGGCTCTTAGGAATGAGAACGTCAAAACGAAAGGTCAGCAGGGCAAACATTAACCTTGACATCTCATGCAATGACTCGACGACCCCGTCAAATCTCAGCCAGATTCGGAGCTAGCAGAACGGTTAGACAGACTGCATAGCTGAAAACCGATTTTTAAAAATGCCCCATAAAAGAGTCCACCAGAAAAACCGACGAGGAAGCAACGCACCTGCGCCAACAAAGGGTCAGAGGTCAGTATTTGAATTATGCCTGTATGCTTGACCTCTACCATCGACGCTTATCGTGCGCTACATTCTGATGGACTGACCATTCAAGGGCATTGGACGCCGTGTTTGTGCATTGAAACACACGCTTGCTTGCTGTAAAACAAACTGCCTTGAACGAAGAATACTGAATATGTAGCCACTATTTCCGCTACCGTTTTCTCCATTCATTGTGATAAAGAAGAACTAAGATCTGTCTGCTATTTCAGTCTTCTGTTCCACATAGCGGATGTAGAGATTTCCGCTTTCAGCCGGAGATCTAATCAAATATGAATGTCGCAGAGCCATCGCTTCTATCATTGATCCAATCCCATGGAACTGGATGGATGGAATTGGTAAAGCCGTGTGCGTCTGTGTACTTAATGCACAGACCTTGACTTTAAAGCCAAACGTCTCGCTAATCTGCCTCGGTTGAGCTCGGTTTGCTGGAAGACCGGCCTGCCACAAGGCGTAGTATTACTGAGCGGTATGCATGCATGGGACTGATGGATAGGCTGAAGATATGAGTTAAGGAAGCCAGAGATCGGGAGGATTAACTGCAGTCCTCTGCATAGCGACGGCCTTTTACGATTACTGCGGGCCGTGTTAAACTGTGGGTCCGGCTACAGCATATATGTAAATATACGCGTTTTTCTATAGCGACCGTATGTCCTTGACCCTACTAATTTTTCAATGAATTAATCGGGTGAGATCCTTCACCACTGCTGCCCATTTTAATGGGCCCCACGCCATATAAGGTCCCCGTGTATGGACAATGCTTGCCCGAGATTTAAATCTCAGAAATAAGCCATGTTTGGGACGCGAACCGCATAAGAGCCGCATGGGTTCGTTGTCCCAGACCCTAACCTGTTTGGATGACAAATTTTATCTACTTGAAACTATTATCAAGGCTTTTAGACATTCGATTTATTTCCAAGTTTCAAAATAACTAAAACCAAATCGTCTAGAGATCTGGAAGCAGTAGTCTCTGCAAAGATCTGCGCGATGTCCTTTGCATCAAACATGTCCCCAAAGACGCATGAATTTAGCGTTTTCTTTCGGTCAGGAAGTGAAGTTCTCCTGTCATTAACAGCTCTCAATTATATGTAATGAAGTCGTGCATTCCTATAGACCGACGCTTGTGATTGGACTTAACGTTAATCTTCCACGATTAGCTTAAATCAGCTTTTTCACTCACACATTGGCCAGACAGCCAACAATGGCATGGCGAATGAATAAAATAGTTCCCAGTATAGATGGTAGACGGAATACGAAATGCGTCGATAAAAACGCAAATCAAAGAGATTACTTGCCGTTAGCTCTTCAACGTATCACATGTAACCAGATTAAAACCATTAAAGTTATTGAAATTCATAGGCTAATTCTTTATTCACAAATACTGCTCATTTACAGGGGAACGTGTACATCCCACAACGTCAAACCACTAACCCATAGTGGAAATTCCACAAACCACTAACCCATAGTGGAAATTCCACAAACTACTAACCCATAGTGGAAATTCCACAAACCACTAACCCATAGTGGAAATTCCACAAACCACTAACCCATAGTGGAACTTCCTTTTAGCCCGTGCCACAACTTGTGTTTAATGTTTTTATTACATTTCAAGCTAACAATCAGTTTGCGAGTTAATAAAGTGGAATTTCGTATGTAATTGATATATGGTAAAACAGTACTCAAGAGTAGACACCATATATTTACGACTGTCTTCACCTCTGCTCGTCTATATGTCGTCTGTGAATCCGTAAACACACCTCTGCCTGTTTATCTTGTTTGGAACATTTCCAATTTGCAAATCGTTCATTTCAATCGAAGACATTCTCCATTCCTCCATTCTTGATATATGCAGACACTTCTGATAGGTAGACCGATCCCCATATTTTTTATCAGGATAATCCTTCGCTAGATACTGGTTAGTAAGTACATTTTAGATATAAACAATGAAAACAATTTCTAATAACGAGTAATCGAATTACTTTTCACAAACAGAACGCTTCGGATATACTGCTTCTTTTAAAAATATATCCTGCTAAGCTGTTGGCTTAACCAGTAATACATGTTTCTTTAAGGATCCCTGTTTTACTCATTGGCAGACAACGTGGACCTGTTTACTCAGAGCATAGATTTTCTTACCCGTTCGCCCCTTCTTAAAATGGCCTTGATGTAGATCTAAATGGAGTGGCCACATTACAAGCACCTGCCTCTAATCTGCTAAGTTGCATTTCGCTCAATCATCAAACATTTACAAACGCATAAACACGAGTTTCACTTTCACGAACAATGAAAGCTTAGTAGGGGCGTTTCTGCCGCACAGACATACACCGACAGGCAAACAGACATCTACGCATACATATGCATATAACTGGCGCACAGAGTATTCTCGTCTCAATCTATAAATTACACAGACGCAGACAGACCGCTATAGCATACACGTTGAACTCGAGTATGTGGCTGGCGATAGCTGGCAGGTAACTAAGAACTTGAACATCGAATGAGATTGCTTGGCTACAGCGGCAGGAAAAGGAGGAGAAAGAGAAAGAGGAGGAGGAAGATGGAAGAAGGAAGATGGGGAGGAGGAGCAGAAGTGGAGAAGAACCTGAAGGTGTTATATTTCCTAACGGGCATAGTTATCACCTACGTCAATGTTTCTGTTACCCCGTAATGGTCCATTAGTTAATTAGTTTTTTCGTGGCGGGGCGGTCGGTCGGCAGGTCGGTCGACCGATGATTGCTTGCGCCCTTTACGGTTGGAGAGAGTCGCGATGCAAGGCGAATCTGGTGGCTGCTGGCGAAATGGCAGATTTAGGACGGGACGCGATTGCACGAGGTTGCTGATAATAAACAACCTGTTATTATTAATCGCGATTCTAATATGGAGCGGATGAATTATTGCATGATCGGTCACCGATGACAATGTCCAAAGCCCAGCGATGACGATGTTGGCAGTCAGCGCTCGAAAAGTGGATACTCAGCGCTGCCTCGTCGGGTAATGAGCTGAGCCAGTTTCTCGTCTCGACCACTGGCGCTACAGGCGTCTGAACGGCTGGACCTGACAAGTTCCATGGCCAGACGTCAGAGCAATTGGCGCCCCCGTGTAATTTAATGAAACGTATGAAACAGGCTACGAAGATACTTAACAGCTTCGTCTAGATTGGGTTATCTTGGCTAGTAAAGCGAAACACGAAACGTTAGGATTTGATTTCAAGCGCCCCAGACGTACAGACTTCTGCCTATGGCCAAAACTGGGCTATTAATGCTAGTGTCAAGAATAAAAATGTCTAAAAGATACCGCTATTATTCTGTTTTCCAAAACTATGGTTACCAACAGACAGACAGACAGACAGGCAGACAGACAGACAGCAGACAGACAGACAGACAGACAGAAATAATTACGGGTCTGGCAGCACCAATTTCCACACAAGCGATGCCAAAATGGTTTTGCTTGACTGAGCGCTTGTTGAATGAACCTATTGTTTCTACTCAGCTTCGAGGGCTCAGAAGAAATGCAGATTTACGACTAGAATCTACGTTTACGGCGGACGCGCAGCTATAAGTTAGCGCGATATAAGTACCTGAGTGAAAACAACAAAAATAACAACAGCAACAATAATAATGATGATGATGATGATGATAATAATAATAATAATATACACCACGTGTTCCTATCTGTACAGTAAGCAAGACAATGGCTCATCTATGAGAGGCCTATCCATCGATGGACTTCGGACTCGTTTTCCTGTGTTTTATAATAACAAAGCCTTTCGGACTTTGCAAGTGCAGACGTCACACCAGTAAACCAACAACACTCAGTCCCGGCAGTGTTTGTTGACAGAACTTCAGGTGACAAACCGTTGTGGAATTGCGGTTGATTTATTTGCACTTCAGCAAAAGTGTGGAGATTGTTGAGTCTATAGGTGTTGAGATTCGTCACTGTGACCTTCTCGTTAGCGCTCTGTCTGTGACATCCCAAACTAAAGTAAAGCAGCTTTGCATTTTCAGATAGATGTTCTGTCTACTGGTTCATCACAAAAGATTTGACCCATCCTCTCATCCACAGTCCTAAGCCGATTAGGCTGCTAAAGTGCTGACTGACTACAAAATTTCGACTCAATATCGGCGAGTGCATCGGATTTAAAGTATGCCTGCTGTGGATTAGTGTCTGTACAACTGACAATGCAGAAGAGAGCAGTGGGTCACAAATCATCATGAATCGTGATACTTTATGCTGTGCATGATTGCTTTCTCACTCATGTATTTAAAATGGGGGGTTAATGGGGCAGATAATGCTATGGAGGGATTTCCATATTTTAAGGAGGAGGTGACGGAAGGGCAGAGAAATGTTCGAACTAAAGAGGAGTGAGTTGAACGGAGTGGTTGAATTATAAAGAGCTGACAAAGATAGAAGGGTTGGATTCGATTGTATTGTAGGTAAGTGATAGGACTTTATACTCTAGTCATTTAGGTATTTTAAACCAGTGGAGTGATTTGAGAACAGGAATGATGTAATGATGTTTGGAGGCTTGATGACGGCAGGGGCGAGAGCATTCTGGATAGATTGATGGCGGTTTATTTGCGTGGTGTCCATATTCAGGAAATGTGAGTTGCAGTAATCTAGTTTATCATGGACTATGGATGTGGCGATGATAGATCGGGTTTTGAAGTTAAGCATAGGGTGGATTCCGCAAAGGTCACGAATATACATAAAACAAGAGCGGGAAAATGGGTGATATGATCAGAGAAACTGAGGTGTTGCTCACAGATCACACCGACATTGCTGACACCCATTCAGTTCTACATAATGACTGGACAGTTCGTCTATCGACTGATTTCTGCAAGCTAATATACATTACAAAGTTCTACGTCGTCTTCTGTCGTCGGCCCAGTGTGGTGCCAAATCTGTTCCGAGGCGCAAACAGTTCCAACTCCGCCCACTTTTAGTGCAACATAAACAGGCGAATTTTAAAGTATCCTGTTGCATTGAAAGCTAAGTTTGATAAGAAACAATATTTTAGTAAGTGGAAAACTGAAGCCCAAGCAGTCGCCCAAACAGTAGTACACATGCAGTCGTAATTAATGACTCCGACAAACGAAACGGCATCAAAGGGTATCGACATCCGGTTGCCCCCACCCGTCTGAGCTACCGTTTCCCCTTCAAATACCTTGGACCAACCTTCCTTATCTGTTTCTTTGACGTCAAACTAGAAGTGATTTAATGCAGAGTTTAAAATGTAGTCATGAAACAATAACAAGTAAAATATGCTAGCCAAATGGTATTTTGATATGCATTTCACTTGTCAGAAGTGTAATAAATGTTACCGGATGTCGACGGCTAGGTCTCTACCATGTAGGCTTAATGCAAATGTGTTTATCAGACAAAAATGAACAAATGATGTGACTTGTTTAGATGTAACAGAATAACATAAACCTACAAGTCGGATTTATATTTCAAACATCAACAGTATCATCTTGTGGGTTCAGAACACTTTAACGGTATATATCAGGTGCATTCAATCTCAAGCAATTTTCACTTAATATACTATATATACACTGTATGTACATATACGCTATACACTTACTGCATCCGCTCAATATACTATAGGCCTACGTATGTGTTTATACCAAAGGCTTGTGCTAGATGCGTGTAGGTCTACCCTCTGTATATAGCCTGCACGATGGATCAGGATGTGTATGTGTAGCTTTGTGTTTTCAGATCGCAGGAATGAGTGATGCTGTTACCCGATATGGGTTCGTATCTGTTCAGCGTCTCAATTAATCTGCAATAAACCAGCTTTTACGGACTGTGTTGTGACGTGCGCTGATGTATTAATTGCCTCTCACGCGGATTATAACTAACGTTTGCGTTTCGGTTTCATTCCATTAAGTAGCCCGCAAACATTCACGAAGGCTATACTCTACTAAGTGGAAACCCTCTCCGACGCCTGAAGTCGATATGAGGAAGGAACAAAGTTTTCCGTTTTTCCTCCTTTTCCAGTGCAACCTCAACCGCAGTCTACAGAGTTGAAACAAACCGATATCATGCATGCATAACACCCACTCAAAACAAAAATCTGTGCTGTTTATGCTTCTCATAACTTAATCCACATAGCCAAAAATAGCCTGGTAATTTATCGTTATCCTATTCAGCTTCCTGTAACTAGGTCGGCGTTTCGAAATGCCACCAGGACATCTACCTAGGCCTGCATATATGCCGATGCCAAGAAAATGATGACGTCAATTCTTTATGGTCATTCATGGCCTCGGCTGATGGAGCTGATCTTGAATCTTAACCATGTCATTTTATCTTACCTATGTAACATGTAGGCTAATTATTATAGGTCGTCGTGGTGACAATCAGCAGGATTTGTAAACAATTTGCAGGAATTGCAAACGCGTGCATTCTTTCAGGCTAGCAGAGAGCTTCGAAATCAAACTCCGTCGGGTGAAAGGCTGTGCAGCAATGGAATTATCAAATTTAAACGATCATGCCATGCACACTTTCCTGTGTTGAGAGAGCGACTTCTGCAATATAATTCAGCCGTGGATTCAAGGTGTAAATATTATTTTTACTGAATTAACACTCCAAATGCCTCAGCAACTGAGAGTGGCGACGTTGCGAAAGTTCATTAGCGTCAAAGTTTTTGACGAGGTCAGACAATGTTTCGCTTCACTAATCACTTTCCGCGGTACTAGATCCGCTTCGCTTCGCTTGCCATCTTTCACGATGAGAGATCGTTCCGGAAGGGTTGCAGCTGCAGCTAGCTATGATAAGGGTGACATTAAAGGTCGAAGCAGAGCGACAGCGGCAGAATGAAGATGAAGATGTATCACATCATTTACTTGGACTGGCTGGATGTTGACGATTCATGCTATAGAGAAGATGTCGGAAGCCGGAACTGGAATGAATGGGGGCGACTTACAGCAGGGAGGGAGGAAGGTGGGAGGTGGTAAGAACAAAGAGGACAGAAAAGGATGGGAGGTGAGTGCAAGAGGGTATACCCGCTTGGCGTGTAATTGATTTCGCTTCATCATAACAAGTAGGGTCGTAATTTTCGCACGAGGCCATCTCGAGACGATCGAGGGAAATGAACGGGAGACTAGGTTCTGCAGCGACGCCATAAATGTGCCAGTCATCACATCTGGCGTTTTCCACGGATCACTCAACACCACACAAGAGGCGAAGGCCCAAATGGAGGAGGAAGAAGAGGAGGAAGAGGAGGAGGGGGAGGGGGAGGAGAAATAGCGCAGCTTTCTGTGGGGACAGGCGGGATACTATCCTCATGTCTCTTGCCGTACAGACGCCACCATGCATGCATTGAAGACCTGGTCAATGTATTCTTCCAGCAGAAATGCGGAATTATTTTCCGGACGTATACATACATCTTCCATTTGATTATCGTTATTTTCGTATCCATTATCCGCTAAGCCAGAGGCTGCATATATATATATATATATATAGGCACTAAATATACGACTATATCTGCGCATATATAACGCGTCATATACTGCACGTGGCGCTAATGTATACCGGTTTCTGATGTAATACCAAAGGCCATCAACGGCTTCTTCTTCTTCTTCTTCTTCTGGGGATGAAATTGAGGACGCTATGTAACGATGGAGTCATTAGCGAGAGTAGTGCGATAGAACAGAGCCATAAATGGGCCCAGTTCAAAGGAGAAGTCGGACGACCGCGGGACAAAATGACGCCTTGAAATTAGACGAACGACGAACCTACATTATTTATGCCTTCTTCTTCTTCTTCTTCTTCTTCTTCTTCTTCTTCTTCTTCTTCTTCTTCTTCTTCTTCTTCTTCTTCTTCTTCTTCTTCTTCTTCTTCTTCTTCTTCTAGGGGGGGGGGGGCATGTAGTAGGGAGAAACAGACGGGAGGAGAAACGCAGTCGCCAGCTGCTGGGCTAACGAGATTGCTAAAACCGTGTTGTTGGATCCAACACCAGAAAACAGAGGACACGTTCGCCTGTTTTAATGCTCTGATGTCGCTGGTTCCAGCGCAATCTTTTTGTTCTAATCTCGACAATGCAGAGATGTATATTGTCTGATGTCTTTTATGGTTTAATTCGGGTTTGGACGGCTCGTGTCTTCCGATCGGAAGACAGTGAATCAGGGTCCCGTCGGTGCTGTCTGCTTGAAAGCACTTAGCTTTGAAAGGAATTGCTTTTATGTATGATTCGACGACTACGGCTCATTCATATCAACGCTATTCATGACTATCACTCAATCTAATGACTTCTATGAAACCACGCGATATTGCTAAGTACTACGCTGAGTTATACAGTAACTAATATTTTATTAATCGAACATTAATCTCGACCTAATCAAAAGCTCGGTTAGCTGCATGGGTAAAGATGAATTTTCAAATGTTTGCCAAACGAGATGAGAGCCTCACAAATCCGCTGGTATATAATCCCCTAGACATGAACCATTTTGTGCGGAAATTGCAAGTCTTTCTTTGCAAGGATCGGGCAAGCAAATGGCCGTGGAAAGCTGGTCATGTTTGGTTGGGTAGGATGGCGTGTATTTGCATGCACAAGGCAGCAGTTGAGGGGGCTTGGTTCTAGACCATGTGACACTGTACCTAGCACATTCGAAACAGTGCGAAGCCGATTAATTATTATGTGCAAAAATTCCTTGAATGCGCCGGTTTTGAAGATAGACTCACAGAAACGACCAAATATTCTTATTTTACAATATTTTCCAATCTCTTCATTAGACTAATTTCATTATTTAGTTTCTTTATTTATGTTTAAAGCACTTAATACGCGCACAAAGTTACTCAGGTCTAAACTTAAGACACATCTCTTCCGACTTGCTTACCCACCATAGCCTGGCTTCTGGTTTCTCTTACCTATACTAGAAATTCGACCCAGCCATTTCAACAGTTTATGATTTTTGACTGCAGTTTTGACGTGAAGCGCCCGCCAATGCCTGGGGCATTAAGATAACGGCGCTATAGAAGTCTTTAGATTAAATTATATTTCGCGACAATCATCTGAACAAGATCAATCTAAAACGCCTCTATAAGACTAGCCTACCTCGTGTAACTTTTCATTTTTCAAACAGCAGAATCGCTTGCAACTGGTGCATGAACTTTTGTTGTTGAAAGAAGAAGCATTAGACGATTATTCCTCGTATTTGTCCGACCTGTTTCTGTCGCTTTTCTCTCCTCTGTCTCGCTGTAGCTCTGCTTTTCCTTTGTGTTTTTCCAACGCAGGCGTTTTGCTATCGCCTAATGTTTTTCGTTTGTATTACATTACGTCGCCGGCATAGAAAGAAGATTTACCCAACGCTTCCGCAATTTGTCGGCGAAACCCCTCGGGCTCCGAATGTAATCAGCAATATATACAATTCTCGTTATCGGAATGAAACACCGTTTAGAGCGGCGGCCGCGTTCGCCCTACTGCAGTCGGCCTACACGGCCTACGCCTATAGGACTAAACGGGTCTACGCTAGCGCCGCCATCGACGGTGACGTATATCGCAAAGTAATCAGCGAGGGTACAGTCGTTGTTTGGCGCGGGCGGCCATTCATATCGACACAATTTCACAACTAATTACTGGCATGTCAACAAAAACGGAACAAATTGCCGAATAAGATCAGCCGACGAAGAGGCCGAGAGCCAGGCGGCCGGCCGGCCGTTCTGTCCCCGCCGCCCACGGCACGCTCTAATCAAGCGTCAAGTCGAGAGCAAGCGACCAACGGACGGCCACGGACGGAGTTATACAGCGAGCTACTCAGGCAGACGGACAGACACTAGAAGAAGGGCATACACAGGTATAGTTACTATCGCTTCATCCGCAGAGCATTCATCATTACTGTGGCCGATGTCCAAGTACTGCACGGCCTCGGGTGGGGAAAAAGAGAGAGGGGAGAGAGCAGGATGGAGGGAACAGGAGAGAAACAGGGAGCTCGAGGAAGAGGGGCAGAGAGGGGAGAGAAAGAAAGGGCAGGGTAGAGAGAAGGGAGTGAGAGTGAATGATAACAGACGATCGCGTGATCCTATCCTCTTGGGTAATACTCTAATAACAGGCGGCGCATAAACTATAGACGGCGCTATAATAATACGTTGAGCTGTCTCGCCCAGCGTCGGCTGAGTAGATGGCCAGCGCCCGAGGGTCAGACAACTACGCTGGTCGAAGGCAAAGGCGCAATTATTCCGAGACTTAAATGCGCCGCTTGGCTGCCTTAGCGACGCTTCATCTGGACGGTCTTAGGGGGAATTCAGGGATTAGAAGTGACTCGCTGCGGAGGGAGAAACGCAGAGGGGTAGGAGGAGGAAGAGGAGGCGGAAGATGAAGAGGAGGAGGAGGAGGAGGAAGAGGAAGAGGAGGAGGAGAAGGAGGAGGAGAAGGAGTAGGAGGAGGAGGAGGAGAAGGAGAAGGAGTAGGAGCAGGAGCAATAAGAGGAGGTGAAGGAGGAGGAGGAGAAGGAGCAGGAACAGGAGAAGGAAGAGGAGGAGGAAGATGAGGAGGAGGAGAAAGAGGAGGAGAAGGAGGAGGAGGAGGAGAAGGAGGAGGAGGAAAGGCGGCACTTGAGGAGGTGTGCGGTTCGGGTTGCTGATCGCTGACACTATCGTCTTACCGGAAATAATTACGACGCCAGTCTCGCGCATGCGTTATGCAGTCCTTTCTACCGGCTGAAACGATTGCATGGACAATGATAGAGCTTAGGTTTCGTCCGTATCATACCCTGGAATTTTCATGCTCACTCTTCATTTCTGCATAAACTGCGTACGTATGTATGTATGTATGTGTGTGTGTGTGAGTGCATGTGTCTGTCGTGATGACAGTCACGAACTAGGGCCCTAAGTGATCGAATTTCAGCAAGGCGACTATATCAACACTTTTTTAATAAATCGCAGTTTTCGCTATAAAACGAATATAGATTTCGCACGACTTCATGAAATTCAAAGAGATGAAGAGAAAGACAGATCAAGAGAGAACAATAGAGAACAAGAGAGGGAGGGAGAGATGGAGGGAGGGAGGGAAAACGGAGGGAGGGAGGAAGGAGGAGCACAAATAGGAACTACTATACAATGTTTGATAGAAGTAAACTGTAATTTGATAATGCCATTCTTACAAAGTCTTCATCATAATGCTTGAGATCCTGGTCTTATTCTTGGAGATTGCTGACCAGAAAAGGCACCAACAGAAGCGTAAATCCATTGGAACCAAACTTGCCTACAAATACATCAGCCCAGCAGCAAATAAGAGGGGGATAAAGTTCGACCGATCATGGGAAGTTATTCCACAACTGTGGTTTTATTTATGTCTAAGCCGTTTGCAGCTGTGGGATTAAGGTACATGTATGTATGTTACCATGTATGTATGTATATATGTCTCTCTGTGGGTAACTATGTATGTATGCATGCATTTATATATGCATCTATGTATGTATCTAATCCAATCTAATCTAATCTAAAGACGTCTACAGCTTGTAATAAAGCTAATGCGTTCAGAAAACAAGGCATTAATACCCTAGATAATATTAGATAATATTAATAATAATATAATATTATTAATAATATTAATAATATTAATATTAAAATAGAATAATTTTAATAATAATAATAATAATAACAACAACAACAACAACAAAAACAACAGCCAACCCAGACATTATATTTCACCGGACCCCTTTTTTATAAGTCCAGAAAGATCATAGTTATAACCCTCGGGTCAAAAAAATAACAGTAATACTATTAATAAAATTTCAACTGCCTTGATAACCTTGTTCTCACAAGACTACTAAATATCTACTAGTTTTAGTCGACTATTTCAATCTATTGCGTATGATGCGTATGTTTTGTGTTTTGTCAACTTTTATAGTAATTGATCGTTGTCTGCTTATCTGAAAATTTTATTGTGTTCATTTTCTATGATTCTATCTTTTTTCCAGTCATCCGCAAGAGGTCCTCCGATGCTGATGTGACGTCCTTCATTTAGCCTAACATAATTCAACCGTCATCAATCTGCGATATGATTGCATTAAATTCAGAGCAATTCCAGCGAATCCGTTAATCGGTCAAAAGTGACAAAACTGTTACGTTGCAGGAAAACTGAGGAATGAATTGTAGGACAAAGCCCTGCATATAGACTTATATTGAAACCAAGCCACTTAAGAAAAGAACCATCTCTTTAGCCAGCATCGAGAGGCAGCCATGAAATGTTAGCGACTTCACTTTCTCAGTCTCAGCATATGACACCGAGTGGTCAGTCTTCTTCCTCGTTGCCTGATCTTTCTGCTGACAGTGTAAAGTCAATGTACTCATTTTATAGGTGATTTCGCTAGGGCCGTAAATGCATCCTTTATTGTACCCTTCAACGGGAACCAGTTAAACAGAACTGTAAATGCGCACCAGTCTTACAGTGCAGTCCATTCCCAACAAATCATTCACGAACTTAGATTGTCCTGTTATTATTGTGCAACAGTAAAGGCCGCTGGATAAAGTTGATTACGTGAAAATTAGGGAAAGGTATTGTGATAACTAATTTACTACATGCCTTTATAAACAGAAGCCATGAGATGCGTCGACCTGAGTTTCGATTATCTTTAAATTTTTGCAAATGCGACAACACATCGATTACCAAAAACTCACATTACAGGTTGAATGGGTACGCAAATCTTAGTCGGCTGAAATTCACACCAGATTTCGAACGTCTGACGCAGAGTTGAAAGACTGACGTGTTATCAACAAGCCATCTTGTCACCTGAGCGGCCATAAACGACTATGCTGTGTCTTGTGTCGGAGAAGCAGGTTCGTTCTTCATTGCGTGCTCTCTGCTCAACTGCCGGTTTAAAATCTGATGACTGGCGATAAATTTCGGAGATTATGATATTCATTCTCGAATGATCTGCTTCGCAATCAATTTTCTCCATCATCATCATCCTGCAATAGCAGGGACATAGCCTCGGTCTCGAGACGGTCTCGAGACACAACATTTCGTCTTGGCCTCGTCTCGGACAGATTGGCCAACGTCCCGGTCGATCTCGGGCAAGACGACTCGGGTCTCCTGTCGGTATCGCCTGTTGAGGTCTCCTGGGCAAGTCCCGAAACGACTCAATGTCTGTGATAGGCTGAAAAACTCTAATACTGCCCACTGGTACTACCACACGTAGAATATGTAGAGCTGGAAAAGGCGCTATATAAGGCTTCATGTCATGGCTCATTACAGGCATAAGCCTATACAACTCTGTATAGCAGTTTATGACAGTTGACTTATCATATCTTGACTGCAGTTCGCTGTTGTGCATTTAAAATTAGCGTCGCATAATCAGTACATCGTAACAACTTTCCGTTGTAACAGCATTTTCCTTACGTAACGTAAGAGTCATACAGTGGCTATTTTCTGCGCCTTCAGCAGCAGCACAGTCATTCCTAATGACTAGTTTTAAACAATGAGATTTAGTGCACTGTGCCACTATATAATTATATTGCCTTCTGTCTAATTGGCATGTGGGACTTGGGAGGAACCGTGGTCGTGAATACAGATGTACGTATTGATTTTGACAGAGCATATCAGAACACTGCCGGTAATAAGTTGCTAAATGTATATTAGTAGACTACGCGTATACTACAACACATTCGCCTTAGGACACCGGTAGAAATCAGTGACAATGACATCCGCCTGTCCTATTCACTTTCTGTCTATTTCAATAATTTGGTTTCATTAGTCGTAGACTTCATGTCATGGCCCATTACAGGCATAAGCCTATACAACTCTGTGTAGCAGTTTAACTGTTTGCTGTCGGTCTGCCATCGTGTATGAATAGTATTGACTAAGTCGACAAGTACTTTGCAAGATTGGAAGGAACTAGAAAACAAAAAAACGAACTAACTGCAACCGTAAGTGCAGTAAATATATATCATACCAGGCAAATTATAAAATTATTGAAAAATCATTACGAAACCTCCTGAAACATACGTCAGCAGTAAAGGTCTACAGTAAAGCAGTAACTGATGAGTTCTGACAATAAAATACAGAGGGGCCTTGGACCCAGTCTCGTCTCGGAGGCCAAACGTCTTGGTCTCGCCTCGGTCTCGTCTCGGAGATCCAAGATCTCGATCTCGGTCTCGGCTCCAATGGTATCGTGGGCATCCCTGTGAGAGCGCATGTCACATTTTGCGAAATAACAGATATGTTACATCGCCATCAATGAATAAAGCTTGCAGTCATATCGACATAATAGCTGTTGCGGTTTACAACCCTCGTACTCAGTCAGTTCATATCAACCAACTCACATCTGCGCCTACTGTCTTGGATTACAATTTTCCACAAGGTCCTGTGCTGGACCAGCTCCTGTTCACATTATATACGACCCCACTCGGTCCACTACTTACTGATAGCTCTCTTGACTACCGTTTCTGCGCTTATGATA
The DNA here is from genome assembly GCA_964023275.1 of Norana najaformis. Classification (NCBI taxonomy): domain Eukaryota; kingdom Metazoa; phylum Annelida; class Clitellata; order Crassiclitellata; family Hormogastridae; genus Norana; species Norana najaformis. Next base: position 36,836,799 of record OZ029915.1, on the reverse strand, counting down.
TCCAGCTATCCCCCTCATTGAATATTCGTAGAATCGATCTATTTTGCCTTATCCCCCTCATTGAAATTCGTAGAATCGATCTATTTTGCCTTATACTGTCTTAATCTCGCCAGATAATGCAATGGTTTCCAGCAGACTTAAGTACTGTAACTCATTTCGTATTGGCATCACACAGAGATCTGCTCAAACTAGAAATGGTTCAAAACTTTCTGGGTAGAACCGTACGAAATATTCTGCCAGTTCTGTGATGTCATTTATGTATAAACTTAAGAATCGTAACTATCAACTTGCTTACCCAACTTCTGGATTCGTTAACCTATCTGAATTCGACCTGGTTTCCCCAACGGATATGATGTTCGACTGCAATTTCACTTGGAGCGATTGATGCCTTCGGCATTATAATAACGGCGCTATAGCAGTCATTAAATTGGATTAGATGCAGTTTAATATAATGATAGCAACACATGTGACTTTCCTTTTTCCTGAGGCGTGGTGTTTAACTCCACTTCCATTTTATGCTATGTGTAGCACTCAATGGCGCTATATAAATCGGCAATGCTGAAGTTATTCTTTCAGAGGACTCTGAACGCGAGGCCTTTTTAGCGCATTAAAAGCTTTCCGATTCAAATAACGACTTAATCGTCATTTATGCAATCCAATAAAAATCAACGGTTAACGCGACGAGAAACAGTTGCAGCAAAGACGTGACTTACGCGTGAATCGATGCTTTTATGGTAAGTCCTCAGCCGATTGGATCTATCTATCACTCGAGGTACGACGCCGACGACGACTGGCATCGAATGCCTCTCTCTCTCTTCCCGACCGACGATGTCTCCTTCTGCTTCTGCAGTCAGCGACGCCAAGTGCGCTGCTCGATCGCATCCAACCTACAAGCCCAGCAGCAGCAGCAGCAGAGGAGGCTGAGGCTGCCACTCCATCAACGCCCGGTGCTTTGTGTTACGTCTGATGGATGACGGCGGAGGCCGAGAAATGGAGACGCAGAGAGCAGCCAGCTTCCCGCCGCTCGACCGAACAGCGACGCATTAGCGCAAGAACGATGTATCAGGTGTTCGGCCGCGTTTCCGGCATCAAATTCAAAGATTTATGAAAGCAGATGCCGACCGATTTCGTGGCGGCTGCTGCTGCTGCTGCTGCTGCTGCTCGATGGTCGACCAATCGCCGGATGCTAGAAGTGAAAGGAATTCCGCGAGTGATATCGTCATCATCAACATCCATGCCAAGGATAAATTAAACCACCGCATCGCTTTCCCATACTTCCACATATCCATCTGTCCGTCTCAGTACCATTTTCTTTCTGATGGTTTCTCTAAGCGGCTTCTTGGTTCTCTCTCTGTCTCTCCGTCTCTCTGTCTCTCCGTCTCTCTGTCTCTCTGATATCTATCTATCTATCTATCTATCTATCTATCTATCTATCTATCTATCTATCTATCTATCTATCTATCTATCTATCTATCTATCTATCTATCTATCTATCTATCTATCTATCTATCTATCTATCTATCTATCTATCTATCTATCTATCTATCTATCTATCTATCTATCTATCTATCTATCTATCTATCTATCTATCTATCTATCTATCTATCTATCTATCTATCTATCTATCTATCTATCTATCTATCTATCTATCTATCTATCTATCTATCTATCTATCTATCTATCTATCTATCTATCTATCTATCTATCTATCTATCTATCTATCTATCTATCTATCTATCTATCTATCTATCTATCTATCTATCTATCTATCTATCTATCTATCTATCTATCTATCTATCTATCTATCTATCTATCTATCTATCTATCTATCTATCTATCTATCTATCTATCTATCTATCTATCTATCTATCTATCTATCTATCTATCTATCTATCTATCTATCTATCTATCTATCTATCTATCTATCTATCTATCTATCTATCTATCTATCTATCTATCTATCTATCTATCTATCTATCTATCTATCTCAGTGCATCGGTTTATCTGCGTTACTATAAGATCTGTGTGTTTCTAACTTCTTTCTCAAGTTCTCTCTCATCCGTCTTTGTGCAGTTTTCATAAACATCTGCACTTCCATACCCCCTTCTCCGTCTCTCGCTCTCCTACTACTCATCCACCCTGCACTCTCCTCAACCCCTTTCTTTACTTAACTGCGGTTCTGCGTATTCTATGCATGGCAATCTCAAGTATGTATCCGCACTCTGTCGTCATATGGCTTTTGTTGACCCCGATCCCGTATATAGGCTACAACGGCGCTTGCATTCCTGCCTTCCTTACTACCTGCCTCTCTGCATCTCCGCCTCTCTGTCTTTCTGCCTCCCTACCCACCGAGCCGCACGCACCCTCACGCTCACGCTCACGTAACGACTTCAACAGCTGCCACGTTTTATTTGGCTTCGTGGCCGGCGACATATCGTATCTTTGGCGTCTTTATCGGTTGCCCGGAAGCGACCTCTGGTGCCCGGGGTCGTGACCGCAGGCGCCCTGGGGTCGTGACCGCTACGGGCTTTCATCGGGCACCGGCAAGCGGACTTCAATTACGGCGGGAATCTTCTCGGGAAAGTTCCGTCTGTGATTGGACGCAAGAAAGAAGCAGCCGAAGACGTCCGCGGTCCCAGATGTGCTTCTGATTAAAAGTCAGAGATGCCAGACTGTCGGCAGTATAGCTCCAACTGCATTAGTCAGCGTACGCCTAATTGCCAGATAGACCGAGTAACAGTTACCCAAAACTATTCCAAAAGAACATCTTCAAAAGAATGTATAAAATTCATATGTCTATGTAATATTATTGTTTCATGGCATTTTAGATATGTCCAAAGGAAGAAAGGAAGCAAAGAAGCAAGAAAGGAAGAAAGAAAGAAAGGAAGGAAGAAAGGAAGGAAGAATGAAAGAAAGGAAGGAAGGAAGCAAGGAAGAAAGGAAGGAAGGAAGAATGAAAGGAAGGAAGCAAGGAAGCAAGGAAGGAAGGAGGGAAGGAAGGAAGGAAGAATGAAAGGAAGGAAGGAAGCAAGCAAGGAAGGAAGGAAGAATGAAAGGAAGGAAGGAAGCAAGCAAAGAAGTAAGGAAGGAAGGAAGCAAGGAAGCAATGAAGCAAGAAAGGAAGACAGAAAAAAGGAATGAAGGAAGGAAGGAAGAATGAAAGGAAGGAAGGAATGAATGAAGGAAGGAAGGAAGGAAGGAAGAATGAAAGGAAGGCAGCAAGGAAGGAAGGAAGGAAGGAAGCAATGAAGCAAGAAAGGAAGAAAGAAAGAAAGGAAGGAAGAAAGGAAGAATGAAAGGAAGGAAGGAATGAAGGAATGAAGCAAGGAAGGAAGGAAGGAAGGAAGGAAGGAAGGAAGGAAGGAAGGAAGGAAGGAAGGAAGGAAGGAAGGAAGGAAGGAAGGAAGGAAGGAAGGAAGGAAGGAAGGAAGGAAGGAACGAAGGCTCACGCACACCGCGTCGCCCAGACATAGTCATGTTATTCCGCGATTTAAAAATGATTAGCACTGCTTGTTTACAGACATTGACTTATCCGTCATCAATAATCAAGTAGCTCTTCGATCTGGTCAACAATCTGATTATTGTTAGTCCATCGACGGACACATGGGACTATTTCCCATCTAAGCATCTTCCTCTTTTTCATGTCCAGTAACACGCATTAATTGGAATCAATCCTGTCATGGTCCCATTTGAGTTGAAAGAGCACGACATGGAGTCTCGCCAGACCAGGTTGCGTTTGGGTGAGAGTTGCCCATCGAAATCGTAATGATAACACTGCTAAAGGAAATGAAATTGGATAATTGGAAAACTAAAGCGAAGAAGTCACGCAAAATGTGAGAAAGCAGGCAAACGGACAGGAATATTCTTATATTTGTCGGTTTTTGACTCAAAATGACTTGTCCATAATGTCTACAGTACTCTCTTCTTCAATCTTTTGTTAATAGTAGTAGTACTAGTTCCTCAGTTTAACGACATCTTATGGCATCAAAGGCCGTTGACGTCGCCCTCCTCCTTTATCCAGGTTTGGGACTGGCACTACCCCCAAACAAGGCAGTGGCGGAGTTATTATACTATTCGTACAGCCGTTTGTAGACCTATTAGAATTTGTTACGTCGATCACCTAAACCTCATGAATCTCCCCATACGATCTTATCATCAGACTATACTCTATGTGAGCGAATCAAGGCAAGAATCAGTAGTAAATAAGGTAAACAAGTGTAACATACATTTACTCGAGTGTGCAACTAAACACAAAAGGGGATACAAGTGACAGTAAGCGATGAAAATTAATTTTGAAGTTGATCCTTGTTAAAATAATCCGGTTATATAATTGCAATGGAAAAAGAAACATACGTTTAATTTCACACACTTCGATTACCTTCTCTCGCAAATTCTCTTTGTGTTATCCTAGAACCAGACAATCTGTTATTGAAAACAATATTATCTGAAAGTATTTTCTTATTATATGCCGTCGGAATCTATCATGGAAAGTCCTAATGTTGTCACAAGGATACTTGGCATCAAAGTCGATTTTGTATGCGTCCTCAGGCAGGCGCAGCAAATTCGCGTTTGCGAACAGCATCGATTCCAAACGTCGAAGGCAAATGATAGTGAGAGAGAAAGACACAGAAGCTCTACGTGTCAAATGCATACAGCCACACGGATAGACCCACACAGACAGACATATCCAGATACATAGACAAATTGAGACTCAGACATAGGCCTACACGTATGTACAGACAGAAGCAATCAAACACACAAACAGCTCAACAGATGCAAAGATACGCAGACACACATGAACTCAAGTATACAGAACAATAGAAAAAGACAGACCTAAGGAAAGACCGAATGCCACACACAAGCATAGACGTAAAGACCGATTAGAGACACATATACGGACTGACAGACATACATGCTTACGTACAGTCGGACTCATATGCATAAAGACAACTAAGCACGCATAAGCTTACAACTCCTGTCCTGCAGACAGAAGTGAAGATTGACACAGAAAAGAAATGAAGATAAAGACGGAGATCAAGATAGATACAAAGACAAAGATACGTGTAGAATATACTTAAAGAGACAGATAGAGAGGGGCATTGGAGACTGAGGCTGGGAAGCACAGAGATAAACAGAGATACGCATGAGGATGTAAAGAGAGACAAAAAGAGACAGATACGATAGATGAAGACATTAAAGATGGAGAAAATGAGACACAAAACGTCAAACTGGAAGCATACAAGTGAATGAGCGATGAAGAAATTCCCTTCCAGAACCGTCACCTTACCTTGAAATTTAACCTACTACTTTTATCGTCATTAGATAATCATACGCCGTAATTACTTTACATATTGTCATGTATCTCTTTGTCATGTATCTCTGGGTTCTCGAGCGTTCTTTGTCGTCCTCGGTTGCTGGGCCACGGCTTTGGAATTTACTGTCAAGTTCTATACGTTCTGCCAGTTCTCTGACGTCATTCATGTCTAACCTTAAGACTCGTCTCTTTCAACTTGCTTACCCATTTGACTTCTGGATTCGTTAACTCGTAATCGTAATCGTAATCGTAATCTCGAGATTTCTACAGCGCTCAACGAAAGCTAAGTTGCGGGAACCAGCTTATTCACAGGCGCTCAGTCAAAACAAAATCGATAGGCAAAAGGGTCAAGATCCAGGAGTCAGGCACTTATCGGAATTAACTTATTAACTTATCGGAATTCAACCAGTTTTCCTCAACGGATTATGATTTTTGACTGCAATGAGACGGATGTATTGTAGATAATTATGAACCGTGTTTCTGTCAGTAAATCCGCTGCTGCTTATTGCTTCTATCCTGCAGTCAGAAATATTGACATTCGGCAGTTTGAAACTGCAGTGGTCTCCATAAACCCCGTTTACAGAATAACAGCAGCCTTTCGTTCACACGTTTCGGCTTTGCAATCAAAACATCTGAAGAGCCGTTCAGTGCTGTCGACCTAAAGACATCTCAAAACTCGCGAACGACGACAAACACAACCAGTCGCCTGTTTATATAGCGCCACTTGTGTAGATTGCAGATACACTTGTTATGCGCGCTGCATATTCTAAATACATAGCACAATGGGCTACTTGTGATGTGTGACTTCAGCTGCTAGTACTAATCCCAGAACAGCACGACTGCTATTGTTACTAAGAATGATCACTATCGCAATTGATTTTTTTTATTATAGCCTTCATCTTTGTCAACTTTATTACTGGTCTATGAGACGCATTTGCAAAAGCTGTGCAGCCAACACGGAGAAAGTCCAACCGCATAAATTCGGTCAGTGTGCAATACACGCAAATTCGCTTAAACCAACCTATCACAAACACACTGAACTAAACTAAACACTGCATCACCCATTAAAGCCGCAGTTGGAGCATTGTGGCGAAACTGCTTCATCCAAAAAGATCAATGTGTGCGATTGAGAGAGAGAGAGAGAGAGAAAGGGAGAGAGAGAGAGAGAGAGAAAGGGAGAGAGAGAGAGAGAAAGAAAGAAAGAGAGAGAAAAAAAGAGAGAAAGAAACAGAGATAGATAGATAGACAGACAGATAGACAGACAGACAGATAGATAGATAGATAAACAGAGAGAGAGAGAGAGAGAGAGAGAGAGAGAGAGAGAGAGAGGGAGAGAGAGAGCAGTAGAAGAAGAGTTCAAAAGTATACGACCATTTAAGCTCAATTTTATGATTTTAATCGGTGCTTTTTGGGTTCCAGTTGACCTATTTAAGCCTTGCTAGCAATATTTAGATGCCAAATTTAATTTCAATTGCATAGGCTATGAGTCGAATGTACAGAAGGTCATCACTCCATTTATTTGTGCCTAGATCTATGTAGCGACTCCCCTCCCACCGTGTCCTCAGCTCTGTGCTCTTACTCGCTCACTTCAATTTGTTCAGTGGAGAGGACGTCACGGCGCCTAGCAGGGATCTACTGCTAGGACTTGCGTAAATCAAACATGTATATATCTATACATCAAGCAAGAGTTCAATTGTAATTAACAGTTTTAATGTGTGTTAAAAGAAAAAGAAAACAAATGATAACAAATGAAAATACTATACATATATGTACTAAAACGATAATCAAAGTTCACCTTAACTAACCTACCTAGGCCAGCATTGTCCTACTAATTGCAAAACGGTTATTGACATTACTAATTCAAAGGATAATAATAATAATAGATAAAATGAACCTCCCACGATGGCCGGCAGGTGTTCGATTCGAGTGATCGCTCAGTACAGAGACATTCGCGCGCCACCAGATAGTAATCTCTCCTCGCATTGGTTGTTCCAATTGCAGCTCAATTTTCACCCGGCCAAGCGGGTGATTTCAATTGGTCTGAAGAGATCGTGTCACGACAGAATCGATAAAACAGAACAGCGTTTATATCATATCTCGGCCGCTCAGAGAGTTGGTCATCGAGCCGACTCCTTCGCAATTTCCTTTCTTTAACGAGTCGGAGGCAAAACAACTTCAGAAGCCCTCACGGTTTCTTCCAAGACTCGGAGTTTGCCTCGAGCGGAGACGCGAACGCTCGCACGATCCACGTCCTCGGCAGAACTGCTCTTTCGGGCGCGAAGAGTAGCGTCCTCAGAAATTCTTCCGCCTGTAGGGTAGATCAGTCCTGCCCTACCTTGGCTCAGTACGGCCCCATCACACAGCCCGCGCCAGTTTAGCGTTCCCCTTTCCCACATTTACATACATATATATATACACATTGCAATGCTGGCCGTGGCTAGACAAATATATATCTACAATGCTGGCCACTCAGTACATCTATACCACTATCTATACACATATCTGTACCCACTCAGTGAGTCACTCACTTCTGCAAGACGGGATGTGTGCCTACAGGGGAATCGCTACATCCAGCCCCCACAAACTAAAAATTTGGCACAAATTTTTATTCTTGTTATTGCACCCACTTCACAATTACCTGTCCAAACCTCTCATTGTTTACTTGTCTGCTTGCGTGCGTGTATATGCGTGACGTGGCCCCACCGAACTACTTGTCTTATGCACTTTACATAGACTTTATTAGTTCAGGCCTCTACTTAAGTAATCAGCCATCACATTCTCGGTTCCCCTTATATATCTGACCTTGAAATAGTAATTCTGCAGTGCCAAATACCACCTCATAACCCTCGAATTTCGGATCTTCCCGGTCTTTAGGTATTGCAGCCCGCAGTGGTCAGTCTCCACAATAAACTCCTTCCCATAAAGGTATCGATTAAATTTCTGGATCCCCCAAACCATCGCCAAACATTCTCTTTCTTCAACCGAATACCTTCTCTCTCTCTCCAACAACTTCCTACTCGCATAAGCCACAGGGTGCTTTACTCCGTCATGCTCCTGCATCAGCACACACCCAATGCCCACATTGGACGCGTCTGTCTGGATTATAAACTCGGACTCAAAATCTGGCAATCTTAGTATGGGCGACTGCGCCAAAGCATCCTTTAATCCGTTGAACGATTGCTCCAACTCCGGGGTCCGCTCGACTATTATCTTCGCGCTCTTCCTAGTCAGCTCCGTTAAGGGTCTCATTGTCTCCGCACAGTTGGGAATAAACTTCCGGTAATAGTTCACCGCCCCTAGGAAACTCCTTACTTGTTTCTTACTCTTCGGGAATGGCATACCCAATATCTTATTGACTGATTCCACTCTGGGTGTGATCAGTTCTCCATTAATCGTGTGCCCCAAGAAATCGATTCTGCCATAGCCTAAACTGCACTTCTTGGGCCTCAACGTCAGGTGAGCCTGTCTGACTCGACTAAAGAATTCTTCCAGCACCTTTAGGTGATGTTTCCAGTCACTCGTATGAGCGAGTATGTCGTCGACATAGCTTTCTAGATTGGAGGTCCCTTCCAATATCTTCCTTATCAGGCGATTGTAACTAGAGGCGCTATTCACTAATCCGAACGGCATTACGTTGAATCTGAATAAGCCGTTAGCGCACACAAATGTGGTCAAATCCTTTGCCTCCTCCTTCATTGGAATTTGCCAATATCCTTTGCAAAGTCGAATTTGCTATAGATTTTGCTTCCACCCAATCTGTTGAAAACATCTTCATTAGCCATCATCGGCTCCGGATCAAACACTGTGATCTTGTTTAGCTGTTTGTAGTTGCAGCACAGCCTATTCGAACCATCTGCCTTCCTCACCACCACCAACGGAGCTGCATATGCTGATTCCGATCTCTCTATTATTCCATTCCCCAACATCACCTCAATCTCCCTGTCAATCTCCCTTTGTAAATTGTATGGCGTCGGATACGCCTTGGATCTAACAGGCTCTCTCTGCGTTAGCACAATGTCGTGCTCCACTAGATCCGTCTTCCCCGGAACATCTGAGAAGACATCACAATATTCCTCCAGTAGTTTCTCTAGCTCTCGTCTCTTAACCTCATCTAGCTCAGGGTTTATATCAACGTCTTGGTGGGTCTCCTTTTGCACGTGGTTATACAACTCCAACACTTCCTCCTCTTCCTCGTCCTCGCCATCCCTCACAACTGATGTTACCGTGGCGATAGTTTCTCCTCCGTCAGGGTCCTCACTATGTACCCCCACTCCTCTGTCAAAATACTTCTTCAACATGTTGATGTGGAAGGTCTTGACCTTCCCCGGAGACATTTGAATCCTGTAGTCATAGTCTCCCACCTTGCTGTGAATCTCGTATGGCCCCTGCCAGTGGAGCATCAGTTTGTTCGTCTTAATTGGTAACAGCAAGAGAACCTTATCACCGATATCAAATCTTCTGTGTCTGGCCTTCTGATCGTGGTACTTCTTATTCCTCCCCTGCATCTGCTGTATCTCCTTTTGGGCCAGCTCGCACGTTTCCTCGATCCTCTCTTTGAGATTTAGCACGTAACTGTATAGGTCTCTCGTCTCACCCTCCATCTCTTCGTTCGTCCACAACTCCTTCAGTATCTTCATCGGGCCGCGGACACTGCGCCCAAACACTAGTTCGAAAGGGGTGAAGCCATGACTCTCGTGGACGGCGTCCCTCAAGGCAAACAATAGGGGCGCCAAATATCGGTCCCACTCCTTAGGTTGCTCCGCTATCAGTTTTCTCAATGTCGCCTTGATCGTTCCATTCAAACGCTCTACGCACCCATTCCCCATCGCATGGTAGGGACTCGTCAAAGTGTGCTTAATGAGCAACACCTTGTTGACTTCCGCCATCAGTTCAGAGGTGAATTGACTCCCCCTATCCGTATGTATTCTATGCGGTATGCCCACTCGACAGTAGACTTCGAACAGCGCCTCCGCCACTTCTTCGGCGCTAATCCCCTTCAACGGCACTGCATCTGGGTACCTTGTGCTCATATCGATGATAGTGAGCGCGTATCGGTTTCCCTTATTTGACCTGGGTTCGATGGGTCCCACAATGTCCACAGATATCATCTTGAAAGGTACGTCGATCAAGGGCAAATGCCCCAGCGGTGCCTTGCCCACGACTTGCTTGCTTACAGCTCTTTGACAGATGTCACAACTCAACACAAACCGCTTGATATCTTGACCCATTCCAGGCCAGTAGAACTCTTGATCTACCTTCGAGATCGTCTTCTTTATTCCCATGTGGGCAGATAATAGTGAACAATGTCCCACTGTCATTACCTTATCCCTCAAAGACTTGGGGATCACCAATCTCCTGGTCACGTCATCCCCCACTCCAGGCTTGTGCTTGCGGTATAATAACCCTCTCCTCAGCTCAAACGGGCCCTTGTCCTCAGCGGCACCACGATCTCTCATCTCTCCCAATTGCTTCCAACACCTAGCCAGCGTCTCATCCTCCTTCTGCATCCTTGTCAAATCCTCAGTGGTCACGTGTAAATCAGGTAACCTCGGCAGCTTCAAGGGTCTCTCCTTACGTTCGGGTCGGTTCGCCTGTGCCCTAGTCTCATATCCTGCCAGTAGCTCTTCTCGACCCGCTTCCATCTCTAGTCATAGGTTGGGGGCGTTGTTGCCCTTTCCAGCTTCGTCCTCCTGGTTACCACGTTATTGTGAAAGAGACTGAGCGAGCCTCTGCTCACGATATACTGTTCAATTTTGATAATGTTTAACGGATGGACTCGTGTCTATGCGTATGCGCACACGTACACATATATATATATATAATTTTTCTATGTTCACAAATCATTCAATCCCGGACGGGCCCCCAGTTGTAGCGACTCCCCTCCCACCGTGTCCTCAGCTCTGTGCTCTTACTCGCTCACTTCAATTTGTTCAGTGGAGAGGACGTCACGGCGCCTAGCAGGGATCTACTGCTAGGACTTGCGTAAATCAAACATGTATATATCTATACATCAAGCAAGAGTTCAATTGTAATTAACAGTTTTAATGTGTGTTAAAAGAAAAAGAAAACAAATGATAACAAATGAAAATACTATACATATATGTACTAAAACGATAATCAAAGTTCACCTTAACTAACCTACCTAGGCCAGCATTGTCCTACTAATTGCAAAACGGTTATTGACATTACTAATTCAAAGGATAATAATAATAATAGATAAAATGAACCTCCCACGATGGCCGGCAGGTGTTCGATTCGAGTGATCGCTCAGTACAGAGACATTCGCGCGCCACCAGATAGTAATCTCTCCTCGCATTGGTTGTTCCAATTGCAGCTCAATTTTCACCCGGCCAAGCGGGTGATTTCAATTGGTCTGAAGAGATCGTGTCACGACAGAATCGATAAAACAGAACAGCGTTTATATCATATCTCGGCCGCTCAGAGAGTTGGTCATCGAGCCGACTCCTTCGCAATTTCCTTTCTTTAACGAGTCGGAGGCAAAACAACTTCAGAAGCCCTCACGGTTTCTTCCAAGACTCGGAGTTTGCCTCGAGCGGAGACGCGAACGCTCGCACGATCCACGTCCTCGGCAGAACTGCTCTTTCGGGCGCGAAGAGTAGCGTCCTCAGAAATTCTTCCGCCTGTAGGGTAGATCAGTCCTGCCCTACCTTGGCTCAGTACGGCCCCATCACACAGCCCGCGCCAGTTTAGCGTTCCCCTTTCCCACATTTACATACATATATATATACACATTGCAATGCTGGCCGTGGCTAGACAAATATATATCTACAATGCTGGCCACTCAGTACATCTATACCACTATCTATACACATATCTGTACCCACTCAGTGAGTCACTCACTTCTGCAAGACGGGATGTGTGCCTACAGGGGAATCGCTACAATCTATATTTAAGACGAAAAATTTAGGTCAAATTTGAGAGGATATGCATTGCGCGAAAATTAGACATTTGTTCCGATTTCACATTAATTGTTAGTTGGCCTCTTGTTTCTGCATCGCTTAGTGCAGAAGTCGGTCTGAAACTGTAGAAAAGCTGGATTATGCTGCAGTTTTTGTGCTTGCGTCTGTCATTTTTCACCCTTTTGAAACTCACAGGTAAAAAGGTACATCTCTACACCACGAGGCATCGAATGAACCATACACTAAGGGAAAGGAAGGGAGGCATCGGTGGTGATCATAGGACGATGGCGGTAGCTACGATGTCGTTAATGATGATAATATGTGGTACTGGTGGGACGTGGTGGTGTATGGTGTTGTCGGTGTCTCGCGGGTTCGAATCTACCTCAAGCCACTGCGTAGCGACCTTGGACAAGTTGCTCACCCAAAATTGTCTGCGAGGAAGGCAGCGAGAAACTACCTCACTCGTCTTATCCCCCGGTGGCAAAAAGCCAATGGACCTGCCTTCGGGCAGAGAACTCATCATCATCATGCGTGGCTGATATTGATATGCACCAAGACCTCCAGCGAACAATAGGCGGGAACATAGAACGGAACCAGAACATACCTGGCTAGAGACTGAGTCTCTGTGAATAACTGGTTCCAGCGGCTTAGCTTTCTTTTGGCGCTGTATAAATCTCGGAGATTAAGATACCAGTATGATTAGGAACATAAGAGAATAAATACATTGCGGAGGATAATTAATACAAGCTGCTTGAAAGATAACTACGACGACAAAGGCCAGAGCAGAGAGACCAGAAGAATAAGAAAATTCCGCAGACTGAGTAACGGCAGGAAAGGGAGAACTGAGACGCCGAGGAAGAGGAGTGACAACGACGAACAATAAGAGAAGAGGCAGATGAAAAGAGAACGGAGGTGCTCGGTGTATGCCCGAGAGAACGGCTGCAGCTCCTTCAGGCGTCTGTTTGACCACATCCGTCTAGAACGGCCGAGCGGCAACTAAAGCTTTAAACGACGTATATATTCTATTACATTAAGCGGATATATGTATATATATATACACTAGATGGATATATATTTATCATCAATCGAACAAATGCTAATCGACAGTATAAGGATATATACATATTACATATTGAACGAACAATGGATGCGAAGGATACTGAAAGAGTATTGGGAGTGCATCATCATCATCATCATCATCATCATCATCATCATCATCATCATCATCATCATCATCATCATCATCATCATCATCATCATGATCCATGGGCCGAGAGCCCGTAGGTGTCCACTGCATGCATTGTCACTTGTCTCCACAGTTCCCGATCTTGTGCTGTTCTTATCAAGGCGTGCAAGTCTTGCTTACACCAATCCCTTATATCATCTGTCCACTCCCTGTTAGGTCTTCCTCGTCTCCCATTTCCGTCCATAATTCCCATCATCACTGGCAGTGCAGGGATATAAAAATATGTATTTATGCTGTGCAACATCCACTAAACCTGGATATATATTCCCAGTGATAGACTGTGATAGACTATGTGAGCCATATACATATACATATACATATGCATATACATATACATATACATATGCATATGCATATACATATACATATGCATATACATATACATATGCATATGCATATACATATACATATGCATATGCATTTGCATATACATATACATATGCATATAGATATGCATATGCATATACATATGCATATACATATACATATGCATATGCATATTTGTACAGTATATAATGAAGGGCGTGCGTGCATATCGAGTGGAAAAGCAATCAGTTCGTGGTTATCACTCTAACTGGATGAGCAAATGCATGGAAACATGTTCGGAGCTCCTCGATATATCGGTGTTATGCATTCGGTCTCCGGTGTTTGCCTGGCTGCCAGACTGCCAACGTGTACGCTTTTGCATAGCCTGCCTGCCTGCCAGCCTGCCGTGGCAGGATGCCTTTCACGAGCCCGTAAATAAATCCCTATCAAATATGCATACGGATGACACTAATGTGATCGGATTGCGTCTGGTAATCTGTTATCGGTAGTCAGTTCGTATGGGAAGCGTCACGTTGGTCAAACATTCGGCGTTTGAAGCTACACGGGAATTCATCATGCATTGGGAGCAGGTCGCTAGATTTGCCGGCGTATTGATGTCGTCATTGCGACGGCTCACTTCAGCCGATCCGCAGATGTATTACTCCGCCGTTTCACGATAATGCTGTGCAGTGCTTCGGCCATGGCCACTTCAGTCTGGCCAGCAATTACAACTGCACAGTAACTGTATCACGTTTCTAGCGCAAGCAATCAATGCGTTTGCAAATGGAGCAAAACAACGCCTGCTTACTCATTTTTTGTCACCCATTGCAACCATTGAACATCTTACTCAGTGTAAATCAAGTGCACCGCAATGCAATATTGATTAGCTTACTAACAAAAGACTGACTGATTGACTGACCAACTGACTGACTGACTGACTGACTGATTGACTGTCCAACTGACTGACTGGCTAAATGACTGACTGACTGACTGATGACTGACCAAATGACTGACTGGCTAAATGACTGACTGACTGACTGATTGACTGATTGTTTGGCTGGCTGGCTGACTGTTTGACTGACTGGCAGTCTGCCGGTGCGTCTGTCTGTGTGTCTGTCTATCTATCTGTCTGCTTTAGTGATTGGTTTTCTAGCTCGCTTCTCATTGCCCCTCCTCGCTCAGTCGCTCATTGGCTCGCCTGAGCATTGCTCATTTTCTGTCGAAGCGAAGTATGAACTCTAGAATTAAGGAGGCGGTGAAACCTCTTTGGTGTAAATCTGCTTCCTCTGATTATAGGTGGCGCTGAGAGCAGCATACAGATCCATAATTAGGTCTTACAGGAGACTCCTATGCCAAATGATGTCCTCTCTTTCCGATGGTTCCTCCACGGAGGTAATATTGAGTTTTATGTCGCAGTATCGCCAACCTTAACCATTTTGAAATTAAAAGCCATCATTTAGCTTGACTTGCTCACATAACTCAAGACTGGAAGAAATCACACGGCAGCGAAGGGCCTTAGTAAATCGTTTTCTTCAAAGAGCGATCGCATTAAAATGGAAAGCCAATCGGAAGATGGAAAGTCGTATAAACTCACGCATACAGCTTATAAATATATATTGTTTCTGTTGACGGTGGTTGGATCGATAGACCCGACTACATGCACGGGAAGGAAGGAACTCGAGCGCCTGAGGATATTTGAAAGGCCGTGAACGATCGCTTGGCCGTAATCTCATCATTTTTAACGAGAATAAAGGCCTCCAACTAGAACAAAACACTGAGCAACATGTTCAGCCTTTTGTGGATTGTACGTGAGGGTTTGGTTGGGAGTTTATTGGACAATTTTAAAGTTTGAGAATTTGTGCCGGAGAAGAAGAGCCAAAGTTGGAACTGACTTACATGCTCAGCTATAAAAGCTCAGAGAGCAATTTAAAATAATTGTATTCAGATGTTTTAAAATCAACGGCTTACCCAACCATGAGGCATCGGCAGCACCCCAACCACCCTAAGGTGTAGTTAAGTCCCATTTATTTTCCTCACTCCCTAAGGTCTGGCTGCTGATTAAAATGAATTTTAGAGTACGAATAATTAATTAATCTCTTGCGGGGCTCTTTACATGCTTCCGTATACACACACCTCCACGTGTGTTTGAAATATACTTAATACACTGTATCTTAAACCTGTTTCGTGCTCTTTGAATTGATCTACCTGTAGCAGGATTACTGGTTTTCTTTAGACAGCGTCGAGCTCCATACAGCTAAATGATAAAATTCTTGCAGCGTTCGTGTTATGTGCAACCAGTGCCATCAGAATGGGACATTTCAGCATTCTGGTCGACAGGAATCCCTTATAGGCCTACCCCGTCCTGATAACTCCGCCACTGCCTTGTTTGGGGGTAGTGCCAGTCCCAAGCCTGGATAAATGAGGAGGGCGACGGCAACGGCCTTTGATGCCATAAGCTGTCGTTAAACTGAGGAACTACTACTACTACCCTGTCCTGATTTAATTCCTAGAAGCTTTCAGGTGAAGGAGTCAAATGCGAAGGCGAAATCCGCTCAGTTCCAGGCAGATCTGCTGCAGGGTTCTCAACACCCGCTTGAGCTGATATACAGTAAGGCTCCAACGGCCTTACCATTCATTCAAGAAAAATAGTGCCACAATTGTAAAGACGTAATGTCATATCGATGAAAAGGGACGAACAGCTAATCATCAACCATCGAAAGCAGAGATCGATGGAATTCCTTAAAATCAGAAGCATCAATTCCCTAAGGCGGCCATTGACGCTGTTTCCAGTCGTTTCGGCGCCACTGCCCCACCTTTGGGGTGTGCCATACGTACATAGGTACACGCGGGTAGTGACACAATGAATAAGCATTCGTCCACGGAAATACAGCGGATTTTTTCGTGCATAATCAAAATCAAATGCATCCGTTGCGACTTACAATTTTTGCAACACAAATTGTGACTACGAACTTCATGAATCCATCACATGTGATATTTATAAAAATACGGTGTCATAGCATTTGACATGAACCACATATGCTATAAGAAGAAGAACCTGTTATTGTATGGAAGTGCACATTTTGTGTTTATGTAGTTATTTGTATATGCGATGAATAATGAAAAGCAAGTGGTATTGAATAATATAACGTAAGTGGTATAAAGACACTACGTATATACGGGGTCGATACATAAAAACCATTTCTACGCAATCACCATCATCTTTTAGATATCACTTCCATTAAATTTATAAAAATTGTATCATGTTATATATATATATATATATATATATATATATATATATATATATATATATATATATTGCCTACAGCTTATGGGTATAGCAACTCAGTGATAATCTTGCAGGTCTTGATCTGGCGCAAAGCATATCCAGAGGTTTCTATGCAATCGCATCCCGGCCACAAAGAAGCAAAGTCTAAGCTATACATTGACACATGGGGCTACATTTAAACATGTCTGATTGACGAGCACGCTCCTCTCTATTAAGCATTGGTTTTAAATCGGACGAAAGATAAGCCGCTGGGGAAGGTAAGACCAGCCACTTTCATGCATGTCGAATTGAGAAAAAGAATTCTCCAGAACCTTATTCCAGTGGCCGGCCTTTGGGTTTGTTCAATCGATAGACTGATATTGTCTTATGATCCCTTGATGCAGCTGTCCGTATATGAAGTATTAACGACTTCATTTTCTTACTTATTTTCAGGGCGTTTAAGAGCGGCTGGCCAGTCCTCTCCCTTACCCTCTGATCCTCCCATCAACAACGTTCAGTCAGCGAACTAATTTCAAAGCCTAGATCGTTACAAAACGCTAATAGTGTAATTGTAAATTTCAGAAATTTCTCACCGCCACACATTAGCCACCTCGGGGGGGGGGCAGCTTATTCACCGGCACTATAGCAAATAAAGTCAGCAAAATCCAGGTTTCAAATGTAAGGAATACCTTACCCTGGAGCGCCCATGCCTCTCACGCTATTGCTTGGAAGTCTCTATTTATCCTTGAAGAGACTATTGTCCCATTTGAATACTGCTCTTCAGTGACGAATATGGTCCTTTCAATATTAATTTCAAGCACCATTAAGAATGTTTGGTCTGCTTAGGTCTGATGCATGCTGAAATGCAAGCATAAATGACCAGGGTCCACACTTGCTTATGGACCTCCACTTTTAAAATGGTGTAACAATAAAAAGCGGAAGGCAAAAGACCTCTGGCTTGGTCCTGGTCTAATTTAAAATAAATTGGTATGTACAAGAACTACTTAACTAGCATTAATAAATGGGAGACTACAACGATTAGCCGTGTAAATGATCCTGGGAACCGAGAAGAGCTGTACTGCAACCCAACATGTCCACAGGACTCCAGTTTTAGGAGGGTTAGACACAGAAATAAGTGGGGATCCCATTGAATAAACAGGTTCTGATCAACAGTGGCATCGCTAGCAGCCTCAACAGCAGCATTATATGTAGGACATCTGAAGCCCTTATATTCCCATATGGGCTTCATACTTCCCACATATTGTTTAATATGGTAGGATATATGAAGCCCATATCAGAATACTGTCATATGGGCTTCATATTCCCTACCGATTAGCAGTGTATCTCCTGTGCTCCAACTCCTATTCTTTCAAATCTCTAATGGCGTAGAAAACTCGACATTTCTCACTGGCTTTCAAATATCTTGATATCTTATTGAGTTTCACTTGACTGACTAATCGCATTCTGTGCGACTTTGAACGCGTTCAAAACTTTCGAATTAGTGATTAAAAAATAATAATACATATGATGTTCTCTTGACAGTCGTTTACCCCCATGCCTCATAACAACAGCTGGGGAGAACTTTACTTCAATCTAAACATCTTATGACGCTGTCGATAGGAGTATGAATAGATCTGGTCGTCTGTTGGCTATTAGTCCAGCGACGGGCAGACTGATCGCCATCTAGCGAAAGCCTTGTAAGTTTGTGAGTCAGTGAGTCATGAGTGGTATGATCTGACGAAAACTTAGAGTACCCCTACTGTTCGTACGCTCCTAAAACAGGAAAAGTCAGTTTATTGTTGACTGAATTAAAGCAGTTGAATCTTTCCATCATAAGCCTATAAGGAATGAGATGGCTTCATGCAGAGGTAACCATTACTGGAAATTAGAAAACACTGCTCTGTAAAGTAATGATCAGTAATTTAGGATAGTGCAACCAACTTTTAATGCCTACGTTTCAACTCCAGTATAGGGTTTTTTCATCATATGTAAACCCGAAATTGCTAAACGATTGACTTCAAATTCGGCAAGGGTGATTACATTTACAAGATCTAATTTGTAAAAGTAGGCCTACGGAAGGCGGGGGTTACGACTGGCGCTCCTATCGATACCCAACCTTTACATTCTCTGGGCCTTTTCTGCTTTGTTTATTTTTTCACTGACTTGCCCTGACGCATGAACCAAGGTTGGTCACTCGCGCTACTTAACTGCAGAGTACCAATTAGCGAATAAATTAGCTAATTAGAATTTTCAACCTAAACTGCTCAAAGAAATCAAAAGACCTCTGAAGACTGGGTCAGCAAAGGACAAGAAACTTGGCGTTGCAATCAAGGAACCAATTACCGAAACTATTAGCTAATTAAACGTTTGAAGTTAAACTCCTCAAAGAAATTAAACACGTTTAAAGATAAGATCTTCAATGAAGTCGGCAGCCTTACCAAAGGACTACCAAGGATATGGGTTTTCTATATAAGGAGAAGGCAGACTTAAAAATACTAGTTCCGCAAGATTTCTGGAGAGTAAGTCGCATTTGGAAAGTATTGGTTTCAGCTGAAGTCATCTCTGAGCATTGACAACAACTCTATCGACTGCATTTTTCTTTACGATACTAACTTTTCTGCCTTCCACCTCGATAGATGAGACTGTTTGTTACTGCAAAATAATCTACACTTTCAGAAGGTTGTGTCAATCAACTTTGTTAACGAAAAGTGATTTTCATCATAAGAGAAGATAACAAGCCAGATGGAACATAACTTTCAGCACAATCGTCTCGCATACGACAACTACAAGCATACATCTTCAAGTATTAGAAGTGCCTTATTGAACACTGGTCACATTCAGAATTACAGCTGTAACATGATGCAACCTCAGAATCATTGGCATTATCTACTAGCTGATCATAGAAATAATGACACCTCAGCAGATGCCACCAAAAGTTCAGAACAAGTCATCTATGATCACAGTCTTCAACAGTATCACGCCACTTCCTACAGCTCAAACAGTGCCACTTATATTCAACATCCTGAAAATACTGTCCTGAGTTTACTTGCGGGAGCTTCCAGTGGAAACTTCCCTTACTCTTTGAATTGTATTTCACCTCATATCAGCTTATTTTCAGCCAAATCTGACACTTTGGATAATTGTTACGACCCCTTCAGTTATCGAAGTTCACCAGTGTCAATGCAAATAGGCCTACCACATCCTTTCTTTAGTAGGACAAGTACTAGTGACCAGAAGAACACAACCAGCACTTCAACCCACCAAGTACAGTATCCTCAAGCAACTCTGCGAAATACAGTAACTTCAAGCAGACCCATATCCACTGAACGTTCTGAACATTCCGATAGAAGTGTCGCGCAAAGAAATTCCAGCATTTTAAGTTCCAACCGAAGCACATCTCATCCGACAAGATCTTTTGCAAACTCTGCTCCTGGTGTTTCAGTTCCACAACTTTCAAAGGACACGTCTAATGTCAATGGAAACATCAGTGTAACTAACTTTGGATTTGTATCATCAAATTCAAGCAGCTTGGACAATAGTTCTTCAATTTCAAAGTCGTTCACAGTCATTGAATTATCTACCACAGATTTCATCAATAGCCCAAGTAACTCTGGCGAACTTGGACATACTTCTGCGACACAAACTGACGGCTTCGCTAAACTATTTAACCATCTTAATGACAGAGAGGACGCGAAGGAAAACAAAGAAGAAAAGAAGACGTCATCAGGAAGAGACCAGAAAAAGCAAAGTCTTCGTTCGTACCCCTGTGACATTTGTGGGCAGATTCTAAGGCACCGAAGTTCCTTTATAACTCACCAGAGGGCCCACCGTCAGGAAAGACTTTTCAAGTGCAAGCGCTGCGGAAGGTCCTTCATTGACCAATCAACAGTCACGAAGCACCTACGAACACACACTGGAGACAAGCCGTACACCTGTTCCATATGCCAAACATCTTTCAGTCAATCTGGCAATCTGAAGAGACACATTAGACAAGTACATGTCCAATCCCAGAAGAACGGTGCATGATTAACTGACATGCATATTGCATATTAACTGACGGTAGCATATTGGATAGAGCGCTCGGCTTGTAACTCGGAGAGTACGGGTTCGAGCCTCCTCCAAGACGGTTACTGTGTAGGACCTTGAGCAAGTTCTTAACTCACAATTGCTAGGGGCCATCGATTGATGCTAAGTCATTCGATAGTTGTGCCAGATAAATGCATAAATAATAATAATAATAATAATAATAATAATAATAATAGTAATAATAATAAATAATAATAATAATGCAGGGACAAAATAAAGCCTTGTATTTTAGTCCAGCTGTATTAATAATTATTATTTTAGTCCAGCTGTAAGTACATGTATGCAGCAACATACCAGAAAGAATGCAACTTAGGTAATAGCTTCATGGACATAATTGTGTTCTTAGGTCGTCAAAGTAGAATTAACTGTCATTTTAAGCGTATGTGACATTTTGATTGTTTCTATGTGATACGGATATTCATTCCTCCATCGATGGTTATATTTTCATGCTGTCATCGAGCTAGACATGTAATTGATCAAAATGATAATAAATGGAAAAAATTTGTTCATTCAGATTCATCCAATACTCAGAATCCTTGGTAAACCGTAAGCAATATTCTTAACCGAGGCTCCTTTTGTCTTCTCCCAGACTCTATCGCATATCCATACATGCCGAGTCCTTCGAATCCTTCTTCACCGACAGTCTTCTCAGTCCATCGCTCATTACAGATTCTTTTCGAACTCAACCTCCACGCAAACTGACTCTTCACCCTCAGATGGTAATGCTTACGCAACTCCGTCGGCTAACGTCTAACGGGCCTATCACCTTTTGGAGCCTGCTTCTGTTCTCATTCAGTCCTCTCAAAACAAACAACACGAACTTGACCCAATCTCAACCTCCTTGCTCAAGGACTGTTCAATCCTTCTCGTTCCTATTATAACCAAGATCATCAATATGTCTCAGTCAACCGGCACTTTCCTCTGCTCTTCGAAACTGTGGTTAAATCGCTTCTCAAAAAAACCCTCCCTAGACAAAGAAATCCTGTCAAACTAAGGTTCAGTTTCAAATCTCTCATTCTTATCTCTTTAGCCTCTCTGGTTATCTTACTTTAGCCAGTGAGGCTAAAGAGAAGGAATGAGAGATTTTTAAAAATAGGAATAGATATTTGTTAAAAGTAAGATAGCCCAACAACCTATTTAACAACCCATTAAATCTGTCTACACCATACACAACTCCACTGAAACTGCCCTCTCCTTGCTGTAAAGCAAAATTGTCGTTGCAATAGGTCATTAACAAGTCTCTTACCTCTGTCTTTTGGCCATCTCTGCTACCTTTAATACCATACAATAAAATAAATATCATAAATATACAATGCAATTAATAAAATCCTTATACTGCTCTATCTTGGATAGTCATACATTTTCTCTCGTTCTTTCCCTCTTAGTGCTGCTGGATAAGCATTTAATTCTCACACTCTCACCTTTGGTGTTCCTCAGGGTTCTGTTCTGTATCCCCTTCTGTTCAGTCTTCATATCATCCCAGTCAGCAAACTCATTTCTTCATTCTCTGTTGATCATTATCTCTACGC
Organism: Norana najaformis; assembly: GCA_964023275.1. Taxonomy (NCBI): domain Eukaryota; kingdom Metazoa; phylum Annelida; class Clitellata; order Crassiclitellata; family Hormogastridae; genus Norana; species Norana najaformis. The sequence goes on along the minus strand of OZ029915.1, from coordinate 36,814,130 downwards.
TGATGACACACATTTCCCAATATCTTTCTCCCTTCACGCTGTTTTAGACGCACTAAATCATCTATAGACTTGACCCCAGGACCAAAATATCAACCTGGATGACCGCCAACTTCCGACGCTTTAATCCTATAAAAACATAATTTCTCATATATAATTGGCCTTCCGTGAACAACTAAACAAACGAACCTTTCGCCGAAGGATCTCATTTCACATATGCCTTACTCTTCTCCACTCCGCAATCTCGAAAACATCTTCGACAAAGCCTTACTTTTGCCGACCACATCACTCAGTTAAGTCGCACTTAGTATATGCATACTCGTGACATCCACCTTCTTTCTCCATACTTGATCATAAAACTACCTGCACAACAGTCACATCTGTTGTTCACTTCAAACTCGACTACTGCAACTCCATCGACTATGACATCGACTCGTCTCAATTAAAACGCCTTCAGACGATTCAGAATGTTTCTGCCCACTCAGTTACCAAAGCTCTCAAACACAGCTGCATGACATCAATACTGAAATCACTTTTTGGGGTAAGGTCCCTTTGTAGGTATATTTACAATAGCACAAAACAACTCTTTGTCTCAGCCATAAAATTAATTAACTAAACATGTGTCGACTTTTAGGATTTAATCGGTGGTGAAAGTGGATACAAGATTCCTTTCCAGTAAAATTTCGTGTGCAGCTGGACGATTATATTTAACACTTTTAAAGGTTTATTTTGATTGATGTGACTTAATGTGTTGAGTTCGATTCTAATTGATTCTGAATTGAATGATGAGGACATCATTCTGTCTTGGCCTTTATAACGAACCACATTATTTGAATCAATCCTCTGCTGCAGATGACTTCGTTCTTGCGGTTCTAGCTACATGTTCCTTCTGTTCTCAGGGAAACCAAAAACTCTAAGTGTCGGCCTCTGACTTCAAGAGACGTTCCAAGTTAGATATCATAAGGAAGGTCTGTATGCACGTGAGAAATTTTGGCCTACATTCCAAGTAGAATTTAAGCACTACTCTTAACTCAAAAATATGCTTAGATTAAATGGCAGCTAAAGTTCTTCAGAATGGAAAGCGTTTAACGATGCTAGCGGACGCTTTGTTTCGCTCTCACAGTTGCAGTGTCTGAAGTGAGAGACAACTTGGGAAAGCACAGATGTTAAGCGCATTCTGCGCCTCTGCCGTTTTGCTTGTCTTTCTCTTTTTGCTCGTATGTATCTGTGTGTCTGTCTTGCGTACGTCCTTCGATGTGATAATATTGATCCTGTTTGTGGCTGAAGTCTTTCTAAGATGCTCATTCTTCAGCGTCGCATTTCTCCAGTTATGAGTTGCTTAATGGACGTTGCTCGTCACCGCGATCCTGCACTTAGTGACGCACTGGACTCGGCTTTCGTCCTTCCAATAATCAATCCATAACAAATCTTCCGGTGTCGTTTCTATGATTTTTATGACAAATATAGACGCTTTAACTTTCGCTGTTCATTTCCACAGCACTTTGCCTTGGCTCATCTTTATACCTCTTCATTTTCATCGCGTGGTGGTGGTAGTGATGATGATGAGGAAGGTGGTGGTGGTGGTAGTGATGAGGGGTGGTGGTGGTTGTGGTGGTGATTGTGGTAGTGTTGATGGTGGCGATGGCGGAGGTGGTGGCGGTGGCGGTGGTGGTAGTCTTCATCATCGTCGTCGTCGTCATCATCAGCAGCAGCAGCAAAATAACATCCTTGTATTGTCAACGTTATCGTCACAGTCATCATCATAATGATAGTTACGTTATGTTTATCAAGTTATCGTCATCGTCGTTAGTTTGCTGTCCTCTCATTTGCGATGCGTGATTTTGTAGACACTCAGGCAGGGCTTTTATAACCAATAAGTCCTTTTTGTCATGTTCGGCTGTGTGCAAGCAATATACTTTTAAATAGTTTGACATAGCTGATATAGCACTCAGACGTGATTTGTAAGCGCTAACTGCACGATCATTTGGTCTTCAAGACCAAGCTGAACTGACAAACACTGCAGAAAAGGAGGTATACTCCTTGAATTAGCTTCAATTTCAATGTCCCGTTCTTTTAATTATAATTCTACGAACTCTCTATCTAATTTTGAAACTTGACGGCAGAGTTGGCCAACAAAATTTACTCGAAATCACTCCGACTATGAAATATTGTATTAATTCTCTACCTTCTCTTGACTCCGTTGTGGATGGAACGCATATTAATAATAATTTTAAAATACAGTTTATTCAGAATAGTTTATAAGAATCTGAATTAATAACGCGAGCTATTTAGGTTAAATGTTGTCTAAACGCCGTTATGTGCGTAAGCGGAAGATCTTTGTCACCAGCAGTTAACCGTATGGTAGATGCAGCGGCGATCACCATGGCGCTTTCCATGAGACCGATGGAGGAGTAACTGGCGGAGGAGTTCCTCGTCGGCTGAAGAAGCCGATGAGGGAACGGAAGAACCAGGCGCCGCCGACTGGAGTAACATCGTTAGTAAATGATTTCTGTTTTCAGCCATCGCTTCTGCACCGTCAAAACCCTGAAATTATGATTCCATATGTAGAAACTTTTCTAAATTCATGAAATCCGCTTTTACACTCTACGATAAATGTAGAAATTCTTTACAAAAACTTCTTAGTCGGTTGGCACTATGCAGCATCCTGCTCGTTGGCAACTTTAGCTTGCGTGGTTCTTAGCCTACCACCCAAACTTAAAATTCTGGCGCCGCCATTGCTTGAAATATTACTGAGGACAGTTAAGACAAGAAGGCTTTAATTAAATTTTTAATTAAATATGTTTACTAGGAATGCTGATGCATTTCCAGTTTCTCTCTCGAGGCTCTGGGTTTCAGATGCCGGAAGCAAAAGCTATTCTAAAGCCACGCTTATTAATATTATTCGGTGTGAGAGATTTTCTAGGAAATCCTGGTATTATCAACTGCTAGTTCTTCACTATTTCACGCATGGACAGCACTTTATCAATCAAAAGAGTTCGCAATTCTTTTTAACAAAGTCTGGGAAATACAGTTAAGGTGAGACAAAGGACTAATAGGCTTGAACAACTGATACACTGAGTTTCACTTATTTGCAGAGCCAACGGCCTCAATATTATTCAGGATTCAGCATTTATGGAATAAAAGAATAGACCTAATTGCCAGCGTCTTAAATGAACCGATCTGATATAAGCAAAGCTCTTTAATTTCTATTCTTTGGAAATGACACCCAGTTCAAATAATATGTTCTGATCTAATAACTTCTATAGGGCTACACGGAAGCCTACTATAGCAACGAGATAATAATGCAAACAACGACTCTCAAGAATTGAAGCCTACTGATAACATGCCTACGATTCTCTTTCTCTACAGCTTCTGATACCAAGTCACTCTCTCGAAAAATCTTAAAGAACAAATAAGATTTCAAAACCTAGTTTACTAAGCTGATAATTTACCAGACACGATTGAATATCGAGTCCATGAGGCGAACTGTCGAAACCTAATTACTTGTTTTTCACCTTTGTAGCGATTTATGTTTACATAAGATCTTAGTCAATACTGTAAAGCCAATTTGTCAGTTATGTTAGGGTAAAAATCTGCAGGAACCATCTTCCTCTGCTTAGTCCTTAAGTGCATCAACACTTATAGGCCTTCTGTCATCAAGAGTATTGTCTTCCCGGGCACAATGCTTCTTAGTGCTGCATGCAGTGATTGCGTGATTGTGTGTCGATGTGATTAGCGCCGGCTGATGCTTCAGCGCTTACACGCCAACCGCTTAAGCGCTTTGCAACGTGACCCATGCTCTCAACAGAGCACAATGCAAGGACCTGATGTATTCGAGGCTTTGTTTCTTAGAACTCAGCTATTCCATTTGCTTAGTGGCAACGCTTGGGTCACGTCGCTTCAAGCACAGACACTCGCGTACATTGCCTTTACTTCCGCCTACAAAACATTTATTCTAGGAGTTCTGTTGACAGGCGCTTAGGGGATACTGTGAAGTCCTCAGGGAGTTAGACTCAGAAATTTAGCCTCATTTAAATTTAATTTTTAAAAATTAAACTGTATAAGACTTAGTTAACGCGTCTCGGAAAATTAGATTAGGACTGCGAGTGATGCAAAATGCATAAGGGCCAGACTCTTAAGATTCGGCTTCTCCTCTATACCGCTTTTCTCCATCTTGTCTCTTTCCTTTTCCCATCTATTATTATTTTACTTTTGTGCATTTTCTTTATCTTTCCCATTTAGTTTCTGCGTCTACTGCTTTTTATATGAAGACGAAGGGATCAGTGATAGATAATACATCTGTTTGCTCGCCCCTGTGTATATGTATATATATATATAATATAATATAATATATATATATACATATACACAGGGGCGAGCAAACAGATGTATTATCTATCAGATGTATTATATATATATATATGCATACGTATCGTTGTCCTGCGGTTTTGATGGATCTATTGAGATGGGAAGCAAATTCAGCTACAGGACACCTTTTAATCTTCCAATTTCAGTAGGTACCCATTTACTGACACCCAGGGGATGATGGGCTGAGTGAGAACCTAGTGGCACATTACTCAACGGAGGTCACCCTTCCTTGTAGGCCTACTTACCATGCTCAGCATTACTTAATTTCACTTACGATTTACAGCGTCGTATAAACAACTGCCACAAAAAGTGAAACACCTGTTAAACCCATCAACTTCTGCTTATATAGGGCCTATCTACTCATTTATCTACTCCGAAAAGACGGAAGGCTGAATCTGCAGATAAACTGGTATTCAGCCAACTACATCTATTCATTTGCAGTCTGAGTTTTTAGTTGGTTAACTTCACTATGTATGCCAACATCATATCAAGACTGCTTCTTTTCTGTTACTCTGTCTCATCCCCTTAGGCTTAATCCATCTTTCACCTCATTTAAATTTCGCCATCCATTCGCACTCTCTGGATTAGCTCTAATCACTTTTATGGTCGTCTCAACCGCCTGCATCCTGCCCTTATGTCTACGCATTATTCACTCTAGAGGCTGACCATAAGCTAATTAACTAATAAGACTAAAATTAGTTTTTAAGACTGAAATTTATGGAGGGCTCCGAATGGAGGTTTAGAATGATCCCAAGAGCCGATTTTTTATCAAGTTAGGGTGAGTTTTAGCTTGCATCTAATAACCCTGTTGGGGTTACTAATGTAATCAACGTGCTAAACGTGATGGGTTAAAACTTAGGTAGACACAATATTTTTATCACCAATCTATTATTAGTTCATATGCTGAAAGAATTGATGGATAGATCTAATACACACGCTAATGGTCCATGAAAACGTTTTCTTATGAATTATTATTAAAATTATAATTAATATGAAATAATGTTAAAATTTATGTGATATACTAGTAAGAGTCTCATTGCAATAAATTCGTGAAAGAAAAAGTTGGGTTATTTTATGTGATAATGCGTGTGCAGTATATGTTTTGTGTTGGCGTTATGTTAAACTAGCAAATATATTTGCGTTTATGCGTGTGTGTATATATATATATGCATACTGCACTTACATATAGATAGTTGAGATCTTTGATTTAACAAATAGCACAAATATTTGAAAGTCAAGACAAATAGTTGCATACGCAAATGTAGATAACAGCTTTTTCATATTCAGCGAATGACAAACTCCACCAAAATAAATCTCGATATATTTACAAAGATGCGCTTTTTGACAACTTTCTTATGGTACTATACAAATGTCCATGCAGATATACATGCACAAGTAAGTTTCTTAAGGTACTTAAAAGCTATACAAATGTCCATGCAGATATACATGCACAAGTAAGTTTCTTAAGGTACTTAAAAGCTATACAAATGTCCATGCAGATATGCATGCACAAGTAAGTTTCTTAAGGTACTTAAAAGCTATACAAATGTCCATGCAGATATGCATGCACAAGTAAGTTTCTTAAGGTACTTAAAAGCTATACAAATGTCCATGCAGATATGCATGCACAAGTAAGTAAGTAAGTAAGTCATAAGTAACACGCCATGTGTCCATCAGCTGAGTGAAGAATCGTAGGCGTGTGTGGATCACAGCGGTCAGACAACAAAACAAGACGTACATACATACATATATACATAGGCTTGCATACACATTTACATACCATGTACATACATAGTGCATACATTCATCTCACCTGTCCAGGTAGACCCAGCTCGTAATCTTGGTCGGAAGCAGCGGCATCTCCGTTGTAGTCACGAACATCTCGTCGTCGTAAGGTGAGACTCAACGACGAACCAAACGCAAAGACTACTAAGATCAAAGCAACCGAGAGATGAGACATTGTTGTAATCGAAGGATGCCGTGAGATGAGCTGCCTCTGTAGCCGGGATGCTCGTCTTCTGACGACGGCCAGATGCAGCCTTTATTTATACCCATGACAGTTTCTGCAACATGTGGACTCCTTAACGCTAACCAAGCAGATCGAAACGTTGCCTGAAGCACAGGCGGTGACTACGTGCACGCGATACACGAAAATCATTCCTCGTCCTCGTTCTCTTCCATCAACACTCCTCCTCATCTTCTTCCTCCTCCTCCTCCTCATCATCATCAGCCTACACCTCCTTCCCTTCTTCTCTTTCGGATTATAATCCCACGCAGACGAAGGGAGAAGTCGCTTCTGCCAAGGACTCTCTGCCTAAAAATCCATTGTTCTCCAGTGCATGACGCAGATGCCGGCTTATCCGAAAATCACCAGTTCCACATAAGCACATCCACACACAAACACGCATATGTATATATGTCTATATGTATGTACGTGTATATGTATGTACGTATGTATGTGTGTATGTATGCTTGCATCAATTTACTAAATACAGCACCTTTCAATGATCTCTCAAAATGGTTTCGTGCACACATATAAGTACATAGATGTTATTTTATGTAGCGTATGCGCACATAGGACTAATGTATATTCTGTTTGTTTAAATACTGGTTGAATGCTATATTTCGATTATGCCATATAGCCAGCCTTCTACAATATTATATGCTAGAAGTAACGCACTCTTCTTTAACATCAACGCCATTTAAAGCAACAGCTTTCTTTGCATACCGAACGGCCTATTGACCCTTGCTGTCACCAAAACTCCTATACATCAGCACATCACCCAAGCGAGTAGAATCTGAAATTATTATTAAGTAAGTAAGTAAGTAAGTAAGTATATTCTTTATTAACCAAAAGCTAATCGCACATCGGTTTACAAGTATATAAGAACACAAGAAAACTTAATATTCATACAACGTCCTAACAATAAAACATTTACGCGTTAAATTGTCAGCAGGAGGAGTAATACGATCATGGGTGTGGGGCTGTAGGGAATAACTAAGGGTTTTAATTGGTGGGAGTAGCTGATGTAAGACTTGATTTGCGTTGTTCAAGATTGCTTTAAAGAGACGAGCATCAGCTGTGCCACAGAGTTCATTGAACGTTGGGGGAGTTCCCAGGAAGATAGCGGAGACGCACAAGTCTCCGCATCAAAGCCTGATAAATTCGTCTCAAAAGGGTACAGAAGATACAATGCGAGTCCTCAGTCGTTTGCGAAATGATGTAAGAGAAGTAAGAATGGCCACATACAGCTGGAGGTAGCGAATTGTATAGAGATGGACCAGTAGGTAAAAGTGTACGGAAACCGAAGATAGTTCAGTGCTAGACCGTGAAGCTCTTTGTACACAAGGAACGCAACCTCTAAATGGACCCAAGCTAGAGAAGGATATTTATTACTATTGCTATTTATATAGTTAACCAGCCTATCACGAGTAAAGCATCTGTAGGCTAGTTCAGCAAGATGTCCTTTCTGCTTCGCGTTTCTCCCTCTCGCTCTTCTCCCCTCCTATAACCCTTCTTCTCTCTGGGTGTGATACATGATGTAGCCTTCTCTTCCCATGCCTCTCAATATCCCTCCCTTTCCCCAGCGTCTTCCTTCTCCGCTTCTTCTCTCACATTTATAAAATCTTTTGTTCTCCATTTTTTCCTTTCGTTCTTCCTCCATTCTTCCCTCCTTTTCCTCTCCACCACATCTCCGCTCTTCAATCTTCTATCCCCAATCTCCCACTCAGCTGCTTCTTCCTCTCCCCAAAAACCTCTCCCTCAACTTCCCTTTCCTTTCCCGGCCTCTTCCGCTCACGCTCTCTCGCTCGTACAGTTATGTAGAATCATCTGTTGCTCCCAGTTACCTTGGGGTCATGAAAGTAATTGCCAATGTGTTCTCATATTATTCGATCCATATCGATTTGACTTTACCTTACCATACAATGTTCTGGACTGAATCCAGCTAAAGGATATTGTCCGCAGATTGTATGCTGTGTTAAAGACGTCTTACATTTGCCACAGCAGTTAGGGCGGCTTACTTCACTTTGTTTAATTTATGTAGTTGATCTGTAGATTGTCTGCTGACTGAGCATAAATCAGTTTTAGAAGAAAGCGGTGACTTTCGTGTGGAACTATAAATAACCTGTTGTTGTTAAGAATACACATGACATTTTAAAACCTTATCCGCGTATAAAATTTATGAAACGGTATTTATTAACGAAATGGAAATTTTCTACATCGTAGCACATCTTGAAATAAAGGCTTACATTTGCTGGTCAGTCAGCTAATTATATCCTTTCATTCGTCTGCCACGGACTGACCTTGTATCTAAGCCTTCCAGTATACAGACGTCATTTTTCTTATTGTTTTTTAATATTTTTACCCGAAGTAAAATTATCCTCCAGGGCTTAAATACTCTGCAAAATAACCTAGCGTTCTGATGCGGCTCAACATCATCGTTATCACCTTCATGATAATTGTTATTTTCATAATCATCAACGACAGCAGTAACATCATCATCGCAAACACCCCACCGTCACACCCACAATCATCGTCAGCATCACAACCTCTACAATCGCCGCAAACATCGCCATGAAACTTCTTAGACTGATAACTTTTTAGGAAATGGTGTGACTTCACAGTGGTCATGACGGTTGTGACGGAGTGCAAAGCAATTATGAATCAGGCAGGTCATTGAAGAAGATGTTTAGAGTGACTGTGATGTTGCATGCGATAAAATATGAGGTTGTGTGACTCGCTGCGATTAGGAGGCAGGGAGTCACGACCTGACGATGCTCGCAGAAAGTGAAATTAAGCGACAGATTTAGTAGTGCAAGTGCGCCGGGGTCATCGTCGCGATTCGTCAATGCACTGGATAGAAGCATTAAACTTAGAACAATGGAACACAGAAACTTGGAGCAGAGGCTTACGTGTGATGGGTCATCATGGATAGACCTGTACAAGAGATTATCATTTAAGAGAAATCTTCATTAAGCGACTTAAGAAAGTTTATTTATTTATAAAGTTTATTTATTTAAAAACTTTCTTAAGTCGCACCTATCTTGACTTTAGACTAACCATATCAGACAGACGTGCCTTTCGGAAGTTTTTTTACACAGATCGGTCGAACCGAAGACGGTGAGTGACTGGGGTCCTGTTGCTGCTGCGATGCCTGTTGACCGTTCATGCTGGTCGTCCATTCGGCGACCTATCGACTTCTGATTGACAGTGGACTCTCAATGACTCTGTGAGATTCTCGATACAAGTACTGGAGCAGTATGGGCCTATTTACATTGTGTGTGTCCCGCTGCCAGAGACTCGCAGGTCTCCATGTAGTGTCTGATGCATAAGTATACATATATATATATATTCAGTCCAATGCATATAACATGCACATGAATCGATGTAATTGTACACGCATAGCAAAGGCTTATGCTGTAGCAAACAATCCGGTCTGTACTAATTAAGCGACGATGGGAGGGGAGTCTGGAGCAGCAGATACGCCGTGTTTATGACGTTTTTCCGGTGACGGTTCATGATATACGTCGTCCTCGTCTTCGTCGTCGCTAGGACCAATGCGAATCGGAGAACAGGACAGGTGAGATGGTTTGTATGGCAGAGGCGCTGACGAGATATTTTAGGCTCTGTTTGCCATCGGATATTCACGCATCCACCGATAGAACTACATGAAGCCCTGCGTGTGTGTTTGATTAGAATCAATGCCAGTTCACATAAGAGATATAATTATATGTTTCTGCTCTTGTTCATTTAAATTAAAGTTAGGATACAAAGACTGCGTTCTGGGAACAGAATAGGGACTGTTTCTGAGAGCTTAAAGGATTAGAATAATCTGAGAGAGTGTATCCAAAGCGAGCGAGTTTGGATGCTGAGATTCGTGAGTTCAGATGGTTCATCTGAACTCGTGAATTCATCAGAACTTCTGCGTCATTTAAAGGAAGCGGTTGCTAGCGTTGATTGCGTGGAAAGATTATTGACTCCATCGTCTTATGTTCGAGGACTGCGAAGGACACGTTAGCCGATTGGCAGACGAATAAATATATTAACAGAACGACTGGAGAGTCTTTCATGTACAACGAACTCAGCTTTTAGAATTGATGAGAAACAACATGCCATAAGTACAGTCAATAGAGAGGCTTTAATGAGAACTGTGGTGGAAAATTGACGTCTTCGATAGTCAACGCATCGGGAAAGAAGGAATCAAATCAAATCCAAGATGTGACAGAAGAGAGACATTTTCTAAAGATATGTTTAAAACAGCATCCAAAGATCGCGTTCGTTGCTTTTTCTGGCAAATGAAACTAGACACACTTGTGCATCCAGTTCGCGAGGCCTAAAGTCCATGTCTAGTATAATGGTTTAACCTACTAGCCTTTCCAAGGAATCGCTGGTATCGGATTAACTGAACAGTTACGATGGATGGTGAGCTCAACAGTTTCCAGTTGATCTCTTTCAATAACGAATTCGAATCCTCCATCGTAGGTGGCAGTCGCCGTGGAAGCACTGTCTTCTTCCCCGGCTCCTACAACGGCTACCCACGCAGCTGTGTTGCGGAATACGATGTCGGTGCACACGGCCACCCCGCTAGACCCGACTCGGTATTCCGGAGAAGCGATGCAGCGGGTCATCGGAGGGACAGCTGGAAGTTCCCCTTGGGGGGACCATGGGAGCAGGAGCATCCGACGTCTCTGAGGAGATGCAGGAATAGCGAAGGGTTGCTGAACATCCGCGGCCGCTCTAAGATCGGAGAAGAAGATGAAATTGAAGATGATGGTGAAGTGGAGTTTGGCCAGGAAGAAAACGGGTCTTCAGTGACGTTCGGGTGGCTGCTGTGCCGAGAGAGGACTCTTCTTCGACGCTGTGATGCAATCAGTCGCCAGATCGGTCTCAAGACGGAGAATGAGACAATGCCGACTCGACCGAACAGCACCGAACGATTTTCGCTTGTTGATCCTGAAATTATGATGCTGCGTGAAGATAAGGTTTTCATTATTATCATTATTTTAGTCATGCATTAGTTGTAATCATGGTCTTCAGCATAACGCTGGCCCATCACTTTGTTTTTCCAGTGCCTGCTTTCCATTCTATAGTTTTGTTTGTGCATCACTCATATGATTCACAACAAATAATCTTATCATATCTGATCTACTTTTCTCAGTTGATATCTTATCAGCGAATGAATTTAGAAGCAGTAGAGGTAAACAAAACTTGAGTCAGAATTGAAAAAGAGTGTAACAGGATACTAGAATAGCTTCCGATAACTGCTGTTCACTGTGTTGCATACGGCAGAGCAATACGATGTTGTTTTTCCAAATGATGTCACGGCTTACATACATACATACATACTGTACAGATATACATACATACATGCATACATACATAAATACTTATGTACATGGGTACATACAAACAAATATGTACACATCAGGTTTACGTCTAAAACGTCTAAGAGGCTTAACATATAAAAGCGATTGCTTTAAAAGATATTAAACATTAGAGTTGTCATCATAGAAAATAGTGGCACAGAGTGATAAATTGCTGATGAAATTGCACAAATGGAAAAAAATAATCATCATCCTGCAAATAAAAGTCTTCGACAGGAAATAAACAGCGATCGCAACTCCTCTTTATCATGCAAGTGGCAATAATATAAGTAACGTCCATTTGCTCCGAATATGGCAATCGAATCATAACACCCACTTGTCGCAAAAGTGGCAATTATTTAAATAAATACCTATCAATGTGTCCGCTGTTATGCGGTGGGAACAGCGGATACAGTCACGAGAATAGGCTTCACAAAATATTGCTTGAAATCACGAAGCTTGTCTGCATTATTATTTTCAAATATCAGAAAGTGTTGCGATTCAATATTTGTTTCGCATCTCATTAACTAGATAGGCCGGCTTCTACAAAGCATACTATTAAAAACTACGAAATGCAACAATTTACCTTACATGATCATTCCAAAAAATAACGCAAATTTGTTTATAATGAATGTACATATTGATATCTATGTTACATTTCAAATGCGGCCGTTTCATTAGCTCTTTTATGTGACATTAGATATAAAAACATTTAGCAACACTGATCTTAACTCAGGTGAATTTATACAGTTTATATAGCATATAATGGTGAAACACATTAGCCTGGCTTTCGCTTTGCTTTCTGCCTTACAACTGATTTCCTTTCTAATACCTGGTGAGCATAGAACTTCAAGATTTATGACGGACGTCAATTATCATCGAGTGCCTTACTCGATAACCGTTTGCGTCCGACTGCTGAATGGGTGGCATGCATAGAGGGTTTTCTGAAGCCGTGTAGGAACGTGGGTAACACCCATGCCATGTCATCTTTGTCTTGTGGTTCTATCAATTACCCGTAGGTCTGGGTGAAGCTTCGTCCGCGCGCAAATGCTACTCAACGAAAACCAGTTTATTGTTGCACTTGCCAATCCCTAGAGTGCGTGGTAATAACATGAACCATTCAGGTACAGTCTCTTCTGGACTTAATATGAGGATTTCAGTTTGGAACTGTACGCGAATACAATGGCTATCTTAGGGCGTATGTGATGTAAAATACGAAGCTGCATATATGGAATTATGAAAAGGAGGGGTTATGAAAGGCAGGGACTGTGAGAATCCTTTGCTAAACTGTGTGTTCATTTATGTTGGAAATGATAATTTGACAAGGCAACGTTATTATTCCTTGAGCATTTTCATTCGAGGATCTATATCTAAATGATCAAGATCACTCTAACCTGTTGGCCTCGAGATTAAAGCAAAACAATTGCTCGTTTATATACTGTTTTGGCGTAAAACGTCACATTGGCGACAACAAAACCGAGACAGGAAATCTGCGATTTATAAGATTCTGATCGGGGAAGATGACAATTTTTAAGAAGAAGAAAAAGAAGAAAAAGAAGAAAAAGAAGAAAAAGAAGAAGAAGAAGAAAAAGAAGAAGAAGAAGTCGACCTCATTTCATATAAATTAACTGCCGGTTTATATATGGACATAACATAACGACATAACATAAGAACATAACATAAGGACATTACAGTAGCATAAGGACATTAGCATAAGGACATAGCATATGAACATATTATAACTACAGAGCATAAGAACATAACATAAAGACATTAGCATAAGGGCATAGACCTATCAAAAGGATACTGCATATATGAATGAAGATATTGCAGTTGGCCCTAGTCATTGTATGCCAACTTTTAAGCGATTTGACTTACTTACTTGGCTTCATGTTGACTTCGGCCATTAAGCTGGTTGATGATTTGTTTCTTTTACACCCGAATATAGCAGCGTCAACTCCGTGATTAACGAAAACAATCAATAGACATATTATATGGTAGTTTACAACATATCGATTTGATCAAGTGCTGCGTCAGTAGTTCAATGCAATATAAATATAAATCAGTATAAAGAAAGTATTTCAAAATCATCAAAATCAAATTCCTTGCATTTCCATGCCCATGCAGAATGGAGATCGTGAAGGCACTTTAAAACAGGCCAGGTAGAAGGTCGGGAAACGGATGAAAGCGAACGGAAATGCAGATTCGTGCTATAGACATACGTTTCAATTCCCTTCATGCATGATAAGAGATGTCCATTGATTAGACGAATCCGACGATGCAAATAAAACGAATGAAACGACGAAAAGACCCGACTTCATTTCGTAGACGAACAAATGTCCACAACACGGGAGGGTGGATTCTTCCAGGTTTTCAGTTGCGTGACTTCGTATAATCGAATCAAGCAACATTTAATAGGTTTTATATACATAGGTCTATGGCTAAATATATATATACAGTATATATATATATAGCTGATTAATTTTATTTTTATTATCCTTATTATTTGTAGCTATATATAGCTTATTGAATGTTGTCTAATCCGATCCTTTTTGAGCATTTGGATATTATATAAACATATATAAACCTATAGTCATTTATTGTAGTTAATTCAAGGATGTGAATTTGTTACGCAGGTGCATTAGAAGCAAGCTTTTGTCATCAAGTATTAATTTGCGCACAGGTATATAGCTTACGCCTATAGACCTAAACGCAGGCGCATACGTTTGCATCGTTCGTGCGTCCGCAGCCTCTGTAAGCAGATTCTATTTCATGTCCCTGCGCAAGTACGTTTTGCCGGCTTCTCTCGTTAATTCGCCTGATAATTATTTGTCAAAACATTTACTTGGCGCCTATTTTCACTGCCCGCGCTTCATATAATTACTAACAATTACTAATTGCGACTGACTGACTGACTAAGACTGACTGACTGACTGACTGACTGACTGACCGACCGACTGACTGACTGACTGACTGGCTGGCTGGCTGGCTGGCTGACTGATTAGATTATAGAGACTTCGGCAGAATCCCAGGTTAAGAAACACAGGCACTTACACAGACTTGCATAGACATAGAGGAAAATGTCTGCCATAAGTCAGTATTAGATGGTCCAACCTCGCAATTGGGCAGGGTAACTTAATGTTTAAGAGGCCATTGCCTTGATGTCAGCTACCATGTGCTGTCCTGTGCCACTGCCTTCCCGCCAAGTCTTTAATATAATTAAGCAATTAAGCACCCACTATCCCTTCCTTTCAACACTTCTCCGCGGTATGTCAGGGATAGATTCTGCTTAAGTTGGTATGCTAAAATGTACTATGGTCTGTGGCCTAAAGGAAGTACTCCCAAGTATGAATATAACTTGCCTCTTTCTCGTGTATATATGCTGCAGCATTCTGCAACAGCACTTAATATAAGTGAGTAAAGTATCCTCTATCTCACAAGTGAGACGTCGGGGAGGCGCTCGTTTTCTTTTCTTAAGGCCCTTGAACCGACAATGGACGAATCCCAATGTCCTGGATACGAAGCCAGTGCATCGCATGACTTGCCGTTTACTTCCCAGCTTATGCAGGTACCAAATTATACTGCTTGGTAACAGATGCACGGTGTGCGCAAACAACTTGCCCAGGGTCGTTACACGGGTTCGAACCCGCATCCTTTGTTGATCACTGATGACTGACCAAACGCCTTACCGATAGACCACCTAGTGCCAGAACAAAATTGCAAGTCCAAAATGCCGACCACAAGGTGGCCTGAAGCCACCGAGCACTAGGCCGAGGCCAGACGTCATGAGACCAAGGCCGATGAATCCACATTTGGCCTCGAGGTCCAGGCCTTGGGGCCTAACATCACTGGTTGCAAGTTAATGCAATAGAACATCTCCATCAGTTTCAACTTTCCAGCTGGAGGTTGAGTAGGCCTACCTGTACCCCATAATGGAGCAGGTGAATTTTACGGCGACGGAAAACGTCAACAGTAGTCGCTGACTTTAATAAGAAAATGCATATTCCTTCAATGGATCAACGCATTAGTCCAGTTTACCTAATCATTTTTGACTTATATGCTTCCTTGATCTGCTTCATTTCCCGACAGTCATTCAAAGCTGTTTAATTTACTATTAAAATCGAATTATTTGGAATAATTACACCAAATATAATTAAGTAATTTAAAATTAAATAATTTAAACTGATGTTTTACAATGGTTATTGCTAGAAAAATTATCATATTATGTTATTGTTTAACACAGATAAGCATGTTATTAGACATTATTAAAAACTACGCAAACGTTGAATTTGCAGGCCTATACCAAAAAATAATAATTGTATTAATAGTAGTATTATTATCCTTTTTATACTAGGCACTATAGATAGTACTGTATGCTTCAAAGACTTCTGAAGTAATCAATACTGCATGCAGAGAAAATGAAATCGATCGATGTACGTATCATCCACCACATTCAAAGGCGGCTGATCCTAATTATTATGTTTAGGCCTAGTTTTTCACACAAACTAAACAGAATTACACATGTAGGCCTAATGGTTATATTGTTGTTCCTGCCGTAGGTAACAGTCTACATCCGCGTCCTATTCTTAAAAATCGGTGAAATCAACACAGCAAAGGAGAACTTCACAGCCGAGATTTTCGTCCAAGCAAAATGGCGAGAACCGTCTCTTGACGGCAGGGAAACAAATTCGGTCAGTGTAGAACTTCTGGTAGCGGGTATGGATTCTAGGGACGTCGATCATAAGCTGACCCCCGAGGCTCGGGCCCTGGCAATATTTTGAGAAGGGGGATTAGTCACTGATCGGTCTCCGGCAATATTTGAGCGGCTAAATGGTAAAGGCAGTTAGGCAGAAAGTTCACATTCTTAACTTATTTATTTGTGTAATGCAGCTGTTCTATACTATTCTACATGGTACTTACGCCAAATAAATGTCCAAAGCGAGCGATGTGTTGTTGTTGGAGCGAGTATCGCCGAAGAATTTATGCAAAATGTGGCCTTAGCTATGCAACTGCTTCAGATTCAAAAGGTTTCGCTTTCTGATCCCTTATCATGTATTGCCTTGTCTCATATCATATTATCGTTTCTTTATTCATCTGAAATAATTGACGAACACAAAATCAAATTATGTTTTCGGTTGTGCCATAGATGCATTCCTGTTCCATTAGTGCCTCTTGATAACTACTTTCACAGAATGTCATGTGCAGCGACAGAGACTAACAAAGGCAGCACAACATCAAATGATCGAGTAGCTCTTGCATTATCCACTCTATGGATGTAAATTCTATGAATGGGGCGCCAATGCCATTCAGTCTAAAAGGAAATCTTAGTATTTTTACATTTTACAAGAAGAAAGTCTCAGAGAAATGAAAAATGTGTCAAAATCACATCTGCTGTCGTTAATGGAAGTTCCTGAAAAGATGAGACATTAGGTCAATGGATCTCAGCGTTCTCTTTGCTCTCCCCGTCTGCAATCGGTTAAGGCCGAGGTAGCTAACGATCCAAGTAGCTGACCTAATTCTACAAGGAATCCCGGTCACGTGCCATCAACATCGTCGACGACAGCAGCCCCCAACATACCGCTGTCCTTTGACCTTCAACTCAACATCAAGAGTCTTTGAAAGTCCAAAAGTAAATTCACCAGAAATGGAGACTTTAGCTAAGTGAGCCCAGAACTGTTTCCCGTGTCTCTCACCTCCACAATGCAAAGGCTGAGCACAAATTAAACATCAAACTGAACGGCTATGGCTTCGACCATGAGAAAACCCCTATATACCTGTGCGTCGCTCTGGACAGGTCGCTTACATAGTGTCACCACTGGAAGAAGACTGCAGGTCAAGATTAGCGCTCGAAACAACCTGCTGAGAAAACTGGCTGGCTCAACTTGAGGCGCTGATGCCAAGACATTAAGAACTATCCTTGCTCTTTGCTATTCGGCAGCAGAGTATTGTGCCCTGTACGGTGTCGCTCCGCCCACGTACGGCTTGTTGATGCTCCTCTTCCTGAGTCCATGTGCATTATCTCAGGAATGTTGTGCTCAGTCCATAAGCGTGGCTGCAGGTCCTAAGCAATATCGCACCAGCTCATCTCCGTATGAAGGAGGCTACATCAAAGCAGTTGAAACAGATCAATGCGCACAAGAATTTGTCACTTCACGACGATATCAATTTTTATTCTCCAGCACGCCTGTCCTCGAGACGTCCAATTTGGTTGGACACGGCGTCTGGGAAGATGCCAGATATTTTGGCCTGAGGGACGAATGGGGGACGAATGGGCAACAGCGAATGTGACTAATCACACCTTCATTGCTGAGTCGTCTGTCTGTCCTCTAGGCTTCATCTGGACTCGACGACTCTGGTCTGCACTGAACCGAGTTCATAGGGGTCAGTAAACAACCTGGTCAAATGGGGACAAGCCACTGATCCTTCGTGCAACTGTGGCACAGTGCAGACATTGGTGCAAATTGTCGATATATATGTCTGTAACATTAGTTTCAATGGCGAAATGTTGGATCTTCGGTTCACTGGTGATGGCGTTTGCAACTGGCTGGGCACGAACCTCATACTCTAGAAGAATTAGACGATAAATTGTAGAGATTAGTGAGTCAGTGACCATGAAGACCATTGTAGTTGTGTGGAGTGGTATCTATTCGGTACAACATTTTAACCTTTTTCCCGCATCAGATTCAGATTTACTGACCTTGCGCTCGTAATTAATGGGAAAAAAATTAAAACAAAATATTAGACTGTAATTGCTTATCGACCATAGGCTGCTTCTCTAGATATTAACACCTGATTGCAGTTCGGCTTGGGTGCCCCATCGATTGATGATTTGTGCGCTAGACACCGGAGCGCGGAAAGTTATTAATTACAAATACTCGTGAGTTATTGGCTATTAAGACCATTATAGTTGTGTGGAATGGCACACACACACACATACACACACACACGCACACACACACACACACACGTATATATATATAATGTGCAAAACTTCCGTGTCTGCCAAAAAGATTTTGAAACTCTGTTGGCCGTGCATTGCACTGCCGAACCATTTTATTCCGTTTTGACTTGTTTTGGTCATTTTTACCTGCATTTTAAATCTCACCAGCCAATAGGAACTGTAATTAGGCCTACTGCATAATCTTAATGAAAATGAGATTGCCTATAGCATTGCAGCCAACCTTACGTTACTTTGGGCAATTATGGGCGTTGGAATGAATATTGTGATGAGAAATGATACCCTGACGGTTGTTAGGTTAGCCCGAGTGTTGTCATTAGTTTTTTTCACCGCTGATTAGTTGCAAAATTATTAGGCCCTACACCATGTTGTGGCGATGTTACGTAATGTATTGCACCTTATAGTGCGGTCGAAATGTTATTTTTACGCAAACTGCGGCATGTGTATTATAATAGGAGAGCGACTGTTGTGTTGAATGGTCGTTCACTTTGCCTGTTATTTCATTACGACTGATGCTTCAAATTTTCAGGCAACGGAATCGATCGACTTGGGGTCTTTTTGGAACCCTCATCTCTTCGTCTTTAACACCTTCGGTGAACTTGACGAGATGGTATGGGGAGCCATGTCCTTCGATGGCGAAGGTCGAGCAACGATCTACGAAAAGAGAATGATCCGAGGCTGCTTCCTGGAAAACCTCGAGCTTAAAGAGTTTCCTTTCGACACTCAGGTGCGGAGCGAACCAGCCCTACATCTAATGACTTCAAGAACATGCGTGTATTGACGCAATTAAATGTAAATATTCACGTTTTTCTATAGCGATCGTATGACCTCGACCCTGCTCATTTTGCAGTGAAGTATCGGGTGAGATCCTTCACCACTGCTGCCAGTTTGAATGGGCACCACGCCATTTAAGGTCCCCGTGCACGGATCAATGACCGTGGAGACCGACTCCGGACCATATCCCATTTGTCATGCACCTCTTCCATAAAGTGCCACGAGGTGAATGGTGCCAGGGTCTCAGCAGAAGCACCAACGTCATAATCGTGGCAGTTAGCTTGTGCAGTTGCCGCCATGTTTGTACTCACTGGTAACTCATATGTTGTCAGCACTTCAATAGAAGGACCCTGTTGCTATGTCAATGCAGTTGACTATACTTATTCAAACAATGATGATAGCGACAATGACATTATATCACTTCTCTTAGGCTGAGCACCGCATCGCTTTCTTGATGACTTCTTTTCTCCTCGCTTTCTTTTTAATTTCTTTTTCATATGCATAGTGCCCTTGCTATGCCTCTACCACTTCCCCTCGCTTTTCCCATTCACTGCGCCCTGCCATCCAAACATCCACGTTCACTGGGCCATCGTTGGCCCGCTTTGTGGAAACTGATGGTCACCTATTGGCCCAGTGTAGGGTCCAACGACCGTCTCTGTCACTTAACTCACTTTAATTAGGACGCGATTGATGGCGTTCTGTCAGTAACCCTACAATCTGGGCCACCCGCTTGCCCATCTTATATTGCTACATATAAAGGGTATATCCCGTTATACGTGATACAAAGTGTATTACTTATGTTAACGAATTCTGTTGAAATACAGTTCTGTTGTACTTGGTCTCTGTTTTGACCAGGATCTGACACTGACGCTGTCAAGCGAAAGGACAGACAGTGAGATCGACTTTGAAATGGAGACGGATGAGGTGTCTGGCATCAACGTTCAGGCGTTCTGCGACGAACAGGAGTGGCAGCTGCACAGCCACGTTGAGACTTGGCAGAGCGTCATCAGTCGAACGTATCAAACGGTTAACGAGTCCAGGCACCAGATCTACTCGGCCGCCTGCAGGGCTTCCAGAAGACCTGGATTCTTCATTTGGAATGTGTTTCTTGTCATGGTCAGTGCATATGTAATTCCAATTATAATAGGAATTTAATTGCAAATTTGTAGAGCGCCTCTTCTGTAATAGTAATAGTACTTGTAATTGCAAATTTGTATATCGCCTCCTCTGAAGAGAAACTCTTCAGCGGCGGTTTAGCTGTTGATGTTTGTTGACCATTTTACGCTTAGTAATTATATCCTTAGTTTAAAATATAAATGTTGAAAAGATGCGACTAAAGAAAACAAAAGCAAGTTTGGATATAGAAATGGAGGTAGTCCATCAGCCATTATCACGTCAAGAAAGTCATGAAATGCTGGAATAAAAGAACTGTCTTGTTCAGAAAACCTGAAACTGGAAAGCTATTTATAAGCAATCTATGTATACCTAAAGTAGGCTGTTCACTTATTCTGATGACATTAAGGTGTACGATCATTAAAAATAGTTTCAATAGACCTGTGTGTCTTTTTGAAAATAAAAATGACAACGAATTTAGAAAATGAATTATAGGCTGTAATGAAGTTTATTAAACTATTTTTACTTCAATTTGTCTCAAGTTCTTTATACCTACGCGTATGACTTGCTATTTCTAAGAGCAGTATTTTTACTTTCCTAGATGTCAGCCTTAGGTTACGCATTCCAGTTTAAATTGTCACATTCTTGCTAATAGTAGACCTACCGCAAAAATTATAAAATCCGTGGATATTTGTCATTTTATGTATTCCTCATAAAGCAATGAGAAATATTTCTTTTACATAGGACAGTATAAATGTTATATGCTTAAGATAGGGCTATATAATTATGTAAAATTAAATGAACAGGATATATCGCCCAGATAAAAAGTAATCTATCAGTAGTCCTGTACCAATGCTTCTAAGTAGAACATCTACAGAATGTGGTTGTTTTTTTAGCTGTTCATATGTAGCCTGGCGTTTACAACATTCACTGTTGACCTGACTCTGTCGCAGAATCGTCTTCTCTTGTCTTTCTTTCTGCTTCTGACAACCGTTACATTCAAATTCGTAGTCAATCAACAGCTGCCGAGAATATCTTACCTGACGCACCTGGTATGTATGAATAGCTAACCTTCTTAACCATGTGTGTTTACTGGGAATTTGTGTTATGGCCAGATAGGCTTATGCCTGTAAGCCATCGACACTTCCCCAGAAGGCTACCGTGTGCCGTGAAATTCCGTTTGCTCTAAGAACTTTAGCCACAGTGACTTTTAAATGTTAAAATAGTCAGTATTGATGCAAGAATGTAATTGCTGAAAGTTTTTCAACTTTAAAGAAAGGTACTGGCGGGACTTGTAGAATTCACGAAGACACTCGATCATCTTTTGGAAATTCTTGCATTTAGTGTGTTTACGGCTGCAGGACAAGTATGTGCTAACGTCGATGGCAATGCTTTGCTGCGTCTGTACGTGGCACGCGATTGTCCCTCTGCTCAGCTACGATCTACCGCTAGCCAAGAAGGTCGACACGTGGGCCCTTATCGTCCTCGGCTCCGCCTACTTCATTTACCACGTGTGCTTCTTACTGTACATTTATTTTGTGGCAAGTATTCACTCTGTACACAAATCAGTTAATGTCTGTAATCATAAAGCATTGAAGAGGAATTGTCTTTGGCTATCACTCATTACGCAACTTCGTCTACAGTTAGCTCACCGGCTTAATGCCAGGCTATAGTTATGAGTCGCGACTCTTGCGCAAACGTTATGGCATTAGTGGGAAATCTGCTTAGGCCAATAGACGTTGAATAAACAATATAGAAATAGCGAATATTTAGGCCTTTAATTCTAGATACCGAGCTGTGTTTCTACGACCACGTAGTGCGTCGTGCAAAGCATGTTTTCTTTCTATTACGAGCAAGGCACATGTAGATCTTTTAAATGCCAGTATCTTCAGGATCCACGCAAAACTGTTTTTCATCACACTTTAACACTTTGTACAAGACCCACTTTTAACTTACAAAGACCCGATCCACCCTTTGTCCCTCGTGGTAAACTTGTTAGACCCATGACCTTGTTAGCTACATTGGTTAAAGCGTACGTTAAGGCGCCTCTGTGCGTGAGGATTGCAGTTGGTATACCGATAGTGGCTGTGCCTCAGGGATTTGAATCTCGGGATAGCACGGCCCGTACTCGGGGACATTAAATGGCGTTGCGCCCATTCAAACAGGCAGGAGTGGTGAAGGACCTCGACTGATAAATTAATTGAAAGAGTGCACGTTCGAGGCTGTAGGCCTTCGATCGCTGTAGAAAAGCACGTAGGCCGTACATTTACATCTACATTAAGCTACTCGTCGTCAATCTAGGTCCCAGGTGAAAGAACTTATGCGGATAAGCTGAAAAGGTTCCACCTCACCTACGCGTTACGTGTAAGTTGCTGGGATGTTAGCTAGCCCTGATGTTAAGTAACACTGCATAACAAATTACTCATATTTGAGCTACGCGTGAATGCTGTCTGTTAATCGTTTCTAGGCGATGAATAAGCGCCGGATATATGCCAGGATCGACGATGAGAATTTGGTGAGTGGCAGGTCTCCTCAATTCTCTTTACAGCCAACTTGTTTCTGCAATCTTTTATCAGAAATCTTTCGCATCTGCGTCCTCAAATTTGGCGACATTGATTGTTATATATGATCAATGACCTGTCACTAAAGCTCGGATCTGGAGCCAATACTGACCCTCCTTCTTATATAGGCCTAGAAACTCCAAGATAATAATAGCACGAACATCCGAGAGGCTCTTAGAGACCTTGGATACTTAAGTGTAGGCCCTAAATGTCTGTAAAATAGGCCTACGTTGTGCGCCGATGAATGAGTTAGTCTTTCTTAAGCAGCTGAGAATTATAGACTCTTCCTTTACGTCGAATCCCTTCTCTTACTGCATTCATCGCACCTTTTATAGAGCAATGGCGCTGACGCTTTTAAACGACCGCTGTCAACGCGCAGCACTGACGTAGATCGATCAATTCTGAGTACAATCAACGTCGACTTACCATCCACCGGATGACGGAAATGGTAACCGGCCTCCATCAACAGACCCAGCAAACACTCCATCTTTCGCTTCCATTCAACAACTGAAGAATTCATTTATAACAACAGATGAAGTTGATCTTAGAGCTAGGAGAAGAAAAGAGAACTTCCTCAACACTGAACATTAGAAGTTTGCACGGATATGTTTGTTTAATGCAACGACCAAACTTC
Source organism: Norana najaformis (assembly GCA_964023275.1). NCBI lineage: Eukaryota > Metazoa > Annelida > Clitellata > Crassiclitellata > Hormogastridae > Norana > Norana najaformis. Next base: position 36,790,360 of record OZ029915.1, on the reverse strand, counting down.
ATTCCCACTCTGCAAATAATTTAGTCGCTACCCTAATATTCAACGTCATATGTTGACGATATGGTTAGGATATGCCAATATTCCACAAATGGCCTCCATATGTCTTACACAAGGTCCACATGTAGGACATATGGAGCCCATATGTGGAAGAATCATATTCTCATCATGTATAAGATATGGCGAGATGTGGAATAGTTACACTCACCATATCTTCAACATATGATGTTGCTGTTGGGGTAAGCTTGCCATTCTATACGCCCATCACCTTGACCCAATATTTTCGATAATCAAATGAACAACTCCGGGACCATCTGCAAGGTCTGCAACCGACTTCTTTTCCACACACCAGTGCAACTACCCAATCACATAACCACTATAACTTAAGCCCTTTATTTGTAATTTTCTAGTTAACCCAGTTATTGGTTTGGCTTATTAGCAGGCCTAAATAATCTATAGATTTCAGGGCAGACTGTATCGTGAGGAGACCGAGAAAACAGCCACTGAAATGCAATACTAGTTAACCTCATTCAGCTGGCAGAAAAAACTAACCTCCTGGTTAGCAGAAGGAGCACTATTCTACACAGCCCTTACGTTTGTGATAAGGACTATATATAATAAATATGTGCATATATAATAGATATGTGTGTATATATATATATACAGATAGTGCTTGGAATGATGGTGGCAGAGGGATCAGAGGTAGACCAAACAGAGAATGGCTGGATGACATCAGGCACTGGTGCAGAATGGATGTGCAGAGGCCGAGTTGGTTGGCACAAGACAGGAGACAACAGAGATCTACATTGAAGCGTGCGATCGACACCAACGGACGATGAGCTCATGGACTCAAAGACATGATGGATGGATAGAGATGAACAGACAGATGAAGACAGACAGAACATAAACTGAGCCAGGTATATCCAGAAAATACATGATAAATATGGACAGACTGCAGTAAGGCATACTACAGATTTTATGTATAGATGGATGGATGGATATAGATGAACAGACAGATGAAGACAGACAGAACATAAACTGAGCCAGGTATATCCAGAAAATACATGATAAATATGGACAGACTGCAGTAAGGGATATTACAGATTTTGCGGAATTACATCAGAGAAGCGATACATCAACAATTCACAACCAGTTGCACGACAACAAGGCATTGCAATTTTTCAGTATATATTTTCACCTCAATTTGCTGTTGCACCAAATGAATTAGTAATTTACTGGAACCATTCCTTTTAATGTTTTTAAAAATCCACATTTAATTCACCAATGTGCTTGAGCACTACAATGCTCACAGAGAAAGCCTTGCACATTCCCTGCCTCCTTGCCAAGGAATTATATGTCAAGCATTTTCCTAGTGTTTTGTTATGTCCAGAAAACAATTATTTGTACAGCTGCTTGAACTTCATCATGTGCACACGGATGCTGTTACTAATTTCTTCTGCACTCTTATTCTGCCCATAGAAATCTACAAAGTTTCCATTGGGATCTATCAGGTACGTGATTATTGTGTGATCAACCTACAAACAATGAACAAGAAAAAAGTCAAGATTATAAATCCCAAAAACAAAAACTGCAAATAACAAAACAAATACAAACATAATCCAACAGCAGCAATAACAATGGCAAAAACTCAACAACAATAATCAAATATATGCATGATGGGAGGATTCTAAAGGCCAGATTATACTGGGCTGCTTGTTTAGACTGTTTTGTGCTTCAACTCATTTCAGGTGTTTCCTGGTCAAATCGAATCCAATGTAAAAACCCATTGTGATGACATAAAAAACTGAAAGGCAAGCACCTGGGGTTCATTCAATTTCAGCTAGACTTTGAAAAATTTTGTGCTGAATGGATAACAGCCCACAGAGGAAATGCAAACTAGAAATATCAATGCAGATTTAAATTATTAATGAAATAAATAATTAATAACAATACATGCAGAGATTATACAACATTTGCAAACTGCAAATTATGCTCAGCATGGTTTTAGAAACTAACAGACAAATACTGGTGTAATAATGCTACCAAGTTAAATGCTGCAAATGAAAAACAAGTTGCAATCTAAGAACAGACGGTATAATAACATACAATGTAGTCCTCATCACTGTCTTTTGGTCCCTGACTGAAATAGACACGGTAGGCCTTGGCAGCTTTAGCGATCTGCTCCACAGAACCCGTGAAACCAATCAACTTTGGGGAAAATTCTAAAACAAAATGAACCTCTCACAATACAGTAACCACATATGCTATAGAAAGTTTCAAATTTAATATTCCTTCACTTTAGAATAATTAGAGTTCAAGGATATGTCACAAAAATCTCACTTCATTGAAAATTCTACATGTATTCATTCTAGAGGATAGATAATGGCAACTTCAGTTAAAAAACTCAAATGGCATATCCAATTTAATTACTTCTACTGGTACTGAATAATGTATTGCTGAAGTAACATGTCATTCAACCTGTTAGTCACTCAATTTATGTCTCTGCAAATTTATATTGTTTTTGAAGCCTGGGCAACCTGTCATAGTAGGCTTTTGGCACCAAAGTGTCTTTAAGTATCTATCTATATAGTAATTCCGGTTGACCTTGGGTTTTTGAAGGATTTTGATTTCTAACACCTGGATTATGCTAATTTAGACAAAATGTAACTTCATCAGCTACTCTGTCAAGACAGTTACAACATCATAATGCCATTACCTAGCAAAGGGCCAAATCTGTTCTAGTCTTTCAAAATAATAATTCAACACCAGTTATAAAACTCTAACAAGTAAACAAATGCTTCTAATATGTAACCTCTGATGTAAGTGGCAACAGCAGGAACAGTGTCTCTCACTGGATCAACTGTGATGAATAGTGGCTTAACATTAGGAAAAGCTGGATCTGTATCTACAATGTTAAACATATCACAGTATTTAATACATGCACACACACACACACATATATATATATATATTAAAGTAACAGGTCAATCCCTTAATACATTCCAGCCTTGAACATTACTTATTGGCATTGTTGGCATTTTAAAACCCTTTACAACATTTTCAGATCTCCTAACAACATTACACATCAAAGTAATGTTGGGTAAGTTTATAGCAAAGTTTGATATAAAACAGTAGTAAAACAGAATTCTTTTGAAATCATGACCGTTATGTTAATGTGAGCATCTGCTGGTAGACTTCTGCACCACTCAGAAGACTATTACACCACCCTAAATACTGTACAATATATAGAGTGGTGTGATTGCGTGATCTTGATGCAATTAAAACCAATGCACCTTTGACTCACTGGAAAGTGGCATTACATAAATATTTCGATTTCTAAAATTGGTTTAAAAAGGATTAAAAAACATGACTTTTAATGAAATTATGGCTAAAAATGCAAAAATAGTAACCGTTGGCTATTTTCAAAACAAAAAGTCAGAAATAAAGCTTTAGCAAGCGTAGGAACTGGCAGTGAAATAACACAACAATGTGTCACCAAGAAAAGCAGATCATTAAATTTAATGTCAGTTTTACAAAAACCAAGATTAAAATAAAAGTTATCTGAATACAATAACAAGCTGTTTACTGGTAAGAATCTCTGTGAATAATGACCAAGACAACAAATTCGATAAACAAATGTATCAGGAAAGAGATGCAGCAGAGCACTGGTCGCAGTATAGCTCAAACTTTAACTAAAATTCTGGCATTCTCACCAACGATGTCAACAGCTTTGCAAATCTTTTCAATCTCATCTGGGCAGACATCTGGACAGTGCGTAAAGCCAAAGTACAACAGAAGCCACTGGCCATGGTAGTCGGTACTTTTACGCAGCTGACCAGTATGGTCAACCAGTTCCCATGAGCCACCAAGTGCAGCCTTACCAAGTGACCTTGTCCTGTCTTTCTCAATTTCTATAAACAAAAAAGGTCAATGATAGAAAGTAACTAGCTGTAAATACACCAAATGATATTATCACTGTAAACAAAATTAAATATTGACAGAAATTCCCTAAATATAATAAAATGGCACACATTTATTTACACTGCTCCTCAGATGCGCAGCCCCAAGGTCAAAAGATCATTCCGCTGCAACACAAACGCAACTGCAGTAATCCAAAGACAGGACACTTTTAAACCTGTCAAACTGCATTGTCCTTATTCAATGACCCCCAATCGATGAAGGGCTACTCAGGCCTCTGTTATTTTGGATTCATCAAATTAGTGGCATGGTAGTACTAGAACTGTCAACCAAGCAAGTAGAGGTGTTAGTCTGTGGTGACTCTATCCTCAGCTCAGCTGCTGAATGGGCAGAGGCAATAACAGCTGTGTGCTGGTATCACGTTTGTCACCTGCTGGCTCATCATACTTAAAAGTAATTTCTAAAAACAGCTGGGTATCAGGTACTGGATTTGAGGCCTGGGTATCTGCCTTCGGGGAGTACTTGGGCCTCCAGTTTCCCGTCAACATGTCTACATACAAGTAGTAATTGAGTTCATTGCTGCTTAGTTTCACAGTTTCTGCCAATGTCCACAGCATCAAATGGCCACTAATAATAAAATCATAACAAATTTATCATTATCAATTTACACTTATTAATTTCAGCACTTAATGAAAGCAGTTCCAAAGTTAAAAAGATCATAAATAAAGTAGCAAAATCCTTCAGACTTACTGAGTTCTTTTTCCCTTTTAAAATGAAGCATTGCCACTGTGAAAACTGATCCAATAGCCAACGTCACTCCTACTGTTTTCCATGTTATCGGCTAAAATTACAAACGTTTCCCTTTATCTTTACAACTTTCACAGCTGAAATGCTAAATCAATTGCCAGCATAACACAATACAAACACTTGTTAACAATTCACAGATTTTTAGCCAACTTCAATGACTCAAAAGGTGTTTATCATTCTAAATTACAAAATTTAAGTTAATGAAATAGACAATTTAAGATCTTATCAAACAAATAAAACAAAATTTTGTTAGTCTTTGCAAGTTTATGCACCAATCCTTCCTTTTTCAGAACAATGCGGCATTTCTGTGAAGCCTTATAAATCTTCCCACACTTGAAAGTAGGATTTTTACAAATTAAAGTGCAAAGTTGGTTATAAAACTCAAAAAATAATATATATAAAATCATGCTCACCCCTTTTCCTTCACCAGGACCTTTCCTTTTAGGTAGTGGATTACTGGATCCGCTGAAATACCTGTGAGAGATTTGAGAACGGAAACATGAAAAGAATGGCACTTTTGTTGCAGTCTGTGTGACTGTTGATGAACCACTAACGACCAAAGCCTTCTAAAAGCAAACATTCTCATTAAAGCCAAACGTGCCATGTTTACTTATATTCATTTCGTACCACAGAAAAGAGGTACATGTTCTTTTTTGACTTATTATTTCACATTTCACATTTAAAAATTATTTGCACAGCATACTTCTTAGAATAAGCTTCAAACATGTTTCTGACATAGGTATTATCTGAATTTATTCAGCCTAGCATTCTTCCAATCAAAATTTCATTGATCCCTTTGATGTTTATGGCTTCACATCGAATTTCAGGTGAGAAGCCTAGATTCCAATTCAAGACAAATGGATTAAAATGCCAATCAGCATCCTCACAGCAAACACGCTGCCAAAGCTGTTACAATAGTCCTCCATCAGCATTTGAATATTTTGATCATCTTCCACACAGGTTTCCTTATTATCTACATATTAAATATTAATCTTCAAAATTTCTTAGCACCACATAAAAGCCACATCAGGGAGACCAGCTTATTCACCGGCGCTATATTAAATCAAGTCCACAACAGCCAGGTTGTTTGATCAGTTTTGGTGCCAGGTCAGAATCCAGGAGTCAAGCCAGGGAGACAACACTGTGGAAATCGTTTGGTGATGGTGATCTAGGGCTAGCATGGAAACCAAAGCAAGATATGATGGCTTGAAAAGTTCGGTTTTCAGTTTTGAGTGGACGGCTATAACAGAGAGGGCAATCGGAGGAGTGTTCGTATTGACAAGCGAGAAAGGGGATGACCGAACTGGCGGAACTCTTTCGGGAGTTCGTTCCAAAGAGCTGGTACCGCTAGTTATAATAATAATAATAGATATAACATCCTGGTTATTTACATGCGAATATCCTGGAAAAGCTGCATACAGCGTTCCATACTGCATTCCACTACATACTGCTGTGCTTTTGACAGCGATATGTACAAGGCCGTAAAATTCGAAGATTTCATGTGTTATCGAATTATGAATTACCGATGGGCAAAAATTAAGTCACCCTAATATCGCCCAGTACCAGCACGTACCTCTAGAGGAAAGACATTTCTTCTGCATGATCGAAAAACAAAACTGTTAGCTAATCTAAGTGCCATTGAGATCTACCGAATTAGAATAAATGAAATAGTGTTAAAAAATTAAATAATCGCAAAACTCGCAATCACATGGGGTAATTGTCACGATCAATAACTGCAGCTTCTTTTACGACCTTGACATTACCGGTAAAATTTTCCGTTTAAGAGCTATTGCAATTCAGTACGATCACTTCATAGCTGCCCTGTTGAGAATGTAAAAATTTGAAATAAGGCAACAGACTGTTTGGCCTGTGGTTTGTCTATTTTCAGTGAAACAGTCATTTTAAAAATATTTTACACCGAAAATTTGGACAAATTCTGGGTCGTGTTTAAGGTCAATACGAGTTTCCCTCGGCTGTGAACCAAAGATATTTAATATTTAATGAGATACTAAACCTACTTCAAATCACGAAACGGTTTTCTCCATCGAATTTTATTTGGTGAATGTACTAGATTTCGTTAATTAATGGATTGCAACCATTTCGATAATGAATTTGCATTAATTGAGCATCTCAAGTTTATTTAATCTGCTCTAGGCAGCAAAAGGTGCATGCAGTAGAAGTCACAATAACAAACTTTAAATCAAAGATCTTCGCGTGTAGGCTAATCGAATATCATTGCTTTAATGGTGAGGCACTCATTCGAACTGGTGACGGTAGTGAAGGATCTCGAACAACGAATTCAATGAAAATGAGCAGGGTCGATGCCATACGGTTGTTATAGAAAAACGTGTACATTTACATTGATTTCAATTTCGCGTTTCTTTAGAGTCATTAAAATTAAGCCAATTTAAGGGAATCAGTTTATTCTCACCTTCAGTAGACCAACAATTAAACTTTCAGGACTGCAGTATGAAATACTTCATCCCTTAGGCTTAAGGTTCTATACAGGAAAACGGCTCTAAATGAAGACTTTTAAGTAGGAAGGAAAGAAGATACTGGGACAGTCATAAGACGTCAAAAATGGACCCCTATTAGGTCATTTTGCGATATCGTTTGGCGTCATTAAATAAATCAGTGTCTAGTTTAGCCCAACTCCAAGCCTTCCTGTGTTGTCTTCTAACTTTTCACCTAACTTTTCACTCCTTATATTCGTAAACTGCGCATTCATCGAACCCATCACATGAACTGACCAACACTTCGCCCCTTGCAATCTCTATGCAGGTCCTTCACTCAAAACCGAAAACATTCCTCTTCCACAATCCTATTCTGATTCTTCCTCTTCCCCTTATCTCTCTTTCCGTTCCATTTCCAAACACCATCCACCGTAGCGGTATGACTGTCTGCTCTTGGATCATGACCTAGAACCGAACCCTTCCTGCCTATCGATTTTGTTTTGACTGAGCGCCTGTGAATAAGCTGGCTCCCGCGACCTAGCTTTCGTTGGGCGCTGTAGAAATCTGGAGTTTGCGATTACGATTACGAATCCTCGCTTTAGACCCATATCAGTGGCGTCGATCATATGGGTGCCCCTGGGGCCCGAGCCCCGGCAATATTTTGAGTCTGGTGGCCCGGCCATTTGTTGGGCCTCGGCAATATTTTAGCTGTAAAATCGATACAAGGCACCGGGGGACTGACAATTTTAGTTGTCAGTCTTCACTATAAGTTAGTAAACAATGCCAGTCCATAGTTTCCAATTGTACCTCTTTATGTATTGCCGTCTCTGCCTACCTTTGCTTAGGTAGACCAACGGACAGATGTTGGGCATTATGTCTGCCTGCATTAGGCTTACTTCATGAATCCTCCCCCATGCCAGGGGTAGGCTTCACATCCCTGAAAACCAATAGGGCTTCACACCCAGACCCATTTTAGGCCCGGGTCCCCCAATGTTTACGACGGATCGACGCCTCTGACCCATATAGTGTATAATGTAGCGTCCCTGTGGAAAGGCCCTTCCCCTCACAAAGCAACTACTTGTTAGGGCTTATCGGTTACCATTTAGCTATGACTGTGGATATTTATAAAGCACCTTCTCGAACTACTGGAAAGCGGTCCTTTAGTAATTCGATAAGAATAACAGCTCATTTGAATGCGAATGTAGCTTAAATAGCTGGATAATTATTTAGACTCTCACATGTAGACCTACATGTCTTTGGCAGTTTCTTCGTCTTGAGCGAATTTAGCTCGATAATTCTTGTTTGTTCGGGGTTACACTGCGACTGAGTCGCTGTTTTTCCTAGATTGAAGCATGGTTTTGTGCCATAGATCGACACTTAGTCGCCATTTAGATCCGCTTGCCATATACTAAGGGGTAACAAGGACCTAGGCCCTGTATGTTCTCCCGCGTGTAATACCCCTCGACCAGATTTTTGCTGAAAAGACGAACATTTATGATTGCCCTGTTCTATTTTTCGTTTCTGACTATTTTGCAGCGATTTCCTTTACATGCCTAACTAAATGAATCTGTATAGCATACGCGTGTCCAAACGTTGTTGATATAGCTCTCCACTCACTTTCATACGCAGCCCAGTAGTGTAATTATGGTAGGGGCCACAACTGCGAAGGGCGGGCTCGAAGCTGTGAAAATGGGGGCTACTCAGAGCCTGATAAGTACGAACTTTTACCAGAGGACCTAGTTGAGTGATTTGCGGGGTGGGGCAGATTTTGAAGTTGGCAAAGCGAGTTCTGTACTTAGACGAGTATAAGCAATTAAGCCACAGTGAATTATTCTTAGATCCTTTCTTACATGCCTAGACCTGCTTAGTAGGGTTGGATTTTAAACGGACCATATCGGCTGAGCATTTTGAGTTAAAGGCTTGAGCGATGATGAGATAACGACGAGGCTATTGGGTTTACCCTAATGCGTTGTGTTTCTAGCAATGACTATGCAGATTTATAGAAGGCTATGACTCAAAACTGCGAAACAGATTTAGTAGGCCAACTTGAATTCGGATTTTGTTTTGGTTCACCATAGACAGCTAATTTAACTAGCTTTAATCATCAAGCCTACATGCTAATTTAACTAACTTTAATCATCAGGCCTACATTATTGCACATGAAATTTGTTTCTTCTCTTAGATCTGTTTAGGAATTTACAATATGCCTACAGATGAACCACATCCGATGTTATGAGTCATGCTGTTGAACCACAGTAAAATAGGCTACACGTAAACAGATGGACGCTTAGCGAAATATTATATCCCACATGGCGTCAACTGCAGCATCAGCAGATGCATAGCATAGCCTTTAATATTGTTGTTTTGCTTCGACAGACGCACCTGCAGTCATGCAGCGACCGCCTGCGCGTATAGACAACTATCCAGAGACCGTAATTCATTCGTATCTAGGTCTACATAGGGGAGACAAACAGATCCATTTTAGCTCACGACTGCTTCCGCGATGTTGTGGTAGCCGATACCATGGCAACTATCATACTAGGTCTGATGATTTAATAACACTTCAATCAACAGTCCAGGGGATTATGGGACCTCATCTGGAGAAGAATGCACCATAAATAAATAGAATGTGTTTGTATAAAGAAAATAATCTTGGATATCTGTGTAGGCCTCTGTGTATCAACACCAGATCAAAAATTAATTTTTTATATGCAAACACATTCTTAATATTTCTGGTGCATTCTTCCGCCAGATGGGGTCCCATGATCTGCTGGACGTTTGCTTAGAGTGTTATTATATCATCAGACTATTACAATGGTTGCCATGGTGTCGGCTATTACAACATCGCGGAAGCTGCTGTGAGGCAAAAAGGATATGTTTGTCTACACTATGTAGGCCTAGATACGAATGAATTACTGTGTCTGAGTAATTGTCTGCATGCGCGGCCGATGTGGGATATGCATGTAAAGCAGATTGGAGCAAAACACCAATTTTTACATGATTTCTAATTGAAACTTCTAGCTGTGTTAGGGCTATCTAATTCATTCCTAGTGATCATTAAGCTGTACATAGGCTATATGCCATTTTAGGCCAATGTAGCTTACCCACAACACTCGAAACTCTTAAGTGTCACTTTTCAATATGTTATACACACAGGTAAAGTTATTACCTCTCTATGAATTGGGCCCATAGTCTAGGCCTATATATATGTAGGATCTCTTCTTAAAAATCATAGATTTAGACCAAGCATGTATTGGGATCGATCAAATAGCTAAATTATTAAAGAGTTAGACGCTATAAACTAGTAAAATTATAGCAATACAAATGTTTATATAGACCACCTAGCGTAGAACGCTGCCATCAAGCTAAAACAATTGTTCCCTAAAACTATGAAGAAAAACGTATGAGCATGGGCGCCGTTTCGCCTAGTCAAAGTTTCAGTTCCTTTGCTTAGACTTACTTCAGAATCGAATGGTCATATAGTCTGATATTGTCCATAAACTTATAATGCACATGATTTCGTGTGTAAGTACGTTCATCAGCATAGATACAAAGGGGGGTCATTAAACAGCATGCGTTAACAAGCCAAGTGCATGTAGGCCTGGTATAGGTCTATATGTATTGCTTGTTTTATATATCCTATAGGCCTACATATACATAAACGTACAGTTAGGGGCCTACTTGCTAATGAAGCACAATTAAAGTTCCAATAACTAGATTAGCTCTGTTTTTCATTTCATTCTGCATCTAGACACGTTGCAGTTTTAATTACCTTGCACAAGATCGTTACAGCTGTTAATAGGCCTACTGCAGCGAACATCCTAATTTAATTCAGAACTGACAGACCATAAAATGACAAATCATGTATAGCTGATACTTAAAGAGTAGTTAAATCAAGCGGTATACAGTGTGCTGCAGAAAATGCAAGTAGGCTACATTGTAGATTTACACCATTGTCTACAGGCTTAGGCCTATTTCACTGTTCGAAGGCCAGGCTGCAATAATTTTAGTCTACAATTCTACATATCAAACTGGTTACAAATTTAGCCAATCAAGCCAATAATGCAAGAGTTTATGAAGTGAGGCAAGTTCTGTCATGAGTCATGCCATCTATCCGCTCTTATCCTTATGGAGCAGTAGGCATTTGTATAACCCAGTAGTCTCGATCATTTCATTCGTTCGCTCGCTCGTTCTCTTGTTCCTTCATTCGCCCTTTCATGACGTCAACATTGAATCGCTCCCAGCCCAACCCCAGCAGAGGCCCGTGTGAAGGTATCAGTGGAACCAGGACTGGTTGCTTAGCCTGCAGTCTCGATGTGTAATGTGAGTTCTGTGGCAGACACCTTATAATAGACTGCAGATCTTTATAGGCTGCCGATCTTCACAAGATAATTATGTCTTTACTGTTTTAATTGTATAACATAGCTGTGTATGAGGTAACAGACCTCAGAGGAGTGATGCTCGAAAAGTGTCCCTCATCAGCAGCCCCCAAAGACAACCAGCGCACATTGTGCATTTAGTAATGCAACGACACAGACCACTAATGAAATAAACATGGATTGTAGGGGAAGAAAGCACATATACCACTGCACTACGCAGGTAAAATTTGGTTCCCCTTTACGGTATCGAGGTAAAGTGCCTGACAATAGGCAAAGTATGTGCTTCTGTTAATTGTCAGATGACTAATGGCTAAAATTATGAAGTTGAACCTACTGTAAAAATGCAGACAACAAGATAACCCAATCGTTTCCATTTTAAAAGATTTCAAGTGTAACAAAGAAATGTAAGTAAGTACATCTAAGTAGTCTTGATTTGCATCTGAAAAGCAGAATACATCGTTTTTAAGTGCTATGAATTTCCCAGTTTCCAGAGATGTACTAGGGTTCAAATTTTTAATCCATGATGCGAATTGACAAAACTATACCCACACACGTGTTGCATTGGCCCTTAAATTCTAAACTTTGGTTGAAACGAATCATATGTGCATATATAAAACGGCCTGCTAGTCGTAAAGCACCGTTGTGGTACACCATATCATACGTACATCATCATGCAAATCGATATTGCAACCTGTAGTGTATATATCGACCATAAAATTGTCACCTATGCATGTACATGTATAGGCCTAAAGGGCCAATTTTCGTTCAACATTAAACAAGAGTTGGAATTAGCATACATTTGAAAAGCAAATTAGATAACAGCCTTATGCAATGTCCTTTTTCAACTACTCATCCTCCTCGCTTTCAATTAAGCCGAATACTATAAGCTCCTGGTAGCAGGATGGCGTGTTACAAAATTTAGTGTGTAGATGCTGCATTTGCATGTCAAACTGCAATTTTTTATTATGGAATCTGTAATCTTTAGTAACATAAATTATATAGCAACTATACAGTGACTTTCAGGCCTAAATTACAAGCAATTAAATGATAATCTCTGCCAGATATGAATTAGCATGCAATCTGAGATCAGTTTTACTAAGTCTGTCTGAATATTATTTTTTTGCTAAATAGACTCTGCAAGCTATAAAATGCATTGAAATTTTGCTGAGATTAATTTATTGGATTGCAGAGATACAGTCTAGCAGGTCATAAGCATCGCCATACTCTAACTATAGCTCTATACTTAGGCAGAAGCATCTTTTGGAACATCAAAGGAATATCTCGGTTCCCCTTCCGGCTTGTAAAACAATTGCTTGTCCTTACTAAGCGGCGGACATTCTGGTTTGTACTGCCAGTGGTAGACGATCTCCTGGTCCGAGGGACAGCTGCTCGTGAACGCCTGTGACCTGTAGGCCGTCGCCAGGTATCGCCACACTCCCTTGAGCGTTGACGGAATCTCGAAGTCCTTGAAGGCCTTCGCCGCAACGCGCATGTGCTGCAGTTTCGGCAGCATCAGGCAATCCAGATGGTCTGGAATGTCGCGGCACAGGAACTTGTGCGGCGAGCCCTCCAGGTAGGCGTTCAGCTTGTACAGCTCGGCGACGAGGGGTGCTGGCGAGTGCGAGACGTCCTTGATATAGAAGGAGAACTTGGAGAAAACGTCCTTGCAGGCGTTGGCGGCTGCCACGTTATCGTAGTTCATCGGCGGGTAGCGGAAGTTCTTGTCGATGTACTGAACTATCTCGTCCGGATCGCTGATGATTTCATCGCCGTGACCGAGGACCGGAAGACGACTGGCCAGTTTCTTGAAGTCTGCCGGCGGTTTGGCCATGTTGACGGTCGTAACAACAAGCTGCAGGTCGCGATTGTACTCGGCTTTCGTTAGCAAGATCATGAAGAATCGGTGACATATCGGACAGCCGCCATAACTCTCGCCGTTCTTGCCGGCCCTCACGAACAACTCCACCTGTTTGGGGTCTGCTTCCCCTCCGTTGACGCTCGTACTCATGGTGATGATCAGAGAATGATGATGCTCAGAGAAACGACGATGCTAATAAAACTGTATGAGCTGACGTTTTAGAGTTCTTACACTAGTTTATTTCGTAAAAACAATCCGCGGTTTAATACCAACGCTCAGTGAATGCGTTGCTACTACGGGGCTGCTACCTATCCACCGTTTCTTTTCAGTGGACTGGAGTTGTCTAAGCAGAATTCTGTTGTCTAAAACACGGCTCAGTTACTGTAGCACTATAGGATCGTTTGACTCAAATGTGCTTTCCACTAAAACACGTCACGATCTGAACCAACTTGTGACAACTTGTAGTTCTTTGTATGTTGCATATCATCCAGCGACAAGGCATGCACTGTTAGAAGGAAACGCCTACATACCATAGAAATCAATCATTGTTACAGGCTGATGGTCCATTTAAGCCGATCACTGAACGTGTTGCAACGCTTTGGCAACAGCCGCGTTGTCCTTTGCTTATCTGCTGTGCTTAACAGAACCGCAGTTACAAATCTGAAGCATCCCGTAGTCGTTCATGCCAAAATTCGTCAACAGCTCAGCGCGAGCGTCACCGGCGTTCGGTGGCAAGTGTGGATCTAGGCGAGCGGTCCAAAGGTTGATGCCCACCTGTTCTCGAGCGCCATTAGTAAACCTCACGATTAGCCTACTTGTGGCAGTGGCTGCAGCGTTCAAGCCGGAAAGCAATTGGCGTACGCAGTAGGATACGCAGCACAACACGACAAACTGGCGCTTATATGATCACGGAGGACCAAACTGGAGCGATGAACGGTCCGAGTTAACAATATGCGAGCTGGGCTGTATACATAATTGTTCTACGTGGCATGCACGCCGTAAACCTCCGTTTACCATCGCACAACTGCATGCGTCCTACGCTAGTGTAACACTGGACCCAACATATTGTTTGCTCGACCGTCCGGCTACCCGCCCGCCCGCTCGGCTGCCTATCTGCACGCCCGCCTAGATTGCCGCGGGCTGACTGCTATCGAGTCCTGGCAGCAGAGGTTATTGATTTCAACGACGCTTTGACATCATCGTATTCACCACACTGCACTCCAGTGTATTTCATCCTGCCCTCATCCTTCTTCGCTGCCTCCTACGTGTATGTGCCTCCGCAGCCCACGCCGTATCGGAATATATTTTAAGAAGAAATTGCGTTTGATGTAAGGTCGATTCCGATTGGCTTGCAGCGTTATTTTACAATACAGTCGTTCAGATGCAGGCATAAGATGTCGTTCGATTACGTAGGCCTTTGAGACAGGCCTGCATCATTCATCAGCCACGGCTTATGCGCAGGTTGCATGCATTCTTATGAGCTGGATAGAAAGCAAATTCGCTGGCTGCAGTCCACGAGATATAAAGTAGATGTTAAAGATTAGCATATGCCTACATGTTTATCGTCAGTTGATGTAAAACATGCATTAAGTGCGAGAGAGAAGAAGAGATTCTCTGCCGCTCGCCAACCCATGGTGTTACGCATTGCATTCGCGAACGTCGCTTTTTGTATGTCTACTATAAAGCTGTGAGTCACGCAAATTTTCGAGCCCCGATTGAGATATCTTTAAGGGCCAGAAAGTCGTCCTATCACTGAAAGAATGTCGCGTGAAGGCTGCTGAAAAGGGATGTTCTCCAAATAATGGGAGTGACTTCAATGGGCGGCTATCAAAAATGCGGATATAACCAAGCAATGATTTTGTAGAAATTTGGCTACGAACTTTAATTCCACTTGTCGGTCATTTGCCATGCTGATTATATATTGGCTTATTCAACGCTGTTATTTCAACCAATCAACTGTAAGTAGATGAATGCAGCTCTTCTTGGAACTGCCTTTCGTGGCGTAACGAATCCAGATAGTAAGTTTTTACCGAATTTCCTGGCGATGGACCATTCGCTTCGAATCGAGCTGGTACTTGAATCTATCAGGTGTAACATGTGCACGAGATAAATTTCAATATTAAAATGGCGATAAATTCTCTATCTTACGTCAGTTAGGAGACGATTTGCGGGTTTGCTGAAGGGTCACAGATAGGAGAGGGAAAACTGCATGGAGACAGATAAATGTAGCCTAATTGGTATAATTGAGCATAAGTAAATATTCCAGCATAGGTCTTATGTTAAAGCGCGCCGTTTACGATCTTTTAGACAGCTAATTTCCATTGCAATCGAATGGTTCTTAATGATATATTCAACGGAAGCATTCAAATATTTAAAAATACTATGTAGAAAAATTTAAATACATCGGCCTACTAACAGGCATACTCATGCGATGATGATGTACATCGTAATCGTAATTGCACGTGTAAATGTAGCGACTCTTCAACATTACACCTCAGGGCTGCTCTGGACCTGACAATACAAGACTGACCCCTAGTAGTACGATCTTTAACCGCTGGCTAAACAGGGGCAGAAAAAGGACAAAAGGTTCGTGTCGTAGGTTCGGTGGCAGCCTGTTCCAGAATGATGCCATGTAGTTATCATAAACTCCGCTTTATTAGAGTACAAACAGCTAGTAGAAGAAACTGTCCTTTTCGCAGACTAAAAGTCTAAACACAGCCGGAAATAAACAAAATAAGGGAAATAGGCATGCTATGTAATCACATAAGCACTTTAATAAAAACACGGTTTATAAACATTCAGACAGCAATGTATAATAAATTTTTAATAAACAGTTTTGCATAATTAATTAATTCATTCATTCATTAGTACGTGTAAAATTGCATAGACCTACTGAGATGACATGACCTTTCAGAAGAGAATGCCCTGCTTCCTTAGTTTAAGCTTCAGTCAGGATTTATAACAAGTAAAGGAACTGCTAGGAAGATTGGATGCTTTTAGAGAATAGAACTGGGAAAAATAATGAAATCTATTGATTGTAAAACTCTGAATAAATCCAAATTAAAATAGTTTATTGATACTTTTAGCTTGCTAAATAAGACACGATCGTTTGGCAGCCGATGCTTCATAAAACGTGACAAATATTTATGCAAAAGATACTAAATCGATTATGTATTTCTTTCAATTGCACTTTCAATTCAAAAACAGTGGTGTAACGAAAGCACTCGAATTGAAGTTATGTTTTACAATAACTTTTCCCGATGCACTTATAATATCATTGATCACATCGTTTGGAACAAGTTCAGTAAATGTTTGTGTTAGACCAAATATATAGGAATAGTTTGACAAATTCCAATTTTCTTTTATGGGCCTATACTCGTTATAAAGTATGTAAAACAAATTAACTAAAAATGGAATATGACTGTATGTGCCGGAAATTGTATTAAAGTATGAACAAACCATACTGCACAATAAAAATGTTATTTTTAATGAAAATAGGCAATCCTAAAATATAACAAAACATGGACAACGCCGGTATAACTAAGCAAATTTGAGACGGGGTAGGGACCCATTCTGAGACCAGAGAGAACCAAACGGCCTGTCTCAGTAGAAAAAGTTTGCAACCACGAAAGGGCAGGGTAGCCCTTCCAGAAAGCCCCAGAGCCTTTCCGTTCCGGCGCCGCACCCATAACATTTGTATTGAGAGCTTTTGCCTTCTACGGAACTGCACTTCGAGTTAATTAGTTTCCAGTTTCCAATCAACAAATCAGTTCAACCATGTAATATATATATAAACGATGTGCTTGCCTGCGCGGCTGTGACAGGCAGTTAGACACTATTTAAAAGCAGGGTCGATGCCATAGAAAAACGTGTAAGATCACATTTACATTTTTACATTTTAAACTCCATGAACAAATAATCTCCATGCTTAATGGCCGCGATCATTAATTACAACCGAAACCGGCTTTGAGAGGGATAAGTAAAGTGCAACCTTTAACGGATAAACAAACAACACAGCTTAATATCAAGTTTTTTGAGGAAATATATATACAGGAATAGAGCCGATTAAATTGCAGTGAGCCATACAATGCACTCTTTGTCCAACACCTTTAGAATAATAAAATACTACAAAACTCGAGTGACGCAATCCATACAACATTGTGGCTAACTTAAACAGCACTCGTAAATGTTTACTCCGAACGACTTGTAGCTGGGTAATAATAGAACGAGAAATAAGCCCTCAACAGTTGTACATAAAGAAATGTAGAAAATGTAGAATCACAGGTTAGTTCATTAGGCCCCCTATCATAAACAGAAAACAGCAGTAGGCCTATACAGCAGTAGGCCTATACACAAAATAGCAGCTGTGCTTTGAAATGAATGCTGTGATCACAAAGTTTCAAAGTTTACTGACTAACAAGTTTTAAAATTCATCGCGTCATTGGACTTAATTTTAAAATATGGAGGTGCAATATCGTTGGCTGGGTTCATATATTCTAAAGGCTAAATATTTAAAGCTAACGTTGTATTGAAGAAACTAATTTGATTTAATTATTTTCGAAAACTATTGTTACCGCCTGTAGCTTATCTTACAGTTTTGATTCTAAACTAGACATGTAGGCCTATAGGTTACATTCAGTTTTAGGCATAAGCCAAACTGTGAAAGCACTATTTCATTCAGTCATTTTTATAGCTGCGTTGACCTTCGTCCTACCTAGCGTAGGCCTACTTAGAGACGCGTTCAACTGTCAGCAGTTGATAGCGTAATAAATTCTACTGAATAGTGAGGCAATGGCCTGGAGACATGCGAGCGCAACATCCAACAGAAAGATGGCCAGCAGCGACCGACATTTATTGCAAATTATAAGCTAAATGGTCATGAATAGCACAGATTAGTAAAACTGAAATTGGGAAAATGATTGCGTCTTCTGAAAGGTTTAACCCGAGACTCTCAAGACCTGCATGCGAGCTCCGATAAGAAACATACAGGATTCGATCTGTTATTTGAGCAAGAAATGGTGCTGCAGTTATAGTAAACCAAACTAGGTTTGATGACGAGATCATAGCAGCGAATCGTGTGCTTAGAAGAAGACAAATGGTCTCAGGGAGATTCCCGGGCATCCACCAGAGACCATTGCATCACAGCAGCATCTGAACCCCCGGAAGTCAGAAGGAATTGGTCGTCATGAACGAATGTCACTCTCGTCACATTTCCGGTGCAGATCTTTTGGCGCACGTGTTCTGGCTAAAAGAAAGTTTTATATTTTGAAGTGAATATTCCTTAAATTGTTGAATTCACCCAAAATAGCAGGACTTTCAAAAGATAATTTTAAAATTATTTTCAGAAAATCAACAACTTAAGTAGGATGTCTATTGATTTCCTATACACAGTTATCTTGAACTTATTTCAATACTAACTGCGTCACATTTTAATAAATTAGAGGAAATGCTGTATTATCTGCATTTTAATAAATTAGAGGCATTGTTGTGTTGTTTGCAGGGTGTGGTTGGTAGAAGTAGATCAATGAGAAGAAGCGAAAGTAAATGCCTATGGAGAAACTGTAAACTCGAATTTATTCGAGTTTTCTTCTGTTTATCAACTTATATTGTTCGCAAACAGCCAGGGAATTCTTGTTATGGAGAAACTGCATCTTCCTATAACCATAATTCCCTGGCTGTTTGTGAACAATAGAGGTTGATAAACTGAGCCTACAAGTGTAGAACTAAATTACGTAAATTATGGAGTAATGTGTTCCAAGAGACCCTCGAAATTGAAGCTGAATGTTGCTAGTTTTATGCATGATGAAATGATGTTTTTAATGATAGACATGCATAGGGACATTTCTGCTAATAAAAGAAAAGGAACCCTGAAAGAAAATTGTTACGAACCCGTTGAATAACGCTTGGGTAGGTGTATAAACTTATGGCGCCTTTGTTATTTCCAACTGCAAGATAGCTTCCACCAGAAGACCTGAACATCGTGTTAATATCTTCTCCTTCTTTGAGGTGAGACCATGGTCCTGTAAAAACGAAACACGGAGTTCAAGAGCGAAAAATCCAAACCAAGATCCTGAAGTATGTATGTATGTATGTATGATGCGTGTATGTATGTATGTATGCACATATGGTGTATGATGCACATACCTAGATATTTACTATAGCGTCTGTTTAGTACTTCACAAAAGCACTGCCTGTGCCAGCCTAAATGATGCTAAAATCATTAAAAAACAAAAAGTTATTCAATAAGCAAATAGTGCTCAGATAACTAGAAGAGTCACCACTGGCAAGCTCCTGCAGACACGCAGAACCCAAATGACGGATTTCCAATCAATACTGATAGTAGACACCAAGTTCCTGAGTTCATGGACATGTGGCATTGAAGACGAGGAGAGACGACAAGCGACGAGGCTCGCAACACACAACACCCCAACGCCAAGCAGCGTGCACCTCTCGCAGAGCGGCAGATGGATGGTGCAATCACTCAGATCTTGGGCAACACTACCGTTGGCCTTCACGTGAAAAACGAGCTTTCGTAACAGGAATTAAGCATGCTTTTGCGTATGCTAACAGCAAAATAAAATGAAAGGATTATAATAGCTGTATAGAGTGTCAAAGGTTGTTTGATTATGTTCAAATTGCGTTCAAATTGCGTCTTACCTAGAACATCGTAGCCAAGCGTACAAGACTGGGTTGCCCACAAAATATTTTTGGCGGAAGCTGCAGGAATTTCTTCCATCCGATCCACATCCCCTTTAACCAAAAGGTTTTTAGTGTTGACAAAAGAATTTTATGCCTCGTTCTGCTGTTGAAACAGCTAAGAATATGTTTTGGTTTGTGATAGAAAAATGACACAAATTGTAGATTTTAATTACGCGTTCCGTATAGAGTTATGACGCATAATTATGAATTACCTGTTATCAGATGAAGTTCACTTAATATTTGTTCCTTTATAGGCCTTTACAATTGATTGTAAGCTTAATCGAAGTCGTGTAGGCTATTTTAAGTTTTGTTTTATAACCTAATAGAGAGCTTTTCATATGCAAGTAACCTACATAATATCATAAATGTTATTACTCCTAACCTGCGTAATTCCAGTAATTCCACTTGGTTAGAAAATATAAATACTAACTTTAAAGAATATTATAGGCCTGCTGCGATCTATATAATTGAATGAATCTTAAAATTGACAATTCAAATTTAAATATAGTAGATCCCTAAGATTAAATATGCTAGTGCTTTTATTATATTTTTTTTGTATTTCATGAAATTGATGCTAACAGAATAGGAGATCATAATCCCCAGAAACAGACTGTAGATTGTGTCCGCTTTTCGACCAGTCTACGTGACTGACCACATTTTGATGCCCCTACAAAAATACAAAAACTACTAATTATGATTTTCTCTTTTGAGCATCAAAGCGAGCATCTATAGCCTACATACGGGTCAATTTTATTAAGTCATCTAAAGCAAAAATCTTTATGACGGTTTTGGATACGCAATTTCTTAAAAGGAAAAGTACAAGTTTTCGTATCGTTGATAATATTCTAACTGATTATTTTCCGGACAAAGAAATATATTACTAATGTAATGACATACATCTTTTAAAGTGTCTGCGACCATTTTTTTCAAAAAAAAATGACAGAAATATACGAATATTCTCATTCTGAGTTAGGTGCCAAAGTTACACGCTGTGGATTTAGAACATATCCAGAGTCATAATAAGATTGCATGCAGCAAATCCTTTCCTTTATTTAAGGTATTTAGTTTGGTTCGTGTGTCGTATACGATTATAAATATCATTATCATTTGTTTGATCAGCGCACTGCGAATACTTATAAAGGACTGAACTGTTTTGTGATCTTTAAAACTTGTTAGTTAGGTTTTTCTATAATTATTTTATTTAAACTATATTAATTAATAGGTAGCTTAGATAGATATAAATCGTTTGGCTTCTGAAATACTTTTAATGGTAATGGAACAATCCTGCACCTAGCGGGTTTGTTAATTCTTTTGAGTAAGCTATAAGTCCCTGGGACGCCAGAAGCAGGAAACGCTTGTAAGTTGTGTTATTATTGCATAATATTTGTATTTTTTGTAGCTGATGAATTAATAAACGCCTTCAATCAGTCAGTCAATTAATACACACCTTTAATGCACAGGTTTTGTATCTTCGAAACACCCGGCAATCGTCCAGTGCCTCGTAGATGTAAATGTTGCCATCTTGACAGCCAACTGCGAGAAACTGTCCATCTGTATGATAATTAAGTCTTCGTGTAAGGCACAGATGATCAAATAAGATACACAGGATCTGCTTAAGGACAAAAGCCATCTTACTTTAGCTGTTCCTGCTGCCAATAATGCGTAGGTAAGGGCTGTAGTTCAGAATAGCGAATGAAAATTTGGTCAATCATTCCACAAACACATTCAGTTTTCAAGGTTAACATGGGCAAATAGGTGCAAAGCGAAAGCTCCCCTACGCAAAATACTGGAGATAGTGCTGGACGGAGCAAAACATTACGAACCAGGATTAGTTAAGACAATAAAAGATAGGGTCTTTGTTTTGGAGTAAAGGTGGCAATGGTCGATTTAAGACGTTGGCAAAGGATGTACCCCTTTGCTATACTAGGCGGACTCACTTGCATGCTGTTAACAATTTGCACTGTGCATTTCTCCAGACTCCACTAAAGAGGTAAAATGGGTCATGAATGAGTAACGCTGTAAAGTAAATATTCAAACACCTAGCACCTTAGGAGAGCTATAACTGATGAGACCTAGGACAGGTGGACGCCCTGCGGGACCATAGTTACACCACTTGATGGCTCAAACCATGACATGCCTAGTGTCTAAATTACTTGGGTTCCACCGTACTACGAAATAGGTCGGCTGAATACATTGTAGTCTGATTCCTGATTATACGTTTAGCTAACCTGATCTAATCTAATGACTTTTATCACACTGCAGACGACATGAATTGATGGTTGCTTCAAGTGAAACCGTATTCAAAAATCAAAATCCGTTGGAGAAGTCCGGTCGAAGTTCTGCAGAAAGAGCCAGCGCAACGGAAATTTTGAAGAATAACCCAGGTACACGAGCAACTCACCTGGCGAAAACCTGACGACATCTAGTGACTCGGTGCCTACTTGGATCGAGACGATGTGCTGGCCATTGTCAGCACTCAGTGCAATGAATCGACCGACTGTTGTTCCGACGACGAGACGACGACCAGACGGATCGTAGTCGACCGAAACACACGGTTTCTACAATCAAATAACACCAGATGATGGTAAAGTAAGGTAATTAGCCAATCTCTCATTTATTATTACACGCCTCTAGAATCTAGAAACATCGGCCCAACTCCTAGTTTCTGTGTTTGAAATGCAGACACGATAACAACAGTGTAACAGCCGGACAACCTTTTTGTTTACGGGTTACACGAAGTGTCGAACGGGTTTTCACTTTATCTGGTAGTCGGAGTTCGACAGACAAATGTAATTGTAAATGTACACGGTTTTCTATAGCGACCGTATGGCTTCGACCATGCTCTGTTTCAATGAATTTATCTGGTGAGATCCTTCACCACGCTACCCGTTTGAATGGGCGCCACTCCTTTTAAGGTCCTCGTGCACGGACCGCGCTAGTCCGAGATTCAAATCTCTGACATAAGACACTGTCTGTATGCGAACCGGCAACCTCACGCGAGGGTGCCTTGATGTGCGCTTTAATCATGTAGCTAACTAGGCCAGTTCACGCCACCCTATTTGTGTAAAGACATGCGTAAAACGCCTTAAAAATTGTGCGCCGTGTTGCTACATGCTGCTGTCCGGTATTCAATCGTAGACAAATATTTGAAATAAATATTCTTTAGGGGTTCCAACCTCCAACTTTGTCCAAAGCGGCTCAGTTATTCACGTCATCTTTGTCTTGGATACTACACTTCCGGTTGAAATATTTGGTTATCTATATGTCTACCTTGGTGGTTTTGTGAGATTTCTGGTGTATCTCTTGGACAGGAGCTTCACGATCTAATGTAATCTGATCCAATCTGATCGGATCTAATCTAAAACTAATCTAATCCAATCTACTCTAATCTAAACGGATGATTTATGGCTTGGGTAAGTAAGCAAATTGAAACAGATGAGTTTTAAGTTTAGACATAAGTGGCATTAAAGAACTAACAGAAGGCACTTGATGAAATATGCTGTTGAATATTGCGTCTTTTGTTTAAGGCGCATAACAAACATGACATAGGGTCCCTATGATTAACCCAGGTACACGAGCAACTCACCTTTCGAATGAGCACTGTCCTTCTTACCTCTACTTGTACCTTCCAGACGAGGCTGTGGGTGACAGCATTCCACTGACAGACGTACTGGTCGTAACCAGCCGTCACAAAGACGGGTTCACTGCTCGGGTAGGATGCAACGCCCCATAACTCTTCGCTGTGACCCTGATTATAGAGACAAAAAGAACTTCGTCACTCACAGATACTAAAAGGGCATATCTTAATTATGTGTATTAATTATGCGGTGAGTTCTCTTAAGCTTAAAGCTTCTTAAACTTTAAAAGTCAAGCCGATGAACAATTAACGGCTTACATGCAGTACGAGTTTCTTATAGAGTTTTGTAGTTCTTGTAGTCTCTTATCATACCTGAATCACGTAGGAGAATTTGTTCTGAAGAGAACCCTGAAGAACAGCATTACTTGTCGTTCCCACATAAAAGGCTCCGTCGATGCCGCCCTTTGTCAAGGGAACCAGCGTCCGAACAAAACCAGGGCTACATTCTGGCATCTGTTCAAACAGAAGCAGCAAATAATATCCGCACGAAAAGTTTACTTGAACTGACTGTGGAACGGACATTCTCAGAGCTAACAGAGGCTTCCAGCAGCACCGTGAAACAACAATCATCACATTGTCATTATTTTTGGTAAAGTGGTAGCTTCCTGTGCTGACAATTACTGAAAATGATACAAAAAATAAAAGTAAAATGCCAGCTTTTTTGATCAAGTTGATAACCATGTGTGCAACACCTTTTGTGAGGTACTTAAGAGGCGCTATATTAAGTGGTTTGATACAGGCATACACACATACATTCGTACATACATTCAGGCATACATGCATGCATACATACATGCATACATACATGGATACATACATACATGCCTACATGCATATATATTTGTGTGTGTGTGTGTGTGTGTGTGTGTGTGTTAACTTGTAATCTCGTTGCACTAGACATCAGAGTGAATCAACCCAAAATGACTCACCTTTCGTTGCTTAATGAGCTTGAAATTATCGCCCGAATCCCAGGCTTTAATTTCGGACCCTCCACCGGACATCAGAGTCCCGTCTTCGAGGATTCTCAGAGCTAGTACAGGCTTCTATCAACATAGTAAAACAACAAGTTCTGGCGCTACATAGTCATTCTCCTTTGTCTCCAAAGGCAAATCCACTTTAGACTGTTATTGTTATATCTCAGAACCAATACACATATATAGGCCCTATATTACGTGGTGGAGTATGAGTATTATATATTATATTCGTATTTCTTAAAACTATTTCATTTACTTTTTAATTTTGCTTTTATATGTACATGTATATATACCTGATAATTTTTATAAATAAAAATGCATGTCATATGCAACAGATTCCTGGCTAATACTTATCAGGCCATAATTCTCTTAATACAATATCAGATTGTTCACATAGGCGCATGAAAATGAAATAAAATCCGTTAGCCTAAGATAAAGCACTGACCTGATGGGCATTTCTGAGGTTTTCTGACGGGCGTTTATTAATTATGAAAACGTCGGAGTTGTCTCTGCTCCAGACAGTGATACTGCCTCCAGAATCACCTGTTATCACGTCTCCGTTCGAGCTAAAGGTCAGCGCTGTCACGTAGGTTGGAACTGTTCCCACCTCAAAGCAGATGATAATCTATTACTGAAACAGCTATTCACAAATTTCTTGGTGCTTCTGAAACACTATTCTGTCACGGAGATCAAGATTTTCTCTGCAGACCTTTCTGCTAGAATACATTCAGGCTGTTCCTAATTCTACATTATAAGGCTCCTAAAAACGAAGCTACGTCTCTATTCTAATGTAATATGATGATTTCTATTATAATGCACAAGTCATCAATCGGTGGTCGCTCTTAAAGTGAAATCATAGTAGAAAATCGTAATACGTTAGAAAAGCCAGGTCGAAATCCAATCCGTCTGAGACAGTGATGCATCTGGTTTGTTTCTTTGAACGGCTTTATATGAGCTAGTTTCCGTGCGAATTTTGTACGCATGAGTTATGATTACTTTAATACACCAGAAAGCCCACGAAAGATTTTTTTGGGTAATTTCACTTCTTTGACAACCGGTTTTAAGTACAACATAAAAACGGAAGCCTTGTGCTATAGGTAAGAGCAAGAAAGTGCTCCGGTTGCTAAGCCAACACTGTTGCATGAGCTTCCTTTAGTCGTTTCGATTGGATTCTTAGGTATATCTTGGTATTTTTAGTATCCTGTTACAGACCTCAGCTACTCAGTTGGATCTTATGTGTGGGCTACTTTAGGCTTTAACATTTTTATGGTGTTGGCAATCAGTAGCCTGAATTAAAAGTCTGCTCAAACTCATACTTGATGTATGACAGATTCTTAAAGCAGAGTCCAACATTTATCTAGAAGGCACGTGCAATAAGTCGTATGGTTGAAATTTATTTTAAAAATAACTTCTTATGAACGCTTTTGACACAAGGTATGACATACATCAAATATTCCACTCTGCTTGTCGCGTAAGATTCGGCCATGAGGGCTTCCTCTGCCAGACCCTTCTCTCAGCAGTTTCCAGAAGTCAATATGTTGACTGCCGAACGTTATCAAGATCTTGTAGTCGTGCGGATGAAAGGCCGCCAAGATAACCAAATCGTTTGTTGTCTACAGCAAAGGAAATCCAAACAGAAAAGGCTAATTCAATCGATACATTATCTATTCTAATGACTTCTATAGCGCTGTTATAATACTGCAAAAGGCATAATTCGAAGGCCGTTTTTAGTGAAGTTGTAGTCAAAAATCATAATCTGTGGGAGAAACCCAGCTAAAATCCAATACATCAGGAAACCCGGAAATCAGACTACAGTCGATAAACAAGTTGAAACAGACGAGTCTTAAGTTTAGACCTGAACGCCATTAAGAAGTGACAGAAAGCACAGAACTGGGCATTGAATTCCAAAGCTTTGAACTAGTTACCGATAATGCCCCAAAGCCTTACACGGTTCTGGTGCGAAGCACAGCAAGAGTCAAGACCCCTAGGTGTCGATCAAACATTATGCATCTCAGAACTTCGCTCTGCCTTATTGTGGTCTTGCATGAAAAAGTAGGTTTATGCAGTTAGCTGCACCAAATGATAAAAAAATGAACTGTTCAACCAGTTTTTGACGTGAATGAAATTGGCAATAAATTTGTTAGGACAGTATCCTATAAGTATTATTTGTTATCTCTATCATTTCAGCTTCCATTATTTTGACTGAATAAAAAGTTTTAAAATCATTAGACTAATTCTCCAACGCCTTTAAGATACTCTAATAGGCGCCATACAAATGTTCGTACACAACAAATAGACGTACATACATGTACATATAGAAATGCATACAATGCATACATGCATAATACATACATAATACATACATACTTGCGTACTTACGCAGGTATGCACGCATACATACATGTACAGTATCTACCAAGACACTAAATATAGCACCTTTAGGTTCTTCACAGAAGCGCTAAACACTAAGCAGATCGGTATAGTATCTAACCAGATACTAAATGATCCAAATATTAACAGAAACGACTTAACAGAGGTTGAAAATGTATGCAGTATAATTGTATGTGAACTACGAGACGCATAATTTCTAAGCACACTAAGGACTTGAACTTCATAATACCAATAAGCAAAGAAATAATGTGTCGAAATTCAATTAAATAAGAAAACTGAAAACAGAACTTTATATATTGACTAAACTAGTGAAGCGTTTGGACGTCATGAGAAAGAAACAATACCTCATAGAAAATAATGGCGCTACATGAAAACTAAAAACAAACCAGTAAATAAACAAAAAGGTCTCAATGATATGCGAAACAAATCCGATATGTATACTTTCACATTTGCTACACTTAAACATAAGAACTCTCTATGAAGAGCAAATCTGTGCTTCATATCAAACACGTTTATAAATATTGTAGTAATTACCGATCCTGTTGCTAGCTGCAATAGAATAAACGAACTTGCTATCCTTCTATAGGCACATTTTATGCCGTGCATTGTTTTATATGTGTAATATATAATATTTAAGTTTTCAAGTTAATAAGTAAGTTTTTAAAATAAGCAGATTCACGCAATGCAAGACCTTGAGAAATGATGCTACATCACAACGACTGAAATACCTTGATGAGCCTGTAACACTTCAAAAACAAAGTCGCAGGCCTATTGAAGTTAAGAAGTCGTAGGCTTCGGCCCGTGATCAAGTGTGCCGCCCGTCTGTCAGATAATCTAGGCCTATGGAGATCGTCTCATGAATCAGATATGCATGCATATACTTCATTATTTATAGAACGCCTTTTCTTACCTCACAAAAGCGCTTAAGACTGATGCTATAGTCCTGAAAGAACAAGCTCATTTCTATGCAAGTGATGCATGTGTAGCTGGAGAAGGGCTCCGCTGGCAATCTCGAACAGACTGCTCTAGAGACCGGCCAGTGACCTCATCATTGATTGACAGTTTTTGCCTGTTCAGAGGCCCTGGGTCGGATTTTCTAGCAGCCACTGCAAAACATTGATTTTGGACTTCCAATTCGAACTGAAAGGAGATGGCGACTGACATCTCAATAGGTCACCTAAGGTCAAATGAGACGCTCTGGCTTCATATTGAAGAAAAATTAATGTTGAAGATCCTCCTCCTTGGGGGGGTCTATTTGGTGGGCTACGCCTTGGATTAGGCTATTACGGAACAAGATCATCCGAATAGGGTACAGTATAGCTGCTAATTCAAAGGAGGCCTAAAATAAACGAAACGAAGATAGAGAATGGAGTTCGATTAAATGGGAACTGAAAATAGAAGATTAACTGCAAGTGGACATGAGCAGATAAACATGGGAAACCAGTCGAAAATAATTACCTATTGTATTTGCGTTAAGTATGGCCCGTATTGAAAGATTTCTTAAGCTTGAAAGATTTGTAGGCTACGGTGCAACTCACGATAGTAGCCCTATCAGTGGCAGGGAAAAGAAATGCATGTCAGGTAGTGTAATTTCGGCGGCAATCGCTAGCAAAACAAAGACGCCTAAAATAACCATAAAAGAACAACTACTAGGGGAGAGACAGCGGCGACATCTGAAAGCAATATTAATCGTCGGGTTTGAATGGAAAGTCATATTTTCTTCTGCCTTTTGTTAAGATTCCACAGTGGGTCATAAATCGGATGTAAATATTTTTGAGGCAGTAAGGAAACAGTGAACAGATAAATACAAAATATTTTGTCAACAGTGTGCTACGTATATGGTCATATCACGGAAGGAGATTGCAGGCCTACGTAATAACAGCAGTAAAATATTTATAAGCAAAATACTTAGTACATAGGCCTAATACACACAGGCTAATTAGCAGACCTTCCTGAAAGCAAACTGTATCTATAGAAATGTTACCACACAAAGCCTGATTTTGATATATCAAACTGCTGCTCAGTATGGCAGACATGTTATGCCTACGCAAAGACACTTTCGAGCCTTTAATTTTAGGAAAATGCGTTGCTGATACAACGCGGGGGACCTAGGACCTCGTGGACTAGAATCGTAATGAAAGACCTAATGACTGTGAACATGCGCCTCCACACTTCTTGAAGGAAGGCCCAGGACAGAGTTATTAGCCGTGCCGCATCGTTGACACGGCCACGCTCAGTTTAGTTCGCCACCAGAGAGAGAGGCAGACAGACAGACAGACAGACGGACAGACAGACAGACAGATAGACAGATAGAGATGGAGACTCAGAGAGACAGAGAAGAAGAGAGAGAGAAAGACACAGAGAAACAGAGGGAGAGAGAGAGAGACAGTTGTAAGGAAATGCTTTGAACATTACTGCGTGTGTTTGCTTTTCACTTACGCTGGTCTTTGCTATCAGTGTATGATTCTTCCAATCCCAAACGGACAGTGTATGTTTGTCTCCCCCGTCAACGACCAACACAAAACTTCCGTCGTTTTCATCACCGCTCTTCGTTAACACATCAAACAGAAAAAGAAAAAGATAACTGAAAGCAATTGCTAAAGTTTCCTCTTCTGCATTCCAGATCGTTTTCTGTGTCCATCTAATCACTTTCTTTAGGCTATATGTTACATATTTTTCCTCTTAAAAAAGTGAATGTCTTGCAGTATCGAGAGTAGTGTAGTGCGCTCTTTTCTTCTTCCCTTTTTCCACTTATCGATAAAAAATCTTACCAATATTCATTTATTTACCTCTTTGGGAAGAACAATAATTTCAAGGGAGTTCACTTCGACAACCTCAGCCCACTAATCTAACCCAGTTTTCTTTATAACGCGCTAGAAACTGAAGGTTCTTCAGCAAAATATTTGTTATCTTCAAACCCTTGAAAAATTAAAAAGTGAGTTTGTGGTTACTTTCAGTAAGATTTCCCGATGATTCAAGGACCTTCCGCCCGTTCAGTCATCTTTATCATTTAGTAAGTTTGCCGTCTTGGCATTTTAAACGCAAAACAGGCTATGAAAGAAAATGTATAATTGTAATATTTTAAAGTAGCTTGCCTGCTCAGAAAATGCAACAGAGTTGACGCATCGTACAAACAGATCCTTTCCTAGAATTGCTAACGTTGTCAGAGTTTTCGGATTCCAGAGTCTTACATGAGCCTATAAAACCAAATTTAAGATTAGCTACTACAGACAAGAATATTGTCGCTTAAAGTGATTTATACTTTACAGACCTTAAGTTGTTCCGTTTTTCCTTATTGATATGGCTGCAGTGGACTTCTCTTAGTGAGCTTGTCCTCTTTAACTGGTTCTCTTAATTATTAAAAGCAGAGTTACTATTACTGATTGTGCTTATAAAACGAGTCAATACGGAATTTTAAAAAAAAATCTTACCCTGGTTTCAGATGATTTCCCAGACAGCTGACCTGTTGCGACAACAATATCGCCGCCTTCAGAATGTAGTGCCATGCTGCCAAGACAATAATGACACAGCACATAAAATTCGAACGACTCTATAACAATCAACTGAATCATTTTCACAATTTAGATCTAACAGCAAGCACCGGCTTTTCCAGAAGCATCTGTATGTTCTCGAGCTCGCGTGCAAGGTCTTGCATTTTTGCAAAAGGTCTAGTTCAAGCTGCATTTGTGTTATCAACAAATCTTATTTCAAGCAAACAACAAGATTACTATCAATCTATGGAAGATTTATAAAGTTTAAAAATATTAGTGAAATAAAATTATCTTAACAAATGCCGATTAGCTGCAAATAGTTCAATTAAATAATTTAGTCTTTTCTTTCATTTGTCATTTCGACTCTTCTTCACTACAATTTCTCGTATATGGTCTTGCTTTAATCTTGAAATACTATTCTCATTTGTTTTCCTCAGCAAAAGGTCTTTACTTTAGCCATTAAGTCCTCTCTCGCTCGCTCTTTTTCTCTCTCTCTCTTTCTCTCTCTCTCTCACTCACTCACTCACTCTCTCTCTCTATCTCTCTTCTCGTCGAGTCCCTCCTCCTCTTCCACCTTTTCGTTTTTCCTTTAATCGTGTTCCGTGACCTTGTCTTACCACATGATATCTTCGTTGTGCCCAGTGTAGTGTCTCTGAGTCTCTTTATGTCTGTCGTACATGACTGCTACTGCTCCGACGTAATACAAAAGTTCACCGCTTGGCAGCACATACAGGTTGTTCCTTGCATCTCTTCCGCGGTATCCATAACTATGGTGTCATTAATTAAGGAAGAGTTATACAAATCTCGCTAAGGGGCGTGGAAAATCTGACGGAATACTTCAACCAATTAGATCCAATTCCTAGTGGTTTTATGTTAACAAGTCTACCCTAAGCTGCCGGTGCTTATACGGACAAATTTGGCTCTCGATATTTAAAAGCTCAAAAGAAACGGACTCTCTCAGGCACATAATTCAATCTGTGGTTGTTAAAATGAATACATAAAGGATACACCCAGTTAAGAACGAGATTTTTGTCTGGTTTGCACGAATCAATATCGAGGTCTCCATGACGTGAGGAGTAAAATTCTACAAAATCAATGAACCCTTCAAAACTTATAAATAATTCCATAGAAAAGAAATAACCCGTTCGATTCTCCAAAGATACGCTAAATCACGTCGAATTTATGTGCTCTGAAAGAGAGTGAAGGAAGCAGTTAGGCCTGTAATGACTTCTCAAAGGAAACAAACATCTTTTTCTACTAAGATTGACATTAAAACAATACGTCAAAGGGTATGCATTATATTCATGATACGTCTGAACGTGCTCTGTTTGCTAACCCAACGATTGCGGGTTGGGGCCTGCTGAGCGAACTCCGTGTAAAGACCCTGGACAAATTGTTCGCTCATACATTTCTCGCGTCTCAGATTCATATTTCTTACCTTACGCGCGTAATAAATGTAAAAATAAATAACATCATATGTATTCATATAAAACCAATCCCATGGGTTTCCACTTTCTCACGACGCACAGGGGTTTGAACAGCCGATGTGGCGATGAAACACAGATATCCGACATGTATGGTTAACCACGAGTTCGATCAGCGTCTGAAAAGTGTTTGCGTCTAAACCGACCTCTGAGTTGTCCATGGATGAAGACCTTCTTCTCATCCGATTCTCTGGGGATTTTCCGGAATGGTTTCTGATGCGAAGGTATCGGTACGACGCGAAACGTTTTCTTTGTCCCCAACTCGTCAGCACTTGCGTACTCCCCTCCGTAGGAGGTGGCACCTGAGAACCAGAAACAAACCAAACATCATATGCTCATCTGAGCTTGCACGTATCATGCAGTAAGCCACTCACTTTAAGCAATCCAAAATGTACGGGCTTACAACGAAGAGGAAAGGGACGGTATGGCGTTCACACCAAATCAGTACATACCTACTTACAAAGAAGTCTATTGATTATGGAACATCAAAACGAGTTTATAAGAGCGAATAGTTCTTCGCATGTGCTTGATTTGGATGTGGCTGTAGACCCTATATATATATGAGCACCAACACGGCAAATTTTATGAACTTTTCAGATGCTAGTTTGCAAGTTCTAAGCTGTTATTATTCATCGCACTATCAAACAATTATTGTGCAAAAGAAATAAATAGCGCATCTAAACGTCTTTGGAAATCTACTGAATTCCTTAAAAATTTTGAATGACTTAAGCCAACGCAGTCTATCAATAACTATCTTGCTGAGTTTCTTTACAGCTACTATAGTTCCACACAAAATAAATCACTCGAAATACAAAGCAAACCCCGGAGAAATATTTAATTAATTAATAAGATGAAACTCACTCAGGCGATATCAGACTACATTAGCCCATATATTTCAGTTTCAAAGAACCGCATTTGGCTAATACAAATCTGTCTGAATCGGAACAATTACAGTCTGCTTTTGCACAATAACCTTGGCTGTAATAATAGTTGCACCGAGAAGCGGCCATCAGATACAACACACCGGATCTGTATGGATTGATTTGGCTGAGTTCTATCGGAAACCTACACCGAATATCGACAGCTTTGATTATGCTATGCGGCCATCGAAAAACCATCCAACCGTGTCGTACGTATTCAGGCAGAATTCGACGCATCACCTGATTCCAACCGATCTAACGACCTTGAAGTGCGCATTGTCTTGGGGTCGGTCTGGATTCGTTCTCTTTCTGGACCAGAGCGTAAACTGTCAGTCGTCTGCACTTCAAGTGGAACCGACTCTCGGCCACAGGCGATGAACTCATCGTGGTTCTTCAGATCTCTCGCCAGGTGCGACAAACCCATGACCTACACAAACCATTACATCTTCATCGTGTTTCACTGTATCGAGATGTACTGCAGTGTAGCTTTCTTTACTACGTT
Organism: Norana najaformis; assembly: GCA_964023275.1. Classification (NCBI taxonomy): domain Eukaryota; kingdom Metazoa; phylum Annelida; class Clitellata; order Crassiclitellata; family Hormogastridae; genus Norana; species Norana najaformis. The sequence continues at coordinate 36,756,850 of OZ029915.1, read as the reverse complement.
GTATTGTTGTATTGTATTGTATTGTACACTACTTTCTTGTATGTTATTTGTGTTGTTTTGGATTGGAATATTTATATTGCAGCATCAAACGTTTTATGGCTGACCTATAAATTCTTGTAAGCTATAGCAGGATAAAGTTCTTACAGGCTATTCTGCTTCGATCAGAAAGGTGCCTGCTCCTACTTCAAAGGTAAACTTGTTCCTTCAAGTACCTTTACTGTTTAATGTGTTACCTAAATGGCTTGCATAGAGATTGTAGCATCCTCTGTTTGTCTTCTAGATATGACGCTACATACTGCAGGACTTTCTTTTAATAAATCGGCGCTGTATAAATATTGACTTCAACTTTAAATACCAACAAAGAAATATGATAATATACAAAGCGATATTCTGACACAAAGAAATGTTTAATTGTCACTGGCCGAATTGACTTACCTTGACGAAAGGGGGAGTGGCAGTGTACAGCGCTGTGACGGGAGGGAACTTTGTTTTGACCATATTCCCAACGTCAAGCAGAACGTCTTCGTAGGACTGGGACGTGTATGGGTTGAAAATGACTTTCTGCTGACTGCTTCTATCTGTGTTGCTTCGGATGAGCAGAATCCGGGGCTTAGCGGTTGCTTTTGGATGGAAATACTCTCCTCGGCTGGATATCGGAGACGAGTTCTTTGATCCTCCTATTTCGCTGGCCAATAGAGGCGGTACCCGGGACACAACGGACTCGGGCTTGCTCGGTTGATCGTCAGTTTCCATTCGCGGCCGCCTCGGGGGTTTAGTAGCCGCGAGCTCCCGATCAGTGGGCGGTGGAATCACCCTGTCGCCGGTCGTCCAACTCTGTCGGGATGTCGGAAGCGCGGTCAGCTGATGCTGCTGGACCAGCTGTGGAGTGATCTTCTCGACGCTGCGGTTCCTCCAGAAGCGTTCCTTTGCGTCTCCGTACGGTACGTGGATGATGCGGTGGACGCTTGAAACGACGTAGGACCGGCCGCCGACGAACTGCGTGATATCTCGGATCTCGGTTCCTTCGGGAAGTGAGAAGATGTACTTGACGCCGGTAGCGGTTGAGATCTTGTCATTGAGCCAGACTAGAAGCGTCTCCAGAGTGACGAACATCTTGCGACTCACTGACGTCCGAAGTCCTCGGAAGTGAGGATCGCCATTGCGGTAGAAAGTCACGAGCTTACCTCGACGATACTTGACGTGGTGATGCTGAAGGTCGGTCAGGATTTCTTCTTCTTCCTGAGATGTGGTAGCTCTGCTGTCCAATGTCTGATCACTGCCGCCGCGGTACATGACAGCGTCCTTGGTTACTCTCTTGGAACTAACCGTGCTTGGAATCGATGGAATGCTCGATAGGGGCGGAAAGCTGTAGAAATTCTCCAGCGAACTGAATTTTCTCTGCTGCCGGCGAAGCAGTCTAGGTTTGTTCCGTCTTGCAGTAAAGGTATCGCTCTGTAAATAGTACTGGGTGCAATGTATTACAGTCTGTGGTGTTCACGAGGCCAAAACCCACGGCCGAGGCCAGGACTAATGAGGCCGGGATCTAGAAGGCAGTCCAAATGCTGAGTAATGTCAAAGCAATGACTAAAAGTAACTCTAATATGTTCGTTTGATATGCAAAATACTCCGAAACAGTGTATTTTAAATGAAAATCTAATTTATCCAGTTGTAAACAATTTAAAAACTTAAGTTAAGGCTGACTGACTGACATACTGACCAGCAGACCGACCCACACACCGACGTGGCAGAAGCTATGATTACTGCGAGGAAAGAAAGAAAATAAGGTGAAGAGATAGAAACACAGAGAAACGGAGACAGAGAGGAAATCTCTAAGTCATTATTGGAAGGAAATTTATGTAAGAACGCCTGGCGACGATTTTAACCGTCATTCGCTATTCTGTACCGTGACCACCCAACTAACGGGATCCCTCCAATCTTCCATCACTCCGATAATTTTTATGAGAATCAAATCTGCATAATTTAGGATACCAAAATAATCACTTCGGTATATGGCCTGAATGAAGTATTCCCATAATACGAAAATTTGGACTAGCCTTTGCCCCTTGTGCTGCTGGCCTATTAAACATCGAATATGCTATAAAAATATCAATATTCCGTTAGACCTACATTACTAGCATTGTTTTCTGTAAAAGGACACTATTTTAGTGTTTGTCTGCTGAAAGAAATTTCAGCTGTGTTAACCAGTGCTTGTAACAGATCTGAAATCAACCAATCGAGCCTCAATAGGAAATTTAATATGAAACCCGAGATCCCTTGACAAACAAAACAGCTATAGCGGGGAATTCGTGAGAATGAAAACACAGTCGATCAAAGGTTCCTATTCATCTTGTGATATTGATTTAAAGTCTAGTCGCATTTCTCGTAGACTTAGTTAACTCTTACATAAATATTATTACAATCTCTGGCAGCTATAGGCCCTGTAGGCTGTTGCCCATGATCTACAGAGCGCAGAGAAACATCCAGGGTACTTAAACAGATCGAACGAACAATAATTGGTAGCTCAACTACAAAAGACATTGTAGAAATGCCGCCAATTCCACATATAATTTTATAGCAGTTGTCATCTTGTGTGGTAATCGTAATCGTAATCGTAAACTCGAAATTTATAAAGCATTACTTAAAAGCTAAACGCGGGGCACCAGCTTACTCCGAGCGCCGTGTCAAGTCAGTGGGGTTGTCCAGATGCCATGTCAAGAACGAAGTCCGGCTCCCAGAAGACCAGACAGAAAAGGGGGAGAGGAGCTGTTAGGGTTGGTTGTGTTTAAGTGGGGTGCTCAGAAGTCTAGTGGATAGCTTACTGGACAGTCACTCCAGATCTCAGCCGCGGCAGAAAGTTAAGAAATTTGTGTTCAGCTTGCGCCACCTAGCGAACTCATCTATTTGATGAGTACATTGACCACACCTGTCGAAAGAAAGCTCGGTCGGCCACCCCCTCTAATATGCCGAGGCTAAGAAAGAACAGTCGCTAACTCTTCATACCCATGGCTGCCTCTCCGGGTTAGTTTAAGAGACTGCCCTTCTTATATCGTCACGTGTCCTGAGTATTATCTTGTGAATCAGTAGTAGCTGGGCTGATACTGCACATGAAATATGCATAAGTTTAGAGGGGATTTACATTATTTATACCCACAAAATTGCCACTATTACTGTGCTGCACATCAACCCATCTAGGAAACTATAATTAATGCCACGGACCGGTGACCTAAGCACGGGCCGATGCTACGACTTCTACAACTACTGCTTCAGGCTGCTTTCCTTAGATCCCATGTCTCCGATCCTAAACACCACCACCATCCGTAGCTGCCACGCTCTCTCCGTCTGATTTTTGGATCTTGACCTGGAACCGAACCCTTTTGCCTATCGATTTTGTTTTGACTGAGCGCCTGTGAATAAGCTGGTCCCGCGGCGCGGCTTTCGTTGGGCGCTGTCGAAATCTCGGAATTACGATCACGATACGATTAGAATTACTGGACAGTTGAACAACCAGGTCACACTGTGCTGCCAGTTTTGTGTGACAGTGAAATGTAGTCTACGTCCAAATATTAAAGGTCGACTTTTGTCTTTAATATTTGAACACGTAGACCTATTTCGAACATCTGCATTTGAATCTGCACTAAACCAAGCAAGGAAATTTCTGCTAGGCTGAACTTGTCACGTGTAATTGCTACATGCATATCGAGCGCATGAATGCATAGCCTACTGCTGGGTTTTAAAGGAACGAGGCTCACGTATTATGCGCCGACATATCGAGTACCTGGAATCGCCTTTCCCGAGAGCTCCGGCTAGTATTCCTCAGTTTGTCTCTTCCGCAGTTTCGCAAGCGCCTGAAGTCTGTATTATTTGCCAGTGGTCTCACTGGTTCGGGTCGGGAGCGCTTCTGATGAGTCTATTCTTAAAGTGGCGCTTTATAAATGTCAGATTACAATTACAATTACAATTACCTAGTGATTATAGTCAGGCGATAAGTTGTCCAATAGTAATGTATGCATTGGCCCCTTGACACCTTGTTAATAGTGCGTAAAAACGATAAGCGGTTGTAAAAGATGTCTTCAGACTACTGTCCGAGATAAACGAATGACATTTCCTCCACAGCATTTGATTGAAAACGACGTCACTTACGCGATAAACAGTATTAGCAAACTCACCTGTCTCGTGCCACCGTTATTTCCTTAAGAATTATCTGTTTTATTATCGTTACCGATTATCGCCAGCGGATTAAAGAATAAGATAAGATAGCAGTCCGTTTACAGAACATACTGACGTCACCGACTCTGGAATGCATGTGGCTGGCTACTAAAAATCAGTGTGATACGCGTCTAAGCGACAGCATGCGGCGCACGTAGCCTACACGTGAGCATCAGAAAGCCCAGAGCGCTTTTGCAGTGTATGTCCTTTGTGATGTCCGTCACTATAGACATGCCGCTGTTGCTAGGCTGAGGCACCGAGGCACTGTGGGAAATCGTTACCGAAAACAATGGCCATCGACATATGGAGTCTTCCCGCGAGCAGGTCAATGTTACAGGTCCAGTGCTAGATCGCTAGACCTTTAAAATAGTGATATTGCTGATGGCTAATTTGAAAGAACGTATCGTTACCCCGGGTCAATATCTCTTCCGCGGAATATGTTGACTGAATGCAGCAAGCAAGCAAGCACGAAGCGTGGCTTGACTCGTCCTGTGCTCGATCAATCGAGTTTTTGTGTGAGGCAGATGTCGGTTAGCATCTTTCCATGCAATGATGAAGAGCTGCGTGCTGGCACGGATGAATGCCGATTCAATGAAGCGCGAATGCTCCACGTCAGTGCATCATACCCAGTGAAAAGGAATGTTTGTCTGTGATCACAGACTAGCGACCACAGAAATTGCAGCAAGCACATAGACCAGACTGCGTCTGTAAAATATGGCATCCATGGTAACCGTTCTGTTTATTGAAGCGTAACACGCTGCACCTGGAAAGGCGTACACTTTACATGGCATGCAATAAGGTTATAGGCTGCGAAGGCATTAAGGCATTGAAGTTTTTTGTGTGCAGTATATATATATATATATATATATATATATGTATATATATATATGTATATATATATATATATATATATACGTTGGGCGCTGTCGCCAGACCGAGCTGCTTTTTCATATTGAAGATTCCGATATAACCGATAGACTTACATCGCAGGTCATGTATACAGTTCATTGCTATTTCAGAGCCAAAGTTACATGCACTACATTACACCTGTACTTATATTATTATCATCCAATTACTACTCTGTCTTCTATTTCGTGTACTACTTGGCTCTAGGAATTTCAGGCGCCCGTGTCGTACTAACTTGTATCAGCAGTCAAATCAGCGCGCTTGTCTCTCCACCGGCTCTTCGTTTACTCCAACCAACAATCTTTGGCCGAGATTTGTAATTTGATATTCTCGTCTCCTGATTAGTATCGACCTCTGGACCTCACTGGTCTTCTAAAACACTGCTTTGATGTCTTGGGCCTAATATCACATCCTTTGTTCATATGATGATGATGATGATGATGGTGATGATGATGATGATGATGAGTTTTCTGCCCGAAGGCAGGTCCATTGGCTTTATGCCACCCGGGGATGAGATGAGTGAGGTGGTTTCCCGTTCTCTTCCTCACAGACAATTGTGGGTGAGCAACTTGTCCAAGGTCGCTACCCAGTGGCGTGAGGTAGATTCGAACCCGCGACCCTCCGGTTACGAGGCATCGAACATACCATTACACCACCACGTCCCACATATATCATATAATGTTCATATATATATATATATATATATATATATATATTTCTCTCTCTCTCCTATCTTTCTGTCTGTCTCTGTCTCTCTCTTTCTCTCATTCTTGCTTAAGGCTCCTCCTCCAGGCTTCAAACTATTGTCCAAGTATTTAGCAGTGCTGTTGTCATTTGCTAAGCCTCTTGCCATGTCGTGTTTCCACTATTATTCTGGTGCGCCATCTGTTGATGCATTGTTATTATTATTTTATTTTTAATTTTTTAAAACTCAAATTACGTCTAAAGGGTAAGATGAAAAATTAACGTTTGAGAGATTAGCTGCATCTAAATTATTATTATTATTATTATTATTATTATTGTGGACCTATATCTTTATTTGTGCCATTTCATTTCTTTAATTGATTCACGAAAAAGGCTTAGTCGAATTGGCAATTAAACAAACGCCGCATTGGCAATTAAACAATATATAGAGGTAATATCTACTAGGTAACGCCGGAATAGTTCCCTAACTTAATCCAAGCAGTAATTGTTTGGCCTGAGTTCTACTGTCTTTTTACTCATAAAATTTTTCTAAGACAAGTCTACAGTAAGCAGGATAAGGCTGTTATCGTTAAAGAGCATTTAGGTCAACGCCAGGCATGACCATACAAGTGATGCTGTATACGTAATGTTGGAAGTGGCTCCTCAACAATTATCAACTCAGAAACGAAATTAGCAACTCAGAAACGAAACCCTATGCACTGTCGATAATTGACATCTCTTTCACAGACCACCCCGAATGTGCCTACCAACACACTGTCAACTGTTGAATTACATGATTTTAACGTTGTTTTAATCAAGTGTATTCTTTTCATCGGTGTGTCGTGACACCTGCAAGCCTATGTGTTTGGAATTGTCTTATTCTTGATCTCCTCCATTTCATTGCGACCGAGGTGACTCCCTCAAAGTGAAGACTGTTTTTCGTCCGGAACTGGGCTAGGGCGCCTCTGTTTTCGATATTTTGACGTGGCGCTATTATAATTTGTGTATTACATTGCAAAAGAAGCTAAACCCTGAAGACATTAATACTCACGGAAATAATGGCACGTTCGCTATTCTTGGCCATATTGTCAGAATTGATCTTATTATATGTGAAGCAATGCAGTATTGTTAGGCATGCCTCGAACTAAATTAACTTCTTTCGGTAAGGTCAACGATGCATTTCTTGTGAAATAGCAGAATATAAATATATCTCTACTAAAACTCTCTATCGCGCCAGTTGTTGAATTTCTATTACTCCGTCAGCTGCAACTATTTGTCGTATACTATAGGCTATTTATGCAATTATTCTCCGGAAATTCTTCTCTATGTGGCTAGCGACCGACTTTGTTAACCAGTAGCCACCAGCCGCGCCTGCCTGTCTACCTGCGTGGTTAACGTCGGGCTATTCAAAAAAGAAAAGGCTGGCTTATAGGCCAATCGTTCAACAGTTCCGCGAATGAAGCAGACAGGAAAATAGGCACTAATGTTCTGCTATTTAGTACCGCATGATCTGTTATGCTGGGCATTTGCAACAAAGGGACTTGTGTTTCATTATGTAGTCGCTCCGGTTGCGTAGATACCTCAAGGTATAGATCCCGAGTGTTTACACGGACTGAAACAAACTGATCGAAATTCCAGACCAGCCATCCTGCAAAATTCTTTATTCACAACTGGTTTATAGGGGTAGTGCCAGTGAACATAAACATCATAAATGGGGAGGTATGCAATCATTCATTTTGTAGTTTGGCACCAAACAAATTAGATCTTATGGTGGAACGGGAAATAAATGTGCAAACAATTAATAAAATTTATAAATTATGGGAGATGGGATTCAGTAATGGTAGGCCTATATGGGAACTTATAGGTTGTAATACATACCCGATTTTTTCTTTTTGCTGGAACTGAAAGTTAACAGTGACTGTTTGAGACGTTTGATTGAAGCATTATTCGAAGAAGGATCAGAAGTAGAAGCCATGGCTCAGAGCCTAGATCACTTATAACTATTGTTAACTACTAAACATGTAACAAGGTGCTACTACACCATGTGCCCAAATCTGAGACAAATAGCAAGGAGCAGTAGTGAATAAATTCCTCAGTAGCGTCTTTGTGATAGTGAAACCCGTCACCCTTTGTTTTTCTATATTTATCATCCTCTCTAGTCCTGGCTATTTTCCTCATATGGTGGTCCTTCTCGCCTGCTTTACCGAATATTTGGCATTCTATATCGCTCTCCCTGTAGGCCTAGCGCGATACACGGTCGTATTTGGTCATCCTGATTTGGTGGCAGACTTCAGTAGCATTCCATCTTCTCTCATCATACATCGCAGCATCATCCTCCCCTCACATTCCTGAGCTCCGCCGTCTCTCCTACAGATCGCACTCTTCCTTCCGGCTCCCATCCTAGGGTGAACGTGTTGCCTCTGGGGTCACACCTTGCGGTATCTTTATATCTGTGTGCCTCTGTCTATCTCCTTTCCTCTGTCTGTTATCTTTTCGTCTTTGCATGAGTCATGCCTACTTGCCTTAAAGTTTCCCTCTTTTATCATATAACTGATAAAAGTTTAATGAAGCAGGGGCACAGTGCTTGGTTTAGCACTGCCCCTCTCTACTGTCTCCCCATTAGAAGTTTCAACTTTGGGGGATAATCCCCCCGTCAAAACTTTGGTGAGGACAGTCCCCCTCTGCCCCCCGTGATTTACGCCACTGCCTGGGGTTCGAGTTTAATTGTTAGTATATATTAAACTTTTAAACTAAGACCAGTGTTAGTAGCCTTATGCAGTTCATGATATAGTGCTGTGAGCAACATGCATAAATAAATAAGAATGAAAAAGGTGAAAGGTTTGAGTAACACAAGACAAGGTGCTCCAGAAAAAGTAAACCAGATTTACCTTAGCTGCAAAATCGACTGAATCCCTAACATTTTATGTATAATGCACAAGCTGGCAAATCCGCATTTGCCATCAGTGGTCCACGAATAACAACAAAGTAACTGCCAGTACCTTAACGTGAAATAAACAAGCACTGGGATAAAGAACTTAAGATGAGTATTGACTTGGAGAAGGGCAAGAGCGAGGTCAAATGGTGATCAGTTAGAGCAGGCTGGTAGGATGGTGAACATGGGTGGGTTGTTAGAAATGTAGAGTTAAGTATAAGTTAGAGGAAGAACTCTGAAAGGAATACATTTGGAATTTTCAGCCAGAGCATTATTTTGTAAACAAAAAATCACTTATTATCAAAAACATGATTTGGTAAAAATAAGTATTAAATGGTTCAAAGAAACACCCAAATGAAAAACAGCAGCCAACATCAAATACAAATAAAACAAATGCTCAACTTTAGAGCCAAGAAAGAAATCAATTTTCTAAAGCAAAAAGCAAGAACCTGCACACACAAGCAGATCCAAGGGTTATTCTCATTATATCCCTTATGATTTAAGACGATAGACACACCAATGAGTTGTTCCCCAAACTGGTGTTAAGGAGGGTTGCCCACAGAAATTTCGAAGTGAAAGTGAGCATGAAAATACTGAAATAAATGGAAAAAAACAAAATCTAAGGTACACTAAAGCAAAAATGCAATGAGGAATGTGAGCAAGGACAGCACAAAATGTAAATGACTAAATAAAGGGAATAAAAAATTTAGTACAGATGAAACCGGCTTCAAAAGTCTCGATGACTAAAAAAAGACCTAAGAAAGTTTCACCATCAATTATCGTGGCTGTTGTAACATTGGAACCCCACCCTTTCTTAACACCTATGTCAACCAGTGGCAACATGCAGCAATAATGAATGAAACAATCTCAAACATCTTGCATAAAACAGTAGACAACCAAAGTCAGATATCTATATACTTCTAGACAGCATAAAATCACACCTAGCTTACCATCATCCTTACCACTAACATCAGTGACGTGCCCATGCTTGAGCATCGCTGTTTCCACGACTTTTGGCCAACCGTCCAGGTCTTTGGCTCTTCTCCAGAATATGTTTAGCCCAAAATACAGTGGGCAAAGGTCTGCCCTTCATTGTCTGGTCAGTGTGTACCTGGGTCATCTAACTGGTCTCTTCCAGCTTCTCAAAGGACAAGGACAAAAAGCAAGGCCTGAAGCCTGATATAATTTGTCTTTTGGTAAAGCATTTATGTGCACTGCCACAATGACTCCAGTGGTGTATATGGGTCCATATCCCTAGGTTTAAACATCACTCTTGGGAGTGTGTAGACTCAATGGAATACCTTAGGTGCACCCCTCCCAATCAACGACTCACGACCATGACAACTATCTGTTTCCATAACCTTGTTTTGACCTAATTAATGCAACCGTCATGCAGCAGATATGTTCAGCACAGTGATAGTAGCACTGGTCTCTGTCTCAGGTCTGGTCTCTGTCTTACATGTCAGTTTCGTGGGCATACCAGATAGAGACTTTGCTCCATTGATGCATACGACTACCACATGATAAGGTGCATTTTACATAACACCAGTGGGTTGTTAAAGAGCTCCACATTTCTTGATGAGATTAACATGCTTGACAAAAAGACATAATACAGAAAACAAATTTAAATTAAGTATTTATTTTAGGACTGTCAAAGTAAGTGAATTCAGTGCAAAGAAACCATCTTTGCATCAGTATTCAAGGTATTTTCCAGATGAGTTCAAAACTGATTTAAACTGTAGCTTGGATGTTTGTTTAAGTCATTATGGTCACCATCTGTGTCTTTATCGCTTCCCTCAAAACCAAAATCTTCAGAGTTTTTTTCTGCGTCCAACCCCTTTGTAATAAAAACACCAAAATGCAACGACTTTAGGTAGCCACATTTTGGCTTATAGGCAACATTGTTAATCTACATGACTTTAGTTGAGTCTTCATCCTTATCATTAAATGATGCACATATACATATATACATATCACCAAATGAGAAAACAGATCTTAGATACATAATTACATGCCTGCATACAAAACACATACACCTTACACATATACTACCTGTCAACTGATTAGTTTTGCATATAACAACAAAATTAGTTGTTTCAGAAAATCTTATTGTTAACAAGATAAAAGTGCATAATAATAAGGATTAAGAGTGGAAATTAGATTAATACAGAGCAAGTGCAAAATCTTAATTAATCAAGATCAGTTAATGTTACATAAAAAACATAAGCATGATTAGTTTAATACATGACTTGACTATCTAGGTGTAACGTAGTTATAACGTACAATTCTTCACCCGAAGATGACAAATTAGATCAAATCTGAATATTTAGTTACCACTTTTAACCACCAGAACTTTGAGAAGACTAATCGCTTCTTGCTGAGACTCGTACAGCATTTGAAGCAGTCTGCATGATTCCTTCTGAGTTTCCATCATCATTTGAAGCATTCTACATGATTCCTTCTGAGATTCCTTCTGAGTTTCCATCATCAATTGAAGCATTCTACATGATTCCTTCTGAATTTCCATCACCTTAAAGAGCTGTTGTTCCATGACAGAAAGGCACACATCACCTGTAATTAATATATAGAGGAACATACTGAAACACGTTACACTGGACAGTATGTAAGCACATGTATATAAGCATCCTTTGGCCATTAATATAGTACCCTGAAAGGCACAGAGAGCATGGCAATCTGACAGATCTAATGAACATGAACATTTTTATTGATCCAAAATAAACAAGCAGCGATAAGAACAATATACAGAATGATGTTAGGATACAAAAGGAAAGCCCAGAAGGGACCAAAGTCCGCTTATTAGGGTCCCCCCCTGTACCAAAAGCTATTACTAGATGATGAATGATTAACAGCATCAAAATGGAAAAAAGCAGTCAGAATCTGAAGGAGTTGGAATACAAAAAAAGAGAAAAATCCAAACAAGAATAAACCTTAACTAGTGAAAAACTAAAAACAAACAAATTTTTATTTATTTAGATCGTTTAGGTACGCGTGCAATGCTTTCTTAAAAAATTGTAGGCCTCAATTAACTGCATAGTGGTGCTTTATAGTCACTTTTTAATACATTTTATAAACTGATCAAACTCACAGGTAATCACAACAGTGGAAACAAAACCTTGCCATCATGCTACAATAAATGAATTCTGATTACTGGTTTCAGGAATAGGATCAGAAACTAGAAACCAGCAGGGTTTTATTGCAATCAAAAATTATAAAATCCCCAGCAGATGACTTCTTTCATTTGCATTGCATAAATCTGAATACCACTTACGCTAGCAGGTGAGGTACTTAAAAGGTGCTATAGATGAATCAAGCATCCATACACAAATACATAGGCATACATACGAGCTATTGTAATGTAACATAATTTATTATTTACCAACAAATGAATATCAAACCTTAGATTAATTCTTTACATTATTTTAATTATAAAATGTGTTGTTTAATATAAATGATACATTGCATTTTATTTTTGATGAGGTTGTTTCACTAATTTAAACTCATTCAGTAACTTAAAACTTATTTTAAACTGCCCAGTGTAACCAAAAGAAAGCTTTATGTCAGATATCACTTGAAGTTGCAAAATGCCTCTGACTAAATTTTTCAAAACATTTCTTCCAAGCACCTAACTGTCGGTGGGAAAAATTTTCTATGATTAAGTTATAATTTGAAGATTGAATTATTATTTCAGCTTCTGAAAAATCTTTATCTCAAATTTGCTAAGCTCATGGCTCCAGCTCATTAACGAGCAAGCACTGTGCCAAGTCAGATGATTTATTCAGGTTTTGAGGTGAATTCATAAATACCACGACATAAGTATCTAATTAATAATAATACCATAGGAAGTACAAAAACCAGTGCGTGAAGAGCAGAGGCAGAAGGAGACAAAGGGGGCGTTGCGGCGGGTGCCAGAGGGGCTGTTTCAGCCTGGAACAGTTCTGGTTTGAAAAGCATACTCTGCGCTGACAGAACAAGAGCAGGCGAGTATGTCGTAGAGTGCAGTCGTAGTTTTGGATAAAAACATGTCGGATAGAAGTAGTTCGAATTCCGAGGATCTATTATTTCATATTAGTACAGCAAAATACAACTAAATTTGATGACGTCCGTTACAAATTCCATAAATGCACAATTATGCCCGGCAACTGGAAACCTTATGAACTACAGACAGAATGGAAGAGATAAGTTTAGGGCGAAAGACAGTCTCGGTAAGACAATCGCGAACATGAAGAGGCAGAGTTTCAGTTGATGAAAGCGCATGACAAACAATTTGCAGCAAATTAAACAACAGGGAATACGAAACTTATCATTATTGCCCATGAACCCCAATTTTTACACTAGTAATAAATTAAACTTTCTTACCGGACCCTGCTGTGTATTCTTGTGACCCGTCGTCGTTCCCGCCCATGACTTTCTTATAGCCGAACGCTTGCCACACACCGAGGTCCATATAAAACTGTAACGCAGTTCGTACTTTGGCGCCAACTACCTCACACTCAGGCGCAGTGTAAAACCGGAAAAGCACAGTCCCTTGGCCAAGTGTGAGGTTGTAACGGAGTGTGGTCGGGGCATGCTCTGATAGCGCTGTCGCACATGTCCAAGAGAGCGAGTAGTGGAGCGTGTGCTGGTAGCCAGTTCTGTTGAAGACAGTGTATCAAAATTTTGTAAATGTAAATGTACACGGTTTTATATAGCGACCATATGACCTAGCTTCTGCTCATTTTGCAATGAATTGATCGGGTGAGTATATGTTTTTCTGATGAGATCCTTCACCAATCACCATTGCTGCCCGTTTGAATGGGTTCTACGCCATTTATACGGACCCTGCTACCATGAGATTCGAAATCGTAATCGTAAACTCGAAATTTCTAAAGAGCTTCTTTAAAGCCAAACCCAGAGCACTAGCTTATTCACAGATCTTCGAAATAAACAGCGATCGATATGAGAATCGGTATCCGCACGCATAGATTGAAGCGGCGCCTTGACGTGCGTTTTAGCCAGCGTATCTAACTAGGTGGAATATAACCACACTTTTTCTGCATCGCCGATCAGGATTATTTGATAGGCCTACCGACTCTTCCTTTTCTCGTAATTTCTCGATCGCCAATCCAATCCCAAGCACCATCCGCAGTAGAAGTAGTTGTTTTTGTTGTTGCAAATCGTTGACGGTCAAGGGTATCCGCTGCGTGAGGTTTTATTGTTTCTCGCGACTCTTTTCTACCCATCGAAATTCTTATTGATATCCTATCTTTATTCTCTCATGGCAACGTCATATTTTTATTACCCTATGTAAGCAACAGAGGAACACACGCATTTATTGCTACAATGCTTTGGTGCTCGATTTGTTTTGTGAATCAATGACGCTTGATCGTTGACCAGGTGCAGCTGTTCCACGTCGGCGACTGTGGTAACATGCTGTTACGAACGTAAAATCATCGAGCAACCATTGCTAGGATATGGAATTCCTGCCTCGCCTAAGTCCCACTGCGAAGTTATAAAAAACTTTTTTGTTGAGTAAAATGTGTTAGCATTGCCAATATTTGCAAGATACAGTACTATAAGCTACGAAGCGCAAAATTATGTGGAAATTTCGTGGAAGTTGTTGAGTTTGTGAGTGATGTTTTGAGTTAGTTGCACAAATGTCAGCAAAATTTAGAATGCTGTGGCCAATCAATTTCTCTTTCAGAATGAAGAAAGTTAAATGAATTTACAGTAGGCTTATTAGGTTATTACGTACTCTGCAATAGGCTACTAGTTCATAGTGAACTAGAACAGGCCTCCATCATAGTTAGTAATTCCTCTGAATCGTTTTGAGTAGGTCTACTAAAGTATCGGCTTCAAAGCTACATGTAATACAATAGTTCTGATTTGTTCTCGTTATATCTTTTGAAAACTTCAAAGGATTTAACATGAACAAATCAGATCAGTAGACCCTGTCTACTTGTTGTCATTTTAATTCTTGCAAAGTACAGAGTCTTTCAGACGAAACGATTTTCATTTTCTGGGCATGCATTGCTAGAATGCATTAATCCTCATCAAATTCTGTTCTTAAGCATTCAATGCCAAATACCTAAGGAATGAATATCGGCAAATGAGGCGCATAGGTCAAATAGCCTACTTTTTGCAATTGATCTCTGTACATTAAAGTCTGTATGCTATGCGATTCGATTTAAAATTGTAAATCTTTCTTACTTGCATTTTCCTCTGGTTGGCAACGTTCAAGTAAATCGTACAGTTAACATTTCTTGGCTATTCGATGATTTAAGAATTTTTATGACAGGCCTTTGCAGTTGCTGAACTGAACTGCTGAAGTGCTTCGTAACAGTCTGAAATTACTTAGTCCATATCAATTTATTAGCACGTGTAGAATATGATGATGCAGTTTTTGCATATAAATTATAGCGCAAAACTATTTGAAGAAATTTGAAGAGGTTTTGGCCTAGATGTTCGTTAATGTTTCTTGGGAACTAAGATGACTCTACTATAGATCTACACGGATCTGCTGAAGTATTTTAATGAAGAATCTGAAGACCTCATTAACATCACTGGATTAGCGAAGCTATAGTAAAGCGTGTTCGTTATCATGTACCCTTCAAAAATATTTATTAGACTACGCGTTTGCGATGGTCAGAATGAATCGGAGCTTTAGATTAAAATCTTACTGAACATCAAATCAAGTATCACATCAAACAACCAGCAGAGTAAACAACCCAACTGGGAGCAGTGGCTATAGGAGACGGTTGTGATAGGACTGTGTTGTGGGTATTAGAATTAATATATATATATATATATATATATATATATATATATATATATATATATATATATATATATATATATATATATATATATATATATATATATATATATATATATATATATATATATATATATATATATATTCAGACAACCAAAGGAAACATTATTCACACAGTGTTAATTATACAGAACATACATTTAAGCATAACACTCAGGATAACTATAGAAACTTGCCTAATACAAACATCTTAATTATTATGTATTGTAACTTAAAAGCTATCATAGACTCGTATATTATTATTTCTTCCGGCTATCAAACTACTCTGATCTTTTTAAGTCCTGATCATTCGATCGATGGTTTCATTTGGAGACCTCTGATCAGTCGCCATCGTCATTGATCCATGCATTCATTTGCCTCATAGCATCTTAAATCAATACCCAACCATACAAATACCAAGTGGACACTTCAATATTGGCCAAAGTACTGACCTACAAGATCAAACAGCTTAAAGAGCGGCATTACCAAGCAGCTAACTTGCAGTGAGCAGAAGTCCCTGTCAGTTCGGTAGACCTACAGCAGAACTAGGTCTCTGGATAAGATAATTGACAATTTAATGAAATGTCTCTAACACACCTGGACATTTGAATACCACCATCTAAGAACCTCTCGAAACACTGGTGGCACTTCAAATTTCCCCCAGCAGTTTACACGTTATGACTCTTTGGGGCCTGTACATATTTTATCAGGTTATTATTGGGCCCCATCTGTACAGATTCAGACCGGGCCCCGCAGCGGGCCCATCCATACGCTACTGTCTCTAAGGCATTCCGCAACAGCCTAATTGGTGTTACAGTAATAGACTGCTCTGGAATAATGAATTACAGATTATTATTTTTTTAAACATAATGATATTTTACCTTATCTTCCGGTACATATACATGCATATATATATGCAGGTATAACGAGGCACTTTTTGTTTACACAAAAATCAATGAGTTTCATAAACACTAACGGAAGGAGAAGATCATTTAGCCATGCTCTATAATTTTACTTCGAATTTATGACGGATTTTGATCTTTACCTGCTCACAGCTGATTGTCTCTGAGTGCTTTGTTAAATGATTCGCCAGGTGACTTCTCCGGCCTACGCCACACCCGCTCAAAGTGGATAGGCCTACCTACATCCGCTATCGGGTTCGGCCGATGGAAAATCGGCAAACTCTCTGGCAATATACTGAACAGGTGTGATAGTAAAATTTCTCACAATATGCCTTTTATTTCAGGTGAATTCTATTTCGAAATTTTGGTAAATGGAACCCCATGACACTGACCGTGCACAGTTTTTACAATCGGACATCTACAATGGGAAACTAGCAAGACGGTCATCAAAGTAAGTTAACTCAATCCGACAGGGTAATGCCATAGTAAGGGAATCCGCCAAAGAACCCCAATTACGCAGCAAATAAGAAGGCATTAACCTAGATCTTTTTTCCAGAAAACAACACTGACTCTGGACGATGCGTGAAAACAGACGAAGTACTCACTAGGAATAATGCACATCTAGACAAAACGGCCTAATAGAGGAGTCCGAGCGAATAAAAGGCGAATAGAAGGCATTAACCTAGATCTTTTTTCCAGAAAACAACACTGACTCTGGACGATGCGTGAAAACAGACGAAGTACTCACTAGGAATAATGCACATCTAGACAAAACGGCCTAATAGAGGAGTCCGAGCGAATAAAAGCAATCGAGCTAATTGGGAATAGCGAGTAGTAATCGTAGTCGTAATTGTACATTTATGTAGCACCTCTTCAAGAAAACAGCTCAGAAGTGCTCCCGGCTTCATAACATAAAACCACATTCAAATAGAATGGTCTTCAATGCTGGTGAAATAGAAGCAGAGAAGGAGCTCGTGTCGCAGGTCGAGTGGCAGACTGTTCCAGAGGTAAGGACCAACCACTTCGAAGTACCATGTTGCATTGCAGAAGTAGGCTCTACGGGACGGAGTGAGTATCATTCCATTGTAAGGTACCATACGTGAGATCCTTCATCACCGCTGACCTTTGGAAAGGGTACCACGCTTCATTTAGCTGATATAAGCCGATTAGAAATGAGTATCAAGACTTAATTCTAAAGGCATAATCAAAACACGGGCTGCTTGTTGGTTTCAATTATAACATCATAAGTACATCAAAGCCACAGCTACAAGAGCAGCTCTAATGTGCAAAACTGCCTCATTTACAAGAAAAATACCCAAAGTACGCCAAAACTACGGTTACAAGAAAACATGTAGAGTACAGGTATATCAGAAAATGAATGCCAAGTGGGTAGATAGTTTGTGTCACCTTCAGTGCTGATGGTGACACAAATTATTTGGGTGTAAATGTTTAAACAAACATAATTTAGAGCAGAATGTTACAATTATTATGGGTCTAAGATGCGATTGTGATGAGGCTCGACGAGTGACAAGTTAATGACTTATTTAGACGTGCACTCGAAGCTTGTCCACACGTCACTCGTTGAACTGGAGTGTTTGTAAACAATAATGAGATCGATTTTCAGTCGAAGCACCTGCTGCTGCAAGAACTGGCGATTATGACAATGAAGAAGACGACGACAGCGTCTGCCTACTTGATAACTCTCTTCGAGAACTCCGCTTACGAAATGGTGCCGTTACAAGAAATATGTCACAGACGATTCAAAGCAAAGTCCAATCTTTTCTAACTTAAACTTTCTGTCTTTCTCTTTCTCTGTGTGTTTCTTTCTCTTTCTCTCTCTCTATATATATATGTATATATATATATATATGATTTTCTAACTTCGTGGTAAAACATTGTCGTGAATTGTAACGACCGCGATTCTTAATTAGCTAATTTCTTAGCCCGTAATTGTGCCTGATATAACACTTTTGTACCTTTTCAAACAGCATTTCCATCCTATTTTGTTCGTATGAGAACATCAGACTTGTATAATATGTTTCACGTGAGACCATCAGGCTTTGCTTCATTGTTTCATAGAAGACAATCAGAATTATAGTGCTTCACTTTGAGATTGGTTTTCCATACTTTTCACTGAGTCCAAGAGCCTCAGACACAAGAATTTCTTGGAAACATAATAATCTGCTCCTGCGTAGCAAGGTCCTTCCTCGCGACGACAGAAAAATTGTTCAGACAGATGAGCGCCCATGGTTTATTATTTCATCATCATCATCATCATCATCATCATCATCATCATCATCATCATCATCATCATCATCATCATCATCATCATCATCATCATCATCATCAGGATTAGCATTAGGCTTAGGAATAATATTGCGCATAGAAAGTGTATTATTTGGTGGATTTACATTATCATTAGCATTATTATTGATCTTGTTATTGGGCTTATTATTAACTGCAATTAGGCAATTATTAGGCCTATTTTATGTTCGTCTTTAAGACCCATTACTGTGACTCAAAGGTTGATAGAAATCAATGTTGATAATTAAAATATCCAGAAAGTTCAATTGTATCAACAAAATAAAATCATGACACAGAAAAGGTTTCTAGTGATTTCGAATCGATATTAGACACAATGATGACAAAATATTTAATTACTGTCGATGACGAAAAACAATAAACAACAACAGCATTATAACTAGCAAAGAAGAAAGCCTATATAGTGCGGGTGGCTACCCTGCATCAAGAGATACCGGTTCGAGAGATCGGTTATAGTTGTCTAGCGAAGTCATCGTACACAGATTACGATAATCCAGTCGATTACGGGTTGACCCTGAGCTCAGCGCACTGGAACCCATGAATGTCCTGGTAGGGCTCGAACTGGTAGCCTTTGTCGAGAATCTGGCATTCGAAGTACTGGCGCCGCTTGCGATTCTTGGCCCAATCGCGGCAGAGACGGCAGAAGACGTGGCGAAGCATATGTTTGAAGTTGCGGCGAAATTTGTTGCTCATGGCTCCGGAGATGAAGGGGTTGAGGCAGCTGTTCAGGAAGCCACTCCAATGAGTCGACAGCATCGTGAAGAGGAACTGAGACTTCTGAAGGAAGCTGGACGACTGCAGCTGACTGACGAGGGAGATGGCGTAGAAGGGAGTCCAACAGATCAAGAAGACCATTGCTATCAAAATGATCATTCGAGCCACCTGATTACGAACACAAAACACGCAAAATTTATGTGTTGCGTACATAAATAACATTGCTGCAGTCCAGTAAAGCCCGTTTTATGAGAGCAGAGGGTTTACGGACGCCGCAGTCACAAAAAAGAAGAGATGGGGAGATATGATTTAACAAGGCCTAAAGCTCAGACTGAAGAAATGGAAAAGAAGGATCAGTGTGGTTGACCCCTCGCCTATAGGAGGGATTAATTCCAGCCAGAAGGAGAGAGAGAACCTGTCGCACTTACCGATGGTAAGTGCGATAACTAATTTTAATATTAAATTAACTAAGTTAATATAATCTTCAAACAGGAATCCAGCCGAATGCTGCATCTTTAATTTAGTATCATTATTAATTCTAAATAAACAGAAATATGGCACTTAATAATTTTTAAATTTTCGTAAAATTCATTTATTAATAAATGGTGGAAAAATGGCGGCAATGTTTAAAAAATTTCTTTATGTAGCTTTTCTGCCGCCTCCAGAAATGTGCCTCCCTATGCGGCCGCCTAGTTCGGCAAGTGGTTAAACCGGCCCTGTGTGCCTACATTTGTACGTACATACTTATGTATGTATATATGCACGTATTTATATATGTATCGGAGAACATTATGAACAGCATGAACTATATATAGAGTGGCTCAGTTTGTTGTCGTCATGAGCTTGCACTCCATCACTTTTACATCTCCATTATAAGAAAGTCAAGAAAACGGTCATATATATATATATTATATATATATCTCTTATTACAAAGGCTCTTGCTTATATATAATTAACAGAACATGTACCTTTCTCTGCATAATATACAATGGTATTCACAATCTTTGTCGTTAATATCTTCATTAACCCAGTCCCTTTCAACAGAGTGCAGGATGCCAGTTTCTGCAAACTAGATAATTCTATACGCTTGCAAATATAGATACAAACACACATAATATGCAAGTAAAAATCGTAATCGTAAACTCGAGATTTCAATAGCGCCTAACGAAAGCTAAGTTGCGGGAAGTAGCTTATTCACAGGCGCTCAGTCAAAACAAAATCGATAGGCAAGAGGGGTTCGGTTCCAGGTCGAGATCCAAGAGTCGGTCAGGCAGGCAGGCAGGCAGGCAGGCAGGCAGGCAGGCAGGCAGACAGGCAGGCAGGCAGGCAGGCAGGCAGGCAGGCAGCTCTTTGGCCTAACGAGCTAGCGTTGAATTAAGGCCTGTTTTTGCCTGGCTAATCAAAACGTCAATTTAGGTGGAGACTGACTTTCGGAAGATCTATCTGCCCATAAAGCTACACTTGACTTTGCATTCAGTGTTCACCGATCTACAGTTTTGTGAGAGATGAGGTTATGCCCTGACTGATGGAGAGCCGCTTTGGGCCGACTTTTTTAGACTAGCCCTCATTCGTGTCAACGGAACAATTTTCCAAGCGACGAACAGCTGCCGATGCAGCAGACATGGTCAGCAAACTGACAGCCACAACTTAATCTGAATGTTCGCATATATTTGAAGAGATATTAATAGAGTAAGCTAAAACGTTCACTCTACACGTTTGGATATGATTGAAATAGGAGGCAACCGCTGTTTGGACACATCGTACGTAGTGAAGGCGGGCAGGAACTCTGCTAGCAATGATTTCCGGTCTCAGCAAGAAGTTGGATGCTCTCACCATACATAGACATGAGTCCTGGAGTCCGATCTGCATCCACTAAATTTCGGACCGCACTCTGTCTGGAGACAAGCCCAGAATAGAGACGGTTGCATGCAACGTGTTGTGAAACAGCAACGCTCCAGAGAGGGACAAGTCACAGATGATTATGGTGTTGGTGATGATGACGATGATTGTGATGGTGCTCATGGTGATTGTGCTCATGGTGATGGTGATGATTATGATTGCGATGGTGCTCATGGTAATGGTGATAATGATGAAGACATTACAATGGAGGTGGGGAATATGGTGATTGCAATGGTGATTGTGATGATGAGATTTGCATTACGTTATATGATGATGGCGCTACATAGACCCGCTGTAGGCTAATACTAAGGTGATTACCGCAGGCCTCCCAAATCACGTCGTATGGCTGACGCCAACGAGGTAATATAAGAACTAGAGAAAGCGCTGCCGTGTACTGGGCTTAAGGCGGCTGAAGCGGCCGGAAGTATCGTATCACCAGGCCATTTGGTAGACGTTCAGCTGTAAACAACGCATCTGCCAATGCAATTAGGATGAGGAATTTGGCCAAATTTATAACAAAAATAGGTTTTACCTTTGTATCCAGCCCCATTGAATTTTGTTTATTATTTCTAATTCATCTGTTGGACACTAATTTTGTGTTTTCGTTACGTAGGTGGAATAATTGAGCCTGCGTTAACATGTGCCTCTGTGCGTGAGGATGCCCGTTCATGTACCGATCGTGGCTTTTTCAGAGATTTTAATCTCGGGGTAGCACGGTCCCTACACAGGGATCTTAAATGGCGTGGTACCCTTTCCAAAGGTCAGCGGTGATGAAGGATCTCACCCGATAAATTCATTGAAAAATGAGCACGGTCGAGGCCATTCGTTCACTATAGAGAAAGGTGTACATTTCCATGATCACCTGACAGTGCATGTCCTCACCTAGAGTACTCTGATTGCATAACTCTGTAGGTCTTTGAATAGTGTCAATTGTGGTAGGTAGGCTTTCGTAGTAGCTGGGCAAAGTAAGTTATTACATTACTTAAAATCCATTTAAATTGATTATTTTGGCACAATTTGTCAACATCATCATCAATGTCATCATCAGCATCATCAAAGCCATCATCATCACAGTAACTGAAAGTAATAAACACAAAATAACTTCAAGTTGCCTTTATTAAAGCAATCTCCACTAAATTTAGTCAATAAAAACAGCAGCAATCATATGATGATGCATAAAACTTTCACAATTACAAAACACAAAGGCAGCTAACAGTTCACTGCTCTTTAAAAACAACTGTCTCATTGCATATAGAACGACAGTTTTCACCCTGTACAAGCCTAGAGTAAGTTTTGCATTGGTGATGCAGTCTAATTTTTATGTACTGTGAGGCAATGCACCTGATCAGATTAACCTGGTGATTATTCATTGGTGTGGTTTCCAGCCCATGATCAGCAAGAGACACAAAAATCTCACGGCCAATAAAACTTGACAAAATATTATGCTTTATGTGCATAATTACATTATTATTAAGAATAGGTTTCGGGTGAGATCCTTCATCACCGCTGACCTTTGGAAAGGGTACCACGCCATTTAAGATCCCTGTGTAGGGACCGTGCTACCCCGAGATTAAAATCTCTGAAAAAGCCACGATCGGTACATGAACCGGCATCCTCACGCACACAGGCATATGTTAACGCAGGCTCAATTATTCCACCTACGTAACGAAAACACAAAATTAGTGTCCAACAGATGAATTAGAAATAATAAACAAAATTCAATGGGGCTGGATACAAAGGTAAAACCTATTTTTGTTATAAATTTGGCCAAATTCCTCATCCTAATTGCATTGGCAGATGCGTTGTTTACAGCTGAACGTCTACCAAATGGCCTGGTGATACGATACTTCCGGCCGCTTCAGCCGCCTTAAGCCCAGTACACGGCAGCGCTTTCTCTAGTTCTTATATTACCTCGTTGGTGATTACAATTTCCACAGTGCGGTGCGGCGGCCATCTTGTTATTAGCTGTGCATGTGAGTAGACCCGGTTCTTTCTTGCAATATTCTGCACAATTCTGATGTTTGAAAGGAATTTAGAATCTATTAGCAATCAGCTAGTTGATTTCTAAGGCTTTGGGAGGCACATGGAACAGTTTGGCTTCTTTATTGGCTTTATTTATTTGAGAATAACTTAATCATCGGGCGTCGTTACCACAGTGGGATACTCACTCAAACCGCTTATGGATGGGCGTCACTAATGTATGCCTAATAAACAGACTGAACTTTTTATTTCCATAAGTAATGTAAGTTAGTTGGAGTGTTATTAAAAATTTCTGCAAACGGGGTATCATTGCGTGAAGAAATTCTCAGATCGGTATTCGTTGAACAGACCGGCCATTTTGTTTTAAAGATGGGTTTTGTTCTGAAAATAAAAATATTGCATGAATAAGTTATGGAAAATCCTGATAATATAAAGAATGTTTTCATGTATGTGATTTTTTATTACATATTTAAGGATTTTAAATTTAAAATGAGAATATTAAGCATAGAAATGGCTTTGCTGCATGCATAGAAACAGATTTGCTGTGGGCCCAAACAACAAAAGCAACTTACTTTGCTTAAGTCAGATTGATGGATGCATATCCAAAACTAATTTAATGGAAGAATAATAGGTAATGCTTGAAAATCGCCCTACTTATTAAATAATATGGCCACCCCAGATTGCGAGAGAAATTGGAGCGCTGCAAGCTACCAGAAGGACTCCCAATAAATAAATATGTGATGTAATGACTTCTTTGTGCAATTATCATAATGCTTGAAGCATTGATCAGTGGTGAGTAGTCTGTAAGTAACAGAGTAACACAGTTATTAAATACATTTATTGATCTAAAAACTGAAGAAATCACAGAGTAGCATGAAATTTTTTTGAAAATACTGCTGTCAGTGTCAATAAATAAAAAATCAGGTAAGTTTCTGTGATGCATATAAGAATGTTTGAGAAAAAGTTCTCATCAAATGCGTTCTGCAAATACGTTGGAAACAAATCGCATCTTGTGCCAAATTGTCTTTAACTTGTGTTTGGCATGCATCCACCTGTTCTTCACGTTTTGTGATTGTGGGAACCACTTATGGAACACTCACCTATTTATTGGGAGTCCTTCCGGTAGCTTGCTTGTTAATAAGTAGGGCGATCGCAAGCGGCATTTCTCAAATATTACCGAATAAAATACCTTTGTAACATGTTGCTTATTGCCATACTACACAGATAGCTGCTAGTATCTTGAGCTTTTACAGTCTCTTTGTGTTCATCTACTAGTGTCTGTCTTGCTGTCACTGTGTCTATCTTGCTGTTTTTCTATATATCCAATCTATTTGCATTTTATACGTAATAATTATGCTAATGGCTTTAAATATCATCCTTAGTGTGTATTGGCATGAGAATTACTGTGTTCGTTTCAGTACAGTTAGTTTGAAGACGATGGCTGATGTTGGGGATCATGAATTTGAGACTACACAGTCAGGGGCTTCAGAAACTTTTCCTATGCAATGTTCTGCACTTCGCAAGAACGGTTTTGTTGTCGTGAAGGGCAGACCCTGTAAAATTGTTGAAATGTCAACTTCTAAGACTGGCAAACATGGACATGCAAAGGTACATTTCATCCTGCTAGTTGCAGCCAGTTGCTAAGCTTATAAAGGAAAGCTGCTGTCTATGAAGTAATATGCAGTTCATTTTAACATAGCCAGATTCCACTGTCATATACACTAAGTATAGTCTTTGCCTTGCAGTTAGATTTTGCATTCTGGCCAGCCTCAGTCTCTGTGCTAAGCTGACCGTCATCTACTTTACAATCTCTACTAGATCATCGGATAGCCTACTTGAGGAAACGTG
Organism: Norana najaformis; assembly: GCA_964023275.1. Taxonomy (NCBI): domain Eukaryota; kingdom Metazoa; phylum Annelida; class Clitellata; order Crassiclitellata; family Hormogastridae; genus Norana; species Norana najaformis. The sequence continues at coordinate 36,731,646 of OZ029915.1, read as the reverse complement.
TGGTTTTTGGTAGGTGGCCTTTTCATTTGCTGACTCTGGAACCTTCTTCTGGTGCATGTTATTTCACAAATTCTAATCTTCTAAACCAGTTAACACCTCTTGCATAGGCTGATTCCTTGTCCCAATTTTATTACTGTACATGCCTGTGGGAGCAAAGATCCTTGTACAGCTCCAGGAGCTTTGCTACCAAGTGGTTTAGCAGCTGACTGGGATTGGTTAATTGCCAGGTGGCAGCCTAAGTAGTGCCCTCTCCACCATTAAGCTTGATCTTGGTGTTTAAACCATTTAAGTCAACTGCTTTGTCTTTTTTTCATGTCATTCTCCCAGTAGCTTTGTTATTTGTTTAATAACTTTTTTAATGTACCTGCTCACCGGGATTTATTGGTACTCTTGGAAACAGTCTTTTGAAGTTTACTCTTTGACTGTTGCTGCAAGTCGGGTTTCCCTGACCCATGAGAGCTCAACCATGCTTCTCCAGCGGATTGTAAATTTTGACTGCAATTTCACTTGAAGTAATCATCGGCCGATGCCTTTTGCATTATGATAATGTCACTGCAGAAGTAATTAGATTAGATTAGACTAGTCTGTGGAATGCAGTTCCAACATCTGCCCTGTTTTGTTTCTGGGCAGCATCCATTTTCTTCATTCTACTTAAGTGTCTTTTCTTATGGACCCTCCTTTGATCCAGTGGTTTACAACTTAAATATTATAAAACTACTGACTAAATTTGGACTTGATTGAACTTTGTTACCTGTATTTATTACAATGTGGCAAGTACATAACCTGAAGTTATGTACTTGCCACTTGGTATAACTTCAAGTGAGCTCAGAAAACAAGCCTTTCAAATGTAATAATAAAATTTGCAATAAGTTATTGTTATGTTATTTTAATTTAATTTTTAAGGTACATCTCGTTGGCCTGGACATTTTCACTGGAAAGAAATGTGAGGATATTTGTCCTTCAACTCATAACATGCAGGTTCCTAATGTGTCACGCAAGGAACTTGAGGCAAGTTGCCTGCTATAAACTTCCTGTTTTTACTGAATTTTCTTTTTGTTATTAATAGAATGTTTTATCTCAGATGCTTTTCTTTTTTGTTTGTTAGTAGCAGTTGCAAAATATAGTTTCGGTTCTCTGTAAACATATCCTAAAAACGTCAAATTCTTCTATGAAACATAACTTTCGTACGCATGATGTCAGCCTCATTGCAGAGCAGGTTTTAGCTGAAGATTCATCTGGTGAATCGAATTTATCGTAACTAGAGGATTTGGATGATTTATCCGATAATTGTTTTTCGGAGGCAGAGGAAGACACTCAAGAGTCAGAACCTGATTGTGATGTTTCACTTTGCGTAGTTCCATGGGTTGAGGTGTATCACACAAAGAAAAAATTCTTATACTTATTTTCTTATACTTATTTTCAGGTACATTTCTTATGCATTGTGACCAGAGACAAATTATGTCATAAACAAATAATAACAATAAAACATTTTGCATTTTATTTTTTTCCAGTTAAAACAGTCAGCAATGTTTACACCTGAAAACACCATGTTTATGCAAAATTAAATAAACGCTGTGGGCGGAACCTGAAAATTTTTAATAAACGGGTAAAGGGTTAATAGAATGTTTTATCTCAGATGCTTTTCTTTTTTGTTTGTTAGTAGCACTAATTCATTATGTACATTCTCTGCAAAATTATTTTTCTTATAATTTTTTGAGTCTCTACATTGGAACCTTTAATCCTTCTCTTTACATGTAACCTGTTACTATGTGTGTGCACATTTACTATAGCAGGGACAGAAGTAGGAACATGTTTGCTGAAATTAAGCATAAATGTTGTTCATTTTAATTTGATTAATTGCATTTTGCCCTACTCTTTTACCATTTTTTGCCCAATCTCTTGACCGCTTTTTGTCCTGTCCTGTGACCTGAAGAACCAGGTGTGAGATATATGTTTATCCCTTGTAGTCTGTTGCTTGACACCTTGGTTTGTTCATGCAAAAACTTCTCATTTGTGAATTTTGTTGACACTTTTGGTTTATATCTGTTGGTGTGATGCACATTTTCAACAAGTAACATGGATGAATGCGGTCAAGCTTGGAAATATTTTAATAGTCTGGATAATGATGAGTTGAAAGCTGAATGTATTGCATGTAATTTGGAAGCCCTTATGTGGTTCTAGTTTTAAAACAGAGCAGCATCCCTGTTTGTTTATCATTTATGACTTTTGTTTCTGCAGGTATTCAAAATTTTTTTAATGGATTCCAAATCCACATGCTGTGAATGTTGTTTTGGTAGCATTATCATCATCATCATCATTTTTAAAACCACCCAATTTTGAAGTTATGAAGAAAGCAAAGGCCCAACAAATGGCTTCAATACATCAGGAGTCCATGGTGCGATTGATAAGAACATAATAGAATGAATTTGCAGTTATATGATGTACTTGTGAACTTCGTTCACATACATGTTTAATTACAAAATCGTTCTACATATTTTTGATAAAATGATTATTAAAGTTAAGGAAATTTTAAAGAAGTGAACTATATCAGTGTGGTACCTCTGGAACATAAATTCTGTTCTTAATTTATATATGTATATATACATATATGAACTTTATTTAGGACCTGTTGAAGGTGCTGAAATGTGGTTATCTTGTATCTTATAGGTGCAACTTGGGCAGGTTGAAATCAATGCCCTGTTGCAGTGTGGATTTTAATTTGGATTGAATTTGCAGGTGATTGACCTGTCCGAGGATGGATTCTTTTCTCTGATGGGTGAAGATGGTGATACACGTGATGACCTCAAACTGACCGAAAACTGCTCCCCAAACACACCCGATGCTGTCCGTGACTTGCTTAACGCTGCTGAAGCTTCTGGTGAAAGAGTTGTGGTGGGTAAATGGTCTCCACTGTGTAAAAGTAATATGAAAACTCTTGAATAAAAAATTAACTGCTGTTTTCATATACTACACCGGTGCAGTATGGCAGAAGCCAGTTTTGTATACAACCCATGGCAAGCAAGGTCCTTCGGGTTTCTTAGCAGTACAGCCTCGTGGGGAGAATCTGTGTAGAGAGAATTGATATTTCAACGGATAGCATTGCTGTGATATGTAAGACAGTTTATACACATAGCTGGAATGTATTAGAAGAAATCTTAGTTCTTTATTAAAACTAGGTTATTAACAACTATACAGCTGAGTTAGGGGCCATCCATAAATGACATCAAGCAATTTAGGATGTTTTCCCCCCTCGTCACACGTCGTCACAAAAGTCATACCCTCTCAAAATATGACATCACAAAGATCTGCACACCCCACCCCAAAAACCAGATGTCCAGAATGTTATGTGCAAATTTTCTTATAATTATCAAATAAAGTAATTATAACTATAAAATACTTGAAACTACATAGTAGAATGAAGAAAAATGGAAGGAGTATAATTATTACAATTATAACTATAAAATACTTGAAACTACATAGTAGAATGAAGAAAAATGGAAGGAGTATAATTATTACAATCATTATGCATTCTACAACATGAAAAGCTCTGGTAGAATCATTACAATTATTAAAAATGTTTAATAACAATAACTAGAAACAATCCAAACTTTATGCTTCTCCATTCTCCCATGGATGTGATGATGTGACTCACATTTCTTAAACACCTCCTCCCCTTCATCACAAATCATCACAGATTTGTGACCTCCTAAGGGCATGATGTCATTTATGGACAGCCCCTTATAAACTTTACGAATTACAGATAATTATTCTGTTTGGGCTTGTGCTGTTCCAAGTCTCTTCCTTCATTGTATTTATTGCAGGATGCTTAGGCTGTTTTTATAAGGCAGGAACAGAAATAAATCTGCAGTGCTCTGCATAACAGCCCTCCTGTACAGTTATATTGGAAAACACTTAACACGAGAATGTTTAACACCAAATTTGGCTAACATGAAAAGGTCTGTGCCAGAATCAGGGGGTTTTAAATGTAACTTAGTTCCTTTATAATGAAGCTGATGACATGAAACTGTTGTATAACATGAAAGATCTTGTTGGTCCTGCAGAAGAAAATGCAATTCAAAACCTTGGCTAACATGAAAAATTGATTTATTTTCAACATCTGGTTCAGCTCATCCAACGTTAACAGTCATATTTTGTTTCACAGGCCTTTGCTTGTTGTGTGCTGTGTGTGGTGATTGAGAAATTCAATGCCTAAAGTGCTGTACATTTTTTACTTACATTGTTTATAACCTCACCAGCTCTCAACATCAACAGGAAAATACTTATAAACTTTATACTTAGTGCCCTATTTAGATTGTGATATATATTTGCCACCTGTTGTTGCAGGTGCCAACAGAATCTGAACTAATATAGTGACAGTCACTCATGTTAGCAATATAGGCTTAACATGTATCTGATAGTGTCAGTACAAAGAAATGTTAAGGACTTTTTTCTCAGAAAAATGATGAAATGGTCAGAGTAAATAATATGGAGAGGTTTTATTGAGAGACAAACGTAAAGAGCTAAATAAATGTGAGCTAGAACAAATGCACTAGCTGTTGTTTACTATAATCTTACTTTTTGTTTCCTACTCGTCTTTCAAGCCATGGCAATGCTATCTGCACTGCATTTGAACTTTTGTTAGCTTTGACTTTAAAAGTAGACCTAGCATCTTTAATTTTTGACCAGTTGTCTTTTATTATCTTTTAAATTAATTATATTTGTGTAGCTTTTGCATAGATTGTTCGAATGCGTGTATTCTATTATAGGTGCTATGCTCAATGATTATTGTGCTTTAAGTAAATATTTATATTAAAATTTAAAAACTGGAATAAAAAGCGTTGTACACGAAATTCAGTTAACATGAATTGTTCATTCTAGTCAGCTGCATTTTCTGTTAAACAGTTTGCACTGTGATACGATTGCCAGATCAATAGTGGCAGCTGATTCTGGCCTTTGTTGTGTTTCAGGTTATTTTAGGAATGCTTACATAGTTTAATGTTGTGGTTTCATGTCAATATTTTATAGGCTACCGTGTGGAAAGCCTTGGGAGAGGAACTGGTAAAAGAATTAAAGACCGGAAAAGCCAACTGACTGTTGGTCCATCTAGATCAAGCCTGCCACAGCCATTTATCAGCTTGTAACTGGTTGAACAGCAAAATGTGTTTGTCTGCTTCTTACATTTATAATGCATTTACTTAAAGTTTAGCATTAGCCACACATTTTGGCCTAAGTAGTTTATCTACATGATAAACTCTTACTGCAGGTTTTAGGCCTGAAATTTGTGAACTCATAAGAATAATTTGCTTCTATAATTCCTAAAATGCAGTTGATGATTGCATGTACTTTTAACTATTGCTGGTACAATCCACTAAACTATTATTTCTCTGAGAGAATTGGTTTGCCAGTTGTTGCAACCCTAGTAGAAATTACGGTTAACCTAATTTATTTTTACCCTAGAATGTATTGAATGTTTTTACTTTTTACATTAGCTGCCAAACAGCACATAGGATTGCAAATACAGTTTAATTACCGGTTGACTAAATGAACTAATGCTTGTTAAGATTTTTTGTTTTGCCTTCTGAGCTTGCTTATTTAAGTTTTAAACGATTTCTTGTCATAAAAGTGATGCAAACATCAGAAGGTTTGATGTCGACATTCAGCGTTGGCTCACTGCATGGAAGCACGAGCTAGACTTTTTCAAAGGCGCGTGTATATCTGTTCTTCAGTCATTTGTTTTTAAGCTTTTCCACTTGCAGCAGTAGATGTAATTGCTTAGTCGACATGCATCTGGCTGGTGAATTTCTTCAATAACTTGAAAATAGTGGAACCATTTGCAAAAATCTGATGAACAATAACCATATGATCTTAGCTTTGTGAATTTCTGCTTTATGTTACTCTTTTGAAAAGATGACAAAATGTCTCATTCATTTTTTCGAGTTGTTGGGAGTGTTGTTGCAAGTCTGAACACAGTAAAAAAACTATTGGATGCTAGAAGATAACCATTTACACTGAATTATGCAAGTTAGATCTGTTATAATTGGGCAATGGTGCAACCACACATCTGCTGGTTGGCACAGTATATCAGAAAGACTTTGGAGCATGTGATGCACTGGCCTCATATCAAGAAAAACTTCAGCAGTAGTCGATGTCAGGTTTGCCTTGAAGGAACGTCTGCCATCATCCAATTTGAGAATGGTTTCACTTTAGAAATGTCTTGCAGTTCCTGCATCCAGTGACCATGAGGACAAACAGATCTGACTAGGTTTTCAAAAATTTTTGCAGTTAAAATTGCTAATTAAAAAATCATGATGTCAAAGCATAGGTCTAGGCTAGTATTATGCATAGGTGTACATAGAAAGTTGATAACTGTATTGATTTTTTGCTTAAAAGCGACCAGTGATTGATGCCTTGTGCATTAAGATAATGGCGCTATAGAAGTTTCTGGATTAGATTAGATTCTCAAGTCATTTTTTCAAATTTTATATTTTATATTCTGTACAAGTTCTTGTAAAGGTTGCAGTGTGCAAATACAGTACTTTATGTAACAAGTAATGGGCTCAAACGAACTTGTGTTTATTTTTGCCAATTCCTCCTGAAACAAGGCAAGTCGCTATTAACTGTGACATTGAAATCTACTGTTAATAGTCATTGATCACGCAACCAAGACTGCTAAGAACATGTAGAATGCCTTGGTTACTAAAGTGTCGGCTGGAACTCGAATAAGCTTTGGGTAAATGCTACAAGTCTTGCAGTGGTAGTTAGGATGAATTTCATGTTCTTGTTTGGCAGTGGCAATAATCAATAAGAATAAAGTTATTGGCTAAAGAACTAGTTTGGTTGCTTTGTTGTTTGATGTAGTTTAGAAAAATGCCTCATAGTCGCTTACCCAAATCAACCAGGTAAACATGTGCAGGTATACCATTTGGACAGGCATTCAAATCGTTTTCGGCAATGACTTAAAACCGAGGTACACGTGTTCCAATTTTCTGATTCAAACCTGCACTAGATGGTCAACCTTGACTAATGGCTAAAGCAAGCACAAGCCTTTCCATGCTTGGTAGACTGCCAACCTTTCAATCATATGCTTAAGCTTAACAACTTCAGTTTCATGCAGGGAAGAATGAACTGTTTGATGACAAACAGGCAATCTCAGGACAATACACCGATTTTTCTGTTTTTGTGACAACAGAAATTATTTCCCGTTGTGCTGAAATACTAAACATTTACTGTAAAACTACAAATGCCCCGGCATTAATTGTACAAATTGTTTTTACCCTCCCACTGTGGTAATTGGAGACCTGCGGTTTAAAAAGGCCAGCGTTCATTTGCACAAATTGTTTTCCCTCTCCCTACCCCACCACTGTAAAATACTGTAGTTAGGGCAAAAGACTGCACATGAGAAGAAGTGCTACAGGCAGCATTATTGAATACTTGAAACAAGCCTGAGCCACACTACTGTCTAAAGCCAAGGAGACCTTGGATGAGCAAAAGAGTAAGTCTTCATTTCCTAAGAAAAATTAGGCATACAGGTATCGCAACTAGCCACGAGGCAAAGCAGGTGATTATCAAATAGACTGCTGCTGACCACTGTTTACTGCACTACTATGGGGTGTTCGGTATAGTCACGTAAGCGGACGGCATTTACGCTGCTCGCATTTACACACTAATTTCTCGGCAATACTCAACAATTTATTTAAAAAACACAGGGACTTTGAGCTAAAGGATACAAAATTACTATCATTATGTCATTACATTTTGTGGCCAGACCGGATTAAAGTTGATGAATTTAGCTTTTATGTAGCCTATGTACACAAATGATGACAAATTGTTTCTTCCCAAACCGGAAGTCATGCTCAATTCGTCATCAGCTACTGTATAGGCCAACAGCCAAAGCTGTATCAGCCCAGTATTATTAATAGACAATCATTGTAATCTTGCCTCCAAGATAATCTTGCTCTTTGTTACGACTGATCTTCAAAGCATGACAATGTTTTCAGCAGAGGATTTGAACTTTTATTAACTTTGATTTTTAAAACAGTATCTATAATTTTTTATAAGTTTCATGTCTCTATCCAGCCAGGTCAAAGATCAGTATGTTCAGCAACTCATGCTTCCATACGACAATGCAGGCACATTGAGCATTGGATTGTTCTTCTGAAACAGTCCTCTGCTAAAAAAAGTACTGTACGGCCACACAACTCAAGCAACATTTTCCACCCATCTGACGTTGCTCCTTTTGGATGTACTAGATAGCCACTTTTCAGTATTTATGACAGGTCTTAAAAGGCATTATATAAATGATCAATTACATACCTCCATACACGGTATTCAAGTACCAAATGAAGTTCTATTACAGTATGTGAAACATCTACATTTTTCCATTCCAAAAATTTCAAATAAGTAATTACAAACCTTTAAAATCTGACAACAACTTAACCAACTGCAAGTTTTGGGAAGTACTCTCTAATACTTCTCTGTTAGTGTGACTATTCACAATCTGTTGTAAATTTCTTTCCAACTCGCGCTATAATGGGCCTGACTGACCCAAAAGAAACTCGTAACTCATCCACCTTCCTGATAGAGACTTGTAACATGATGAAGATGAATCGCCATTGTTTTCTTTTTTCACTGACAACAGATTTTCCACCATGATATCATTTTCCCCAGGAAAGAAATCTGTTAATGTCTTTTTGTCTCTAAGTGACATAGCTTCGGGGAAGTTAAGCATTTCAAGGCCTTTGTACTGTCTCACCTTGGCAACCTATAACAAAGAATAGCTTAACACTGAGCATTTCAGAATTGTCTAGTAGGAATCAAACATTTGGCCTCTACTGGTACTTGTAGCTGACTACTTACTTACTTTAATCCTATGATAACATAAAACTAACAATGCTCCATGAAAAAGAATGCAACTCAACATCCTGTTTTCTCATAACAGCCAAAAACTTCAAAAGCTTTTTTTCAAAAATCACCTTATTGCACAAAGTAAACGGAACTTTAATAATATTAATTTCCTGTCAGCCAGGATTTTATGCCTGCACTGTAGCTTCTAACAACTTGAAACACAAAGTAAATACAAATTTTATTTGAAGTACTACCTGAAAGTGAAGTCACCAGTGGCAAACTATAGGCCCGCAACTACAGGAAGGCCTGGTCCAAAATATGAAAAAAGGTGGCCCACTCAACAGCCTGATTCATTTATGGTAAATACCCAAAGAACCCACCTGAGTAATTCTGCACCAGGGCCTAATCCAATGTTGTGCCACTGAGAAATGGATAACCATATCCAAGTGACAGACAAGTCTCAGATTAAAAACAAACACTGAAATGATGTGAAATGAGTCTGTGACAGTAAACAAAAGATGACAAAATATCAGATCAATCAACCTCACCACTTGTATTGAAGGGTTGTACCATTTTGAAATGGTGTACCACATCTATATGCAAATTTCAGCAGAATTAATGGCATTAAAAAGCCTGCATAATTGTCACACTAGTCTGACTCTGTTAGACTTGTCTGCTGCTCGATTATGTTGCTGCAATAGTTTTGTGCTGTAACGTGCACCAACCTGAATTAGATAACAGAATTCTTTAAGAATTTCACTGACATGCAGCCAGTAGGTCGGCTGGAAAAAGATTCTTTTTAGCATGATCTCCCGAGTGGTTGTACAGATGGCTATAAAGTCACACCAAGGAACCTGGCAAATTGCCATTTGGCCCTGCATCTGAGCCATGTACCGGCGAGGGATTGCATGTGGTTGGCAAAGCTCTTCGGTATACATCTTGTAAAACGGAGCTTTGAATTCAGCCAATCCCATTAGTTTTGCACACTGTTTGTGTTGCCTCTCATCATACACCAAAGCATCAGGAGAGGCACCAACCATTTCGAAAAGTGGATCACCCTTAGCCGGGACCCAGAATCCACTAGCCATCGTACATTGACCAGTCAGCAGTTGATAGGCTTTACAAATGACGGGCTCTAGCTGAATGCCATGCGCAGACCAGATGTTACCCATTTCGCTGTCACTGTTGTTTCGGTAATCATCTGACAGAATCCAGGATAGAAAGTCGTAGGGTCTCCCTCTACCCAGCCCTAGGGCATCAGCAAAAACGGAAGCTGTCAATGCAACTCTGTTCCTCAAGTCATGCCACTCTTCAGTCCTTTGAACCACTTTAATTTCACACATCCCCCAAAACCGTAATCGTCAACGGGAATACGTCTTGGGCTATTAAAAAGTTTATTGCATCACACCAGCTTATTCACGAGCGTTGCGTCAAGTCAGAGAACTTGTGACGGTGATATCATACGAAGAAATGATCCAGTAGCCAGTAGACCAGACAGATGAGGAGGCAGAAGCAGTTACAATGTTCTTAACCCGTGTGAAGCTCGAAATCTACGCCTAGGCTAAGCTAGTCTGTAAGTCATAATAAATCACAGAACTCAAAGAAACAGAATGACAAAACTTCCTGACTTGCATTTCTTCGTTTCTGCTACACAGCGTATAACGCGTGTCACGATTCGTCAACACAAAAACGTCGACTCCAAAATTTGTACGCAAGTTACAACTCGGTTGCACCACAGATTCTTATATAGTATATGTGATTGCACATCGCCAAATATAGAGCCACGCCCACAAAAAGGTGGACCACCACTGAGTTCAATGCATGGAGGTTATACCACAGATTCTTCTGTAGTATATGTGGTTATACTTCTTACATTGGTTCAATGAGTCAAGTAAGTAAGTGAGTAATTAATCAAGTAAGTAAGTAAGTAAGTAAGTAATCCTTATGGGAAATGTCGTACACTAACCCAGTGGTGGCGCATGTGTGAAATTAGGCATTAATCTGGCTTCTGGTCTGAGTTGTGGCTAGAAATCGTAACCGTAACCTCCGGATTCTTCACTGGAGGAGCATTGGCCTTGATATCAGGTTACCGGTTGCATGAAGTTCCCAAGCTAAAAGTAACAGATCTGTCTTTTGCGTAAGAAGTATTAAATCTGGGGCAGCTACGGACGTAGGTAAACAGATTACGAAGTGAACAGTTAGAGATTTATACGAAAATAATAATGCACTATTGTTGATGTTCATGACTACCGGCAAACAAAATGCCGGAAGTAGGTTTGTAAGACTACTTTCACTCCAGTGCGACATGTTCAGGCCGATATACCCCGTTTTTTTTTTTGCAAAAATGAACACCAACACTTATTATTACTAAATATAAATGTAAATGTACAGGTTTTTTTCTATAGCGACCGTGTAGCATCAAACCTGTCCATTTTCAATGAAATTATCAGATGAAAATTCTTAACCATCTCGTAATCGTAATCCTAGTCGTAATTCCGATATTTCTACAGCGCCCAACGAAAGCCAGGTCGCGGGGACCACCTTATTCACAGGCGCTCAGTCAAAACAAAATCGATAGGCAAAAGGGTTCGGTTCCAGGTCAAGATGCAAAGTCAGACGGAGAGATAGTGTGGCAGCTACGGGGGTGGTGGTGTTTGGGGTTGGAGAGGAGAGAGAGATAAGTGGAAGAAGGGGTGTCAGGATAGATTTGACTCTCGAGCTAGCACCAAAGATCTTAGAGTCTAAGACTCTAAGATCTTTGTTAGCACGGTCCGCACACGGGGACCTTAAATGGCGTGGCACTCATTCAAGAGAGCAGCGGTAGCAAAGGAACTCACTCGATAAATTCATTGCAAAACGAGCAGGGTCGAGGCCATAGGGTCGCTATAGAAAATGCTGAAAAAATGTAGTTCCTAAGTCGAAGTTGAAATGACTTCAGTGACTGCTCTTTACAAAAAATAGTTGCGAGAGTATCCTACAAGCAGGACAAACGATCCCTTTACCCAGAACAGCAGGCTCCCTTCCCCATAGCAGTTCTAAGGCTAGGTAGAGCCAGACCACCCCCAAGCCAAACGTGTACCCCATCCTTGATATAAAAATCTTATTTCGTGTTTCACCTGGATAATAATTGTACAGGTGGATTCGGTCCATCGATCAACTGAAGTCGCTCCTCCTTCTCCTCCTCCTCCTCCTCCCCCTCTTCCTCCTCCTCCTCCTCCTCCTTCACCCCGTCTTTCCCTCCGACGGTCTGCAGGATGTCGGTCCTTGAACCGATCTCTGTAGATGGTCTACGCCGACTACTACCGTCATCGCCATCGAAGTCCAGCCAGCTAGGCCCTCTGCCGACATTTCTACTTACCTTGAAATGGCGCTTCACAAATTTTTAATTACGATTACGCTAACAATTTATCCTCTTAGGTAGGCATATACAGAGGCCGTTTCAGACCAACGGATGGATTTGCTTGATCAAGCTTTATCCTGTCACGAACAGTTCCAACGTTTTTAGTTGCTACAGGACTAGTATAAAACTTATGTTAGACCGATGTCTTGTGTTTTGATTCAACCGATTTCACTAGAGGGCAATTTGCGGTCTCGACTCAGTAAACAATGCATTCTAGATCGGCCTATAGCTTCTTCCAGAGTTTGCTGCCAATAGGCCTATATAATAAATAATTAAACCCTATACCGTGGGCAGGATGTTCACGCGTGAAGATGCCGGTTTGCATACCGATAGTGACTCTATTTCAGAGATTTAAATTCAGGCTAGTACAGGCAGCGGTGGTGTATAATCTCGCGGTTTCTCACCCGATAAGTTCATTGTAAAGTGAGCAGAATCGAGACTACACTGTCGCTATATAAAACCACGTACAGTCACATTTAGGCTATATTTACACATTTCATTGTAGGCATACTGCTGCTGAAGTAGCCTGATTATTGGAGGCTTAGGTTCGGTAAAGAGCTACATAGATAAGTTGAAGCCTTTCTGTCCTTAATGAAAGTAACCAAATTCATGTGTGTACCTATATATTTTTGTATGCATGTAAGTAAGCATATACAATTTAGGCTATGAGGTCATATAGAACAGCCCTGTTTATAGGGCAGTATGGTCATATGTTCGCAGCATCTCCAGTACATCTGATTCTACACATGATTGTTATGGCTTGGAAAGGCTGTATACGAATATCCGCAGAACATCTGACTGAATTACAGACTCTAGATATGAGTTACGATTATCTCGCAATTTTCACTTTGTAGGCAGCCAGACAACTGGATAATTCGCCGTTGACGCCAAAGCAGGCATAGAATCGGTTGCGTTTTCGCCTTACGTCTGATCCACCGATCAGATCACGATGTGCACTGTGGCAGTTCATAACTGCTCGAATGCTGGGTATCCATCTACGGTTACGGTTGTTTACGGTTGTTTACGGTTGTTTACGGTTGTTCGAAAGACCTCCAACAGTTTGTTAATCCTCCAGTTTCACCTGTAAATGTGACCTTTCCTTCGCTTGGCCTCTGCCCTGGAGAATTTCACTCCAGACTGAAAACCGAACTTTTCAAACTATCAGATCCTGGATCATCCTACGAACAGCTGTCCACCTTAGCACCCCGTTGTCTCCCTTGACCTCTCCTCTGACCTGACCTCTCATTATCTGAACAGGCACCGAAACTGACCCAACAACATGGCTCTTGCGGACTTCATTTTAATAGCGCCGCGGCGTGAATAAGTATGATCTCCCTGAGGCAGCTTCTGTGTAGCGCTGAAATACTTCAGAGATTTACATTTAAGTCTACTTTACATTACGGTGAAGGCAGCTATCGATTTCGGCAACTTTATGCTGGGTCATTTCGAGGGTGCGATTTGTAGGGGAATGAAAAATGTTCCTCTTGCTGGTTCCTGCTATTTCGCATTGAAAATACATTTCCGCATCAATTCAGCCCGTGGGTCTATCCCGCTGCTGCAAACGACGACTAACATCCTTTCCTGTGCGTTTTTGTTTGAGCTGGGTCAGCTTCAAACGTATGTATGTATCCAGTCACTTTATATGGCGCTTTGTACATCATAACGGGGTGCGCGACAGTGTAATAGTTACTGTGCTGAACTATCAGTCGAGACGTTGGAGATTCAAATTCCCGCCATGCACGGTTAAATTTACTTCGAGATTTTGATTGCACCCGTCCTCCCTAGCGAACTTAACATAATGAGAACACTGACCGTACACTGTCAGATGAAGATCAGACGCTGAGGGGGAGGAATGATCACTAGCCCTTATGTGGATTCTACCTGTAAAAGCCAAGTTTTAAGTGAATTCTCGATATCCTAAATTTTTTGCCCATGTACAGCTTCGAGCATCACAGTAGTTTTGAGGCATTGTACGCTAAACCACTCTCCAAAAATAGCACAACCAGTGGCCCGGGAAGTGTGTAAAAGTTGTGTGAGCCAACTTCAGCCAAGTACAGACCTAAGGTGGATAAAATTAATTTGTGGCGTAATATCAGAGTATATATCAGTGTATTTTTATAGTATTAATGTTTGTTCAGTGGCATAGGTAGCCATATGTCTGTTGCCCAAAAAACGTTGTGTGGGCATGTTCCTGCCTCGGCGTCACAGAGCCGAAACTTGTGTGAGCATCGGCGCTTTTGGCGCCATGGCTCCCGGCCTCTGATCACAATTAAGAAAAATGAAGTCGCTAACACTTCATACCCATGGCTGCCTCTCAGCCTAGCTGAAAGTACTGACCTTCTCAGCCTAGCTGAAAGTACTGCCCTTCTCAGCCTAGCTGAAAGTACTGCCCTTCTCAGCCTAGCTGAAAGTACTGCCCTTCTCAGCCTAGCTGAAAGTACTGCCCTTCTCAGCCTAGCTGAAAATACTGCCCTTCTCAGCCTAGCTGAAAGTACTGCCCTTCTCAGCCTAGCTGAAAGTACTGCCCTTCTAAGTGCCGCTTGAAAGCTTTGAAGCTTCATCAGACGCTGAATGCGGTTGACTGATGATTGAATTGCTGGGATAATTCACAGGCTGTCGGATCGAACAAAGTGAGTTCAAATGCTGTCGCCTAGCTAAGCTTTGGATGTAGCCCATTGGACTTCTGTAGGCCAGATAGTATGTCCAATGCATACATGTGTACATTTGAACTAACAAGTAAGTGATTAATGTTTGTAAACTCTTAGTATTGTCCAGTAATTATAAAGAGATTTATATCTCAATTTAGGCCTTAGTTCTTAATATGACTGATGAGTGGCATTCACAGAGGAGTTGTCTAAAAGATTTAAACCCGTTACAAGTCTACGAAGGAATATAATTTACTACGTAGGCATATCTAGCAGCCTAGGTAGGCTGGGTGTTGGGTGTCTCTCACTCCCTCTATCAGGCGACGCAAGCTCATCTTAGAGCACTTACAAACACCCATGCCCATAGAAATTTAGAGTCCTCGTCTTAGTCTTGATCTCTAAATGTTTAGCCTTCACCCCTATCAAAGTTAACTCTGTCTCCCCAAAATTTGCCCCTTCATTGATGTGCAATTCTTCCCCTTTAGTACAACATAAAACACCACATGCTGAAAGATTAATGGCACCTGTTTCCTCTGGACCGGACGGAAGTACATAGGGGACATATGATTTCTAATAATGTCTAATTAGAAAGGAAATTAGAAAATAGGAAAAATGCAATCATCTCATTTCACTTATGGCTTCCCTAGGACCATACCTAGGCAGGCTAAAACAGATATACTTGATGCTGAATTTGTACAGCGCAACTTTTTTACAATCACCCAATTACGCACAAGTGCAAGTACTTTGGTGGCCAGCTAGAACCTTCTCTACCCTCGAAGCGTCCTGTGCGAAAAAGAGCTTTAAAGTACATCATATCAAGCCCAGTGATTAGTTTTATTTGACACAGACGTTACACAAGAAACTGCATAAAAATACTGGATATATTAATGAGCGCTCATAATTTGCCTAATTGGGTAAGAGTAGCCAATTA
The DNA here is from genome assembly GCA_964023275.1 of Norana najaformis. Lineage (NCBI taxonomy): Eukaryota > Metazoa > Annelida > Clitellata > Crassiclitellata > Hormogastridae > Norana > Norana najaformis. The sequence goes on along the minus strand of OZ029915.1, from coordinate 36,715,826 downwards.
ACTCGAAGAGCTGGGTTTAAGACTAGTAGTCTTACTGAAAACATTTGAAAGATGGCAGTCGGTAGCTGATTCTCATTGTGGCTCTCGATCGATTGGTCCGTGTCTCATCCTAAGCCGACGTCAGCCTAGGATGTATAAAGCTGTGTGCACGTTTCTGTGTCTGTGGCTTTGATCTAAGTTTCGGCCACTGACCAAGCCCTCGATTGTGCTTACAAATCTATCTCGGTAGACATTTTGTCTGCGCTTGTCTTTATCTTTAGCTCTGCATCGAGTCTACAGGAGAGGGCTCAGATGTAGGCCTTTCTCTGGTTTTCCAGTTCGGGGACCTTCGTCAGGGTCTTGTGTCTGTAATAGCTGTTATGCTCACTGTTCATCAGATGGTGTTTCTGCTTTTTTAGTCTAGTTGTCTTCATGTGTTTGCTTATCTGCACCTTTGCTTCTTCCAGCCTTCTACCTTACTCTTTTATCCTTCTAGAAGACATTGCAACTAGATACGTAAAGTGACTAATAAGAGGCCTACCAAAAACCACTGCGGTACTTAACTGTCTGATTTATGCAGTCACATCGTAGGCTTACATCATATTTTCAGAGGTTTAATCAGAGATACAGAAAGTGTTACTTCGACCAGGAGGTAAAGAACACGCCTTTCTCTACAATAAAGATTCTTGAGGAACTAGTTATGACAACTCTTGTTTCGCTGATTGAAATCAAGAGGTTTGATCTGCGAAATTTCTGCCAACAAGGTCGGGTCATGAACCGGTGGGTAAACGACTGGAACTTGGCAGGGTTTAAAGGCAACTAACTTCGAGCATATAGTTTGCCTACGATGACTTTTGACCCATATTTGTAAGCTCTTCGGCGGGTTCCACGAAGAACTTTCAACCGCCATCGACTTTAGAACGTATCAGCGTATCTTTTGAAATTTCTATTGAAAATTAGTCTTTTGAAGGGTAGTTTTTATCAAGCTTGGGCAGCTGCTTCTTCGATAAAGCAAGATGGTTGACTCTTGAGATGGAGGGTCGAACGTCCAAGTCCCGTCAAATCCAATCCTGGTTTATATCGGCCTATTACGATGGTTAAAACTGCCTCAATGGATTTGTCTAAATCTAGGTCACACTCTTCAATAGTAACTGCTTTTGTGTATAAATATCGTTGCAAATATCACAGTAATTTACTGTTGTGCTCTTTTGCTGAATGCGGATTGAAAATGGACATAGTGAGCTACCGGACGAACATTCTGTCTTGCCTGTTTGTTCATTTTGACACCCTTTGAAAGACATCTTGCGTTTGGTGATAGCAGCGCTATATAGATTTGCAAACCAGATAAACAATTATGCTCGAAATCTAATGCCCAAAACAATGCACAATGGTTGGATAAAATTCCACCACTTCCCGTTTGTGGAGCCAATGTATTATTTGGAGATAATTCCTCTGTTTGCATGCCGCGTTCAACCAGCAGAATCTGTAGCCGGTTATAGGCCGATAAACTTCCTTCTTGCGCTCTAATGGGTTTTAATAGAGATGCTAATGATCGTTCGGCTGCTGCTGCTGCTGCTGCTGCTGCTGCTGCTGCTGCTGCTCTGTCTCTACCAGGAAGAATCCAGACGAGCCAAGTTTTGAGCGACAGTTTAACGACCATCGTGCGCTCTTCCCCAATAATTCTCAAATCTTCACTTCCTGCCTGCACGACTGCATGCTGTGCCTCCTCTCTCAAAGAGAACTTGAGAACTTGATGTACAGGCCTTTAAGCCTAACGGCCTGTCGCTTATCTCTGCAGATGTACATACTTGAACATAGATACAATGTCCTACTGTTGTAAAGGCACATAATTATATATCACACATAGCCCATATTGCATGTGTACGTACACAAAGACATGGACAGTGCCGGATAAACCAATATAAAAAATATGCAATTGCATAAAGGCCCGCTTAAAGGGCCCCCGACTGGAGTCGTACTTTTTCTGCGATGACAAAAATCGACATGAAATTCATTATGTTAGCTACAAGTTCATGATAGGCCTAATTAGTCATTAGTTTTCATTTTGAATAAGCATTAGCACCATCTTACATAACTGAAAAAGTCAATTGTGACAAGCTGTTGTTACATACATTTCCCCCGTGTATGGTTTGAATGGTTTCTTCCCCACCGAATGGTTAATCCGGTCCTGATTCCAGCATTACAATACAACTTTCAAGCACAACATGGTAGGATAGCAGAGGAGAGACGAGACGAGATCGATTTCGACGAAGACAGATTAAGATAGACAGACGAAAAGAGACATACCGAAACAAAGACTGGCCATAAGAGACGATAAAAGACAAGAAAGAGATCTCATCGTCATCTTTTGATAATTTTGAAATTGCTTAATACCCCAAATTATTGCACAACATCTTTTTGTTTACTAAATACTTCGAATGAACCATCGTCATAGTATTTCACTGCGCGACGGATTTGTTTTCTAAATGAACGTATGCTACGTTTGTGGTTTTCGTACTCGACGTTGCTTCTCGTCAGAGCCACCGGCTTTGATATGGCAACAAATGGCTGTTTGATTGCGAGTTTAGATTGATAAATTAGACAGATTGCTGGTCGACTTAAGAATATCAACTACTGTCATATTTACGATGCTGTTTATACATGCTAAGACGGAACAAACGGATGTCAATTCGCACAACACGACGGTCGCGCTCTCCCTATCCCAACCGTATTGTTGTGATGTTACCATGCTTTGCTAAACACCAAAGCAGATAAATACATTCATAGATTGCAGCAGCAGCAGCCGCATCATCATCATCAGCAGCAGCAGCCTCCTCTTCCTTCTCCTACAGACCAGACGTCCGTTGCGGATGCATCCGAGCCCCCTCGGCCTGCAGTCGGGGCCGACAAATCGCGCTGAGGGCCGGGCATGCGTTCAGGTCGGTCTAAGTACGGAGCCCCGGTGATGGATGTGTCAAAATAGCTTGCGCATCATCCAGTCGGCTGCAATTGAAGTCGTCATCAGCTACTGTCAGTTTCCATCGCATTTGACTGACAGCAGTGTCTGCTCGGGAGGATGGTTTCTGATGTGTGGCGCACAAGCGGCACTACCTCTGCCTCTGTAGCCTCCTCGGCCTCCATCTCTTTCGCGCTCTCCTCCCATATCCTCCTTCCGCCCAGATAGGCTCCAGTTGCATAAATCATAGCCGGTCTGGACCCTCGCATATATAGACCCGTATATTTTATTATATTCCTATATACGTTAGCCCGCATGCGTTCCCTTGTAAATGCTTTTGTTATAGGCATAACTGCAACAGACTAGGAAGCTCCCTAGGGAGGAGCTGACTAACTGACTGTCCCCGTTTGCGTGTCATGAGTCAGAGCGGGAGACGGATGTCTAAAACAACCATCGTAACCCAGCGTTGTTGATCACTGTCGATCTGTGTTAACGAACCATCGTCGGTAAGTACACGCTGTGCCTTTCTTGACCTTTAACGCTTTAAATGGAGGAAGCTTATCTGCTTCTGAGATTAACGATCTTCCTTCAGCCTGCTTGTTGGTAAGACTTGTGTGTAGTTCACCTATCAAGATCGGCTGCTGTGTTTAACTGTACCGATTGGGCTAGGATCAACGTAATCGGATTTCCAATAATGGGATGCGCAGGGTGCATAGTACGTAAGTAACCAAGTAAGTAAAGTATTTCATATCCCACAAGTGGGAGGCGCTCATCTCCTTTTGTTGGCCCTTGAGCCGGCAATGGACGAATCCCAAGGTCCTGGTCACGAGGCCAGTGCATCGCAGGCATGCGACTCCGAGTTCGACTCCGTGTAACATCCAAGTTGTTTGCGCACACCGTGCCCCTGTCGCCAAGGTTGCATAGCAAGGCGATGCAAATGAGGAAAGTTCTTCCTCTTTGGGTTCGACTTTACGCGACTAGACTCAGACCTGAATCACACGCAAGGCCACATGAGCACACTTATATCGATAAAATTTGGTAGAGCGATAAGGTAAAGTAATTTTTGCTCACCCCGTTGCTTTAATATGAATGTTACTGGTAGTATATGTGGATTCAAAAGCTCAATCTTAGGGCAGTCTGAAACTAAACAGTTGGTGTGGGTATTCTGAGCACACTTACTATGCGAGGCACTTCCACCATTCTATTAGCCTGGCATAACAGACCACACACATTACCAACTACTACCAGTTACCATCAATTAACCTGTAGTCCATGAAGTTGAGAAACACTAAGTGCTACCGGTGAGGTGGCCCATGCTGTTTTACTACACGTGGCCTAGGTAGTCGCTTCGCAGTTTGTTAAAACAATCAGTTTGTTGCTATTTATGCATCGTAGTCCCGGCCTTCTCGCCAAACAAGTTTACAGTATGTGCTATGATTGATTCTTGATAAAGCTACTCTCGTGCTACAAGTCGACTTTGCTACTTAAAATCCAGCTCATAAAAATCTTTGCTAATGACTTCATTATGTCTGGCCTACGTCCAGTGAGGAGCAGTAATCAGTCTTTTGTTCTCGAGGAGGGGTTATTTAAATAACCAGGGTATCTGTGTCATCCTGTAAAGGTTATCTACGTCTTTTGTGATATTGCTCCAGTGAAAGTATATAGGCTTAAGTATGTATGCGTGTATAATGTATTAAGTATGTATGCACTCATGCGTGTATGTATACATATGTTCATATTTGTGCCCTGAAACATGCTTTAGAGGTGGTACGTCCATGATCCATTGCATTGGAATGGCTGTCAGCTGTATTAATAGACCTGCTGATCTTTGGTAACTAGTTTTGGGTATGCTGTAGTCGTTTCCACTTTCTTCCTTCTCTTGGTTTGGATAAATATATAAAGGTGCTGCTTTATTCATTTTGCATACTTTCGGTAATAAACCGTTTTACCTAGCTGTAGGCCTATCACCTGGTAATCAGAAATGAGTGAGAGGAGAATTACTGTCTGTATATCCATATCCCGATTTCTTAACTCGATAGCTGTCTCTTCTTAGAGCATGCTGTAGAGTTTGACTCTGTCTCACCGAGATTGTGCGGTCATTATTAAGCCCATGCACAGCTTAGTCGCCAAAACATGCTTTCTTGCGTATATCCATCGATATCTTTGTTTCTAGGACTGCACCTTTGACGATTAACCAAGAAGACCTTTCAACCATTAAAAATTTCCATCATGTTTCTTCATATCATTCTTGCATGCTTTCAGGTTTTATCCTCTACTTTCGTCATACGACATATGAACCCACATCCAATGTTTGTGGCCTCCATTAACCGGATGTTCTTTAATCGATGTGGCCACTGAGCTTGAACACAAATGGGGACGAAAATTTAATTAAATTACTCAATTTGTGAGCTTTTAGATAGGATCTGGCGTGGTTAGATTTTTGTTTAAGAGGCTTAGGACCTATGGGTAGTAATGCCTTCCCAAGGAATGATCTACACGGTAATCATTATGCTGATGACTCACTTATCTATGGCTTCTGTCGTCCTAATGTCACCGATGTCCAGCATCTGCTGACCGCCTCAGTGAGCTGCATTAGTGACATCGCTGACCGGATGAAGTGCTCTCGGCCGCAGCTCAGTTTTTCAAAGTCAGAATTTCTCTGGTGCTCATCCTTGTGTACAGTGGGCAAATTAGATGGCACTCCTTTCGTCACTGATGCAGATGCTGTTGAGCCAAAGATCACAGTTTGTGATCTCGGTGTTTTTCTTTGACAGAGATCTTTCAATGAAGTCACATATTACAGGCCTTGTGAGGACCAGTTTTGCAATCCTGGGACAGCTGAAATCAAACTCTCGGTCTCTCGCAAAAGATACACGCCCCTGTAAACTTGTTTGATCCTAAGCCCAATCGATTACTGCGATGTCGCATTTGCTGGCTCGCCACAGCATAGTATCATTCGCCTTCAAGCGGTCATCAACGCCGCTGCTCGTCTGGCCGTAAAAATAAAAAAGTTCGACCACATCACACCTGTGCTAGAAGATCAGCTTCAGTGACTCAGGATCGGCGATCGCTTCAAGTTGAAACTGCCTTCTCGTATACATGTATCTGGATAACTGCGCATCAAGCTATCAAACCACTATCTGAAGCCATCTGATTACACCGAGACTAAAATTGTAATCGGGCCTTTTGGGTGGCTGGACTGCAAGCGTGATGCAGCCTTCCGGTATTTGTTCAGGAAGCCAAAAGTGTTCACTTTCTAAGGACAATTTAAATTTTATCTATTGTGTAACTCTTGCTAGTTTCTCTGTCGATTGACATCGTAAAGCACCCTGGAAGTAGCTCGTTACTGAAGGTGCTATATAAATTGTTGAATGTATATTACATTGCATTACATCTTCTGCTACGTACAAAATCGCGATAAACTGTTAACAATTTTAATGTTATAGTAATTTAGGTTCTCATGTTTTATCAGTTTTGTCTTTATTGGCATTACTGATTTGGAAATTGATTGCGAAAATTTACCTAAATTGTGGAAAGCTATTAAAGTGTTACTTGCAGGGGAAAAGAAGCAATACTTAACTAACTTTATAAGAGTTTCAAGGGTCAAGTAAAAATGAAAGAATTTAAATAGGCAAGACAGCTGGTTTGAAGTCACACAAGGAAATTGCTTCCATTGTAGGTGGCACTGCTTGTTATTGCTAACGAATTAACCTCAGACATTCAGTTGTGACAAGTCAAGGGTTTAATAACTAAGAAAATCAAACTTCTCATAATACGATTAGCTTGACATTTTCTGGCAATTGGTAGGCCATAAGTCTACTCGACTCGAAGAGTATTTTGAAGACAGTCGTTTCTTGTCTGTCAAAAATCTTCAATTTTCTTTCTGTCCCCGTCGTCTCATTTATGAGTTAGGATGCTGCTGCTGCTGCTGCTGCTTATAAATTAATTCCACTTGGCTTAAGATGCACGGTAGCCTATTGGAGAGAGTGCTCGGCTTGTAACGCAGAGAGTACGGATTCAAAACTCCCATGAGACGGTTACTGTGTAGGGATGGTGAGCAAGTCCTTCCCTCATAATTGCTCAGCGCCATCGATCGATTCGAAGTCATTAGATAGTGGCGCCTAATAAATGCATAAATAATAATAATAATAATACTGGATTCGTAAACGGGTGGTTAATAACTTTATAGAAGACTGCCTGCTGACAAATCTCGCTTGATACCTTCATCACAGAGTCGTTGTCTTGTACAGATGTAGAGAATCATTGTCTTTGTCATTCTTGCTCTTGTAAGCAGCAGGTGAATCTGCCATTCCGTTAGTGAACTACGAATTTCCTAAACCTTAAACTAAGTTTGGCCGGTTGTTCAGTTGCTCTTTTATGCCCTTCGGATATTGGAATTTCAGCCGAAAATCACTCACACCGCGAGCGTCTTGACGGTATCGACAGAGGAGGTAATATGCGATTACCGTACCTTTCCCGAACAGCGTTGTCGCTCTGCCTCGTATGCCCTTCACGAAGACATTTCCTAACTGCGTTTTGCTTAATTGCATTATGCTGTCTATATACGTGAAGCATCAGCACGAACTGTACATCCAGAATTGGAAACAAATGGGATCAAAGTAAAATATTTACAGTTAAAGACGTCTTATGTTTAGTATGTGTACAGTATGTGTTGATTTGTTGCAGATCGATGTAAATCGTTGGCGCTGTACAAAACAGACAGAGAACGGGAAATTAGATCACATTAAATTCTGAGGATCGCTGTCGTCGGAATTCCTTTGCCGACTGACAAATAGCGATGATAAAAACGCTGTCTCTTGAAAAGCGAACTAAACTGCGCTGGAGTTAAGATCAACTCTTCATTTCAAAAGGCCTCAGAGGCAGAGGAGAAGAGGCAGACGACGACGACGAAGAGGAAGACGAACGGTTGGCAGCAGCAGCAGCAGCAGCAGGCGGTGGGTCTAAATACTGACACTTATACGGCTGAGAATAGACAAATGGCTGAATCGCATCTGCTCAGCTTACATCACTTGTCCTTCGGGCTCGAGAGATACAACGACCGCGAGAGCTCGTTTCTGGCAGCCGCAGCAGCAGCAGCTGGAGGAGGAGGGATTGGAGGAGGAGGAGGGGGAGAGATTGGGGTAGGGGGAGGAGTGGGGCTAGAAGTGGGAAAGAGACCGCCAGACCCGGCGCAACTCAGATCGTCCTCCACTGACTGCTACCTCGACACTAACTTTAGGGTCTACCAGATGCATGGTGACCGCAGCAGCTTCGGCGGGGTCACAACCCCTGCAGGACTCTTACCCCATCACAGCATCTTCGCCAAGACCTTTGATCAGTCGATCGAACGCTCGGCCATCGCATCATCCGGTGCGATGCCCAACGGTCTTCGACGCCCACTGGAGTGGAAGACGAGGCCTCGAAGTCCCACTCTGGCGCAGGCCCCAACGGCGCCCTACGCCCCTGCCGCCGATGCAAATGGACATCGTGCCTCTGGATATGCGGGTCCGTCAACGGACCGGGACTTAAGCGAGAAGTCACCGACGAGCGATCATCATCTTCCACTTCCATTTTCCAGTTCGGAGGCCATACGGATGACCGCCTCTTCCAGATCAACAAACCAGGAGCACGGAATAATCAAGGCCGAATCGAAATCCGTCCTAATCAACGGAGAAACCGGAAGCAAGGGTCCGAACGCCGAGACGTCTTCCGGTGGCGACCTAATCTCCACGGACTCTCGCGACGATCTCGCTTCCGAATGCGATCCCTCGACTTCCGTCACTAAACCTGAAACTGTTCAGGAGACAGCCGAAGCGCCACCACGAAGCGGTCACCAGGAACAAGGAAGTGGGGTAAAGAGTGAGTCATCGAACCACAATCGCAAACCACCGTATTCCTACGTCGCTCTGATTGCGATGGCAATACGAGACTCGAAGGAGAAGAGGCTGACGCTGAACGCCGTCTACCAGTACATCATGAAGAAGTTTCCATACTTCGAGAAGAACAAGAAGGGCTGGCAAAACAGCATCCGGCACAACCTCAGTCTGAACGAGTGCTTCATCAAGGTGCCGCGAGAGGGGGGCGGCGAGCGCAAGGGCAACTACTGGGCCCTCGATCCGTCCATTAAGTTTGAAGACATGTTCGAAAAGGGTAACTTTCGACGGAGGCGACGCATGAAGAGACCCTACCGTCCGCCCGTTTCCCTCCAACCGCCGCTCTTCTCTCACTCGTGCGGCGGATTCGGTAAGTTCCTCGCCGGCACGAAGCTGCCCAGCTACTCTGGCTACACGAACTGCCAACCGTACGGCAACTACGGCACCTACTTCTCGCCGTCCTACGGGTCCTGGTCGTTCCCGCAAGGATCGGCCGTCGGGTCCCTCCACGGAGCGGGTGCAGCGGCGGCCGCTGCGGCCTGCCGTCTGGGCGTCGGTGAGATCCCGTCCCTCAACGGATACGGCGGAACGGGGTGCCAGCGTGTTCCCGCGCCTCCCAGTCTGTCGTCCTACTACCCGCAGGTGCAGTCCATGCCACAGGCCATGTATCCCACCTACCCAGGCGGAATGCCACTGAATGACTTCAACCCGGCCAGCTTCAGCTCTGGGTTCAGTCCGTCAAACTGCGCCGCAGCGATGGAAGCCGGTCCTGGACATCAGGGTGGTGGAGCAGGAGGTGCAGGAGGAGCAGGGGGAGCAGGAACGGCATCGTTCGTGTTCGCAGCTGCTGCAGCAGCCGCGGGAGGAGGCGGAGTAGCAGGTGCGGCAGGAACAGGAGGAGGCGCTCATCATCAGCCGAATCCTGGGTCGACACACTATCCATACTGGATAGAGCGGCAGTGAACTGTGACCAATTGGTTTGTTTGTTTCTCATATATCTATACAAATACGTGGCACTTCCGAAAACCCTATTCGCATTGAATTTCAGCGTTACCATTTGTTTAACAAGGCCGCAAGTCCCGCAAGTGTAAGCGGTATTTCTATTAAAAAGCACGAGTTTGTGCAACGTTTTATACTCATTTATCAGCAGAACAAATTCGAAATGAGAACAATTCGTAGCTTCATTTTCCTCTTGTTTTCACTGGCACACAACTGTGTCTTTCTCATTGTTTCCTGGTCGCCCTATGTCACTTGCTTGCATTCATCGGTCACACAACAGTGACTGCATTGAAGAAAGCATAGTTTTTTTCTGTCAGAATAAGTTCTCGCCAGATGTTGTTCGTGTCCTGGGTAAATAAATAGTTAGGGTCAGTTGTCAACACGCGGGGCTTTTAGATCAGTGGCCAGTGCCTAACCAGTTGTTTCTTGCCTGTCTTAACCTTGCATTTGAGGTTAGAACGGTGCAGCATGTTATGGGTTCAGTTGCAGCTGATTTTGCAATTCAAATTCAAATTGTCGCTTCGAACATTTACCAAATTACTCTGCAAATTCTCAAAGTTTAAAAATTGCAAGCTTCAAGGAAGAGAAAATTATTTGATCAGAATGCGTTTAGCCAATAAACTGTGACCATTATTGCCGGTATATCCCTACACGCCTCTCGAAATGTCGACTTACTGTCCTTATATGTATGGTTTTTCTAGAACATTTCCCAGTCTCTGTCTTCCTTCGGGTGCTCCGACTTCCAACAATGCCCCTCTGCGTGGTCCGGGGCTCTTCCCTGCTCTAATCATCCACCCCGGGGACATTTGTCTCGGCCTTTCTTCCCTTTCCTTGATTACTTCTCCTCAAGTTTCCTTTGAGTTTAGAAAACATCTCCTGTCAACGTGAGCTTTTTACGTTTTAGCTACTGATGTATCAGACCCGTGTGTATCCTAAATAGGCAAACGAGACAGGGTACTGAAGAGTATGATAGGGTTCTGCTACAGGGCATGTTTTAGCGAAATTCGAATAGAAATACTGACTGTTCTGTGTGAGGCGGTAAAATCAAAGCGATAGACATCCGACTCGATATGTAACTATTTTCAGGTTATTTGAAGTATTTAGGGCGTGGACCTTGGGTAAACTGATCCGATGATGCTGAGATAGAGTGGGAGATGGCTGTCAAGGGATGCCTTAAAAGGCACCGTATGGCATTACATCTGTCGCCGTATAACATTATTTCGCAAAGATGCGTTCGCTCTTTTGATGCATTTAATGGCAATGAACGATTAGCAATATTAATGGTGCTAAATGACTGTTTAATTGACTGATCTGTTGTGTTTTATTTATAAAGTGCACTTTGTCTAAGACGATTTTCTTGTTGTGCCTTACACGCTTAGGCGGATCTAGGTTTTGGTAGCTGGGGAGATTGATGAGGGTGAGCTGCGAAAAACAGATAAACAGATGCCCAGTATATACAAATGCTTACAAAATACACAGATTCACAAGTGTATAATATGTATATATGTGTATGTATGTTTCGTTGTTAGTTTGCGTAGGCTCTATGTAACCTATACGATAAACCTTTCCATGGCATTGGTCTGTTGAAATAGTTCTCGGAAATCTTTTAACCATAAAGCATCCGCATCAACCAAGTTAATGTCAACAGGTTACAAAGTCACTGAATTGTGTTCTAATATGGCCAAAAAGAACAATAAAGGCAAAGATCGCAGGTACTTGAGGAGAGGCAGACAGACAGCCATCAACGCAGGCCGATAGCCGGATACTTAGGAATACACAGCGAAACAGAGATGCATAGAAGAGTGAAAAATTGATATACAAAGAATAAAATCAATTAAGAGAAATGAAGAGTGAGCATAGTGAGTACTAGACAAAGGGAGAAAGCGAGAGAGAGAGAGAGAGAGAGAGAGAGAGAGAGAGGGAGGGAGGAGAGGGAGAGATGGATGGAAGGCAATTAAGAGGATTAACCTAGCCGAGGGTCAAGCATGTTCAGAAAACGTAAATTTTAAAGTTATGAGATCATGTTATCAAAGGTAGACCTAGTGAAGTTTTTTCAAATCTAAAAAATGTCAAATTATGATAATGTCACGAGGTGCATTGTGTTGATAAGCAAATTTCAACTACAAGCTCAGCCTGTAATTACATAGCAAACAGGACGGAGTTGGAGAGGGCTTACGGCAAACAGGCAGGCAGCGAGTAATTGCAACGTAGGCGCAGAATAATTTATTGCATTGACAAAGCAGTTTCTGCGTAAACCAGGCCCGTGCCAGTTAACCTGCCCAGCGCCGGTCACTTGCCTCCCATGATTAGCGGCACAATTTAACTCCCAGTGTCCTTTCACAATAGAGCTGCTGTTGAATTTGTACGAGGATGGCAGTTTAATAGAATATAATCTAAGTGCACAGAGTCAAACCACGGCGTCAGTGTAATTTTGTGTGCATTTGGAATTTATTTAAGAATTTGTGTATAATTCAGCTGAACGAGGAAGTGCCCGATGTAGAATTGGAGACCTTTTCAACTGTTGGCAAATACGGGTCTAATAAAGAACGTGCACGGTTGCACATTGACGTTTATCCAGTTTAGTTTCGTAATCACAGTTTAGCAAAGGTGTTTTGAAAATACTTGGTTTATAATGACAACATTTGCTTTTGATGTCTATGTGTAAACAAGGTGATTCTAAATTTTAAAGGGATAACTCAGTGAATTGTCGTTTAGGCCATAAAAACTAGACCTTTTCATGCGACACTTTGTGTACCTCAATGCTAAACAAATGCACTCACGTTTCCAGAAAACCAAAGCAGGAAAAGGGTTCGGCTAAATGCATATATCTATGCATGGGTGCATGCATTCGAATATTTATGTAGCGCCTTTGCAGAATCTCTCAAAGCCTTTCACTAATATGGCATACACTAAAACTGATGCATACATCTATGTTGAAGGAAAAATTACATGTCATCATGATTTAGTAAAAAATTTTTCGTTCGTGTTTATAATTATCCCATCGCAAGCTGACCTTATAGCGTAGATTTGAAGGCCTCTGTAGCTGTTGATTTATGTGACACCAGCAGGTGGGGAGGGTGTTATATGTCACACCTTTGTTAAACCTAGATCCGCCAATGCTCTAAAACCAATCGCTTGATTTTGGCTGTTTCTTCTTCTGTGTATATTTACAACGATTTATTTCGGATCTCTTCGATGCATACGTAGACATACTTGTACAGCCCTGAATCTAAGCAGGTGCGTCAAAAAAGACGCGGCAAACTGTAAAGATGCCACTATTTTTCACGAATTTTTGACTTGAACAGAGTAGGTAGATGTTCTAGCAATAGGCCTATCTTGACTACTAGCATTCTTAATAAAGGGCTTAGCAAGAAAACAAGATAAGAAAATCTGAATCAATGGAAAAGAAGTGATTGGTCATACTTTGCAACTGCATTTGTATAACTTGAAATGAGTAGGATATGTACACACATGCACACACACATATAAGTATATATAATTATGCACATGTATGCATATTCATTTATATGTGACTTTGACTATGTGAAACTTGTCAGATATATAATTATATATACACAAGATCCATATCTGTATTTTTTATCTTTTTTAATTTCATCTTTTGAGTCGAAATGCTCACATAATCCGTCCATATTTTTATGTAGACCTAGCTTATGCTAAGCCTATGCACTGAAACGAACTTCCATAGCGCTGCAACAGTTGCTGAAGCTCCATGCTGAAACTTCTGTAAGTTAGAAGATGCAGAGATCTTAAGTAAAGTGCAAAGCTCTGCAGCAATCGATTGGCAAATGGTAACTAATGCTAAAGCACGCAAGCAATCGATTGGGTAAGTGGAACTAATGCATATGCATGTTTATATGCAGACATCAAACGCTTGTGCCAATAATATGTGTTATCTATTTACGGACTGCGTAATTGGCCTTTCCCCCCATCATTAATCGTACTATAGCGTACACTGCAAGGAAGCTTCCACTGGATTCCGACAAGTAACAGCATATTCCTATTGAAAAAACACTGGGTTAAGCCTTGCGATAGTCTAGTGGTTGGCATGCTGGACTGTTAATCCAGAGGTAGGCGGTTCAAATCCCCGCTAGAGCAAAAAGAGTTCTAGATTTATGCTCCACTTGTGCCACCTAGCGAGCTCAGCTATAGAATGAGTACATTGAACGTATATTGTCAGTGGGAGGACCAGACAGCGAGGGAGAGAACTGATCTGACAAGCAGAGTTTAAAAGACCAAGTCGCTAACACTTCGTACCAATGGCAGCTTCTTGAGGCCTTTCCCCCTTTCTTGGGGGCTAACTTAAGGGATTACTCCTCTTCTTATTATGCTTACTCTTCTAAGATGGCAACGGTCACCGATCCTGCCTTCGCTGTTCCTACATGATCTGAATTTGTGAAAATGAAAAGGTTTATTACCTTTTGTATTCGACAGGGAATCAGGGTATAGTATTTGAACAGAGCATTTTATACGATTGAAAAGATGTTCTATGATACGTGTGCTTGCATGCTTATTTACATTTATACTTGAACCGTTTTCAGACTCATGGGTGAAATGCACGCATTTTTGTAGAATAACCCAAGGTTTTTCGTGTTGAACAGATTTTAAAAACTCATTTTGTAGTGCTGATTTTTAAATTTCGTAACCGTGTAAAAGAGTCATCGTGTGTTAAGTTTTATGCTTGTTTATGCTTGCGACTCTTCTTTTACATGCCTTTCGTCAAAGTATGTCTCGGTTATGGATAATTGATCTGATTACAAGTTCTTAAAACGATGTTGCTTGGATCTGAATCTAGAATCAGTTATTATAGTATGTATTATAAATTTATCAACGATGCTTAAAACCTAAACAGAGTGGTAGGACCATAGCATGAGTTTTTGTAACGAAATTCCCTTTTTCACTTTTCTTAATTTTCTTTATCCCTTCTACCAACTTTCCAAGATGGAAACAGCTGAGACAGATGCAAATTCGATTAACGAATTAATTTTATCCTGCCGTCTGTTCCTCTACCAACATCTATGTTCCCTGTCACCGGCAGGCCATTCTTACGTTGGCTTCACCTCTTGTTAGAGTTGCCTATTGTACGCAGCTGCGTTATCATAATTTTTCAGAGCAACTTGCATCGCTTTAAATCTATGGCCTCTCGTACTATCTCTTGCTCTCAGTCCCTCTCCTTGTATCTGTCTCTGTCTCTCCCTCGTACATTCTGCCGTTTATTTATCTAAAAACGAAAAAATCTTAATTTGGTTGAGCGTTCAGTTTTTGATGAGTTGCGGGCAGGTAATTCGAGATTATCACTGTGACTGAAGTAATCCTCGATTCTCCATCGCCCCCGAATGAGAATTCCTCGCTAAACAGTGGCGGTTTATGCAATTAGACATAAATAAATTAGTATCGGTGTGATTTAAATTGCTATTATCATGTTTAATTGTAAAATCTATTCCACCATACGTTCTATGCTTTCAATATTCTTCGCTGTCATCTTAATACGACCATCTTTATCAGCGATAAAACATACGCCATCTTCACGACAGCTACCAGCATCTTTGCGATCATCTGTACCACAGCCACAACAATCCCACCAGCATCATCAACTTACTTTTCCTGCCCTAATCCTGCATCTGTTTTTATCCTCATTGTTGGAGTCATCGTCGCCATCATCATTATCATCATCACCGCCACCACCACCACCATCAACAACAGCACTATCATCACCACCACCATCATCACATCGTCATCGTCATCATCGTCATCATTGATTAGTCATCAACCAATATCGACTCGTCATGACGCCATCAACAACGCTTCCATTATCATTAACATTATCATAAGCTACATCGTCATCCTGCTTGCAATCTTCATCCTCCCCTAATCATTATCTTCAACTTCCTCAGTTATTTATAACCTCATTCTGATGGCTCGTTCACTCACTCGCTTACTCTCTTCGCTCACTCATTCGTTTATTCACTTATTCTTTCGCTCGCTCATTCACTCCGATGCCATTAACAGATCTTTGAATCTTTCTAAATCTGTGCAAAGTGCATCTGTACTCCTGGCGTTTTGCACCGCGGAAAGATTTGGACGTGTCTGCGATGCGACTGGTGTTAATGAGATCACAGTCTAATCGCTGAGTCATCTGAGCCACACGTAGTTCGAATGTCAGCTTAATGCCAAATCATGACACATGACAGAATGAAGCGGATGAAAGCGCCGTCATCGACGTATTTCCTACTGGAATTCCAACCCGGTTTCAAAGAACCTGCTGCTGAAACCCTCAGCCTAATTAATGGAATTGTTTACGTAGTGGCCTATCGCACACACCAGGGCTACATATTGAAGCCTAGGATCAGTTGATACCACTTTAATTATGCGCCCTATTAATTATAGACCGTAATACTGCAGGGTAGAAGCAGTCTTTCACACCGTGCTTGCGCATAGGCTACATGTGTTGGCAGTTTTCAATATCAGGTCTCTTGAACAGAGAAATAAATTTTTGAAAAGAGAAACACATTTCTAACAGATCAAATCAACATAAAAATCACAGAAACATCAGAAGAATAAATCAAGGTTTGGTAGGCTACTTCCTGAAACACAGACAATGGAAGAGCAATAATGGAGAGACAAATGCATGTAGAACAGTTTTGATATCGCAAATGTCTTACTAATACCATGTAAGCTCACTTGTTATTTCGATACTGCTGTCCAAAGTCTGAAGAGGCTACGTTCTATATGAATCACTGACATAGCTCCAGGGACTTAGCTGGAATCCTAGACCCGGATAATCTGTCCTGTCGCCAATACTTCACTGATTGATACGGCGGGCTCTTCGAAAGTAGAATTCCTTCGGGGTTCCATTAGTGCCTCGTTTAGAGAGGTCAAGTGCGACTGGCCAGGGGTCAAGCACGCTCGACCAGCTGCTTCCGAGTGCCCTCAGTGACAGCTGCTGCTGCTGCGGCTGCAGATGCCGTGAGAACCAGTGGTCACTTCGATGCCTAGCGACCTCTTCACCAATTATGACACACCAGACCTGAATTTACGACAGTTTAATAAGCCAGATGAGAATGACAAGATCGGCTGACCACCGACTGAACGAACAGTCGCCGGCTCTCACTCTTATTAGGCCCTGGAACTCTGCTCAGACGAACCCTGGATAACGAACACCAACGCCATGCATGTGATGACGAACTAATTGGATGTGCAGCAAACACAGGTATAACTGGCATAAAGTTTAAAATATAACTTCAAATCAATTTCAAGTCAATGTCATATGCTATAGCTCGCAGCGTTTGACGAACAACGTTACTGTGAAATACTTAAAGGCTCTATAAAAATCGCCACAATGATACACTGCATTCTACACCATTCTGTAGGCTAAGTAGTTACATCGGTAGTCAACTATATGTTAAAACAAACTGAGTCAAAACTAAGCCCTGCAGGGGCGGATCCAATATTTTAAAGTTGTGGGGGCCAAGTAATTAATGGTGGAGTCTGAGGAGTAATAAGAAAAACAAGTAAGAGAAGGGAAGCTTACGGACGCGTACGTCCCTTAGGCCTATACCCCGTTAGCCGGCCAGTGTAGAGGAATGCCACAGTTGTTCTGCCTTCAAATAGAACGAGAACAAGCAGGCATCAAGCATCAAACGCATCAGCGCCAACAGACCGGAACTAGCCATTTGACAAAGTCTGCACGATAGCTTCTATGGCGCAATCGCCAAGTGCAAAAGAAGTCAGTCGATGGCACCCCAAAGTCTAGCCGCAAATACGATTGAATTCGTGAAAGCAGCAGTTCAGTCCAAGTAACCACATATATTATTACCCGCAAAATATGCAATGGCTTAATGGATTAACCCATATACATATCCATGTATACGTGCATACATAGATCTGGGGTCACATGGGAAAGTATAAATATCTGAAGCAGGTGTATCAGTAACAATATAAGCCAGGCGATGTTACTGAACAGATTTCGTCCTCATGGAATCGCCTGCCCTCAGCAGCAATCCAACCTCAGTCGCTGCCTCCATTCCACCCGTTCCTCTGACGCCGAACCTTAGCTTAGCAGCCTACGGACGGACGGACGGACGGACGGACGGACGGACGGACGGACGGACGGACGGACGGACGGACGGACGGACGGACGGACGGCCATAGGGTTCGTGGTCACTTGAGATGGAGTTTTATAAACAGCCAGTTGAGCGCAGAACGACGCCCCCTCTCGTCGTAAACTGAACTACACATGATCCGTGGCCACGATATTCGCCGGTGCGTGCCCGCGCGCATCTGCATAATATACAGGCCCAGTGCACCTCATCTTCTGCTCGATCAGCGGCGGCCAGCCTGCCCATCATCCGCTGCCTTCTCCAGACCAACTCCGATCGACCGTAGTAAACGATACGCTGCCGAGGCACGCCGAAAGCTTTTAAAGACGAAACCCTATACCACACAGGACGCCGACGAAACTCTGCTCGAAAACGTCAAGAAAATTACTGTGAGAAAAGAAAACCATGCAGATGCCCGTGCGTGTGTGTGTGCTGCCCCGAGCGGCCGTTTCATAGCTTAGCTCGCTCGTTCGGATCGCAGTTCATAAGAACACAATTATTATGAACGTCGAGGGCCAAGACTCAGCCCCCGCCGCCGTCTACATGGCATCGTAGGCGGCTGACTCCCTCACCGCCGCCGCTCCGACTGTCTAATGGGCGCCGCCATCCTACTATAGAAGGGCGCGGCGCATGGAGCCGATTACATGCACGCAGAACGAAATACGACGTCCGTCCGTCTGTCCGCTAGATGTCTATAGTGTTCGGTCCGTCGGACTAGAAGCGACTTCTCTGCAACCGACGATCAGCGCTTGAGATCCGAAATTCCGTCTCCTCCTTTCTGCATTAAGCAGAAACACTCCGTAGTCCCTAAATTACATGGCTAATGGGCGCCTAAATCGCCGACTTAAGAGGTTTCATTCTGATTTATTAAACGTAATAAATAAGTCGATATAAATTACATATGTATAGGCATGTTCTGAGCGCATGTGAATTACATATGTAAATGCATATCGCAAGAATGGGACGGACGTATGTCGCATTTCAAATGTTTCAAAGTATACATACATAGATCTGTTTCTCTGCACTATAGGCTTGTTTTAAAACGCCCTGATTACATTATTAGCCTACTGAATCATCGTTTTAAGTAATGCTTAATTATCATTTAGATATAAGACAGTTAGCAAAGTGTATCAGCGAATGAGATTAAACAACGAGTAAACCTCAGACTCCAGTTGCCAGGAGTTGTATAATTGTTATTGTAATTCACAGATTTATGCATAAATTTATGCATGCAAAAATGTCGTTAATACAATTACAATTACAATATACAGCGCCACTTCAAGATACATTCATCAGACGCGAAAATCTAAGCAAATATATGTATATATGCATAAACATTTAGGCCTACTTAATATTCGCATCCAAGCTAGACGGCTTACACGGCTCATATGTTAGTATACCTATACGTCGATTTTCTACAGCTCCCGTCTAGCCCGGACCCTACCCATTTTTCGGTGAATTTATCGTTTGAGTTTCTTGCCGCTGCTGCCCTTTTTAATTGGCGCCAAACCGTTTTAGATCCCCAATGTGACTCAGCCTAGCACGGTCTGACAGAAACAGAAGCACAGATCGTGATAGCCCGAGATACAAATCTCTAAAATATAGTCACGATCGGTATGCGAAACGACATCCTCACGCACAGATGCGCCTCAATGCAACGTAGTCTCGTTCTAAATAATGGTGTTACAGAAATAAGGTCAGGCTAGATGAGACCAGGTCAAGTGAGGTCAGGCCAGCGCAAATGACTAATGTTAGATCTCAACATATATGTCGACAATGACAAGCTTCATATATATATATGCATATGCATATACATATACATATATATACATATGCATATACACACATATATGTATATATATATGAACAAGATTCTGAGTATGCCAGACATGACGACTGACAACATAACATATGGTGACCCCGAATTGCCTTTCTCAAATGTCGCACCTGGTCTCAGCGTTACCAGATGACCGCCTCGTGTTATATTTTTAAACCGAACACAAGACAAATGGTAGGCATTAAAATAGACCGAATGTAATGCAACGAGACAGCGATATGGCGCTTCATAAAGAGTCCGAAAGCACGGCTCAGTAAAGTAAGCTCAATGATAAGGAACAACAGGTGATAAAAAGGAATAAGTTGACTTATAGAGATCAGTAACTGATAAGAAGGAACTGTGATAAGCCAATTAAACTGTTGTGTTTGCTTTAAACGTCGTCCTTGGTCTTCTTTGGTTTCCGATTGAACCGCTTATACATTCTCTCCTTGTCTTTGACTCCAGCGAAAGAGATTCCGCAATGAAAGCAGTCTGACCGATACGTTTTGATGTAGTACACCTTCGTATTCTCAGTGGAAATGTATAACAAACACAAACATTGAAACTGTAATCAGAGAATACGGCGAAGGCTGAGAGGGGGTGGAATAAAGGATATGCACGGAGGAAGATGGAAGAAAGGGATGAGAAGGAGGTGGAGCAGGATGGACCCACCAACGAAGACAGGTCCACTGTCACTGCTCAGCACTTGCACAGCAGGAGCCAGCTCTCAGATAACGATCGGCGACCTTAATCTTAAAAGCCCAGCGCATCAATTAATACAACGCCGAAATAAATACACCGAACGACCGCGATGCCACACGGATACGGAGCCTGCTGCTTTTATCTGATTCACGCAACAGCCGAGGAGATTTTGGAGGAGGAGTAGGAGGAGGAGGAGGAGGAAGAAGAAGAGAAGGAGGAGAAGGATGAGGAGGGGCTGGAGGAAGTACAGGAGCGCAGAGGAAGAGAGGTATCGTGCCGCACGATAATCCGATGGTTCGGGCTGGTGCTACTGTTGATTGTGCCGAAGATGGCTCAGTGATAACCGGCGTCAGCTGCCACGGCTGCTGCTGCTGTTGCTACGTGACCAGCTCCTTTATCGGTTCATTCATTCGTCTCCTCCGTATCTTCTCCATCTCAAGCCGATCTATGGCTATTAACGTCGACCTATAAAGCCCGGCAGCACGGGCAGCGTCAACAGTCCAAAGAAAGTGGAGGCCCTCCAAGGGACGGGAGGGGAGGGGAGTGGGTGGGAGGGAGGGAGGGAGGGAGGCACCGAGCGTGGAGGGGCAGAGGCAGAAGATCGAGTAGGTAAATCGACTCTGCGCCGAGATTCTGCCTTTGAGATAAGACCGTATTATGGCCGGGAAATGGCGCATCTTAAGTGAAAACCAAGTACCGGCACTAGTCGTCTCAGTGACTCGCCGCCAATGAAGCCTCTAATATGCCGACCGACCGCCCGACCGCCCGACCGAAGGGCCTGGTTGTCTCAAGAGATGCCTTCCACTTTTTCCACTGTTTTCTGGAGATGCTATCAGCCGGAGAGCGGTAATTATGATGAAAAGCGAATCACTCGCTTGCGCGCAGATTCCATCGATATGTATAATTATACAACTGTACGATCTGTGTGCGTCCACGCGCGAATGAGGTCCTTAGATAAACAAATGCAGGCTCTCAAATTGAGAAGGCGATGCTGGTTGATGCGTATCTTAGCAGCGGCTGCTGCGGCAGCGATCTAAAGTGCCGAGCCAAGCCACGAAGTCTTCCGATAGCTCGACCGCCTGTATTTCGTCCTACCCTCCGTTTCCCTTTCTTCGTCGTTTCGTGGTGGGCGACGTGTTTCTTATGTCATGAGGTCCGGCTTGTTTTGACATCGTCTCGACGATATGCGGTCATTTCGGTCATTAATAAACCCTTAAAAACACACAACGACGCCGGGTAAACGAAACTTAACCCAATGCTTTATGACTGCCAAATAGATCGTTAGAGCATCTATATTCTGTATGAAGCAGGACAGTCAATAATCGGCTAAATGTCCGTAGCTGGTACCAAAGGGACGTCAGCTTTAAAGCATCTAACGAACACGGGAGCGGCTGTTAGGCGCTCTTTCAAGTTAGGCTATAGATGGCGTAATTTTTGCAGTCATAATATGTATAATATGTAATATATTCATATATTGCCTATATGTGGGTCGTTATTTGTGCTACGTTAGTCTATTGGCTTTTAGATAGGCCTATTTATACAACACTGAATAACCACTTTTACTGATGATAAAATAAGTCGGTATAATAGGCAGGATTTCGTATAACTGAAGTGATAACCATTTACCGATATAATAAATATATATATATACATACATATATATGTGTATGTGTCGCAATATATATGCAGAATATGTAATATATTCATATATGTGGGTCGTTATTTGTGCTATGTTAGTCTATTGGTCGTACACATGTAAAAACTGCGCAGTTTGATAATGTGTGTTAATGGAGTGTAAAAACTGCACACTTTAACAATGGGTGTTAATGGGGAGTTACAGTTAACACTCATTCTTAAACTGTGCATTTTGTGGCATTAATTAGTGTCATCAGTGTAGTTGTAATTAGCAACAGCGGTCACTATGTGAGATTCTTAGTCTAGTGCCGTTGAAAACAGGAACTAAAACTTAGGTTAGGAGTAGAAAATTATTTTAAACATGTATTTACACTAATTTGCTTCGATATAGACCTATTTGCTCGGTAGCATTCTATAGCAGTATTATTTTCTGGTCATAAAATTTTTTGAATGCACTAATTATAATTTGTACCATTATCGTGCAAATTGGTATAAATCGTTTAGAGTAATTATTTTTATGGTCTTTTAGTTGCTAGGCTTATTTCTGTTTCGGTTCCTTCAACACGCGGCAAGATCCAACATTTATAAGAGTATTAATCCTACTTTAGACATGTAATTGTCGTTGAAATCCCACTGTTGGGTAGGGAACCTCTTTCAGTTTAAAACCCGGTCACTAGGAGGTTGATTGTCGAGCACTGGCTTTTAAAATCCACAATTATAGCTATCATAGGGGCAAAGTTAAATGATGTAGGTGTTGAATCGGTTTTAAACTCAAACACCGAAAACACACAATCAATTTCTTGTTATCATAACTGTTTTCTTACTATCGTAACTGTAAGCTGTATCCTTTATTCCGGCTTTTATATTGTTTGAGTCTTACGAGTTTTCCAGCAATCATCTTGGGGGCTTAGATAAGTTGCTTTTCTTTCCGTATCATCGAGTAACTGATCAATAACCCATCAGATCAGAATATCAGTCGTACTGGAATTGGAATTGGTAAAATTGTATGGCCAACCCAAGACTCAGTGGGAATGTCAGCCAATGGTGCAGTTCCTTAAATATAGATTTAGCCCCCCTAGAGTGTGGACCTTTGGGATAGGCAATGGATCCAGAAGTTTTGTAAAAGGGGGCAATTAATTATAGTCCAATTTAATTTAATTTCGCCAACAATTTTGACGACCTTTTCGTCATCGAAATATTATTTGACCTTTTCTTGAATCTCCGCCGTTTATTAAGGAATTGCTTGGCAACTTCTACAGAAAAACGACTACTTAGGCTTAATTGGATGCCTTTCGCCTATTCATTAACTTTTTTTCCCAGCAGGCCTCCAACTAATTTAGCCAAACCCGAACTTAGACACACCAAAATGTTGAATCTGTAGGGGGTACTCTGCTCCTCAGTTTTTAGAGTGGAGGTCACGGTCCTCTGGCTTCCTGGGCCGATGCCCTTGAGCTTCCCTATTTTGTCGTTACCTCTAAAAACAGTTAACATTTAGAATTGAATTGAATACGTCTTGTAAAACTAAATGTGACCGGGAGCTGTTATAACTTAAAATTTGAAAGTGTCTGTAATCTATAAAAAATGGCGACATTCACGAACTTTTATTGACAGCACAATACCCCGATGTCACTGATTTGCTGAAATACTTACTAATTAGCTGTTGTTTTTCCATCGTCTGCAGCTGTGGGTGTTGTGTCATTTGTCTGTATTGAAGTATCGTACCACCCATGCATAGCATATGTATGTATATGTATATCTGCATGTATTGGCTATGCTTGTGTTGATATAATTGTGTATATATGAGTATACATATATGTATACTTGTATGTTTATATATACATATATGGGTCAGTAAATATGCAAGTATATATATGTATGTGTATATGTATATATCAATATATATAATATATATATCTTTGGTTACCTGATTGTTCGCTGGGCAGTGTAGGCTTGTTTTTGCATCACTTGCTTCATAAATTACTTTACGGGCAAGTGGACTGTCTTAAAGGGCAGTCGTCAAAATCAACATCGATGATTGGCCACCCACACAGTCACAAAGACCTGCCAAGCACCCGACGAATACCAGGTCAAGTCTGCGGATAATTAGCCCATGAATGGCGCAACAACCACAACGCTGTTTACACCAAGGTTGCCTTGGCAGCCTCCAGAGTGTCTAGCTGGCATCAACGAATGTCCCATCAATTCTTTGTCGGTCAGCTATTTATGCCAGTGTCTACTGATGACCCCTGCACTCGCCAGATGACGCTGTCTTTGGTGAATTACGCGACCAGATAAGAGTTGGAGGTTCTTTAAGTGAATCGATTCTGTCAAATCTGTTCTAAGTTCTGACAGTAACTCTGTGTTTGTCAGCCCAACGTATGATTTCGCATCTGTGAGTCCGACTATTGTTTCAAAATACATATAATTCTGCAAACAAATGGAACTGCTGTTAGCTTTCGATGCTGGTAGTTCCCACTGATCCATCTCACTAATTAATCGCACCCTGGCGATTAATCTGAAATATATAAGAAAACTGGAAATATTTATTAGACTAAGAGAATATATCAAATCCATATACAATGAAGTTATCCTTCGTGAAACACACGTTAGTTAAGTTTAGGCTACTGGTATGTTTCGGAACGACCGTCGTCTTTGATAAGAGGGCTTCGATATGTAATTTGCGCCAATCCTGTAAACTGGCTATGAGAGGTTGATATTAAACTATTAACATATGAAAATTTCAGTGTCGTATAGACCTATAGATGGCTAGGAGCTTCTCAGCTGATACTGGCAACTGATTTTAAGCCGCTGACTTATCTTATATGGGGCGTAGACACCACAAAAGTAATACATACATACATACATACATACATACATACATACATACATACATACATACATACATACATACATACATACAGACTTACATACATACATACATACATAATACATACATACATACACATGCACGTACCTACGTAAAATATTACAGGCACTAGCAGATAATTGGAAAAGTGAAGTCCATTTCCAGATAGTGGGACGAATTTTGGAAAAGACTAATCCTGGCCCTCCTCCCTGTGAGAGGGATTTCTGCTATACACAACCTCAAACATAGGCCTGCATGGCAAAGCGGTCTTTATATTACGGGATTGTGAACGATATGGGAGGGAGCTTTTGCTTTCGAATAATTCGCCACCGACGATACGTTCTTCGCGTGGATCTGGCTGGCAGACGATTTGCATCTGGCCGTATTTACCACGGACAGAATTACGCGGCGCAGTCGGGACGATGATTGGAAACGACAACATTGATGTAACGTTGTCGTCCACCGGAGATCGTCTTTGTTTACCGGCGTTTATCTTCCCTTTAACAACAAGCCTCCATCGACGCATGTAATCTTTCTTTCTCTCTGCTTCTCTCTCTTCCCTCTTTCTCTACCTGTCTCTGTTTGTCTCTGTCTGTCTATATGTTTCTTTCTCTAACCTCTTTGTCTTTGTTTGTTTGCCTCTGTCTGTCTGTCTTTCTCTTTCTTTATTTCTGTCTATCTCGCTTTCTCTCTTTCTGTGTCTGTGTCTGTCTCTCTCTGTGTCTGTGTCTGTCTGTCTGTCTCTCTCGCTCGGACGACTCCTTATTCTCATACCATTCGTCGCTACTACTAATTCCAACATCTGCCGCTTGGAGGCCGCACATCGCCGACAGATGGCTTACAGCCTGAGTTAAATAGGACAAACGCATGTAGCACAGTAAGGCTTACCTTACCTTCACAATCTGTCTCAATCTGCGCTGTCTCCTCAGTAGTGAAGGTCTTTGAATACGCTTCTTGACTTGTATGTAAGTATGTATGTATGCATGCATGTGTGTATGCATGTATGTATGTATGTGATTATATAGCGCCTTTTAAGAAACTCACAAACGCGCCTAAGGTTGCTAACAACTTACACTCGTTTGGTTTTAAAGTAGTGCAATTTAAAAAAAAAACAAGTTCTCAGCGCCATACAAAAGTGGCGCCATCAGCAACCAGCTTGAACGCCGGCGCTATATCAATTCAAGTCCACAAGAGCCAAATCGTTGAGGTCAGTTTCGGTGCTGGATCAGAATCGAGGATTTCTCCGACGATTTCCAATTTCCAACATCAGCTGCTCTGTTCACTATTTTAAATGTCGCAGTCAGTTTCTTAGTTACATCGTGTGCGAAACTAATTAATTTGTGTTAATTTGAGTTTTGCTTCAAGTTGACAGGTTCAGTCTTGCCAGGTTCAACCTTGCCAGGTTCAGTCTTGTCAGGTTCAGTCTTGTCAGGTTCAGTCTTGTCAGGTTCAGTCTTGTCAGGTTCAGTCTTGTCAGGTTCAGTCTTGCCAGGTTCAGTCTTGTCAGGTTCAGTCTTGTCAGGTTCAGTCTTATCAGTTTCAGTCTTGTCAGGTTCAGTCTTATCAGTTTGTCAGGTTCAGTCTTGTCAGGTTCAGTCTTATCAGTTTCAGTCTTGTCAGGTTCAGTCTTATCAGTTTCAGTCTTGTCAGGTTCAGTCTTGTCAGGTTCAGTCTTATCAGGTTCAGTCTTGTCAGGTTCAGTCTTGTCAGATTCAGTCTTGTCAGGTTCAGTCTTATCAGGTTCAGTCTTGTCAGGTTCAGTCTAGCAAAGGTTCAGTCTTGTCAGATTCAGTCTTGTCAGGTTCAGTCTTATCGGGTTCAGTCTTGCCAGATTCAGTCTTGCCAGGTTTAGTCTTGTCAGGTTCAGTCTTGCCAGATTCAGTTGTGTTAGATACATAACTGAGTGCATAAGGTGCGCGTTTCTTCTGTACTTGTTAAACAAGTCTCTGCGTATAATCCCGCCCACAATTTCGTTCGCATCGACCGATTACTGGGTTGACTCGGAGGGCAGCGGAGGCGGCAACCCGTGCTGTTGGTGGCCGCCTTAGACGGTTAGCCGCTCGGTTGGTCGGTCGGTCGGTCGGTCTGTGGTGGCTCAGCGGTAAATCGTCTGCGATGGGAAGGGCTTCGCGTACGGCGGCCACCCATGCAGATCCGGCGTGCGTGTGTATTGCTTAACTGAGGAGCCAATGTTTAAAGTAGATATTCGGAGGAAGGCGGAGTAGAGAGACTTCATTTGATACGCGATCGTTATACAGAAATCCCAGAGAACGATCCATACATTGAACAGATGCTCCTTCTCTCTCTCTCTCTCTCTCTCTCTCTCTCTCTCTCTCTCTCTCTCTCTCTCTCTCTTCACTCTGCCTCCCCGTTGACCCTTTCGCTTAGTCTACCTCTCTTCATATATGTTTTATCTTTTGTGTGTGTTTTTCTTAATCGCCGACTTTCACTGTCTCTTATTTTCTGTCTGTCTGTCTGTCTCTTTTCATGGTCTGTTTATCTCTCCTTTCTGCTCGTCTTGTTCTATTAGTCGATGTTTGTATTTGTATACCTCTTGGATGCTGACTGTGTCTGCATTTTGTCTCAGTGTATATGTGTATTTCTCTACATCTCTTCCTTTGTACCTTTCGGCCACCAATTCATTCTCGCTTTTCGTCTTTGTCTGTCTCCCTCTCCGCCACAGATTCGCATAAGACGATGCATGTGCACCTCCGTCTTTCAACGCAGATAAACGATGACAACAGAACAGTCGACCTGAACAACTGAAGGTCTCTTCTAACCGACAAATGAGGTCAACTGGTGCATCAAGTCAACGTTTCCATCCGAAATAACCAAAGACTATTCCCATATTTTTGAAGATCAGCTTCCACACACGCAACCATATGGTAAATACATTTACCATGCGCATGCCTATGGTTCGTGACAGTGGGTGCGTTGGTGCGTGGGATGAAAACTGAACTGAAGCGATCAGCAGGTCCTAGCTGAATACAGGTAACGCTGAGTGTGCGTGATAGTCAAGTGGTTAGCGTGCTGAACTGTCAAGTGACAGGCCGGGGATTCAAAACCCCGCCAGGGCAGATATGATTCTAAATTCCCTAGCCAATTAACTCACACGTGAAATGAGTACAATAGCTGTGCAGAGTGGGTTGGAAGATCAGGCGGTAGAGAGAGAACTGCTGACCCGCCCTCATATGCCGAGGCTGAGAAAAAGAAGTAGCACTCCATGCCAATGCCTGACTCTTGGAGTCTAGCCTATATGACTGCTCTTTTTCGTCCACGCTAGTAAGATTGATGAAGCAGGAGTTCAACACTAGATAAGCTCAGTAGCTGATTTACTATAGGTACAAATTAAGTCATAGCCCAGGGGCGGCCCATTCCAAGGGCGGCAAAACTTACAAATTCAAAAATTGTAGGCCAACATTAAATTGAATTTAAAACTGTATTTTAAAGTTGTGTTGTTCTTAGTGTTGTCTTCGTGTCTGGTGTTGTCTGAAGTAAAAACGAAAAAGTTAAAATTTTGAAACATAAATATTAGGGGCGGAAAAAATTTGGCAGATTGTTAAATCTGTTTCTGGATAAGTTGTAATTGTTACTCGCTACCAGTTTGTGGGAAGACCCAGTAACTACAGGAGGACAAATTTGTATGTGTGCGAAATGCTAACAAAGCAAGAACCTGCTTGGTATCTGGCGTGGGGCGAAATAATGATTTCTGTAAAAATGTATGTGTTCAGAATAATTTCTATGGGTATTCGTGTTAACTATTTTGCTTACAGTCTGGCATAGATCCATAACACACAACCATCCTGAAAGCTGCTATCGTATCTACACTGACAATATCAAGCCCACCATCATACCAGGTGATGTCTGTCTTTGGCAAAAGCGTTTGTCACAGCGCCGTCGTTGACGAGGAAGCTGGTTCGCATACCTATAATGGCGTGACGTCCATTCGAACGAAGCGGTGGTGAAGGATCTCAACCGATAATTGATTGAAAAAATAGCAGGATACGGTGGCTATAGAACGTTCTCATGTAATCATACATATACTTACAACCATGTTAATGGTCATATATGCAGACTTAAATGTGCAGCCGTGGAAACATTATCCGCCAAACTTAATTAATAAAAACCTAGCTGGTGGATCACTTGTAAAAACAAGTTCCATAATTTCTTTACTATCTAAATAATTCCTTATTCCTTAATAATACTAAACTGCCGCGATACGTATACTAGACTAGCAGTAGGTGTCGTGTTAACCAAAGTGGTTGCTGTTAACTGGTTTTGTTCATTTTCAAATGTTCTCGATAATTCAGTTTGCTCTGCGGAGTAATTTTAAAGTCTTATTTGGATTTTTGGACAGTATTTGGACACTTCTTGTCACCAAAGCCACTTCAGATCAGTCGACGTTTAACAGGTTCACTGATTCCCGTTAGGACAGTATCAAGCATCACATTCACCCTCTGCGGCGGCGGACACTCGGATTGGGTGATGCAACGGTGAGGCAGGGTCTCTGGAGGAGTGGCGTCGACCGTCCATCATGGAAGGTTTCTGCGGGCAACCAGCCGGTTATAATGCCTATTAATGTTAATATTAATGCCTGTCCTCTACAGTTAGTGTGAGTAACCTGAGTCAAAGTCACACGAGTCAACCGTGTGTTGCCACCGCGGTACCCTGAAGTTACCATATCTGTCCAGGACGCAGCCTATCCGAATTCCGCGTTTTCTACCATCTGCGAGGGAGTGCCAGCGCCAGTGCCAGTCAGTGAGCATAACCGTGCTCCAAGAACGCTTAATTCAGCTGACGTCATTCCTCATACTCTATGCAGAACGGACCGGAAACTCTGAACATGGTTATCAAGTGTCAGCTGTGGATGGGACTATACTAACAACTGTCGTATGGAATAGGGTTGTGCTAAAAGCTCTGTTCCATCCGAGCTGTTGTTTTCTGTGAAGGTGACAACCACTATTCCGATAATAAAGTATATTGACATTACGTTCTGAAGACGCAGACTATTTCGCAGTTACAAACAGTTGATCTGATATATCGGAACATGCAGACGGCACAACAATTCGTATGATGGAGGACTAATGCAATCGACGAATAAATTCGTCGTCAACTTTTGGAACAAGCTTCACCTGATTCCGGTATTTTCCAAATGCGACTCACACTAACCGATGACCAGCCTTCCGGAACTTGTGTTCTGCGCTCAGCATCTTCATATAGAAAACTTGGGTCTGCTGGTAGCCGTTTCCAGACTCCATCTTATCGTATTTGTAATTTCTTTGAGTAGCATAGCTTCAAAGTTGTAATTAGCTAGGCCTAATTAATTCGCTAATTGGTAATTTGATTGGCTAATTAGCAAAATGACAATTTCCTTAACACAGTTTATTCTTGTTATCCTTATTCTTCTTATTATTATTCTTGTGCTGCAACCTCTTACTTATAAAATTCAATTGCCTATATTCAACAGGGTTTTGATTTCTTTTAAAATATTAGGTTCAAAGTGCTAAGAAGCTAATTAATTCGCTAACTGGTACGTTACCCAAGTAAAAATGGCCATGATATAGCTGTGATAGGAAATAAAGTAGAGAAAACTGGAAAACTAAAGAGACAGAGTTGCGAAATGTGTGGAAGTGCAAAAGACATGAGCAATCTAGAAATCAAGAGAAAAAGCGAGAAGTCAAGCAAACGGCGCAGAAGAGACAACAGAGCATGAGAATTCATTGGATACTGAAACATCTTTGGTCGTATAACATACCATGACTAGGGTTTCAAGTGATTCAGAAGACATATTTTAATTATCTGCGTTAAAAGCACTGTAACCTTATAAAAATGTTTATACACCACAGAAATAAAACACGAGGCATCTTCCAGTTAAAATCGTTATTCGTGACAAAATCGTGAATGAATCATTACGAAATAAGACCCATTTGTATCAACTTGCTTTTCTTGTCTGTAACCTCCGCGCCTACAATTCGTAGATTCCTCGTTCAGCTGATAGACTGCTCATGCTATGCTATCCTGCTTCTGTTTCCGCACCATCTTATGGCCACCACTGCCACGGTAGCACCATGGTGCCTCCCCCCCCACTTCACCACCTCGGTTCTAACCTGACGCCGAAACTGACCAGGCTACCTGGCTCTTATGGACTTCATTTGATACCACGCTAGTGATTATACTGGAGAGTTAAGTAAGTAAGCAAGCAAGTAGCCTTGTATTTATGTAAGACAAACGCTCACATTTTACAAAATGTACACGTGATGTAGCCTATTTAACTGCAACTGGCATTCATGAAAAACCCCAAAAGGCCTATCCACAGCAGCTAGTATGAGTGCATAAGACACGCGTGATGATGGTAGGCCTATACAAAGAGTTCGAAGAACGGTAAGTTAGTACTCAGTAGCCGATTGATGTTGTCAAGATGACGCCAAATTCGAAGTACCCTATAGCCTAATGTTCGGTATCAGAAGACTGTCGCCGACTTGATGCATCGAGATTCTTGGCCACAGGTGTGCTGTTAGCATCTTGACATTGAAATTCGCAAGCTTACTGATTAAGCACGCAGAATCCCCTAGTAATTCGTTGTTAGTTCACGATCCATAGCATAGCGGTGGGCCGCCGGTGGCCACGCGGCGACGATCGTCAGCGTCGACGAAGTTATTTGAAAGCAGTAAAAATCAACGCCGTTGACTCAGTATGCACATCAGAAACGGACTCCGATGCAAAATTTTTCCGAATTCACGTGATCTTTCCAAACAAATGGTTATAGCCCAACAAAAATATAGGGCTTACCTTTCTTCGGAACAACAGTTTTACTGGCGACCGGATGTGCCACCACCGAGACTCCGATTTACATTATATGTACATTACATATGGCGTGTTAATAAATTCATTACTTACTTAGATCATAATTAAATCACAGAATTCTTAGAATTACAGCTAACATTTCGCGTGATCTATCGCTCAACATCACATTCTTCTGGACTTTTTTCACGGCAACGCACTCTGGCGATTATATAAAAAAGATATGCCATCTAGGGACTCTACTGAGAACCAGCGGAGGGCGTGCTTTTCAATAACTTCCGGATCCTCGTGGGTGTTTGAGGAAGGTAGAGTTCGTGTCGATATTACAGGGAGACTTCGTTCGTTTTGTTTAATGCAATTTGGTGCGGGATTGGCAAGCTGAAATGTCTCACCAGAGTGGAATTACAGGTCTGTGCTGCGTATGATATGAACCGTAATGGCTTTAGAGTAGTCGTGATTTGAAGGGGTTAATATAGGGCCTAACTCACGAGTTATGCAGCTAAATAAATCCAGTATTCATTACACACCAAACGGAGGTGGTGTCGGTGATCCACGATAAGTTACAGAACACAATTCTTGTTTTGATAAAAACTTGTGTGCAGTGTATCATTGCCATATTTGTTATTAAGGAAATGCCAAGATGCAAAAGCATGGACTTTTCGTTTACATTTGTAATTATTATAATCGTAAACGCATACTTATATAGCGCATTTTAAAGATACGCATCAGAGATGCTCCTGACCTGACAACACGAACCATGATAGTTCAAGCGCTTATGGAATAGAGGCAGATAGACCAAGGAGCTCATGTCGTAGGCTGCTAGGCAACTTATTCCACAAAGTTGACCTAACCACAGCGAAGCTTCTTACTGCGTCGTGGAATTTCGGGCTGGTGGGACGACCAGGTCATCTTGTGCAGAAGAACAAGGGGATCAACAGCCAGGAATGGATGAGACTTCCTGCGATAAGATGGAGCACAACCTGCAAGGCAGCTATGCACTAGCATTAACGTATTAGACTCAGTGTGTTTATCCATCACTGACCAGTGCATTTCCTCCCACATAAAATTGGATATATGCTCAAACCTAGGTATACCTTCAAACAGCCATGCCAAAGCATATAACACAGACTGTAGACAATAACAAACAGATTTCAGCACCTGCTACCAATTATCAGTATGAGAATAAAACAGTGACTAAAACAATTAACTAATTTGACTATATCACATTGATCTGTTTCCGGGGTTGGCACTTGAGCATTAGCGAAGTGGCCAGTGGGAGAAAAGAAAAATGGGTGGTTATGATGGGGTATAGCCAAAATTTTCTCATAAGTTTCTGTGCAAATCACAAGTGGCCTCAGATATGGGGGTTAAAATATAGCTTCCATCCTAAGTTTATTTTATAAAGCAAAAACCCTATGACAGCATTTCTTTAAAATATTTTATTGTGACACACCTTTTGTTATGGAAAATGCTTCATTTACCATGGCTTGGCAATTTTTTTCATTTTGATGTTGTTGCTTCCTGGGATTTATTTCCAGACTGCATTTTGGATGAACACTATTAGTTCCAAATGCATTATTTGGTCCAGCAATAATTTTTTCTGCAGCAGACCTTAAGGTTTTTTATTTCAGTTTGATTTGAAAATGTTTTCTACTGTTACCAGGAAGTGATGAACTGCGTGACTTTTTTGCAAATTCGAAAGATGGTCAGGTTCGACTGATGAAAATTGGAATTGTGAATGGTAAGTGTTGTATGTTGTTACCACAGAAGAGTCTGTTGCATTGTCAGTGTTGTTTCTGAGACATTTGACTCTGATCAGTCGACTCTGAATCAGTTCTAAGTCCCCAAGCTTACAATGCTCAACAAGATTTCAGACCAACTTAAATCAGATGGTACTTTATTGCACCCTACAAATCTACATGTCAGTACCCAGTGTTGAGTCCACACGAACATAGGTGGAATATAGAAAAAATAAGTCCAAAAGGGACAAAGGTCCTAATAGCTGAACTGACTGTTTTTTTTATCAGCAGTTAAACACTAGGTGGCAATTGTTGATAATCCTGTTGAAGAATGAATTTTGTTTTATAGCCTCAGTCTTTCTAAATCAACAGAAACGTGGCTTCTATATTTAAAATCTTTGTTCCAATTTGGCAATAAATGTAATTTGCATCAGTTGTGCATACAGGTAATACAATAAAAATAATACACCAGAAACTCGTAGTAATGCAGGATGTCAGGACCAAGGGATTGTGGGTTATGCTTTCATACTTACTTATTATAGGGGCAGGAAGATAGTCTGTAGGGACAGTTGAAGTTATGGCGGTTGTAAAATGGGACACAACAAGAAAAGGACATCATGAAACTTGGATTTGTGGCTTGTTTTCAACTTAGTGACCAGCTCACGACACTGGGTGTTAGAGCTTTAACAAGAACTTGTTAACTGCGTGTTTTCATCAGAAACTGTTGTAATGAAAATATTTTTAGTTTGGATCCATGTCTTGACTATGTTATATCAGTATCTGTGTTATGATGAAGCATGTTGTAATGAGCCTGGTGTACAAATGAATTTAAAGATTACAGTCTAATCTAATCTAATCTAGCGACTTCTGTAGTGCTGTTTTCATAATGCCCAAGACATCAATCAATGATTGCTTCAAGTGAAATCATAATCAGAAGACCATAATCCATTGGAAAAGCCATGTCAGATTCACATAATCGTAATCATATTCGTAATCCCAAGATTTCTACAGTACCCAACGAAAGCCATGTCATGGGGACCAGCTTATTCACATGCATTCAGTCAAAGCATAATAGAAAGACGAAAGGGCTTCGGTTCCAGGTCAAGATCCAAAAGTCAGGCAGAAAGACAGCATGGCAGCTAAAGTGGATGATCTTTGGGATTGGAGCAGAAAGAGAGATAAGAGGAAGAAGGGGAAGTAGGATAGGATCTGTGAAGGAGGAATGTTTTCAGTTTTGAGTGATGTTGATTAGCAAATGTTTTTTCCAGATTTGTGGTATTAGAATAACTTGTTTTAATATTTCAGAGCAGCTGGTTCTCGAAGACAGCACCGGGCCATTAGGAACGTGGGAACAAGACATATCCTTGAGAGTGTCATGTTTTAAAGTTTTAACAATATTGTAACAGGTCTGTTAAGGACTTGATGTCTGGGAGGAAACTTAATGTTGAACATTTTGGAGGTTGTGTCAGATTTAGTAAAAGCTGAACTCAAAGTTGGTTGGAATAAATTATAATGATTTGTTTTAGATTACATGCTTGAGGCTGTTTGCTGGCTCCCAGTCCAACAGTGCATTGAGTGTAAGGTTTCATTGTGAGAATGATTTTGTCACATAGTTGCACCTGCATACTTGTATACTTGCAGCAGCTTTGCTACCCAGTCCCCGGTTTAATTGGGTGCAGATCGCTTTGCTGCAGGACCCAGGTTGAACTGGTTGTTCCCTTCATACAGACAAAGCAGTGTCTTTCTACAGGCTGTTTACCCAGAATAGCCTTCCTGTAGACCTGCATGAAATTCAGGCCAGGGATGTTACATGCACATTTAACCAGAGGTTAAAAAGTAATCAGAAAGCACTTTGTAGTAGTTATTTTGATAGAGTGCTAAATAAATTCACTGAAAGAATTACTGACTGAACGATGAGCCAACAGGATAGAAAAAAAATTTGTATAGATGCGGAGAAAGGATAAATAATTTCAACGAGGGATATTGAATGTGTGAATGATTCTTAACTTAAAGCACTGGGATGCACTTATTTTGCCACGGTTAGAAGATCAACAACCATGCTACATATTTTTCCGCCTGGATAATCGCAATGACTCTGGCTATGAATGGGTGTACATCACATACTCACCTGATTTCTCTCATGTGAGTTGATGATCTTTCTTTGAATAGGCAGTTGGTACAGTTTTGATCTGCTGTAGGTTTAAATATTTTTAAAGATATAAAAGGTTTGAAGCAGATTACTTTTCAATTGCGTTTTCAGGCCTCTAGTTCACTTGTCAAAATGTGATGTAGAGTAAATAGCAAATTATAGTAACATATTATAATATATAGAGCAAGGGTGAGTTTGAAAGTAACTACTTCGGAGACTTCCAACTCTCTCAGACACAACATCACATGAACAATGCTGAAGTCAGAACAAAACAATCAAACCTCTGTTGAATCTGTAAACTTCTGTGGTGCTTTGTAATGTATTTTATGTATTGATTATGATGTATTTGATTTTGTAAATGACTTTATGCAGAACTATACCTGATGAAATGATATTAGCATTTTTTAACCAGTCTGCAATGCTTTGTTTTGTTTATTAATAGGTTAGACAAAAGATGTTGTTTGCATCTACAAGAGCAACCCTGAAGAAAGAATTTGGTGGAGGACAAGTGCGGGATGAGATGTTTGGTACTGTGCCTGTATGTATTTTTGATTCAATTGAAAGCAAGCCATTAATTAATTCATTCGTTCGTTCGTTCATTCATTCAGAACATTGATATAGTGCCCCTTCAAGTAATATACCGAAAGGCACACCCAGCCCAACTCTGGCAAAAGAGAAAAGTGTTTCTAGTATCCTTCATTAGAAGGATATGGAGATTAAGAGGAAGGGAGGCCATTCCACACAGAGAATCCAACCACTGAGAAGGCGTGATGCTGCGTTGCTGTAATGTGTGCGAAAGGAACAACAATTTCGCCTTGGGTCATGGCACAAAGATTTTCACATCCTGCCAATCTGGAAACAGGGCAATTGAAAACCACATAACAGTAACAGCTCATTCAAGAAAAAATATTAATAGGCATCCATAGGTGAGATCAAAAGGGCAACAGGTCCTGCTAACAGGGTCAGCTAATTTTTTATAACAGATTTCTAGATGGCAGTTTTAGCAGGTATTTGTTTCATTAGTATTCATTAACTGTGCAAATGCAATATTTGTTCTGTGAATTATTCTTTTTCCAGAAAAAGTATTAGCCCAATATGGCCAACAAGTAGCACTTTACATGATTTCTAAACTGGTGCATTGTATGTAAATTAATTCTGTCATTAGGCTTAGATCTCAGATGATATATACTTTGTTTTGTGATCACCATCTACAGCATGACGTCAACCTGGTTGGGTATAAGAAGCATGTTGTGGCACAGCATGCACCAAAGCCTCTGACTTTTGCTGAGGAAGAGCTGGAGTTGATCAAACGCTCAGAGGCAAGTGAAGTTGGCATTCGTAATTCTACCACATCGTCATCTAATGACCTGGCTTGTACAAGTCTGTAATAAACTTAAATAGACTAAATATACATTTTCTGGCAAATAATTATATTCTAATTTAAGTCCCACAACGACTTTAGTTGTATGAAAAACAGAAACTTCATATTTCTTTAACATTAATAAAGGTAGGTCAGGCAAACCATTTTATTCTCAAGTGCTGAAAACCAAGTGATTAACTGATTTATTAGATGCAGAACGATCTGATTATGTACCAAAAATCTTTTTTCAAGCCTTGTGGTAAGTGTAGGCTTTTATGGTAATCAAACATGATTAGTAGTTCATCTCACCGTCATGTTTTGTTTAGAGACAAATTATGTCTGTGAGCAAATTATGTCTGTAAATGTTGTTACACTGAGTGTATTTTGTTTTAGGAACTTCAGGTAGCTGTGCCAAAAATTTCATAAGTGGAATTTATGTTCGGTTGATTTTGATTTAATTTCCCATTTGGGTGCAAACTCACTGTCTTTAGATTGCTTATAATAGCTAATCGACTATTCTGTGGAGATACTGGTATGTTAAGATGTTGTTTGCTTTCAGAAATTGGTTTTAAATGTTGCTTTACTTTAAGCGAATTTGCAGTTGATGTTATTTATATTGGTGTTTTTTAAATTCAGGTGAATGTCAACATCAGCGTTGATACAAAGCATCAGACAGTTCAGGGAGTTGCATTTCCTCTTACTCAGTCAGCAAGAGACCAGCTTCAGAAATTCAAGGACCAAAAGATCAATTACGTTCAACTGGTGTGATTAACCTATTCCATCAATTTGTTTCATTGAGCACAGATTGAATTAAGATTATTACTGAAGCTGCTAGTTGTTTGTGATCGTTATAGGAACAACTTTACTTTTGACTGCAAATATGTTGCTGCTGCCTCTTTTGCTGTCTGTAGCAGTTCTTGAATTTTATGCTTTTTCCAGCCATAATAACTTTACTTTTTTCTAATTTCTAGCACCACCTAAAATGTTCAAGTGAGTAATGACTGAGTAAAATAGCAAGTAAAGTCATTAAAGTCATTGTGCGTGTCAAAATTCAAGGTTATCCAGGCACAAAGCCACAAATGTGAGCCTTTGGAGTCTTATCTAAAAACCAATTTTATGCTTTGAATGAAGCATAAAAACTTTGTTGGTAAAAGACTGCAAAAAACCAATTTTTTCTCAGTTTTATTCACAAACAGACTGATGATACACACATTGTGTGAGCCATTTTCTTAGTTAATATGATATTCTATGCTACAATTTAGAGTTTGGATTTGGAGAAAGAGATAATCAACTTGGAAATGGCAGAGAACATCGAAGTTACGAGTCTCAGGTCCAAAGTGCCTAACGATCATGCAAGATACCACTTCTTCAATTTCAAACACACCCATGAAGGAGACCAAATCTACTCCAATGGTGCATTCATATGACATTCATTTTAAAAAATAATATTTAGTAGTATGGGAGATAAATATTTTTTAAATTGAGAAATTTAATGAATCTTAATGATACCAAAAGGGTTGGCTGTAGTAATGATTTTTACAGAAATCTCTTTTCTTAGTGTTGTGGGGGTTTTGTTTGACAGACAAAAACTACTGTTGGTGCATTGTGTTTTTCTGTATTTTGATTAGTTTCTAGTGGATCACTTTTCTGATGCAAGATACAGAAGTATCAGATTAGCTTGAAAATGATGTCCTTAACTTCCAGTGTATTGCATCACTTAAATATAAAATGTAAATGTACGCATTTTCTAAAGCGACCGTATGGCCTTGACTTTGCTGATTTTTCAGTGAATTTATTGGGTGAGATCCTTCACCACTGCTGCCCATTTTAATGGGTGCCACACCATTTTAAGTCCCCTTGTATGGACCATGCTAGCCTGATGTTCAAATCTCTTAAACCTAATTGTGAAAAATAGAATATGACACATGCACCTGTGAGAGTTACTTTAAAGGCGCTTTACAAATTTAGTGATACATACATACATGCATTCTTTTTAACAAATGGTTATTTTTCCTGTTGGGTCTTTTGTTCTACCTATTGTGTTTCATTGTCTTTATTGCCATTTGTATCTGTTAAAATGTTGCAGTATTTATCTATTCGATGCCTGGATACAACTGCTCCATCAAAGAGCGCATGCTGTATTCAACATGCAAAGCTCCACTAATGGACTATGTAGAGCAACACCTGCAGATGGAAATTGCTCGTAAGGTATGGATGAGCTGCTGATTATTGTTTTGTAGAAACTTAGAAACTTAGAGTATGAACGTGGAATATTGATTATCTGTATTGGCAGTATAATGAATATTAGTTAATTAGTTAGTGAAATTTGCTTGGTTTTTGTTTGCCCTGTTTCTCATTTGTGACTGTGCCTGAGAAAATTCTGACAATGTCAGAAAAAATCAAAACCACGTTTTCTATCACAAGTTGTAAAAAAGTTACATTTTCTTCACAGCTACTGTTTTGGAATCACAAGTTGAAATTTACTATAACTATGACCTGACATAAGTCACTGTGCTTTAGGGGTCGTAAATGTTTATGAGTTTAGTAAATAAAAGCATATTCATATGCCTTTGTGGCTGCATCAATGAAATCTTCATAAAAACTGGTTAGGATGAATATTTACATGACTTAGTCATTTATATAATAAATAGTTATCGATGCACATAACTTCACTAGGGCACTAAGGGCATCTGTTAAATTTAGTTATTGTCCCAGAGCAACAAAAAAATTGAAAATTGAAATACTTAGACAGCAAAACTGTAGATAAAGACTTCTAGTTTGATTGCTGACACGGTAAGGAATATAAATATGGGTAAGAACTCATTTTGACCCTTTTTATGCCCACTTGTCTTCAGAGTGCATTTCTCCCAAATTAACTTTTCCAACTTTGAGGGTTTTCTCAGGTACAGTCACTTATCAGAATTGTCAATTATTGTTTTACAAACACCTGTAAATGCTTCAAATAAGTTTTTTCAACTTGGCTGTTTTCACCTAGGGTTTATTGTGCAGCTTTATTACCCAGCATGATTAACATTTTGTGAATGATTTAAGCTATGTTTTTTATATATTATGTAATGGTAGTAATTCCTTTGTGCCACAAGAAAGCTGCTTTATGGAAACCTGCCATTTCATTACCTAGCTCTTATTTTATATGGTGAGGCAAAGAATGACCAGGATGTGTGCCTGATCTCTGTCCACTAAGTTATGAAAGCAAATGCAGTTCTGAGGAAATAAGTGTTAATAATAAAAGTTAACATTTTAGTTGTCACGATCAGTTACAGAAATTGGCAGGTTAGTGTAGTTGTGAAGCACAACTGTAGTTTTCGTACTACTTGAAAAGTCTTACATATTGATGTTGCTTTGGAAAGTCAATCTGGATTGGTATTGAGGAGAAAACTGAGTTTCGGTGAGTTTTTAGTTACAACCCGGCAAAGGCTAAAGATTGATTGACATCATTTGAATTTTGTCATGAATTTGGAATGGTATAGAATGGTGTTTGGTTACCAAATAAGTCGAAGTTAATTCAGTTGTTTACAAAATGCAGGTAGAGCATCTTGAAAAATACATTTTTGTGGTGGATTTACTTTAGTTTCTTTTGTTGCCTTTTTCTGTTACTTCTAAGTTCTGCCAATTCAGCCTGTGTGTCTTCTGTTTCCCAGATTGAGATTGATGATGGAAAAGAACTGACTCCCGACTTCCTTTATGCAGAAATTCATCCACCTACAAACATTGTCAAGCAGCAGTTTGCAAAACCAAAAGGACCAGCTGGAAGGGGGCCAAAGCGAATGACAAAGACGACGGGTGATGATGAGTAACTCCTTTCGAATAGGCTAGCAATTTTCTTTGCCTAAAATAAAATTGGTCTTGCACAGCCTTCGGATAAGTTATTGTCTCGAGTTACATTTTGCCTCCCACTGATGTATATTGTAGATTAAGATAATTGCTTAACAGAATCACTAGGTTAATTCTGATAGCAGTTCTGATTAATCTTAAGACATTGTAATCTGGATTTTGGAAAGAAATGAAACATTGAAAATTAGAGCTTAGCTATAGTTGGGATCGCAAGTCTTTTCTTGTTGAACAGCTGTTTGAATACCATGCAATTACAAGACAACTTACAAATGTGATCTTGATCTTGTGGTCAGACCTTCACTCTGTTTTATCAGAACTTGCATTTCAACTAGAGTACTGCATCAGTTTTGCTGTTTTTCCTGGGGTTGATTACTTTTGTTGCTAGTTTTGCCATTTGACATCTATACATTCTAACAGCTTGTATCTATTATAGTAGTTTATCCACCCACTAGGACAAACTTAAGATTAGCTGCCTCTGGCCAACTGTTTGTTCTAACATACAACAAAGACGTGTGGTATTTTGTGCTTTTTCACATGCTGGTCCACGTCTGTGGAATTCATTATAACCTGCTTTGAGGGACCCTTCTCTTTCTCTTATTTCATTTTGCAAACAATTGAAGACTTATCTTTCCCAGCTACCTGCGCTTTTGAGGTGAATTCATAAATTAGCACAATGTAAGTATCTGATTAATGATAATAATAATGACAATATTGATACTGATAATAATAATAATAATTAGTAAAGTTATTTTAAATAACAGTGTCAGGTGATTTTGATGATTCTAGGTAATATGTTGTTTTACTGTATGTAACAGCCTTGTTTCTACTGGCAGCTAAATAATGACTCACACACATCTAAGCTGTAGTTGAATTTCGCTGTGCTGTTTAAATTGTGCACCTCAGGTACAGAAGACAAGCTTTTGCACCTTAGCATGACACGTGAATGTGATAACTTCAAAATTATATTCACTGTTTGTTAATTAGGATTTTTTACAAAAGAATTTGCCCATAATTGAAACTCTGATGTTCTTGTGCAACCCAAACTCTCCAGGCAAATACATTTCAGCGTATGGATGCTGACATGCTTATTTGGACAAGTCCTTAATTTTTTTCATTTTGGCTTCCTTCACAGCTTGCTATGCAAGGTTTCCAGTTTGATTCTCTTAAAGGGTTGATTAGAGAATTCCGTCCTACTTTTTTAGAGAATCATTTGACAAGTCAGACATTTAGCAAAATGCATTTGAAGTGAGATAGAATACACTGTCTGAATAAAACTGGACTTTTAAAAAAATTGCTTTTATTCAATTTAGCAGGTTTGTGAATGTAATATTGCACTGCTTAGTCAACAAGTTTTAAGCAAGCATTTGTATGATTCATTAGGGTTATTGATTTGTTTTTGCACACACGGATCATGTGCTGGCTGGCATGCGCTGAACACGAGATGGGGGTTGTGTGATAAAATCCTGTGGGCAGTTGGGCTGATATCAGCAGCAATTATTGCCAGCACATATTTTATCACATGGGCACTTGCATGGACTATGTTGCGATGAGTTAGTTGGTTTTTGGAAACCCACAATTGTACAGGAGGCTAGTATAAACCAGTCTGCTGTCTTGGTGGGAATGAGCCTATATAAGCGGACGCAGATGTACATGTATTGTTAGAGCGTGAAGATAGTAGCACTGGTCCGCTGTGTGCCAAGTTTAAATTGCGAGTTACAAATGCTGTTGATAGATTTGTGCATTTAGAAACTGATGATTCAAGTACTATTTTGATTGAACTGTTTGTTTAATTATAATTTTGAAAATCAAAGACTTTGTGTCTTCGCTTGAGTTGACGCTATGCTACGAAGTGGGAAGTTGATGGTTCATTGACAACTATGACAGATTGTCAA
The DNA here is from genome assembly GCA_964023275.1 of Norana najaformis. NCBI lineage: Eukaryota > Metazoa > Annelida > Clitellata > Crassiclitellata > Hormogastridae > Norana > Norana najaformis. The sequence goes on along the minus strand of OZ029915.1, from coordinate 36,673,090 downwards.
CTTTATCTGGTGATTTGAACCCACACCTCTGAAGAGACTGGGGATGAAGATTCAATAGAAGAATTCAATGCTGGTGGAAGATTTCAGCCAACAAGCAAGGAGAGCGATAGAAAGACTGAGGTTTGAAATTTGACAAACGACTACAGTCGCATGTGATGACTAGCTTTTCCTGAATTCAAGTTCAGTCGGTGATTTTCATTTTCCGTCTTATTTGTTGGTTTATGGGAAGATCCCCTGGGGCCATTGATAATTCTAAAGGAAACCAAATTAGGACGAAAACTAACAAAATATAATATTTGAAAGAATTGCAGGAAAATTTGCCGCAAGCTATCAAAGTTACAGTAACCCATGGTGAAGGAAAACAAATTCAGTAAGCGGCCCAGTACAGTAAGAGGACCAAATGAAAATCGTTTGAATCTGGAGAAACCGTGATTTTGGAACCGTGATTCCAGAAATAAACTGATGACTCATTGGCACGGACAGTGCTCTGTTTTAAAGAAACGGGCCCTTTAGCCATATCCTAGATGACATACAGGATTACTACAAAATCCGGCGTTTTGTAGAGGTAAGTTGGGGGATATCGACACCTGGATAAATAACCGTTTAACTCAAAGGTCTTGACATCTTGTTATAATGTTTCTCATGTTGAAAATGCGCTCAAAACCGCTTTTGGCATGGGCTTCGCCCCGGACCCTTTTGAGGAACACGCGACGCTACCTCAGGCCCCCTTAATTGGCTGGGGAGGAGATGCCGCCATTACCCTTCCCTCTCGTCGCCTTTGGCGTCTCGGTGAAACCCCTTTTTTAACCCTTATTACGGGAGTGCCCCAGACCCTGTTTCATAACACCCACCTCCGCGCCTGAATACAGCGTCTCGCTTGGGATGATGCAGTTTTTATACGCATGGAAGATCAGATAGCAAGGTAGAGGACTAGTCGCTGCCCGTCGTACGTCGAGACTAAGAAAATGAAGTTGCGAATACAGCAATTTATTTCTTCGGTACCTTTTGATCAGGATTAGCTTCGAACTTGGGTCCGATCTTTATCTTACCATTAATTAACACCAAGTCACCAACTAGTGTGCGAGTTATTGTTCCTAGCCCTCCACATTAAGCAATCTCTTCGTGCTCACTGTGTTGTTCGAACGCCGGGTTAAAAGTCATGACTGTGGATGGCGCTCTGGCTCCGACTTAAACGTTATTCGACAAAGGAAATTCGATTAATAAACTGAAATACAATAAGAAACCAACTAATGATTGCGTGAAATAAGTAGAACACGTATACACGGAAACATTAAAAGCCAACCTAAACTAGTAGCTAACAAAGTTTACGTGTAGGTCCCCTACCTAACGCAGTTAGTAACAATTGACTTATAAAATTAAAACAAACAGCACACGATCTATAAGTAGCGATATAGGCCATAGAAACACTGCCTTGTATCAAGTTACCAGTGTGCGAAATTGTTATATAATCATGCCGATCAAGTGTTCAAACCTTTAAAGAATTGTCTTAAACCTGGGAATGAATTAGCTGAGCATGACAGAATCAGTTGCAACTGGACTATCAAAAAGAAGGCCGCACAGAGCGAGGTTAATTGAAACAAAAGAGTAACCATGCATGGTATTAGCTTGCCTAGCATTACCCTGGAAGGCAAAGGTGCGAAAGTGTCCATAAGTAAAGACACCGACTCACATGAAAAATTTTTCAGTACACGTAGCCTATTTGCGGGTCTCACACGTCACCCCTGAGAAAATGTTAAGTCAACTGGCAAACTATCCTGGTTTCGACTCAAGTATCCGGTTCCAAAAGAGGTAATTTGTGCTATTGATAGAAGCTCAAACAGCCCTATGATTTTTACGCTTAGTCGTAGCAACAGCGACTGGGCCGCTTCAATCGAAAATTAAAACAGTGAAGCTGATAACATTGAAATTTACATTATATTTAGCTATCTTAGCTAAGAGAGTACAAAGATGCTAACACCAAAAGATTGCAAACAAAGAAGACGGCCTACACGAAGCGTAAAAATACAAAGGCTTAGCTAATTAATTAGACATCCTAGACTTCAAAGTTCTTGAGACCGAAACAATTAAGTCGCAGGCGACGGAAGAAATCAACTCGCGCAACGGCAATGAAATAAATCAGTGTCGGAATAGGTTTATTAACGGAGGCGAACCTTTAAATTTAGGAATTGTGGAATATGAGGAAAAGCATTTTTGGAAGGCTGAGGCAATTAAGGCAACTAGAAGGATCAATCGAGAACAGTACACCTATTCGGAGACAAGACTTCGCTAAAGGTAATTACGCTCTGAACTGGGATGCGGTACGAGTGAAGAAAAGAAGTTGTTTGTAGCGGAATTAGATTATGTGAAAATTGAAGCCTTTGGTCAAGGTTAAGAGATGAATGAATCACTTCAGCTGCAGAACTTATTTGCAAGAGAGCAGAACAGGTACAGGACATGCTGCCACTAAGCATTACAAATAAAAGCATAAAAAATTCCAAAATGGTATCCGTGGATATTGCCTGATAGAATGAGAGACACAGTCCGCCTTTGCCCAGCCGTGGGCCTGTGCTTAAGGACAGAGTCGTGTTGGTCTAGAGCTTCTTTTCCTGCGCTTCCTGTTGCAAGGCCGTTATGGCCTTAATTCCTTTGAGGATTCGCCGGTTGATCTTCTGGACTCTGTCGACGACAACTGCGTTGGATGGAATGACGTTCAGCCCAGCCACGTCTTCGACGAGCTTTGCCTGAAGCGTTCCGTTCTGTATGGCGTCGACAACGTGAATCCTCTCGCCCGTAAGGTTGTTGACGTAGTCGCCCGTCTCTCGGTCGATGAGGCCCCTTCGCACGGCCTCCCCGAAGCTCACATTCTTCTTGCGTAAGTGGTCCTTCACTTCGCGCACGGCATACGTGTGGACCTCGTACTTCGGTTCGATCTCGTCGTCCTCGTCGTTCGCGTCTTCGTAGTTGGCGAAGACCCAGCCCTGATCGATGGCCTGGATCAGCGACAGCCGCTCCTCCGTCGTCCCGATCAGGTACCAGTCGTCGGCTTCGTTGATGAGGCCTCGCCGGCGGGCTTCGTCGGCGTCCACCCGCTCGGCCGTCAGGGCGTCGATCGCCCCGGTGATCACGTACTCGCGGTGGTCGATCTGGGTGCGGATGGTGATCAGTCCGATGGCCTCCGTCTTCTCCACGGATCTCTTCGTCGATACGTATTCGACCTTGATTAGTCCCTCGCTCATCGCCAGAGGGATTGCCAACGAGTTTGCAGACGTCGGATTGACGTAGACGCCTCTTCCGGGATCGATAATTCCGAGGGAAATGGCCGCCTGCAACGAGATCTCGCTGTCGTCACGTGGATCGACGACAGATCGAATGACGAAATGTTTCTTCTCTTCGAGCGACGACGACGTGAGTTGTTCCGCAGATAAGGCCTCGTGTTTCGCTCCACTTCCACCTGGAAGCACCACTCGAATCCTCTCTCCAGTTTTCGCACTGATGTACGTTATCTCTTCCAGAACCTCCGTCTCATCCAGCGTCATCTTCATCTCGTAATATCTTAAACCAACATCGAAGCTTTACATAAAAACCTTCACAGTCTTAGAATATTTGCTGTCATATAATTCGTACAGTCTGTAGTTAGTACAATTTGTAGGTCCTATGCAGAATTATGTGGACTTCCAACTAGGAGCGAATAGATTGACAGTCCTTGTAACCTGTAGCTGCATTATTACCCGAAATCGATCGGGATATTACCCAAATGTGGTATGTATGTATGTACGTACGTATGTACGTACGTATGTAGGCCTATGTATATATGCGTGCATGGATGTATGTACGTAGGCCTATGTATGTACGCATGTATGTATGTATGTATGCACGAATGTATGCATGTAGTATATAATTATGTATGCATGAATATATATATATATATATGTATGAATGTATATATGTATGCATACATGTATATTATGTGTACCTGTATATCATGTATGTAAGCAGCCTTTATTTGCATTTTTTTCGAGAGGGGCGCCATATTCTGGGAGTCCACAATGCACGGATCTGGTCTGAGGGTGCCGGAATATAACCAAGAAGGGCGTGGGGGAGATTCCCCCCTCGCACCTATAGATAAATCCGCCACTGCCTGTAGGCCTAATTGGTTTCTTCTCCCCTCAGTACTTCCATTATATATGTTAACCTTAACTCGGTGTTCTATAGGCTTGCTAATACTCAGTGGTTCTCGTTTTTGGTGTACTACATTGTATGTTTACAAATTTATTTTCTTAGTTATTACTACCACACTTGTGACCTTACTGTTTAATTGCAAGCCCTTACGACTCAGATAATAGAAAATGCAGTCACCCATTGCGTCATTTCAAAGTTCACACTCATAATTCGCTGGCCAAATTTTGAATAACGTAATATGGCAAAAGACTGTTGACGATTCAGCAAGTAATGCTTTTAAAATACGTTCATATTTGAAGATGATATTTACTTTCAATGCATCTTACTTGAAATTCTTTCCGTGTGCAATCTCTCGCAGCTGATCGAGATGTTGAACTAGTCTGATCGGATGAGGCGCCTGTTTGAGGCTTTGACGGAAGTTGCGCCATTGCTTGTACATCGACTAAAACCAGTCCGTAACAAATTCCAACAGAACTTTACTTCAAAAGCTTGTATTCAAAGTATCAAATGTTGTATGGGCGGGCGATCTGGCACTGCATTTGGAATGGTCAGTGGTGTCCAGTTTGGTGTGGCAGTATGTATTTCTTCTGCGTAGAAATACATGGTCAGTACATGCATGGGGCTATAGAACACCAGCTATAGAAAACGTATGACTGCAAGGAGTGTATACAGCTGCAGTATTAATGCAGTTCAGTTATACTACCTGGTTCGGTTTCGTCTGACCAGAAAGAGACTATTCAGACTCCATATAGGACTACAGTCTTAGAATAAAGCTCGAATTAGGATGGGTGTCTTAATTCATTTGCGTAAAACTCAAGTAGGCTATACTCACATGATAACAGAGAACAGCCTTGTCGAGGTTTGACACGGTTCCTATCATCTCATGTAACCCTGAAATAGAAAATACCGATTGAAATCTTAATGCTTCATAATGTTAATGTTAGTCCTATATTATCATAACCGCTCACTATATAACTTTGTTATTATTTTAAGAATAGTTTTGAGGACGATCTTTGATGGACTGAATATTTGCAGCCTACAAGTTAGGATAGTAGCCTAAATTGTTTACGTAGTTACTAAACTGAACACGATAAACTTGTTATCAAACTGTAGAGATACATGGGCAGGCTAGCGAGTTAAATTCGATTACTGGTAGCCTATAGGTCTATTTTATAACACTACTATGAAAAGCGGTAAGAGAAAAGCCGTCGTTTGTTTGGAATATCGCGGCCTTGAACACTTGAAAATCGATTAGATTATACAGAGCAGACGGGAATTGACTTCGCATTCTGTATTGGAACTGTGCCACGAATTATGCTCACACCGCATGCTAACTAGATCTATCCAATTAAGGCCATTGGACAGAAAGCCGTGGCCCCCACTCAAAATGTGGGGATAGAACAAAAACGATTATCAGAAACTGCGGAGACTTGGAAACAATAGTCAACGGTCGTCTCGTTAAATCTCAGTTACTAAAAAAGGTCGTGTAAATTATTACAGTATTCACTACTTGGCCGTCTTCCAAACTTCTGGCTGGGTCCACCAATCTGCCAATCCGCCAGTGGACCCCCACTTTCAAAACTGTACCAACGCCTTTGCAAACGTTAGTAGGTTACTTTGGCAAATCTAGCAAGTCACAGTGGACTCATGTGGTTATTATGTGCTATTATTCATTCATTAAGAAGATGCCTATAGCGCCATATCAGAACATCTATTCAGAATGGCTCTCAGCTCACGTGGCCCTTCAAAAGATAACAGCTTTCAAGAGTCCATTAAAAGTGATTGTAATGTTTGGGTTAAGATAAAGGCCTATATAAGGAGGCCATAACTGAAAAAGCATAACTGTATATATGTGTATGTATGCAAATGTTCGTGTGCTCGGTCACTGCATGTTGCGTGTCGAGTGTTTGGACTTTTGATGCCAGATGAAATGTTGGCTGACCGCTGCTGTTCAGCGTTTGAAGCTCCTTTTCGAGGCTGATGAGGGCCTTGTGCAGTCTGCTCAGGTCGATGCCATTCTCATGCAGCGTCGCTGAGTCTTGCAGGCGTCGAAAGCGCCGACCGATCCGATCCCTGTCTCGAGCACCTGCCAGCATACAGCTCTCAGACTTACTCTGTAAGAAACAAGCACAATAAATAAACACATAAACAAACGAATACATACATATATTAGATACATCACTGCTTATTATTTTTAATACGAATAAGTAAAGACGAAAGAAATACAAGTCGTCGAACGATAAGCACGACTACAGAGAATAATCAAATATTTAGAGGAATCTACGGCAGTGTACGCATGAATTGATTTTTATTATATCGATTAATAAATCCTAATTACAAGAGAAAGATCCATCTATAAAATAAAGTTCACCAAAATCTATCAATGCATTGATTCAAGAAAGAAATCTACAATTCAATGGTCCATCAGTCCACGCATCCTCACCCGCCGACCCATAAAGCGAATCCACACCCGTGCGTCCAATCAGTCAAGCCATCCCTCAATCTATCTATCCCTCCATCAATCAATCAATCCATCCACCCTTCCCGCCCTCCCTCCACCCTTCCTTCATACCCTTTATTTATCACCCATCCATCCATTCAACCCGAAACCATCCACCCACCCACATACCCGTCCGTCCGTTCGTCCATCCATCCAGACAGACATTATCCCAGCCATCCAAGTATCCGGTGAATAGGAAATGTGTCTAACCCAGTTTGTGGCTAGGAGTTTGCAGAGAGCATTGAGGTTGTCGAACAGAAGATGCTTGACCTTCTGAACGCAATCTGTCCATGAGGTCAACAGATGAACCTGAAGTCTATTTCCGGACAACAAAGAATTCAGAAACCCGTCAATCTATTGACTCATAAAATTAAAAGATTCTTCGATTTTCATGGTTTACTAGGTCTACATGTGAAAATTAACAAGATTCAAATCCGCTTCTTAAAAAGTTGTTTTAAAAATGTTCAAAGACGAGAATTTGTCTAATAGAATCTGACATCTTTTACTCCATTCCATTCTGCATTACTATATATGTTCAGGAACAAGCTCTTGTACATACTTATCTAGAAGGCGCAATGGTAGAGGTGGGCATGCGCCCATGCGCATCTAGACAGGGTTTTAGCATTAAAACTACGAAAGAGACACAGAGCTGAACTCGCAGGGGAAAACATAACATAAAACATAAACATAACATAACTATAATGAAATTCCTAGCTTACACCTCACTGGTCAGTTTCTTTGAACTTTCTTAGAGAAACTGACCAGTCAATTTCTTTGAACTTTCTTAGAGAAACTGACGAGTGAGGAGTAGATGATAAATCGCAACAATTCTCACGCAAATGAAAAGTCTTTTGAACAATTTTACTGAGGGAGAATGAAGGCGAATGCTGTGTCCACTGAACAGTGCTGTCACCCTAACTATTCCAAGTCCTTATCCTTTTTAGCCTAATATTTTAGCACCATTTAGGCTTTAACATCATTTAGGCTAAACTATATGCAGCGCTTAGTAAAGTACCTAAATGCGCAATATTAAGTGCCTAGATAGCCAATAGCAAACAGACAAACTAATATCCTCCTCCTGACTCTAGTTGAAGGGGAGAAAAAGTTCTAGGTAACCTTTCAACAGCGTTGATGGCATTGTCATCGGGTGATGGCAAAAGACAGCAGAGCGCAGGCACATATCCTTCCTCTCCTTTCGAATTCCTAACCTATCCAGACACAGAAACTCCAGCACTCAGAATCAATAAGTTCATGCATACATTAATTACAGTAAGAAAGTCTTAATTAATCAGATCAAATAATTTTCGATGCCTAAACCTTGTTACTTATAAACTAAGGCGCTGGATAGACTGATGTCGAAATGCATAAGAGCGTGCCCTTATTAAGAAACACGCTAGCAGACAGCACAGTTGATAGGAAAATAGCACAAGAGTGCGATCGCTTGCCCGCATATCGATACCGCGTGCAGGTTCTAAATTTTACAATAATCGATGCATTCTTCGAGTAGACTCCTATTTTATGCTAAGAATTAAAGGTTCGTGCGAAGAGTGAGTGAACTAGGGTCTTAGACAGTGGCGTAACTTCAATTTAATCCCTCGGATTACTTAAATAGGCCATCTGGGACCTGTTTGTACTTTGAGGAGGCTCCCTCTTTTAGATCCAGGGCCGGCCCGAACTATGCAGTTGTGGGTGGGGCCAATAGTAAACCTACTGGTCTGAAATTGGCTCCTTACCCTGAGTCTGTCTGGCCGAGTGGTGTCCGTTATAAGGATCTCTTCTCCTTCGTGTAAGTTCATCTGCAGTTAAAAAGCATTTTAAAAGATTTGTCACAACATTCAATATAATGAAGTAACTGCACGCTAACTAATGGCTTTCCAAGTAATTTTTTAAGCGCGAGGTTTCATTTCCAAATGTTTTCATTAATCATCCTCACAATCCAGGTGAGTGTTTGACCTGTTGAAGAGCATTCGTCCGATCAAACCCATTTATATAATTTATAGAGCGCCTCTTCACAGCATCTACTCGGAAGCGGTCCTGGTCAGAACAATACTTTATATGAGAGGAAGAAAGGGCGAAGATCAAGAGCTGAAACATATCATACAGATGGCGCCACAGTCAAGAGGCACAAGGAGCCATAGGGAGGGAGGGAGGGAGGGAGGGAGGGCGGGGTGATCAAATGAATGGCCCGTTAACTGAGAAACGTTTAGACAAAAGCAGTGACCACAGTTCGAATCAACTGCTTAAGACGATGATAAAAGAAATTCAGAATTTCTCGCCAATGACTTCTCTCACAGCAGATTCAGGCTTCATTACATTAATCACCAACAATAAAGTCATCAAGCAAATTGAAGCAATATAATTTAGTTACAACGTGAGCTTTGAAGTAAACGGTCTTCTATATTACTGCGTAATGCATCTGTCTTTACGTAAGACTTCGCCTGGTGATAGATTCCCGTTGTGGCGTTTCTCTGTCATCCCTGCGGTCTGGGTTCGAATCTCGATGAGTCATGTGAAATTGAGAATTCGTTTTCCAGGGCATGCTACTGACAATGAAACGTTGTTCGCTTGTTGAGGTGTTGCTGTTATCGTGAATGCGCTTCAGCCGAAAGCTCCTGCAAAGCTTAGCCTCCAGTATCACGCCACGGAGAACTGTTCTGGAAAGAGGCGTGCACGAGCGATCATATAGCTTAGTTGCTTTACTTTAGGATCATCTCATTTGGGCAATGGCCTAAAACAGAGGAGGGCTTCCTCTGTGCTACATAGAGGAATATGATACATTTGCTACTGCTTCGTCGTCGTCTTCCTCCTCCTCTTTCTCATCATCATCATCATCATCATCTTCATCTTCACTGTCATCGTCATCATCATCGTCGTCGTCATCATCACCAGCAAAGTACTGTATCAGCGTCGTCATAATTATCATCGTTATTTGTCTGTGGCCTCTGCCTCGGTCCGAACTCACGTCATCTGTAATTTTCTTTTCGAACGTCTAAATGATAACAAAGTTGGAATCTTCTAATTTTCCAGTCCAGTGAATTCAGCTGCATTTCCGTTGATTGATTGCTGGACAATGCTACCCCCCGCTTTACAGACACATTCTTCTAGGCTCATATATATTTATACCCGCATCTCTAAGGTTCCTACATTTGGATTTCTCTAAGACTTAGTGGCATTCTCTTCACATTCTCTCGCATTCTCTTCTCGCCCTCTCCACTGTGGCTAAAGAGGCTAAACGGCCTAAATAAATAAATTTAAAATGTACGCTTATACTCGGGCCTTATCTGATGAATTCCGCCATTCTTGGATATTCTCGACTATTCTCTTGTCTCACATTAACGTAACTATATATCATTGCTAGATTGTTTTGTAAAAAGTGAAATAGTTTACACCTGTTTCTCTTTTGGATCGTTCTACCTGTAATTAACCCAGTTAAAGCTGATAGGAAAACGAACCCAACGAATCAGCAACTAGTGCCAAGTGCACTTACAAGATGGCGTTATTATATAGACGTAAGCGCGGACCATTGTGACTTATTGGGGTCGTTCTCTGGCTACTAGCTATGCTACGCCGCCTGTAAATAACAGAAAGACAAAGAAGGCACACAAAGAAGGGATCACCGGTGTCCCTAAAGGAACGCATCCTGTTCTGAGAAAAGGCCATTCTCAGGAAGTTGCCCATCCGGCGACCGCGGAAGAGTCCGAGTCAGATCTCGAGAAAGAGTTTTACTGTGTTTCCTCTCTCAAGGAAGCAGCCAATCTTGAACCTTCCGTGGGAAGAATTAACCCTATGGACGAATATCGTGCGGTAAGGCCATTTTACGTCGAAAGTAGAAAGTAGGGTAGTGATGTGTGTGGCTCTGAGCGTAGAGCGGGGCAGGAGTCGCCCCGCCCCACGAGTTATGTCTAGGCCACGACCGCCACATTGTACTTACCTCTGTTGTCTCGAGGGAGCAAAGGGCCTTGACCATCGACTGCGTCTGACTCAGTTTTTCCGGATTGAGTTTCAGGGGTGGAACAGAAAACCCACGTTCGGCCAAACTGTCCACGCAGCCTTTCCACGTGTAGAACTTCTTCGTCATCGCCTGTCGTTGTCAGCAATTCAAATCTTAGTGAGAGAACTAATAAATAAGTGAATAAGTCAATCAGTTGGTCAGTCAGTCGGTTAATGAGTGAGTGATTGAATGTGTGAGTGGGTTTGGGTTTTGGTGGGTGGGTGGGTGACTGGATGACTGGGTGAGTGAGTGACTGGGTGAGTCAGTGAGTCAGTGAATCGGTCGGTTATTCATCAGCAATTAGGCACATTAATTTGTTTCGAAAGTCGAAAGCGTTACCTGTATGCAGGTGAAAAGAACGCCACAGTTCAACGGCTCCCTCTCGATGACATCTTTGAAATCTCTCTGCATGCGATACATCGAGTGTATCATGTCGTATTCACACTTGATCACGTCTGCATAAAACTATATGCAGAAGAAGAAACCAGCACAACGTTTAAGACATACGTTGAGATAAAATGTTTGCATAAGCCTTTTATTGGATAGCCTTGACCTGTAATGAATAATAATCCTACTGGCCTATGACAGAATGGCACAAATTCCAATTTCATACCCGCTGCAGAATTACTTAAAAGATCCTCTTTGGCTAATTACTTTACAAAGAAGATTTTGCGCAGATTTTGCGCAGATTTTTGTGCAGATTTTGGCCCCCGCAATTGCGCGTGAGACCTGGGGGGTCCTTGGTTGTATGACATTGTTTTATGACATTACTTCATGTAAGTTAATGTTAATTATATTTGTAAAGTAGCCCTGTGAAATGTACCACACGCACGCACACACACGCACGCACACACACATATAAACCCACACACACACATTTGATGCAATGGCACTGAAATGTAATTAAATTAGTCTACAAGGACGTGGGCGATATTTTGTCAGAATTGTTTTAAATTGCATCTTCAGATTAAGCACTGCACGCGCCTAATGCACATCAAAGCCCAAAATAAACTGACTGCTTGATTTTAGACAACAGGATTCTTCAATCTTCTTGCGTCGTACATTTTTAGACTTTTCTGTCGTTGGTAGAGGCGGTCTATTTTATTTGCTACATCGTTGTTGAGATCGATCACAGAGTAAATATTTTGTGGTGTTAGTTTAGAGTCAATGTTTGATGTTTGGTATCTATGCTATTATTAAGAAAACCAAACGATTTAAAAGCCAATTAATGATTATAGTCCGGGCAGTAATGATGATCAATTAATAAAACCATATCGTCATGCGAAGGCCTAAACAAAGACATTTATAAGTTTATACAGGCATACGGATACATAAAGCTGTAGGCTTTCAATTACCATACTTTGCGCCGTAGTTTACGAATAGATAAATCTCCGCGTATGGTCTGAATATTTAATAAAACCAAAAAAGCTGTAGGCTATATATACATGCATAGTAGACTTATAGGATATAACAGAACAGTTATGTATATATATATATATATATGTGACTTGCATTGCAGAATTCCGGAGGAGCGCCGGCGTTGGCCAATGCTTCAATACATCGACTGACGACATCCTGTGAATAGCAGTTGAAAATCGACAGAGTGTAACCAAGTAATGCACTGTAAAAGTTCTAAGTTATGATTTGACATAATTATACTACGCGATAAGCACTTCACCCTCTTCGTGACTAGAAACATTTTATTCTCTACCGGAGGCATTTAAACACCGTCATAGATATTTTATTCACTGCCAGAAGCATTTAAACACCGTCAAAGACATTTTATACACTGCCAGGAGCATTTAAACACCGTCAGAGACATTTTATACACTGCCACGAGCATTTAAGCACCGTCAGAGACATTTTATACACTGCCAGGAGCATTTAAACACCGTCAGAGACATTTTATACACTGCCACAAGCATTTAAACACCGTCAGAGACATTTTATACACTGCCGGCTGAAGAGTGTTTTTTGTTGCATGGCTAGTGGCTATATGTTCTGCGAGTCTGCATGCTGATCAGGTATATATGACATTACTTCATGCTATAGCTATAATAAGGCGGTTACAGTGAGAGATTATGCGCCATTTTTAACAGGTAAACGCTGAAAACTGGTGCGGCACAGGTCATTTTAATTATAAAGATACAACAATTGTAAACAACTCTGGGTATTCCGCACAATGAAAAGCGTAATCATATTTGTAATTGTAACTTTGTAACTTTGATTGATTGTCTTTCTCGGCGTCGTTTATGTCTTTACTCCGTACAGCCATCTACACCTGCATATTCTCCTCATTTATCACTGCATATGCCTTGCTTCCTTGTTTAGAAGACTTCATAAAATTTAAGGCTGTGACTTGCAGTTTCATCTAAATAATGTTTGGTTTTACAAATACTACTATGCCAAATATAAAAAAAACATCAGTTTCATTTAAATAGCCACGATTTTACACATACAAACGATGCTAAATTGAACTGCAACAATCTTATTTATTTAGCCTAGGTTTTTACATTTTCACAAGTCACGGCTCAATACCTCTTAAAAACTTAATATGACTGACGTTGATTTTAGAACCCATTTCGGCCTATAGCTCCATTTTTCGGTCTCGGCCATGATACGGCGCTATATAAATCGTATTAATATTATTATTTGCCCGAGGTACCTATGATCACTCGGGACTTATAAAAAAGTTCAGGAGAAATAAAATGCCTGAACTGGATAACTTTCGTCCAGTTCATGCTAAGAGAAACTGCTGCGAAAGGAGACAGCATTAAAGCTTTGGAAGGGCTCTGGAAAAGGTGGCATGTTTCTCTTTTGTCACCAGGTATTAGCTTTAGAGAGCGTCAAAGCTCCGTGATAAAAGTAAGCCCAGCGTTGTTGATAGGGCACAAGGTTTCGAAGGCAAGCGGAACAAATTGATACTGTGACAGGAGTGGATTATATTCTGATATCTTCCTAGATGCAGTCAATTCCGCAGCTTCACTGGTCGAGACAGAAGTAACAGGCACGTATGAAGCAGCCACGTTGTCAGCCATGGTGGTATCCCGAAACAAACTGCGACCACTGCCCCATGGCCCGTCGGTTTTTTTGCCGTCAGTTCTGGATAGGCCAGTATATAGGTTCCTTGATTTAAGAGAAACCCGCATGTATACCTGAGCTGACCAGTTCGGCTCAAGCAGTTTTGCGTTTGACTGAATCTTGCTGGTAAGTTGGCTAAGACTTGGCTTCTCTTTCTGGTGGGTGGCAGCCTGCATTTATATGTCTCCACTGCTATATAATGGGCCGCTTAAACCTTTAATGATCAACAGCGAACGGCTAGAAGTTCACCACCCATCGAACGCAGGCAGAAGGTTATGTGGCTTCTGTAACAAAGGCTCAGTAGAGACAAACGCAGTTTAGACCTATACTGTATACGTAGCGGTTCTCCTTGCAGTTACCCACCAACCGCTTTCGCTTCAAGCTCGGCTAATTTTCGTGTCGAAAATCTGACAACCGACTTGACTTCTGTTTCCGAGTTCTCTTACGAAGCGAGATTCTCTCTCGTTCCTGCCTCTAACGGAACTGACTTCAAATGCCCTACATTGGCACCTCGTCTGTGAACATCTTCTAACCGCCATATATAGGATGCGGGACAACCGTCGTGGTTTCATTCATCCACGCTTGCGCCCCACATTCCGTTGCAGTTGAATCAGCCCTGCCTAAGCAATGCTGGTCGTATACAACAGTATAATATCTATACAAAATTATCATAAGAGGGTGGGATTGGACACTAGAAAATTCTTCTTCAGCCAGAGGATTGTATAGAGCACTGGAACGGGCTACCAGAAGAAGTAATATCTGCACCAAGCTTGAACAGTTTCAAAATTAAACTTGACAGTTGGATGGATAGATTTAGGCACTAAAAGCCAATACAGCTTACTTAGCCTATTAACTGTAACATATATAAATATAGATATATATGCATATATATATTCAACTTGAATCTATATTCCAAAAGAGAAGATTAATGTGAAGGGGAAGAAGATTCGCTACATTGTATAACATATGTTACCTTCAAAATTTGCATTGCAGAAATCAATGAATTGGTGAAAATAATACATGTTTGAGTGATGGCCAGTTTTGTTTCATAACCCTTTACGTTCTCAGAATTGTCTTCTATTTCAGAAGCGTAGTCTATAACCTCAGCAGGCATGCCTTTCAAGGTAACGAATCATCATATTTCTAGAATACTTTCTTCTCATTCAGTCGATGTCAGATTTGATAAATAAAGAGGAAGCGCCTGTTCATAATATCTCTCACCTCTGTCATCCTTTATCTTTGTTTGTCAGTCTCTGTCTATCTGTCTCTCTGCCTACAATTTCATTACCGCTAGGTAATTTCATTACTTCTGTGTACGATCCTATGTCTGTGTCTATCTCAGTCATTCTCCTCAACTGGTCTAAGGCTCACTTTGAACGGAACCTGTGCATTTGCTTTCCTATAGAGGAGCGACGTCGTTTCTCAATTTTCAGTCCCTAATGAGAAATCGCATTAGCTTCGACTGGATCGACTTAAACTGCCTTGAAGAGCAGATTTTACAGTCCCTAATGTCATTAAGAACCACCATCACACATGTAACTAAATGTGGGTGTGCTTGTGTCTTTGTGAGTAGATATGTTTATGTGTGTGAATCTGTACACTTACTTCTCGTGGACCTTCGTCCATTGTCCTGGGTGAGTCGGCGTCTGTCTGAAGTATATCGATTAGAAACGAAGAAGTTCAACAATTGCCTGAAGAAGAAAGGCAAAGGAATATGCGTTACAAGACACAGTCTTCCAAGGACTAAGCCCATGTACACATGTGTCTACAGACTAATTCTACGCGTTATGTATCGGTTCTAATATTGATATATGCGTATATTGAGAATTCAATAAGTGAAGAAGATCTAGGCCTATAACACACTCTTGGCCTCCATTACTTCTGTGTCGACGGTATCATGTCAATGCCTTTGATCTTCATCGATCAATCTATTTCAGGCAGAAACCAGATGGCCCATTTTCTCTCTCTCTCTCTCTCTCTCTCTCTCTCTCTGTCCCGATCTCTCTGTGCCTCCCTCTGTCTTCCTCTCTCTCTTGTTGCTATGTATCTCTTTTATTCTCTCTATCTCCCTCTCTGTCTTTCTCTGTTTCTTTCTTTCTGTCTCTCGGTATACGACACTCTTTATTACAGCGGCCTAATTGCTTCTTTCCCTGCTGAAGGCCTGTGATTGAGGACTCTGTACATGCACTTACATAATTTTTTTACAGTGCAGACAAACCTCAGAAGTGTTGTCTACGCTGTGAAGACTCTTACTGAATGTGACATGTACAAAAGCGAACCTTAGACCTACCTTGCCCACTATGAGTTCAAGTGGCGCGTAGCAAAGATATGCTTGGACAACTTATTTTTATACAGGTATTTTCAATTGGCTTAGATAACCTATGTTTATAAAGATATAAATTATGTCGTGTGTTATAGGACTTGTATAAAACTCTACAAACTACGGATGAACGTCTGCCGATGTGGTTTATGATGACATTGATAACACATAATTATAAAAACCTGTTATCTTAGTCACATGAAAAACTCCAGGTCCCCAATGCGTCGTTATGCATTTGGCGATTACATGTCAACCTTTTAAGGAGTTTAGTAGAGGCCTTTACATTATAATCCCAAATAGGACATAAACAATAAGCAGTAGGCATGAATTCTCGTGTCCAGGGAAAGATTACGGATGTTTGTGGAAGATGAATTTTGATATATAATGCCCACAACAGGTTGATTGGATCTCCTCGGTAGCGTGCTTCCTGCAAGAATATGTAATTATATCCTGTAAATAAATAGTTATCTGGTGTGTGTGTGTGTGTGTGTGTATGTGTGTGACTAATTTACATTGACAAGCGTCGAAGTTCCATTTGCATGTATGCTACAAGCCATGTTATTAACGTAAGTTGCATGCTAATACTGCACATGGATGGCATGAAAGTGACAGCAGTCATTGTAAGGCATTGTGCTTAATTTGTATTGATCTTGCCTGAAGAGTTCGATGGCCTAGCATGACAAGAGAGCTGTTGATTTGAATCCCTATCTTCTTCGGCTTGCACAATTACCTTTCGATTATCGCACTAATATTTATTGTTTTTAATAATAATATTTATTAATAATAATAATTTATGAAACTACAATACAGTACATGGCTATCTTTTGTTGTTTAGTTAGAGTATTGGAGAAAGCGACAGTAAAACCGTATGTATGAAAGGTAAGCATATATCTGTTTCCTTAAGATAAAAGTACATCCAATTTATCAAAATATAATGCTGTACAGTCCTGCGTGAATCAGTATACAAGCATAATACGCGTCCTTCAAGCAATTACATACAACTCTTGCAAACAATGTCCACGCGAATACAATCAATCACTTTAAATCAATTTCTTTACGGTTAAACAGGCCTATGTACAAAGTAATTCGTCACTGAAATTTCCAAACTTCGTGCATACATTTTATAGGTAGATTCATAGAGAACATTCACTGCTTGAGAACATTTTGTCTATAAAATTGCTAAAGTAAACAGAAAGTTCCGTCAGAAATGTTAGCGCAAGACAGGCTGTGCGGTTTTTAGTAAGAGTCGATGTGTAGCCTATTCAGTCGGTCGTCGAGTAAAATCAAACTCTATGTTTGTTTCTTACAATATTCTTACCTATCGTTAAGTTTTCACGTAGCGTTAGGTCTCTCTAACTATAAGATAGGCCACTACAAACAGTCTTAAATAGCAGCATATGCAGCTCAGCGTTTTAGTATATAGATGCATGACAACTCCAGTATTGCAACAGCCAATAACAAAGCCTCTGAAGACTTTTATACACAACTAGAGACATGTTGAACACCAATAATGCACCGTCGATTCGGCTGTAAAATTTGTAGTTTATTCCAATACATGGTACAGGCAAAATCTTCTTCTTTTATTACATGCACATACTTCAGGAATTTACAACGCCGGCGAACTAACAAGGACACAAAATATGAATATGTGTAGACCTTTACACACTTTGTATATACATATGCATGAATGTAAATGCCTATGTATGTACGTAAATAAGTCACGTAATAAATCTTTCAAAATTCAGGTACTTCAGTCAAGCTTGATGCAGAAATACAATATCTTGCAGCGTCAACCGTTATATGTTTCCATATTTATTTGTCTGTTTTTGGGTCCGTCCGTCCGTCCGTCCGTCCGTCCGTCCGTCCATCCGCAATTTTTCTTAACATCAAGGCCGTCAGTCCGTAGGAATGGCCTTCTATTTGAGCGTCTTTGTGTCTGTCTTTTTGTGTCTCTGCCTGTCTGTCTGTCTAAATGCATCTGTCAGACTGTGAGTTCATGTCTACGCTTGTCTGCATATCTACGTGTATGTAAGTCTCTGTCTGTTTTTCAGCTTTATGTGTTAGGCCTACCAGTGACGTAGTTAGCCTTCCGAGGGCCCTTGTGCAAACTGAATGCGATGGGTCCCCACCCCACCCCACCCCAAACTCGCTCACCCTCTCCCAGTTTCATTGACGGGCTCCCAAGGGACAGTACTTTAAGTAATTGAGCAACCGGGCCTTGGGGGCCCAGGCGGCCCGTGGCCTCGTGGGCCCTTGTTCTTTGCACAACTTGCACAATCTGTTGCTACGCCTCTGAGGCCTACCTTCCAAATGTAACTTTGGAATTTATGAGGCACCTGTGCTGTAGGTCTATGCAGACAACTGTACTCGTATGCTCAAACAAAACAAACAGATACAAAATTGTCCAGTTCAGAGTCGGCAATTACAGTGATATTAATTATTACCCAATTAACATAATATTCCAATCCGGGAAAACAATTCTGCGTAAACTGGAAAGCGGCAGAGCGACTGGAAAACAGGAATAAGGTAAGCAGGAGTAAGGTAGGCAGGAATAAGGTAGGCAGGAATAAGGTGTGTAGGAATAAGGTAGGCAGGAGTAAGGTAGGCAGGAATAAAGTAGGCAGAAATAAGGTAGGCAGGAGTAAGGTAGGCTTGAGTAATGTAGGCAGGAGTAAGGTAGGCAGGAGTAAGGTAGGCAGGAGTAAGGTAGGCAGGAGTAAGGTAGGCAGGAATAAGGTAGGCAGGTGTAAGGTAGGCAGGAATAAGGTAGGTAGGAATAAGGTAGGCACAGATAAGGTAGGCAGGAATAAGGTAGAGCCTCCGAAACCCTGAACAGAACGCCTACAAGTCAATAAAGCTGGCAGACCCGAACGCCATTATAGCACTATATGTCGAGTCAGACTAAGCACAGGGGGCCGGATTTCCGCAAGCCTATAGGCATAATAGGTGGCAGTTGGCTTTTCCTGCACGTAAATATGGGCTGAACCGGTGCCATGTTTCTGTCCCTTGAAAGGAAAAGCGGGTCTGCAACAATGAAAACTTGCGGAATTCAGCAACTGTGGATCGTACGTTGGCGAACTCAGTGTGACTGGACAGCAGAACATTTAGATAGCATATAAGACTAAACTTAATTGAAGAAGCATATCTGGCGCTCGAACAATCGGCTGACCACCAAGCTAAAACTGTACAAACTGTATGTTGTCCCGATCCTCCTTTATGGCTGCAAGGCCTGGACAACTACAGAGGCGCTAGAGAAGAAGATAGATAGCTTCGATATGTGGTGGCTCATCTTGAAAATCTTGCGTATCTCCTATCGTAACCGTGTCGTCAACCATGAAATAGGGAGAAGAACGACAACCACTGCAGCCTCTGCCACAGTCCAGGAGCGGAGACTCCGCTTCTCAGGACGAGTTGCAGGCTCTCCTAAGAAAGAGGACCACAGGAGAGCCTCGTGGTCAGTGAACAAACACCCAAGGGACTGGAGAAGACCACGTGGCCGTCCGAAAGTCACGTGGCCGAGAACTGTGGAGTAAGATCTTTGACCTTTGAACATTGGGCTCCATATTGCTTGGAGGAGAGCCCGGGATAGGTCGACTTGGCGCCGCATCGCGGACAAGGCTATGCTTCTAGGGGTACTCCACTATATATATATATTATATATATATATATATATATATATAATAAATATATATATATATATATATATATATATATATATATAATAAACCCTGTAATTCGGTGCAGGAACAGTCCAGTTGTTAATTCATTAGTAGCGCGTGATTAGGCAGTCTTCCATGCCATATAAAGGAATCAGCTTATAGGTAGTGGAAGTACATTTATTTGAAGAGACCCTTAACAACATTATTTTAGTATTTTTGCATTTAATATTATAATTTAATCATTATTATTTATTCTAAAGCAATATAAGAGCCATTAAATATTGCGTAAGCTTGTGGATGTAAGTAAATGCTGATAGCTTTTGTAAACTGAAGCAACAACAATTATCATAAAGCTTATAGTCTTGCACAGGTATCTTAGGCCTATGTAGATCGTGACGCTGTTGCTGCTGATAATGATGATGATGATGATGACGACGACGACGACGACGACGATCATGATTATGATTATGATGATCATGATTATGATGATAACGACGGGAAAGGAGATGCTACTGATTTTGATATATACAACGAAAACAGTAATTTGATGTCGTAAGTTTTCTTCTGCGATATTAACAATTGGATATAAATCTTAGTGTAAATTTACAAAGTACGTGTAGTGTAGAGTTAAACCCTTTGTTTCCTATTTCCTGCACTTACCGTCATCGAGGCCAGGCCTGCACCGATTCAACCGAAACTAGGAGTGGATGGCAGAGTCACATCCACCACCGTTCTACGATGGACAAATTGCGATCATGCCCGAATTCTCGTTACTACAAACGAAACGGAAGTGCCGACAACTGCATAGCTCCGCATCAATGCCTGATTTCTCCAAAACGACTGTCAACATCTTAAGCAGACCCACTTATTTCCGTTATTACAGGATACCCGTGGCTATTATAATAAAGCCACCATAATGCTTGCAACACTGCCATCTGGCGAATGGAAGTCCAAACTGCTGATCACTGCAGCCACCTGGCGATTAAATAACCCACACTGTTCATGGTATTGGTAACGCGAGGTCGAGAACAGCGAATCCGGACATCGATTTATGACGTCCGATGAATACCAGTTCCTTCTCGTCATCTTTCCGGCAAAGGACAGCGCTGTTTGCGCTATATAAATAATAAATTATGACTATTGGTCGATGGGTGCATATTGATGTACGATCCTCAATCAATAGCGATTCGCATGCGTCGTTGCGTGCCTCTGCCATCCACGGTGGGTGGGTCCAGCGGCTGCCTGCTGCTGGTGGTGGTGGTGGTGGTGGTGGTGGTGGTGGTGGTGGTGGCAAGCGGCGTATGAGATGCAGGACACGCACTTGCATATCCCACTCAATTGGTGTTGTCTACGTCGGTTCATTTATATAGCGC
This sequence comes from Norana najaformis, assembly GCA_964023275.1. Taxonomy (NCBI): domain Eukaryota; kingdom Metazoa; phylum Annelida; class Clitellata; order Crassiclitellata; family Hormogastridae; genus Norana; species Norana najaformis. Next base: position 36,651,987 of record OZ029915.1, on the reverse strand, counting down.
CTCAATTGCCAACAATTCAGTCTCCGGTTCTGTGTTTGCTGATGGTGTTTGATGCGCAATCCTGTATGTCAGCCAAGGTCGGAAGCCGGCTTCGTCGCATCAGTCCAACCTTCGTCGTCCACATAAAACAAACAATATGGGGCACAGTCGGTGTGTGTTGACCGACTTAACCTCGCATATAGCAGGATTAGTATTTTGAATCCACTGACATGACAGAATCCAAGTGCGGGAGAAATTAAGCACTGAATAGTGAGATATCTGTTCCAGCCAAAGAAGCTGGTGCATATGCACTCGCAATACACGTCTGACATCATGATACGTGGGCATTTAATTGGTCATGCGCGCAACTTCCAAATGCATGAGCGATATAATGCTCGCCTATCCTTAAGAATTAACTCTGCCACTGCCGTATTCGGGTGGTGCCAGTCCCAAGCCTGGATAAAGGAGGAAGGAGATGTCAACAGCCTTTGACGCTATTGAGATGTCGTTAAACAATTCTACTACTATTAGAATTAAAACCCACAGTAGATTAACACAGTAGACTAGTAGATGGACATGCGAATAGTACTGTACATTTCTAAGAGAATCTTCCGAATGAGATAATAATTCTTTAATCTGGGATATTACAGGGATATATGTTTACACAAATAATTAATCACGTAGAGAATATCAGTGCAATACAACTCGTTCCAGGGTATGAATAATCTTGCGTGTTACTCTACGCAAGTAATTGACCATTTGGCGCCGTTACTTTGTTAGAGTGGGATCGAGCAAATTCTGTTTGCTGGTATTATTAAATTCGTTTGCATATTTATCTAATTACTTTCGATTGCACTCTCTTGGACACGTATAATATTTTGTCCTGTAAAGGATAGACTGGAAGATTTAAAGTCTATTTTGGCCCTAATTTCCACCGTCGATATTGCTTCAAGTGAGAGACGTCGACTGATGCCTGTCGTTCGCCCATCGGTCTACATGTCCTACATTTGCTTGAATATTTTCAAGCCCTGTACGCGGGCCTGAAAATTATGCCAAATAAATCTAGTACTCCTACTGGCACATTGGAAATTAATAAATTGAATGACTCGATTACAGAAGCATTAAATCGATTTCTTCTGCAGGAATGAAGTTAATGTTCGGTTATATGATTGTGTGTTCAAAGACACGAATCGTCGGGATATCTACTTTAGTCGTTCTTCTGAGTGACAGGTACAGTCGGATGACTTCTTCCCGATCATATCTATATTTAAGAGATTTGTACATCGAATGGAACTGTCTCTACAGAGAAACCTAAAATCCAAGACAGTGCCATTTTCAAATCTGACATCATCGATACTCAATTTCTGCTTATTATTCAATAAAAGCTGAAAAACGTTCGTGTTGAAGTCGGATTCAAACACACTTTAACATTAACGCGTGCCACTAATGCTAACGTAGACAAGTTAACTGAAACGTTTAAGACGTTCCAGTTTTAACCTATGCGTCCGGAATTGGAATCCTGACAGGTCAGATGGAATTAACAATTCGTTGTCAAGCTATACAACTTCCCTTAAAGGAAAGCTATTCTGATTTTGGGGGTTGCTGTGTTGGCGCTTCTTTCGAAACTTAAAGATTCTGAAGCACTATGGATGCGACTGTTGATGGACCTAAGTATGCATTTTGTCGGGTAACAAATGAGCAATTAACCTTACCTTGTGTCAAAGCCTAATTGCAAATTAATAATAGGCAGCTTCGGTTCTATAAACGGACAAGTCGGAATCAAAATGTCTTCCGAGATAGACGCGTGTGCATACACTCAGAAAGGTTACAAGTTTGGACACGGCTTTCCTTACGAAATCGAACGCATAAAACCATTCGTCGCTTTTATTATTTATATCTTCCTGTCAGTGGATCAACAAATAATAATCTCATATTTATGCAGATCAAAACTTTGGAGATGTGCAGTGGGACAGTTACACCGCATGGGTATCATAAAAACGCCAGTCTATTCGCTTAACTGTCCATGTGCTCAATCAGTGGCTAAAATCAATTCGGATCGATCGGAAGTGTTTGTGCCGTCAAGTCGGAAATGACTCCTAATAATGTTTTTTCAAGAATTGGCGCTATATAAATAGTCGTTTATATAATTTGCATAGCGTCTTTATTGAGCTTTCGTTTAGCGTTGCTTTTTCCAATAGGCAAAGCATGCAACTAAATAACACCGAAGCGATTAAATCATAGCATATAAAATTATACCCGTGATTGTTAGTGTACATAACTACTGTATAGCCTTCCTGTTATGAACAGTAGTAGTTCGTTATTTCTTTTCTTCCCTGGCGTTATCAACTAGAGTTGGACGTCCTGTGTTATGCCAAAAAATCGGGATTTGAACCTGACCCAAAGACTTTTTATACGATAGCGACTTCACTGAGCTATTGGAGAGATTCCTGCTTTCCCCAGTTCTATTTGTTCCGGTACTTTGTCCTTGTATCATAAAGGAACTTCGCCATATAGTCATTACATTCCTCTTGTTCCTAATAAGATGTAACGTAGCCTATAGCGGGATGGACAGATGTAAGGAAACTGAATCGGTATCTAATCTAAGGACAAATGTTTGTAGCGCCTCAATGAAATATTTGCGAGGGAAAACAAGCGATAATGCCTACACGAACTGTACATATGGAACCATATATATGCAGGAAAATATATATATATATAAATGTTACGAAGCGGCAATCGATTGATCGATGCTTTGTTTTATGATAACAGCTCTATACAAGTCTTATGATAACATCGCTATACAAGTCTTACTATAACATCGCTATATACAAGTCTTATGATAACATCGCTATACAAGTCTTATGATAACAGCGCTATAGAAACCTACAGAATAGATTAGATTCGAACCTTTCGGGTTTTCGTTTTTCAATTAAGAAACTCGTAGAAACAAAGAATATATTAGCTTCTTATTAATTCAATTTCATCTGAAAATTATTAAATACTGTTTTAGAAAACCACAAGTTCTTTTGTTTTCCAAAGTTATACAAACTTGTAAATAAACAGACTACTAATTAATTGACCAATAGTATGACTTATTATCGAGACTTTTAGCCAACAAAAATTAGTTAATTAATTTAGTTGTCCCGTTGTATTTACGCACTTTCATCATAATAGATATAGTTTACAGGCTATCCCTTAGCTTAATACTTAGGTCTATATACTCTCCCAATTACATGTAGGCCTAAATCCATTTAATTAACAAAATGCAAAGGCATATATGAACTCACAGAATAATATTATGTGCCTTCGTGGTCGCTATTATTATTAAGAAATTTGTAACGCGCTCACAGTAACGCAGAAATGCAAATCTCAGGCGCGGCTAGTCGGCTGTCAAGCCATATGGTAATGTACATGTGTTTCTATGGCGACCCTAATGGTTCGACCCTGCTCATTTTTCAAAGAATTTATCGGTGAGATCCTTCACCACCGCTGCCCGTCTAAATGGATGCCACGCCATTTAAGGTCCCCGTGTACGGACAGTGCTAGCTCGAGAGTAAAATCTCTGAAATATAGCCACTATCTGTATGCGAACCGGCATTCTCAGGCACGGAGGCGCTTTGGCGCACGGTTTACTCATAAAGCATTTAGATATTCAGACGTTTGAAAGCCAGTGACAAAACACTGAGTTTTGAGGCGTTTCTTGAAGACACTTAAAGAAAGATTGGTAGGCTTGGGGCAGCGCATGGCAAGCACGAGAGCCCGTAACAGTTCTGCATCGTGACTGCCGAGAGACCTGTATCCAGATGGCAGGCTGCAGGGAGGGATATAAGGAGAGACTGCAAAGGATATAAGGATATAAAGAGATATACAAAGACAGCGAGAGAGAAAGAGAGAAAGAGAGAGGGAGAGAGGTAGAGAAAAAGAGAGAGAGACATATTATAGCAGCTATTATAAATAACTGCAAGTAGATTCAGCTGTGTAGGGCACAGCGCTCTGCTGTAACCTTGTGTAGTAGACCTCTTATTAAATTTTTGAGGATATAAAGATACATCTTGAGATATTAGGTCTCTAAAGCTTGCTTCTCAGTTGCAGTGAGCGAAGTGGACTTGTTTCTTCTTGTCTTTCCACTTTATCATTTGTTCGACAGATGGCGATAGATTATGGCCGTAGAGATGGCTTGGCGCTGAATCCGGCGTCTGCTGCCGCACCTGCAGTTCTTCCTCGCCTACTTCCTCATCCTCCGCCTGCACACCATCCTCCAGCGGCAGCAGAGGATGGCAGCCTGTCTCCGGCATCGAAGGTACGAGTCTATTCTTAAGTTTTAGCATCTCCTCTTCCTCCTCTTTCTCCTCCTCCTCCTCCTCCTCCTCCTCTTCCTCATCCGCATCATCTTCCTCCTTCTGTTCTTCATCCTCTAGTCCTCTGTCAGCTTTCCTTCGTTGCCTCTGCTCTGAGTCGGATGCTTTTGGCTGGTGATACATGTTCCTCGTCTGGGAGTCTAAGTAATGCGGATGCCGATGACATCGGCAGAGGTCGTCGTCCTCGGCGGAGGCGACGGGCGAAGACGGGCACAGAGAACGTGAAAGGAAGAAGACTTGCGGCTGCTCTTCGCTCGCATTGAACAGAAGAACCGGCGAACCAGACGATCGACAACTTAACTCACCTGCGTTTTACAAACCAAGTAACACACAAAAATATTAGTCTTCGAATATAATGAAAAAAACATTTATATAGCGCCTTTTCAAGAGACTTCTCAGAGGCGGACCCTACTTGACAAAGCTAATCACGATCGAAGACCATGGTATTCAACAGCTGCCGAAACAAATCCATAGAAAGTACACAGATCTCATGTTGTAGGCTTATGACAGTTTGTTCCGGAGTCAAGGGCCAACCACAACGGTCTATCTGTATATTTGTCATATGTTTTGTATGCAAAAATCGTACTTTCAACGTAACTTTCAGAAGTTTAAAGCTATTTGCATGATTTTTAACTGATAACATGCTGAAATTAATATGTAAACATTTCCCACCACAGCTAACGTTTCACTTACTCGTCATAAGCGCAAATATGAAGTAATTCAAAATTCAGTTTACCGAAGAAGAGCAAAATTTAATTTTAAGTAATGCCAGTGTACAAACGGCACGGTTCTTATTAGCTTCTCATAAGGAATTCCCAAATAAAAAATGGACTCTCATACGTTTGTATAGTAGCAGATACAAATCATTGGTGAGAGATTTCCAACAAGATTTACAGCTGAAACAGTTGCAGAAAAATAAGCACAGGTAATATCGAATTATCTTAGCCGCGAGTTTTGTGTGGAATCTTGATCATGGCGCAGTTGACTTGGGTCAAATGTTGTGATTGATTCATGACCAGTGTCACGAATATCATGTTGTTTAGACGAGGAAACCGTTTTCAAAGAAGTTTCTTTCTGTTGGGCCTGGCAAAAACTTAATTAAATCGGCAAGTATACTTTGCTGAAGATGTATACTACTGTATGGATGAACATCAGTCACTGTCCAAACCTAACGCAGTTCTATATTTTAAAACTAGTGAAACCATAAATACCACGCATGAACAAACTGTCTGGTTAGCACAACAGAAATAGAATAGCTACGGTAACCTATAACCACAATCACATAGGCCTCCTTTTGTTTGCGTGATGACCTGAAAACTATTAATAACTGCATATAATGCCTGGCTAAAGGTCCCTTTAACATTATTATTGCACTGGATTATAGTTATCAGACAGTTTATGACAGTGAGCACTCCGTTTGACGCAGTGTCTGTCGTGTGGAGACATTGCTTTTAAAATGCGAACGCAGTAAAGCGTTTGATGGCCGTGATTCGTTGGCGGAAGAGCGACAATGACCAGGGTTATGTCAAGTGAATCCTGGCAACAATAAAGTAAACAGTGTAGCATCAGGGTCTGAAAACAAGAGCCAGAGGGGCATCAGTACTAGGAATGCACTCGCTTGTGATGGCAGTGTTAATCCACTTGCTGTTGATGGCAGCGTAAGTCCGTGGCAGAGTCGTTGGTCGGCCGGGAAAACAAGGTAATTTCTGTACCAGCTGAACTTGTCATAAGAGGTTCATTGTCCTTTCTAGTTTGCATTTACTCAGGAATAAACAATGAATTATTCACTCAAATCCAGGAAAGAAACAAATGCTAACAGAGCTTAGCGTACGGTCTGAATACTCTATAGAACCATCTTGAAAACTATAAGTTGCATGGTTTAGCAAGAGAAGTTTGATGTTAATCAGTCGATCTGTTTTGCATATAAACATGCATTGGTTTAAACAGTTATGAGATGGCCACTACAAAGTCTTAGATACCCGCATACTTAAATGAATTAACAGAATCAACCGTAACCGTCTCTGTCTACCTGTCTGACCCTATGATTTTGACTGGAGGCCGAACACTATCTTCACTGGGCTGCACAGGCGTCTAAACCACGATTCGTATACATAGAAATTTAAGGGGAAGGAAAATAGAATTTAGGCAAAACATACTCTGGAGTCAACATTTTACAAGGGGATGTTACCTTTAGTATTGGGTGGAATAATACAAGGCATAATTAATAAATAATCCGCTCGAGACCTTAGAAATTTTTGGAATTCAAAAAAGATTACCAGAAACTTTGATGAGAAGAAATGGTCGTTCCAACGACTAAAAAAGGTTTACAAATTTATTTATCGATTTGGCGCATTGACTTGATAAAAGCGAACGACCAAGGAGCAGGAGGACTTCTTCGAGGAGCGGATGGATATCCGCGTTACTGGCCTTGGGAGAATATTTATGCGTCATTGGCCTTGGGAGGATTGCGTCATTGGAACTGGGGGAATATACGCTCTTGTTTGGCTCATCTGCATAAGCTGGTTCTTTCGGCTTGGGATTTTTGGTGCAGAATTATATAGATAGGGTCTACTTTACGAATCATAACGAGCAAAGGAGTAGCCTGAAAAGAAGCCAGTTGAATTCTAAAATCATGAATACTACACGAGTGGCAAAAATAACACGAAACATGCCTTGATATTGTGCAGCGTGCCAAGGTAACTGGCGACAATGACTTCGCAAAGTAACCCTCTGGTTCGACCAGACAGCCCTCGATAGATGTCGGCACGATGTCTACTACGCTGCCACCTAGAGAATACACGGTACATTATTGCTGAGCCGATTGGATTAGCTGGCGCCTCTAAGCTGTCGGCCGAGAGGACAGCTGTAACGAAAGCAGGTCACCAGAGGGTTAGGAATGACTAGGCAGCCCCGGTCGAGTCGAGCGAACTCAGCAAATCGAATGAAGCCACTTTAGCACAGCTACGATCGACGTAAGACGATGCGATGCGATGCCATAGCGTAGAGGATTGCCGATTGCAGTAACGAGGCTAATGTCGACGCCTAGCGACAAGTTTCAAGCGATTGTACGATTACCCCGCCCCCGCAGATTGGCTGCCTCTGTCGCATAAATCATTTTCCAATGCAACGACAGCAGCGTTCTTACCGATTATCAGTGCCCCATCATTTATCCGGAGTTATGCAAACTCTCGTGCGCTGTGAGCTCTTGGACGCTACGGCAAGCCACCTAATGAGATAACGCCTTTTAAAGGTTCCGAAAAGACTCTGTGTGGCCTATATATATACACACACTACCAGGTAAGCTAGACCTAGTCCGGACTAGTCTACTTCAAATCCAATTCTATTGGCTCTTCGTTCGAAGACCGACGCGTTATTTGAACTATAAGAAATCAGTGCTGTTTACCAGATATTTCTCTAACCTCACCTGATTTAATGTCAACGCATAAGCTTCATTTGTCTTTTCATGGAGATCGGTTTTCCTACTCCTTATTTTTCCATAGGTGTGGCCAACATTCACTTCCCTGGCTTTGTTTTCCTCTCATTTCGTCCTTATTATCCTCTCGATTACCCTGCCTCACTTCTCCGCATGTTTTCCTCTTCACTCTCCTCAATCCGGTCTCACTTTCACTCGTTTTTCTGTCTCACTCCATCTCCGTGGTAGTGTGCCTCTCTCTCTCTCTGCATCTTTCTCTGTTTCCTTGTCCGTGTGAATATAACCAAAAGCGCTCGGCTTTTATTTCCTTCGTTGTTTCTAACTTTTCTGCACGACTGTCTTCCTTTCCCTGCGTCTTTGACTGTCTGTCTGACTGCTTTTCTTGCTGTCTGTCTGTGTCAGTCTGTCTTGTGCTTTTGCCTGCTTTTAAATGCATGATCCGGCTGCTATAAACAGCCGCGAGGCGACGATTTCCGTTGCTTCGGTGACACATAGACTGACCTGCTCTGGCTGGACTCAAGTCTTCGCTGTTCATCTTCGACAACCGTTGTCTCGTCTGCAGACAGAAAAAACAACAACATCAAATTTAACTGATTTCAGACGAACTGATCGAAGGTGTTCTAGCTATACAATCACATATATATGCACATACGCATGGATGCATGAATACATGTTGCACGCATACCTACACATAAACGTACATACACACACACATACATACACACATATATACATACATACATAAATGCATACCTACATACATACATATTGCATACATTCATGCGCACATAACTACATACATACATATATACATATATGCATCCATATACGTATACGTATATACACACATACAAACATACCTACATACATTCATACATACATTCATACATACATACCTACACACATGGACACATGAACACACATGGATACACATAAACACATGCATATATAACAACAAATTTTCACAAGTTCAAGGTTGTTAAAAGTTGTTAAAGTCTTCCGATCACTCTGCTGTTCGGTTGACGGGTAACCGATTCTTGTAAGTTTAGCCAAAGATCATATAAATTCAAATATGAAATCTGGTGAATGTGGCTTGTGACATCTTCGAGGGACGCCTTAAGAGGCGCCACTGGGACCGTTAGATAACTCATCCATTAGCTTTCTTACGACCACCACCTCAATATATCATCTTAGTCTGGTCAGTCTCCACGTCCAGCAAGGTCATGTCACCAAGCAACGCTGACTTCGTCTGCTTCTCTGTAAGAAGAGCAGATGGCCATTCATTCATGACCCGCGTTTTGAGTGAAACTGCTCGCTGCTACATGACATCTGTCACCATCCATCCATCCACCACAGGGCAAAGGTCACGCCTGAATGCTGCCAGATGCCAATTCGTGGCACCATAACGCATGCTTGCAGCGTCTCATTGTTCAGTCTTGGATTCATGAGTTCATTTAGTACACGTGGTCGATGATTATGGAAGCAATGAAGTTGTGATGCATCTATAAATCGCTAACTGAGAGGCGCCTGTAAGCAAAGCTCGTTTGCTTCGACCGTGCAAAGAAATCGATTCCTACATCAGACTGCATTCGTCTTCATAAAAACTACTAAAATATCGACAACGCTTTCCTTTGAGTCACGACATTCATTAGGACAGCACAGAGTATTCATAGCACGATTCTAAAAAATGCTGTTATACGGATGAAGAAGATGACGATAACGATGATGATGACGACAATGACAACGACTACGATGACGATGATGATGATGATTATGATGATAATGCTTAAGACGATTATTCTAAAAATGGTGATAAAGGTGATGGTGGTGAAGCTGACCTTGGGACCTTTCATCCTTGGGACATTTACATAGTATGACAGTGACGCTTGTGCTCTGGTAATGATGGCATTTGATGGCAGGATTCAAATGGTGATAGTTACACCTAAGATTACCGTGATTTTGACAACTATGGCCTACAATCAAATGGATTTAAGACGGTCGCCTGACTTGCTCTATATTTAAGACTTGGCTCGTGGCTCTTGTGCTGAAGCTTCTGATGAGTTTTGCGTGCAACAGAGAACAATCATCTTCAGGTCCAGGTCGATACCAAGAACAACCTTCCAGGGAACGCAGTCTCCAAGAACCCGCATCTGTCTCCATGGTTTCCTCACCGATAGCAAGATTTAACCTAGCGACCAGTCCCCGGCTGCGAATAATTTTATGTGGAACGAGAACTTCGAGCCTACCGAAGAACGGACCGAAGGACGGACGGACTCCAAAGAGATTCCTATTCCGCCCTTAGTTACGAGATTACTCTCATGTTGTCGCCTCATGGAAAAATATTCAACATGGACGCTAACCGGCTGTGGGTGGTCTAGAAGAGTTTTTCCGATGCAAATCATAGCATAATTATATAATTTATAGCTGCGATAGATCTGACTGACTGGCACTGAATCAGGAGGCCTACTGTATGTGGTGTGTGGCTACCCTATCTACGCAAGCGCACCAATCAGCGCGTGATGGATTAGAAGAAAATTAGCAACGGTGCAACGCTCGGTAATAGTCCTATCTTTTCTCCGACTGCTTGCTATAAGTCTTTATAATAGTCTCAGAAGATTGGCCATTCCAGAGAATTTCTCGCCACTGGCTATTTTCGATCAAAAAACCGCCGATTGCGATTTACCGAGAACATCATTTTGGGTGTCATGTGTCGCAGAAGAGACCAGCTACTTTTAAAGTTTTACGAAACTTGGTTAAGACAAGCGAGCACACGAAATTGTGCTATTATTGCGTCCGGGTTGGGTAATCGAGATCGAAGGACGGAAACTATAAATAACTTATGGTGCAAATCCCAGAAAAAAAGACAAATAATCGAATTCGTTGCCTCCGAGGAACATTGACAGATGCGGCTGCTACTTCCTATTCAGTGTCGGGCGAATTGTGCAACATGAAATTTGTACTTGGGTTTACAAATGTAATCCACGTTGGAGTTATGAGACACTCGCAAAAGTCGTTGGTCTCAGGTTGTTTGAATGGGACAGCGTTTTCTGTCTGTCTGTCTGTCTGTGTGTCTGTCTCCTTTACGGCTAATGTCCGCATTATACGTCTCCGTGTCAGCTTATCTGTCTCTGAATCAAACGGAGCCTAAGCAGACTATCAGTGGACTAAAGTAGGATTAGACGTTGGCTTTCCTCTATATGTTGTCTAGCTTATGTAGCGATCTGTTTTAGGTGCTTTGGGATTCCAATACTCATTCCCTTTGCCCTTCCCATGACCTCACCATACGGCACTTCCCTATCCATCCCTTCCTGCAGCCGCAAATGGCGCCTCTGAAAACCAATTCTGTTGCGTAGCCCAGTCGCCAGGCGGTTTAAACTCCTTTCAGATGGCAATAGGACTATAAGTTTTCTAAGATGTAGTAAACAATGACAGACAGCAAAGGGGCAGAACTAGATGATGACAATAATTCTGATGAAAATGACAAAGATTCTAATCATATTCGCAATGGTGATAATAACCATGATGATGATGATGCTGTTGCTGCTGCTGATGATGATGACGATGATGATGATGATGATGATATCCTTTTTGTTGTTCTCCCGGATGCAGCAAACAACCGTCAGTAAAGAACAGAATGACAACTTGGCAAGATACTTTCATAAGTTCCACAAAATGTTAGCATAATAGAAAAAGAATGGCAACTTGGCTAGATACTTTCATAAGTTCCAGAAAATGTTAGCATAATGGAAAAATGTTGTTAAGGTCTAAGTCAGTAAAGGTTTTCACAACCAAAATATTGTAGAATTGATGCCTTTACCCGTGCAAAATGATCTAATATTATATACTGTGTTGTATAACTTCATGGAATATGCATACATTCTCGAGTTGAATATGAGTACATCACTCAGTGCAAGACAGTAATTTTGCGTGAAGGAGTGGGCGGAGTCTGTATGACAGGCAACGCAGTCCATATAGTATTTTCATCGATCTTTCTGGAAGCTCCACTGAGGCTTGCACTATCTTCTAGCAACATTGATTTGTGTTCTACAGGACTCCGCTGACACTGTTTGAAAAAAATTGTCATGCATTTCAAGGCCGTTTATTACGGATGCTGTGCGAAGATGCAGACCTATACAAGTCATATGCATACGGGCAAATTAACGAATCCTTCATCAGCAGATTGTCCAGTGGTTGGTGTGTTGGATTGTCAACCCAGAGGACGAATGTTCAAAGCCTCGCCTTCGTAGAAAGACATTGCATAATGGCGCCTCATGCTAATTCGGCTATGAATGAGTACATCGAATATACACTGTCGATGGGAAGGTTAGGCGGCGTGGGAAAAGATTAGCCACTAGCCTTGTCACGCTAAACATTTTGTATACCCATGGCTGCCTACTGAAGGTTGGCTTAAAGGACTATTCTTCTCTTTCTTACTGCCTATCGATTCATTAAAGCAGCGGTCGCAATGTTTGAAAATCTTAGGCTGGGATATTGTATGTATGTATGTATTATGTATGCATGTATGCATGTATGTATGTATGTATGCATGTGTGTATGTATGCATGTATGTATGTATGTGTGTGTGTGTTTATTTAATTTATTTATTTATTAGGCGCCACTATCTAATGACTTAGCATCAATCGATGGCGCCGAGCAATTGTGAGTTAAGAACTTGCTCAAGGTCCCTACACAGTAACCGTCTTGGAGGAGGCTCGAACCCGTACTATCCGCCTTACAAGCCAAGCGCTCTATCCAATATGCTACCGTGACCCACATGTGCATGTATGTATGCATGTATGTATGTATGTATGTATGCATGTGTGTATGTATGTATGCATGTGTGTATGTATGTATGTATGTATGTATGTATGCATGTGTGTATGTATGTATATATGTATGTATGTATGTGTGTATGTATGTATGTGTGCATGTATGTATCCAAAACCTTATATAGCGCGTTTTAAGAGAATCACATGACACGGCATGACTATTACAGATCTTCGACAAATAGACTCGTATAGATGCAACGCAAATGAGTCGTAAAATGCACCAAAGGCAACTACAGCTAACTGAATCAGGCATAAGACATGTATACATTGTATAGCGCCTCTAGTTTATGCATGGACAGTGGATCAAATCGCCATCAGATAGGTTTTCTTAGATAAAATGCTGAATCCTGAGGATCGTTTGTAGAAGTGGTCTAGATGTCTGGCTAATTTGCACAAAGAGCTGATCGTATTTGGAATCTGTCACGATGACAATGACTGCCATTTATTACGATGAAAATGATGATGCTAACGATGATAAGGATAATGACGATGATAATCATAATCATAATGATAGCGGTAATGGTAATGACGATTATAATCATAATGATAAAGGTAATGGTATGATGATTTGGTACTGGTGACAATAATACTTACGATAATGACAAGGAAAGCATAGTGACAATTATAATACGAATGATAAAGATGACGTTGTTGTTGCAGTTGTTGTGATTGTGATCATGATGATCATGACAATGATTATGATCATGATAATGTGCATAAGTGTATTGTTTCATGGTAACAGACAGCGTACCGCAAAGCTGACGGGTTCTGATTCGAGGCTGAGAATGATGTCGGAAATTTCGGTGACCTGCAGTGACGTTTTGTCTTCTGGATCCGCTTCCGACCCCGACCGGATGTTGCCGTTGACCTGAGGTCGTATTTGTCGCTCGTGATGAAGACCGTCGACATCGCTGGACGCCATCAGCTGACTCCAGACGACCTTCCGGTCGGCCATTTTGCGCACGCTCTTCTGAATAAGAGCCACAATGAGGCTACAGGCGACCAGAACGGCCAGGCACCCAGCGACCGCCATCACCACGATGATGATCTGGTTATCGTTCAGTACCGCACCACTTCCGGTCCCTCCTCCGCCGCCAGCGCCGCCATCTTTGGTCGTCTGCTTGTGATATTCGACCGGAAACGTGGATTCGGTTTCGGCGACTTCGAGGCGCAAGAGCGTCGATGTGTTTAGGGAGGGAACACCGTCGTCTCGAACGGTTACTGAGAGGGAGAAGATCGTACCAAGGCCGTAGGGAGACAGGTTCGAGTTGAGCCACAGAACGCCCGTGTTCGATGCCAAACGGAACATGGCGTCGTCGTTTCCGCTCGCTATGACGTAGGTGAGCTGTGCGTTTGGCCCGATGTCGTCATCGCTCGCCACGACTGATGTCACAATCTCGCCGACGGCGAGACTCGGCGAGATCTTAACGGTATCGTTGCTATGCGACGGGAAAACGATCCGCGGAGCATTGTCGTTGACGTCAGTGACGATGACGTTGATGGTCGTCGTGTCGGCTGCCTTGAGAGGTCCGCTGCTGTAGACCCTCGCAGTCAGCACGTACATCTCCTTCTTCTCCCGGTCCAGCGGCGTCTGCGTGAAGAGGTCGCCGGTCAGAGGATCCACCCCGAAACTGGCCACTGGCCAGGTCGGCTCGTGCTCGACGTCGTACCAGAACTTACTGAACGGAGGGAGGTCTCGATCGACGGCCGTGATTCGTCCGATCTCCGTACGCAAGGTGGCGTTCTCTGACACGAAGAACGTGTACTTGGGTTGAGCGAAGCGTGGCGATTCATCGTCCGTGTCGAGTATCGTCACTCGCACTAAGGCCTTTGACGTGTAGCGGCTTCCGTCGGGACCAAGAATCGTGGCGGCGACGTGGAATTCAACAACTGGTGTCTGCTCTCGGTCGAAGATTGAACGCGCCGTGATGAGTCCACTGTCCGGCTCGATGCTAAATCTGCCTACAGCAAAACTTGGAGGCTGTAGCTTAATCCAGATAAAACAATCAGTACTTAGAACCGTCTTTACAAGAGATAATTTTTAAAATGTTTTACCCACGTATGTTATACCCTAGAGGCATCAGCTCCTGCGTGATCTTTAACTGAGGAGTCAAAGATTGATTTTACTTAGCCCTAAACTAATTTAATCTAATCTAATGACTTTTATAACGCTGTAATCATTATGCAGAAAGCGACGAACGACTGATTCCTTGTATATTTTTAACGACTCATTCAGCAACTATATCACCCTCTACCATTAGAAGCCTCTCTACCATTAGAAGCCCCTCTATCATTAGAAGCCTCTCTACCATTAGAAGCCCCTCTATCAGTAGAAGCCTCTCTACCATTAGAAGCCCCTCTATCAGTAGAAGCCTCTCTACCATTAGAAGGCCCTCTACCATTAGGAGCCCATCTACCATTAGAAGCCCTTATCCCAGGGGAAGCGGACAATGCCTCGGATGCTCTGACTTACCTTTGGCGTCTTGGTCGAGAGTGTAGAAGACCTTGGCCCTGTTCTTCGTTCCTCTAACGGAAGCGGAAACGGAGAGGATGGCCTCGTTCGGAGCGTTGTTCTCGCGGATCGAGGCGTTGTACATAGAGCTCGAAAAGACTGGCGCGTCAAGGCTCGCATCGGTGACCACGACACTCAGATTACGAACAGCCGTCAGCTGCGGCTGGCCGTAGTCATGGCAACGGATCAACAGACGGTGCAACTTCTCGACGTCGTAGTCAAGTGACCTTGTCGTCATGACCTTGTACTCCGATTCAAAGACCTTGACCAACGCGAACGCATCTTCGGCTCCTTCAAGTGAGCAGGCCACCTTGCCATTAACGCCTCGATCCTCATCGGCCACAGAGACCATTGCCAGGGACATGTTCGGGTGACCGTGTTCGGCCACTTCGATGGCCACCGCGTGGTCCCCTCCTCCCTCTTCCCTTCCCCCTCCTCCTCCGCCACTGTGATTCCCATCGATGGATATGAATGGCCGATGTTCGTTTACGTCGTGAACAGTGATGGTGATGGATACCATCGACGGGACACTGTTCTCACCCTGGTCTTCTGCGATGACGGCCAGGCTGTAGACGCTCTGCGCCAGCGACCCAGCCGGGCGTAGCAGCACAATCTCGCCCGACACGGAGTCGATCGAGAAGGCGTCTCCGTGGACGACCTGCGTCCGTCGCGAGAACTGGTAGCGCACGTGGCCGTTGAGACCGGTGTCCGGGTCGCGTGCCCGGACCCGTAGGACGGTGGCCCCCGCCGGCTGGTTCTCCGTCACGCCGGCCACGTACGAGGCGTTGTCGAAGCGAGGGCTGTTGTCGTTGACATCCATGATGTTGATGTCTATGCTGAGAGTGCCTGTCAGGCGGGGGCTTCCACCGTCCAGGGCTAGCACCTGCATCTGGTAGCGGTCCTGTTCCTCCCGGTCCAATGCCTGGAGAAGAACGAGACGCAGGTCGACCTCACCGGCCGCCGTCCGATTGCGAACGCGCAGGGCGAAGCGGTCCGTCGTAGGCTGGAGCCGGTACTCGACGACTCCGTTCGGTGGACTGTCGAGGTCAGTTGCCGGGATAATCGGGACAAGCTCCTTCGGCTGCGTCGACTCGAGCAGACTCAGCGAAAGGCGATTCGGAGCGAAGATCGGAGGACTGTCGTTAATGTCAGTCACGACCAGCTCGACTTTGATGATCTGGAAGTACTGCGCCGGATGGACGGCTATGTCCAGACTGATGACGCACTTCCACTGCTGCCGACAGATGGTCTCGCGGTTTATGACCTTGGCCGTCTTAAGCTGACCGCCCCTCTCGTCCAGTTTGAAAAAATCACGTGCCTGGCTCTGCTGACCGATAATGGCGTAACTGATGAGGCGCAGTACCACGGCTGGGTACTTAACGGTCAGTCCAGCATCAGTGGCCAGGTCTGAGATGACCATTGTTCCAGGTGGACGTTCTTCGACCAGGCTGTACAATAGAGGGCGATCCAGAGCCATGGATAACGCGACTGCCAGGACCTCGACTAAAAACAGTTGCTGGCAAACACTACATGTGCGTTCCATAGAGTATAGTTGATTCCTTCCGATTAAGAATCCTGTCGGCTTCATAAGAATCAGATTCATCCATGAAGGTCTGGAAAAGATATGAATGACACAAGGCCTTGTATACGTTCATAAAAGCTGAGCTTTGTTTAGTATTAGACGATTCGTAGATGCTTTTCATTGTGTTTCATATGAGTTCTCGTAAGATTCAAAGTCTCTGGTTTGGTTTGAAACAAACTTCTTTAGGTTACGTTGACTTAGTTACGTTGACTTTTAACTCGTACAAATCCGAATGTGCACTGAACTTCACTGTACCATAAAATAGTTGTCTTCGGATTTCTATCTGACCTTGGTCTATCAGCAAGCTGGAGTTTCGTAAAGCGCAATATCGTTGGTCGCTAATACAGAGTTATGGTGATGGATGTCAACGGATTTTCGCTTCTCTTTCAACTAAATCCCTGGAAAACACAAAGCAGCGGAATCTCCTTAGAGCTGCATAAATATCTACAGCGACATCCCTGGCGCTGATCTACTAAGACGTTGATGTGTCTGTCAATCGTCCGAAACGATTCGTCAACCGGTCCGTCTTAAATGTCCTTTGTGTGGCCAAGAATAAGAAAAGGACACTGTATAAGATGGATCCTGCCAAGTTCTGTCCCTATATAAGGCGTATTCAGCACGCACCATGCATGCACATACGTTATGAACGAGGACAAGCAGTTCAAAATGAAATACTTCCAGTGCTGTCTACATAAGTTAGAGTAACTTATGCGATTATTCTAAGCGCAACACGTTCCTCTTCGCCAGTCAATTCATACCGAAAGACTAGAGGTAATATCTGCATAATTTATTATGACACTCCATGCGGAACATTTACTTCTGATTGCCCATGGATTACACTTTTCCATCTTCTCCAGACTTCGCAGTGCAACTCTAAAATATTTTCAGTTCGTAAAGCCCCTTTACAGTGTTAGTCATCCTTGCATCGCTTAACACAGCGTGCAGTTTAAAATAATTATGGTCTTTGAATTTGAGTTCATCAAGTACAGCGACAGCTGGATAAAAGAAGTCTGTCCAGAAAATTAATATCCATGCAGGTCATAAGGAATTGACAATTGATTTTCAAGCAAACTAGAGTGTGTCGCCGATAGTTAGAGCCAAGTGACAGTGTCAGACACTCGAGAAGGCTCTCCACATACATGAAATAGTCTTTTTTACATTACATTACATGACCCAGAAAATTCTAATACTGTCGAGTTTAAGCTTCAACCAAATACTGCTACATATCAAGGAATCGCCGCTTTTCATAAGTCGTTTACGGAAGAACTGTGAACATATGCGATAACTTAATTTTAACAATTGTGTGGAATGCATAAAATCATCTAATCGACATAAAACATTCGACAAAATATGAATTCTGTCTCCTCCGGCCTGACCCCAGAATTTGACCTGGCACCGAAAGGAATAGCTGGCATTACAAATGTGTCGGCTGGATTCTGATTGTGACAGCCGGGTGCTGGCGAAATCAATTCTAGGCTCACTTTGAAGCAGTAGTTCTTGTATTTTCAACGTCTGCTATTGATTTTTTTAGGGAGACTTTTCAGCCTTATGTTGGTCATTCATTTGCTAGCAAATAAATATTTGCTTTTTCTCGGAAGGCACAAACGAACGAATCCCTTCCACAATGACGTCGAATCAAGCATGCTTATTGCCTTCTTTGTTTTCTGCCTGAAAGTAAAGTAGCGAAATAGCATAATTAAGCGAATTCCGCTTAATTAGGCACGTACTTAATCAGGTGCGTATTCTTAATAGTAGACTTTTCAAAAGCCCGACGCCCAGCACTCGTTTCGGGATGAGAACGCCGTGGCATCTGGTTGAGATGCGAGTTAGAGAACTGGCGTCGCCGATGGCAAAATCCATGAATAATTGACAGGAATCGGCTCGTCTCTTTATTCTCAGTCTCACCATTTCGTCTTCTAGTTTCTCTCGACGCATCTGTGACAACAAAGCACGTTTCGAGACGTTATAAAGTGGCCCCATTGTAAAAATATTACGCTGTATGAAAGTATGAATTATATGAAATACAACAGATTTGCGCTGTGAAACATTTTATGAAAAATCAGTAGACCTCTCTCTCTCTCTCTCTCTCTCTCTCTCTCTATATATATATATATATATATATATATATATATATATATATATATATATATATTATATATAATCCTATCAACAAATTCAATGGCCGGCGGTGTGTAATGGACGTATTTCTCGAACCTCTCAATTTGTCTGACTGACATTTGGCCAAATTGTTTCATTCTGACACCCTGCAGACCATTCGATATCTTCGATCCTAGCTTCAAATGCTCTATCCGCCCACGAAATGGAGACGGCAGCGCGTTGGCAATTTATTTCCTAGTATTGTATGCATAAAAACCCAGTGTAACACGCAGACCTAGCCTCGGGGAAGCTTTTCAGCAACAACGTCGGGATGATTTTTGTGCACGGATCCAACGTTTGCAGGCATTGGTTTTGGTTTAATCGATTCGAAAACCTTGGCTTTTGGATGAGAATAGAACAGAGAGCATTAGAGAAAACTCGCTTTTTGGACAGCGCAGTCAATAACGTACCATGCGACCATAGAACAGACTAAACCTGGCAATTACCAGAGGCCGCTTCATACCAAGCCAGAACAGCGCAGATGGCTAAGCTTTGCTAAGACAAGTCACGATCGGTTCACATCATATGCAATTATATATATATATATATATATATATATATATATATATATATATATATATATATATATATACATACACCCTTTATTCAGTAATATCCAATCATCGTATACCACATCACGCTGTATCACATCGCTTTGTATCATGTTGATTGTATGTGACCATGCCTGAGAAAGCCCTCACAAAGTTGGAAAAATCAAACTTTTGTTTGCTACTGCATTGGGCTGGAATTCCTGAATAATTAGGCGAAAAGTGTATGTTACTATCGTAAATAGTAAAAAAGTTACAATTTTTTACTACTTATGAAAATCCCGCGAATTAAAATTTACCTAACTAACAATGACTCAGCCTAAGTCGCTGTTACTAGGGGCGGTGAATGCTCATGAGTATAGTAAATTCGAGGGTTACTCATGCGCCTCTGTAGCTGTCATCATTGAAATCTCCATAAAAGTGGCTAAGGTGAATAGTACTTGACTGCAAAATAATCGATGCACACGACTTCTAGTTATGGCACCAATGGGACGTGTTAAATTACGTTTTCTTGTGGCATAGTAAAATTGAAAATAAAAATATTCAGCGAAATTCTTCATAAGGACTTACTAACACAAGAAATATAAACATGGAACAAACTAACCCATTTTATGGCTATTTGCCTTCTGAGTGCGTTTCTCGGAAATTGACTTTTACAACTTTGTGAGGTTTTTCCAGCCTGGTCCCAGATATTCCATGTGCTCGTATGTTCGTGGCTCTTCCCTCTTGTGCGCTAACCCATAAAGGAACTAATCACGGGGTCAGACAATTACTCGTTGATTTTATTAGGACGACTATTATAAGACTAATGCAACCGTTTCACTAGATACTAGTTTAAGATTGTCAACGTGGCAATTCTGTCATGGTCTAAAGGCTTTTACAGTTACTGAATTACATTCCCACGACTAGTTACAGCAGATAACGTTTAACCCTCAGTAGACCGAGCAAGTATGCGAATTACAACTAGAACTAAGTTGAGGCAGAGTTCAACGCCATTAAAAACTACAAGGATCAGTTTAAACTACAAGTTCCTTCTGTTTCAGCTCCCTACATGCAATGATGTGCTAGCCCGGAAGTCACAGCTCACGTGACACGCCGACCAGTCAGAACACTCGAAGCAGTGGCCAATCGCAACACATATTCATAGCAAATCAACATTTCCTTATCATATCATACAAATTTGGATCAGGTCATTTCACGTCACGTGATCTCGTGAGAATTAGATTAGATGAGATTGGTTTTCAGTCTCGTCAGATGTTCTGCTATAAAAAGCACCAGAATGCAAAGTTTAGCTGGGTGAAGTTCAAGCATCTTGGAAGCTAAACGGAGGCGCGATTAAATCAGACGTATTACTTGTCACCCATTCGACTACGTCGCGAATTCAGCAATTCGTAAATTCTGCCTAGGAGTGAACAGTTGCTTGTAAATGTCAGACGGAAATTATGCATGAAGAGAGCGCCTTGGCATCGCACTGCAAAGGCTGGTCGCAGGAGACACTCTAACCTTTCCAGTGCCGATCGGAAAAGACACCATGAATTCCCTGTGTCGTGGGATAAGAAATGCATTATTTGGCTGTGATCGATGAGACTACCATCTGTGAGACACGCGTGCATTTAGTGCATTTATGGAAACTGAAAAAAACAAAGAATGTTGACTACAAAAGTTTTTTTCATCCAATTAGTATATTACGCTTTTCGTACGAAACTTATTAAAATGTGCCAGTGAATTTCTTTTCCTATGCACTTATGATTTCTGTATAGTGTAGAATTTGCAGTGGTACAAATACAGATTAAATATCTTCCAAGCTACTTAAATTCATGTTATGTTATGTTATGTTATGATATGTTATATTATGTTGTGATTTGCTATAGTGTGCTTTGTCATGACTCACTGCCACGGTGGAAGCTGAAAGAACATTCTTTGGTTTAAATGGTCACACGACCCGATGTAGCAACGCATTGAACGACGCGCGATATATATGGTACATATGGTACATATAGTACATATGGTACATATGGTACACATGGTACATATGGTACATATGGTACTTACACGCGATACATAAAATGGCCGATGCATATTGAGTTCTACGCGAAGACATTTAGATATTTTAGATCCCCAATTTAATCACATACTGAGGAAACCTGTACTGCGTTGGTTTCATCCACTAACGACCGACACACGTAGGACATTAACAACCATGCATATGGCAGATGGTGTGAAAATGTGGAGAACGGAAAAGATACAGAACATCGAAGCCCTCCACACGTTTATACTGTATATTTATATCGGATATATGCATATATATATATAATATCAACACGTGTTAGTCTCTTATTTGTTTTTGCAGCGTAATGCAGTGGACCAGTAGCGTTGTTTACTGACCTCTTTACCATGGTGCATTCACATGCAAGATATCAGCATACATTAATCGTTTCAGGGGTCGAGTTTTGCTGCTTAAAACCTAGGCTGCCGTACAAGCACGAATTCATTTCTGTCTTAGAATTTGGCTTGATTTAATTTCGCTTCAGCTTAAAGAATGTGCGCATGTATCACCTCCCACATTTGGCACAGCTAGTATTCGTGGAGGTGAAATTAGTGCAGTGTAAAGTTGACAGTTCACTGCAGTGAGAACTGGTGTCACATTGTGACAGATAACTGAAGGAATAAGGAGGATGGAGTAAGGACGGAAAGTTGGAAAAGTTATGCTAGAAGGTCAAACCAATATCGGATGTTTAGCGGAACAGCCTATTAAAGAGATCATCAAATATTTTAGAAAGTTTAAGAAACATTTGTTAGACACATGACAGGGAAGAATGCAGTCTACTGAATGTATCGATTTCATATAATGCTCACATTTTTGCCTACATGTGCATATTTTTGACAGAAAGAGAATGGAAAATAACATGCACTGTTAACCTAGACCAGGTGAAGCGAGTTACAGGCCGTAATCGTAGTCGTAAACTCGAGATTTTTACAGTGCCCGAAGAAAGCTAAGTCGCGGGAACCAGTTTGTTTACAGGTGCTCAATCAAATCAAAATCGATAGGTAGGAAAGGTCAGGTTCAGTTCCAAGTCAAGATCCAAGGGTCAGGCAGATACTCAGACGGTTACGGTAGATGGTGTTTGAAATTGGAGCGGTAAGATGGATAAGGGGAAGAAGAAGAATCAGGATAGAATTTATGGAAGAGGAGTGTTTTCGGTTTTGAGTGTTTGAGTAAAAGACCTGAGCAAAGACTACAAGAGACGAAGTCTTGGTGAGTTCGTAGGATGGGTCAGATAATTGTCGTTATTCTGACTCGAGTTCATTCAAGAAAGCTGGAGCAGCTACGTACAGCTATGGAGCGATTTCCAAATGTTGAGACTGAGGTGATATGAGGACGGAGAAGTTCTATTATGGAAGAGGAGTGGGTTGAACGTAGTGATTGGACTGAAAATAACTGACGAAGATAGGATGGTTGGGAGGATTGTAGTGTGTTGTAGGTAAGTGATAGGACTTTATTACATTTGTTTAGGTATTTTGAGCTAAATGAAGTGATTTCAGAACAGTAGTGATGTGATGGTGTTTGGGGATTTTGGTGGTAACACGAACAAGAGCAATTTGGATAGCTTGAAGGCGATTGATTTTGGAGATGCCTACATTCAGAAAACGTGAATTGCGGGAGTCTAGTCAGAGACTATGGTTGTGGCGATAGGAGATGAGGTTTTGAAATCAAACATAGGGCGGATTCTGCGAAGGTCACAGAGATGCATTAAGCAAGAGCAGAAAAGATGGGTCATATGATCAGAAAAGCTGAGATTTTGTTCTAATATCACACCTAAGTTGTGAACGGGAGAATTTGTAATAACGGTGTGGGTGGAGGTAGAGTCCCGGCTGAGGAAGATAGAGGGGTCGGGAATTTTCTTGAGCTGGTTAAATAGACCTATATAAGTATGAATTCGGTTGTAGTTGGGTTCAAGAGAGCGAGTAAATCGAAGTAGCCGGTAGTAGGAGATGACATTAACATTGAAGAATTAGATTATTTTAGTATAGCTGAAAACTTAGAATTAGGCGATGAACTGCAGTGCAAGAGGAGGTTCAACGGAAATGACTAAGGCTGAAAAGACAGCAAGGGACGAATTCAGTTAGATAATATAACCAGACAGAGACTAGGAATCAGGAGAGGAAGTTCAGCTCAAGAGGGAGCGTAAGAAGTTATCCTAGACACAGGAAAGGATGATAGATCTGGAATGTAGAACAAAACTGCCTATAGAGAACAGTACGCCGAGAATCTTCTGTGGAAAAAGGGTCGAAAAGATGTCCCATGCAATCGAATCGGCGTTCTGTCTGCTGATATAGAGATCTGTGTACAGGTTAGAGATTTAGGCTTCTAAACAGATTAGACCTAAAAGTTCAGTAATGGAAGATACGTTCCCGTTATATGCAATGGACCAAAGTTAAGCCTAAGTTTGTGTTAAAGACACTCGCTGTTCGAATGAGAGATATACCGCATTAGCTTGGGATAATAATAGACATATAGTCATAAGGAGTTTTAAAGTAGTTCACATTGCTAAGATTTCTGTTAGAGCTTCATTACAAAGCCTTTAAATATGCAATCCAAAACGTTTGAGATCTTAGATGCATTGCTTGTTATTGAATACCGTTTTAACCGATCATACTTCCTTTTCATTATACGGTGCATAAATTTAAATAAATTTATAAATCAGCAGAAAGTTTACAAAGTGATTTCACTTAAGCATGAGCTGAGTAGCTTTCGTTTAGTAATATGACAGCTGAAACGGGATAGAACTGTTGCAACGAATTATCGCGTCCGTCAAAATTCATTCTGTTGGTGAACTGAGGTTTTCAGAGGTGAGTTGCTTGATGCCTTGAACTTAGCCTATTAACCAAATTCACATATGTTACTACTGATCTTGTTGCTTCACATTAAAATCAGCAAAATAAAGACCACGGCGATGGTATCGAGCTCTTCCTTTGCTTAAGAAATGCCAGCATAGAAAGGAAACTTTCCTAACGCATGACATCTGTTAGACTCGAGTTCCAGACTCACATACTGCGCTTCCAACGATCAATCAGTCGCGACCAAAGTTTGACTAAATGACTGATGTATGTGCACCATCCTTCAGTGATCGCAGATCAAATTGCTATTACTGGGTTTTGATTGGTGTCAAATCTAATCTACGCTCGCGTAACCAAGTTTAATTGCCAAATTTTGCCTTGCTTAATGCAATAAAGCTAGAGCTCATTAAGCGCGTGCAAATTACTGATTTTAGATAACTCTGTCAGATTGCCGACACAAGAATATTGGGATTTTTAAATTGATAACTGCGGAACTTCAGTGTCATTTGAGCTAATTGAAAAAGATAGTTTATAACGATAATCTACAACAACGTCTTTAATGGAGTCTGCTAAGTTTTTTTTAAAAGCAATAAACATTTATTTTAAGAAGACACTTGAAACTTCCATATGCAATTCAGCGTCGCTACCATCGTAATACAGAAAAACAAATGAATATTGTAATTTTTAGCACCTCTGCGATTTTCAGCACACTTAGTAATATTTTGTAGCTGTAGTAGCGATAACTAACTACATTTTTTATATATTCTTATTACTTTAGTCACAACGGTTATGCAGAAGAACCAAGAACAGATTTTTTCCTTGGGATACAATATGTATAATCTAGACTAGAACTGGGTCGGTATCGGTTTTTAAAGTCTGTATCGATTTTCAGTTTTTTCCGGTTTATTTGCAAAGTTGGCTCGGTTTTGGTTTTGTCAAATATCGCCTATCAGTTTTCAGTTTTTATAATTATGTGTTCTTTATGCCTTAAGTTTATATTACGAGATTAGTGTTGTGCCGTGTACACTTCGCAACTGTACATTATGGAGTGCTGTTCTACTGTAACAAAATTGTATAGTAAAATTGAACTTGTATTTATGTGTTAACTACGTATATGTTACCAGTTCTTAAAATGTCTGTAGTTCTCTATACGACGCCTCATAAGGAATGAAGCAAGTGTCACCCTTACTACTACAGTACAGTAGGCCTACAAAGTCAACATTTAGTACAATAAGGATGTCCAGTATTTGCCAAACAAGTTCGATCTTTGTTTATTCGTCGTCCGGCAAATTTTTGGCTAGAAGCACCAACTGTTCAAAGTGCTGTGGGCTTAGCGATCAGCATCCACTAGAGTAGGTTAACTCATACTTGGAAAACACTTTCTCACTTAAGTAGCCACAGATGTGGTTGGAAATTCTAAACACGACTTAACGAATTAGGCCACATTTAGATATTTTGACTGGTTGGAGGCCCACCACTCGAATTGATTGCTGTCTTTTGGCCCAAGTACAGTCCACAACTTCCGCTACCTAGTGTGTCATTTATATATGAGACATTATTATTTTCTTTTCCGTGGCAGGATACACATGTATCAGTCATCATTAAAATTAACTTCCAACAATGTTCAAGTATGTCGAGTGAACGAAGAAACAATATTCTTGAGGGAAACTAGCACTCAAGCTAACTAACATTTGGTACTTGCACTCAAGTTTCAAGAAAATTCGGCTTGCAACTTTGTATGCCAACTGCTGCATACCGACTTTTCGGTTTTATTCGATTTTGTTATCTTCGGTTTTCGGTATTCTTCGGGTTTCTGAATACCGACTTTGGTGTCGGGCTTGGTTTTACTGAATATCGCGATATCGGTTCGGTTTCGGTTAAACCGACCCACCACCAGTGTAGACTACACTCTTTAATGTTCAGAGAAAATATCGGTCTGGCTTCGCAAAAATGCCTGTCTGCGTTTAGCGCAGCCGTAGACAATCCTGGCCGGTGCATGATACGCGAATTCAATATTCTTTGTAATTTGTGCATAGCAGGTCATCAACAACAGATGAAGAAATTTATGATGTTTGATGGCATTTTCTTGCGATAAATCACGGCTTATTACTTCTCGTGCAGAAAATGCTTTTTCTCTTCAAGTCAGTTGCATTGTAGGCGTTTAGGTGATCGTACTACAATGTGCATGTGTGTATGTGTTATACTGCATGTGTTGCTTAATGTACTACGAGGTGTGTGTATGTGAGCGTAATAAAACGTATAGATGCAGACAAGGCATCTGTGTAGCACAGACGACGTCCAGAAAAAACCGACTCACTAGAACCGCCCGTGGCATCCGTAGCTTACAAAGACAAATGGACAGATCTTGTACACGCATAAATCTTGGCCGAAAGCCGCTGTATATACTCCAGCTCGAGCAAACCCATATAGATGCTCAGACTAGCTTCTCCGTTCCCTTGTTCTAGACAAAACAGATATATTCGTTCCCTAATTACAGAAGACGTTGCGATTTGACGTGAAAGATTATCACAAACTGAGATACCATCCCTGGCCGTAACTCAATTCGAAAAGGCAAGCAGGGCGTCCGTGGATCTCTACCTCACCGGTCGCGCAGGCAGCAACGAATTAAAGAGGTTCCACATGGACGCACATAATGTACCACCACGCTACGCTGTCTTTGCTGTTGACGACGACAATGACGATGACGACGATGATAAAGCGCTTGGATATATTATGACGTTACTATGACAACGATTTTGCTGCTTATGCTGATGACTACAGTGACAAAAAGTATGAAAGCTTTGAGAAATTTTACTAAGTACCAAATAAATCAGGACGCCGATAATAAATAACACTATGTGAATAATAAACTATTATAAACTTATATCTGTTACACTGCATCGTGTATTATTTACTCTGACAGTTTATTACCTCATTTTTAAAACAGTAAAAATTCGTCTACTTCCCTTAAGCTTTTATGTGCATCGGTAGCTCATTAGTGGAAGTAAATCTACCGCACCCTTAGTTGAGCATTCGTCCACGGCGGTGGCTTTACAGACTGCTAAGATACCATCTCCTGGAAGCCATACATTTTCGGATGCAGCGAGCGTCTCATTCTTTCCAACGTGAAGCTTGAGTCCGCGGTCGGTTCACGAGCAACTGGCAAATCGTGGCGCAGAAGACACGGCGGAGATTACCACCATTCATTCGATACTGTTGGACGAGGTCTCGAACAATTAGCGAAGCCATTTACCCAGGTATCGACTAAATGATGCCGGGATCGCAGCTTGGGTATCGGCTTTCGCCTTTCCGATTCTCCTATCGATCGGCCGCCGCCGGGCCAAGTCATGACAGTTCGGATGCGCTGAGAAATTCTTCGGACGGGTGGAGCCGCTGCCTGAACCAAGTGGATAACAACAAATCGTGTGAATCGTCCGATGTCGTCCAGGGTAGCATAGGTTTATAAATAAAACAATGGGCTTTTCGGGCGGAGAGCCACCGCGTTCGTTTGAAAGCTTCTCCGACTAACGCCTATCATACTGCAACACAGAGCATCGGCATGGAGACTTGAGTTTTCGCATAAGTGGCTCAGGCAGAAGACGCAAGAATAAGTAGCATGAGAGGGCAGAGAGCATCGACTCAACCTAAATTCATTCGCTTTGTCTTGGTTGAATGAGAGACACAATGAGAGACAAACTCTTACTCGACTGTTGTTTTTATGATGGCGTCTAATTACGACATGGAATCAGTATCTTGCTTAAATTCTGGTACCATTCGCAAAATGATTCATATTCGTTTCTGGGCTTTGCATTCTGACTTACTTGCAGCTAGGCATCCAAAGCGAAAAGCAGGCAAAATCCACTCGGAAACGAGAATACGCTCTGTGTAATCGTAATCGTAATCCAGAGATTTCTACAGCGCCCAACGAAAACCACGTCACGGGAACCAGCTTATTCACAGGCGCTCAGTCAAAACAAAATCGATAGGTAAAAAGGGTTCGGTTCCAGGTCAAGATCCAAAAGTCAGGCAGAGAGACAGCGTGGCAGCTACGGTGAGTGATATTTGGGATTGGAGCAGAAAGAGAGATGAGGGGGAAGCGACATTTGCGGTGTTTTCGCGGGGTTTACGTTGTGATGTCTATAGTGTGTAATGTAAAATGCTCTATTAATGGAACCGGATTTGCATAAGTCGAACTTTTAACCCTCCCAGCGCGGACCTAAATGTTCAACAGACCCCCCTTTAGCGTTATTCCTGAACCATTTATATCTATCCTTCAGCCATTCCTTGACTTATACACACGAATAGGCACCGCTCATGCTCAAATAATTTCCGCCTGAAAGAAGATTATTGCTCTATAAATCCATGGATTCATAAACCAATAGCTTTATACAAGATTAACTGTACAATCTTGATATCGTTTAAGCGCTGTCAGCTTTCGATATTCTTACGTAAATAAGCGACCTTAATGCTAACAAGTGTGAAGAAAGAACTAGTAACGATAGTACATCGGGTTGGCAGCCATATAAAAATCCTGCGTGTCTGCGTGATAATAGCTCTCATACCAATTTCAGACTCCTTCGTGTACAGTCTGCTATAGTCCACCATAGGCTGCCTCTGTGTCTTAGTTGACAGATCATCTCGATATTGACCTGAGTGTGGCTTGGTTTTGGTGCCTTGTGCATTACAAACTGGCGAGATAGAAGTTGTTAATTGCATATCCGCTGACATATCCGTTCATGTGACCTCTGTATGACGAGACTTTAATGAAGGAATGACAAATACACTAATCGATTAATTGACTAACTATTATAGCATCAATATCTAACGCAGACTGCTGGCGCAAACTGCATTGATAATCAAAGAAGCTAAACGCAACAGAGAAGACAAAAGACACAGCTGATAAACAGTAAAACAAATAAATTCAACTTTAATAGATTCAGCTTGCTACTGTGGTGATATCTGCATGTAGGCCTACATTACTTTACATCAACATTGCATGTTGCAATGGCATCTTTCATATCGTCAATCATACACATTCACATGGAAAGAAATATAACTGTGCGATTTGTAACGAATGTTAGCAAAGGTCTGTTGTATAGCATCCTACCCAGAGAGTTGTTGCATCCCTTCGCTGCCGCTGTATCCTCATATGGCAGCCACAGATTAAGACGTGCACGCAACTAACCGAAGAGCGACAGGCCGGGAAGTATTGTCGCGCCGATATTATCACGTTGTAGGCCTAGTCGTCCACCCGCGCAGGCATGCAACAGCGAGAAAGTGCAATTGTCACGACGGCCCCTTGAGCCAAATGCACGGCGCATAGGAAGCAGACTCACTTCAGTCACATCTGCTTTGACATGAAAGAAACAGGCAGCTTCCTATGCAATTCAGTGCTCAGTATGCAGTGAGCGGTGTCGATGCATACTGCTACGGCTTGCAAGAGCGATGCATGCGTGCCGACGGACGGACGGACGGACGGACAGACTGCAAAGCTTATGCGTCTGTCTGTCTGTCTATTCTGTCTGTCTGTCTGTCTGTATTTGTCTGCATGTGCTTATGCGAAGTCGTTTGGGAATAGGGTTGGCTTGTATGGGAGGAGAGAGGCAGATAAAATCGGACAGTCCCTAAATTCCTAAGGCAGAGAAGACGGCGACTAACGAACGATGGGCGTTGGATGTCGGTCGGCTGTCGGTCGGTCAGCAGAAGGAGGCACGGCTTGTCCGAGTCAAGCGCCGGGGAATGGGCGCCCGTATAAAGCTGAGGAAAATGAAGGCGATGGCATGTCAGCTTCATCCGCACAAACATGCATACATCAAGCATATACAGATGATATGCAGGCTAATTATACCCAGTACGCCATCCACGCATTCTACGAAGTTTTCATATATACAATAACCTATGAATATGCTGGTATTCGTAGGTCATGACATGAATAATTAATTAATATCCATTTTATGTCTATAGGACGAGACTATTTGTATATGGAGCCGCCATTGAGCGTGTATGGTCAATCGTAATTTCGGCCGTGTCTCTACAGGTAACATTGCGGAGTAAACTTATTGCGCCTTTATGGATATACTGGACCATCCGCAATAATCTGAATATATATTTATTGTGTGTCGTGGTTGCGTTTCTGGAGGCAACGCCAGACTAACGAAAACAAAGGAAATCAGTAAAAGCCAAGGGCTGTGTTCTAAGTTACCGAACCTCTTATTACATTATGTGCATATACACCGTGTTCATATAAAAAGAGGCTTTTATTCCATCATGCCGATATGGAAGGTGCAGTATACAAAATTAGGCCTGCTATAGAGAGTTTCATATATGCAGCATCATTCTAATAATTGGCCTACGCGATGTCGTCTGCGTCAGTCGATATGCGTTATATTTAACAAGGCCATAAAACGCAGTACATTTTTTATTTCGTTTGAAACCTTCTTAATGATATATTGCACACGCGGAACGGGAAACAATCAGATGGGAAAGTGCATTCCGGATATGAGGTATATTTTGGTTTATACGTTTTACCCTGATTCTAACACACGCCGGGAACCCATAGGCCCCATATAGTTTAAACTGACAGAGTATGCTGCTATATCTAGTAGTCTAGTTATATGAAGTATTCTGATGGTCTAGTAGCAAAAAGTGTTCTGGTGCCAACAAAAATAGTCAAAAATCATCTTTGTATACAGCACAATAAGGACAAGGCATTAACTGGTGGGCAAATTGCAATGTGAAATCTGCTGTTTTCTCTTATATATTACGCAGGTGCTAAATCCTGTGCCCCATTTTCTTTGAGGAATTTTAAATTTTTTTAACATGCGGTCATGGCGCCTTAAGGGTGTCTGGCACAGCTCCCTTCCTGAAGTTCGATACAAAATTATGCTGACGAGTGATAAAGCAGAGAGCTTGAGAGCTGATTCAAGTTCGACGTCTGACAATTAAGTCAACCTTTTCTTACTTTTTAAAAAATATTATTATTATTATTATTACTATTTTTATTATTATTATTGCTGTTGTTGTTATTGGTGTTCTTGTTGTTTTTTTTGTTTTTGTTATTGCTGTTCTTCTTGTTGTTGTTGTTATTATTATTGTTGTTGTTATTGTGTTTGTTGTTGTTGTTATTATTTTATTATTATTATTATTTGTCAGGGTTAGTGCCATTTGTTCATTGTCGCTTAACATGGAACGCGTTATATTCTTGAGAGATTTAAAGATAGATTTCTTTCAGACTGTGAATGGGGTACTCCTGAGAATTAATAAGAGGAGCTGTACAACTGATCTGTTACAATTAGGAGTTGTTTTGATAATAATATTGTATGCTTTTGCAAATACTTCGGCCCAAATGCCATCGACCGTTAAGATATTAGCCGCAAGGAAGACGGACATATAGCCGAACTCCATTTCGCCATCCCCGATGACACAAAATCTTTGCAATCCTTACCATCTCATCATTTGACCGCCATCGAGTTTTATCTTTGCTCACCATTCGCGTTTTTCCAGATATATTGCAACGATAGAAAGTACACCATAATCTTCTCATATATATACACATATAGGCCTATATATATTTGGTTAAATAAAAAGCTAGGCCTTAAGCCGTAATATAAATAATCATTCATTAAATGTAGGTATGCATTAGACTAAGGCTAAATGAAAAGCTGTGTGTAATATTTTTTATATGACCTCAGTACGTAAACCTGATCTCCGAACCGGAAGCGTCAGCCAGTTTTCCTTCAATCGCGCAAATGGTCTTCCAGTCTGCGCGTTAACCATGCGCAAAATAGACCGAATAAGTCTAATTAAGTAGGCGGTCTCAGCTGGGACTAGCCGACCATTATGGGCACCGAACCAAAGGCGACAGGGGGCGGTGCGAGGAAAAGCCTAAGACGTGAATTACAAAGCCGTTCCCGCCTCGATTCGTCTGACGTCCTGTGCGTCACAAGACGAATTCATATAGCGCAAATTTTCAGCTATTGACGCGTAACACTGAGTTCCAGATAAAAGCCTCCAGATTAATTACTTTTTGCTCTCCTCTTGTCCGTTGAGGAACTCCAGAGCGCAGGGCCTCTGGCTACGCACTGCGTAAATATATATACATATATATATATATATACACTGTATATATTCGGGTGTTAGGAAACTCTTGCGTTTAATTGTATTAAGTCGTTCGCAACCCAGAAATGACCTGCAGAACAAAGAGAGACAAGTCCCAGTCAGCGCCTGATTCATTATGGGATTAGCTAAGACAGCGCATGCTACATACACTGTATTGAAGGACTGCTGCAAAGAGCCATCGTTAATAAAAAGATCCAAAACATTACCTCTCAAGCCGCAGGCAACCAGGAGCAACGATAACACCATCGTCACCGACAACAGCAACAACAAGAATCAAGACAACCGTTACAAAACAGCAGCACAAACCAACAGCCAAAACAGATATGACGAAAGACAGCATCAACAGCTATAAAAAACTGCATAAAGCACTGGCAAAGCTCAGCGTCAACAACAGCAACTATAGCATAAACAATACAAACAAGGAAGACGAGGAGGAGGAGGAGGAGGAGGAGGAGGAGGAAGGAGGGGATCTGTTTGCTGATGGGGTATAGGCATTATCTATGTTAGTTACATATTACCGATACATGCTATAAGCAACATTATCTAGTTACATATAACATGCAACTGTAGCGACATCTAGTGCGTGACGAAGTTGATGTCGTATTGAGTTCAGTCTTTGGATTATTGCGTTCATGGGTCAGATGTTATTTGCGTTTCGTCCAACGGCAACTGCTGCTTCATATAACACGTGTGGATATGCAGCCCCTCTTTGTGTGACTGAAATGAGAAGAATGGGGTGTATTAATTCGTTTGTTCGTTCGTTCGTTCATTCGCTCATGCGAGAGCGAGTCATCATGGTGTTTCGCAAAGAAAACAACGAACAGGAATGAACAGGAAGGAAGGATCGAATCATGCCAGTTGACTGCTTTCTTTTCAAGTCTTCGTCATCTTTCTTTATTGCTATCTCCCGCCTTCTTTATTGCTGCTGCCCCATTTTTCTCTG
Organism: Norana najaformis; assembly: GCA_964023275.1. NCBI lineage: Eukaryota > Metazoa > Annelida > Clitellata > Crassiclitellata > Hormogastridae > Norana > Norana najaformis. The sequence continues at coordinate 36,618,689 of OZ029915.1, read as the reverse complement.
TCTGCTCCTGTCTGACTGTCTCTGTTTCTGTATCTGAGCAAAACTTGACTATTGTAATTCGGTGCTGTTCGGCATTACGAAGTCTAATATTGCCAAACTGCTTCCAGAACTCGTTGACCCGACCGGTTGAAAGGAGCCTACAGGTGTGGTCATTTCACTCCGTTTACTGAAGGCAAAGCTACATTTGCTGCCTGTCAGGTCCAGGATCAGTTACAGGAGGATAACTCTCCTTTCACGCAAGACCCTCGCACTAATGAGCCTGTCGTCGTCCTTACAGTGCTACCAGACATCCAAGTCTCTGCGAGTGGCCACACTAAACCGTTTGTCTCTGCCTGACATCAGAGACTATCGGTCTAAATTCTCCAGACGCGGAGGCAGCAGTTCTGCACCATTCAACCATCTGGAATAGTCTCCCTGTTTACTCAGTCATGACAATATTGTCATGACAATACATCGCTAGATATATTCGAAAAGCTGCTTAAGACCTATTTGTGCCGTATCGCATTTGTTGTCTGATCGTTTTGATCCACCCACGCCTACGATTTCTCGCTCGGCTGCTAAAGCTTAACTATTATTACTTACTTTATTACTTACATTTACTTATTTGCTCTATATCTGTTTGTCTGTTTTTCAGATTAATGGGATTTTCGGTGTGTACGATTGTGTGTGAAACTGCATAGTTTAATTGGTTTATACAAAGATCACTGTATGAATGTCTCTTTGCATGTGTTTATCTGTCATATAGAAATTGACAAATATAAATATACAAATATACAGATGGACGAACGGTCTTACCCGCCTTTTGTCTGTCTGTCTGTCTGTCTGTCTGCCTGCTGTCTGTCTGCCTTACTCTACCACAGTGTACAGTATATAGGACTAAGCATAGGCTTTATCTCTCTATCTCTATTTCCAATGGCTATATACACTGTGTCCGGAAAAATTCCAAGGCTCTAAAATATGAATGAAAAAACTATAGTAGATAATAATCAATTTAAAAATTTAAAAACCTTTTTGATCCGTACATAATTAGCAACAAAATTCTTTGTAATTTATTAACGGCCCCCGTTTAAAATTACGTCACAGTGACGTATTTGAATTTTATATTTTGTAAAGAAAGTTGCTAGAAAAATGGCGTTCGATGCTGCTGTTAGTCAGTGGCGTGTACGTCTCGAAGCTTGCGTTGAATCCAATGGCGGACATTTTGAACATAAATTATAGTTCAATAATATTTCAGGATTAAACTGTTTTTGGAATTTTAAAAATCGATTAATGTTTACTAATTATTTTCATATTTACCGTAAAGCCTTGGAATTTTTCCGGACACAGTGTATAGTCCGGCAGTGACTGATATTTGTCTTGCTGCCAGGTTTCTTGGTGTCACTGAGGAATTATTATGTAAATGTGTCACGTTTGATTGTTTTCGTAACACTATATTTATCTCCCGTGCAATTATTGATTGTGCAATTTCTTTGTTCCAGAACTGTGAAATTCTATTCGACAGTACATGAAAATAAAAGTAAAGGAAGCTATTTGAAGTTTTCCGGTAAATTGTGATATACTTGATAAAAGGACAAAGCAATAGAAAGGTACTGTGTGTTTGTGATTTTGACCTATTCATAGAACAATTCTTTTTTAAAATCAGCCCAAAAGCCGAAACACATTATATTAAAAATCCAATAAGGGTCTAGCTTAATTATACGAAGCAAGGTATGTTAAGGTATATGAGCAATTAATGCAGAACATATAAGTACTCTATATTCTAACATCCTGACATCCAATCTGAGAAATTCAGTAACGTTAGACAGATGGCTAGAAAACCAGAATCTGTGTCAAAGGAAAAAATTACTGATTAACAAAATTAATAAACTATCACATACGAAAGCAGTGAACATTTCAGCACGTTCACTGAAGAAAGATACTAATGCAATCAGAGCGTGGCGGTGTTCACTTATCTGCGATCAGCACAGAGATGAATGCCATGCTGCACTGAAGACGGACTCAAGGGCATCATGAGAATTTAATGACCTGGGGATTTTGAATTGCATCACCAACGCATCAAAGCTCATGTATATCAGATTAGGTCTAACGAGGGGTACTTGTGAATTCTAGTTAATCTAGAAAGCAAAGGTCGTAGCATTTTGCCCGATCGTTACACTGATTTCCTATGCGTATGTTTGCGCTTCGTCTGAGAACTGATACCTTCGCGTGTTAGGCAACTGCGCAGAAAAATTTGTAGAAAGGTGACAACTCTGCAATTTGGCTGTTTGCATGGACAGGTCAGCAAATGTAACCGTGCTTAAGAAAAATCCGGCCAAAGTTGGAAAAGTTTGAAAAAGAGCTCTTTTATATTGCATTGGATTGGTTTGGAAGCGTTGAACTCTTTGGTGAAAACCACATTATATCACAAGTAGTGAAAAAAACGTGGTTTTCACCAAAAAATTCAACGCTTCATTGTGAAGCTGCAAATATGTAGGCATACATCTTCCTGCGAAAAGTTCCGAAAAGTTACGACTTAAATTCACTTTAAATGTAGCTCTCCGGTGTAAATTAAATCGATTTTTCACATACAAAAATTAGTTATATAGCCTAAATTTAAGCAAGAGACCTTTTCAATGACATATTGCCCATCTCTGATAATTATACACAGAACAATTTCGGCCCGATTTTGACCCTAAACCCATTCTGAGCTCATGTTTCACTTGTGAGTTTTCCGACTTTTGGCCAGGTTTTCTCAGGCATTGTCACAAATAATTCTTAACCTCAAACGAGTTAACGAATATTGAATATTTTTCAAATTATGAAACATCTTACCAGTAAAGCTTTTCAGAACCCAGTTTTTGGTCCACTTCAGGTACTCTAGTATATCTTTCACAATACTCGAAAGCGTGTAGAACTAACTAGATATAGCAGTTATGCGTTCTTTCTTGCTCAAAGTGTCGTAACTGCATGTTCTATATACTTCCAATCCCTCGAGAACTTCTCTGCTTCTGATGCGAGCAACATTTCATATTAAGATTCTAATCGATACTTTTTATTTCTATAGTTCATATGTCTTTTCTCAGCGGGGTCATCCGAATAGCTCATCACGTCTTAGAAGTCAACTCATTTCATATCATGACATTTCATACCAAAGATTATTCAGCTCCAACGATGAAAGAATTCTCTCGAGCATGTCTACTCTGCTCTTCCATTAAGCGCCATTTTCATAGAAGCCGCATGCTGTCATTGCTTTCCTCAGCTTTGCCACATCTTCATTAGATCATCGGGTACAGTTTCAGCATGTTCAGAGCGCATCGCAATTGTTGCAATGCAATAATTTCCAACGAGATGCATTGCAACGGATGGTGTCGTCAGCACATTGTCTTGCATAAAGGATGCTGAGAACGAGCCTGCTTAACGCGTCTACAGGGACGGGAGATTCTGTCAAAGGAGGGACATTCAGCGTCACAACAACGGTCTACAGACCTCGTCCGGCCCTCAACTAATTACGCTTCATCCGCCAGGTACAGTCACCAGGGATATAAATATAGAACGCAGACGACGGTGCCTGCTCCCTCTCCGCTCCCTGAGGCTACCCGATTTCTAATCGACATTGAATTCTGTTCAAGGCGCTTGTTTTAAGGTGGCTACCCGCATCGTTCTGTGCAATTTAATACATCACTTATATGATGTCTTTTTATCTGCACTTCACTGACGGCATGCACCTCCTGTCCTTTCTTTGCCTCTATCTCGACGGCAGTTGGACCATTCGATTCGATCGTGGTCTTGTTTTCTGAAGTCGGGAATTTTCCTGAAGTAGCTCTATATAAATGTGAAGTCATCATCTAGTGCCTTCATTTTAATTAATTCCAATATCTAGGACGGTTTTTCGTATACAGCAACTTGGAAATATCAAGAACGGTTGTACAGAATCGTAAGCCTACCATCTCTCCAGACGGATAACACCTGAATTACATCGCATGAGCCAATATAAAACCCCATACACTGGCGACATTGCATTCTTGAAGTGACGCTAAAAAAACTGATCAGTTACAGTACATAACGCTATGTTATAAACATGTAAGAAGTATTAGACCATAAACAGGGTGTCTTAACCTCAAAAACAGAACGAATCAACGGTAGACAGACAAAGAAGGGAGGCTCCTAATTCTCCGCCGGAACACGCAGACTATCAGCGCCAAGAAGCGACGCCTTTGTCCGCCCCAACAAAGGCGATGCCATTAGAAAATCCGGCCAAATAAAGCTAGAGACAAGAGGAGTTATGTCGACACGAGCATAAAAGCCCGACCTAAAGGCATGACTTCACAAACACACAGACTGGCATTGACCGACTTATTCGCCTGCAGTAAATGGCGGCGCAACTAACGACCTTGTGACAACCTCATACATCTAAGGGAAAGACTCGCCCTAGAAATTTACATGTTTCGCCTGCATATTACCTTCACCAAAATCGATTCCCGGCATAGGGCCTCTGCTTTCGACGTCGACCTATCGACTTTGCTGCGACTAGAACTAGGAAGACAGTCGTGGAATGATTGCCATATTGATGTGCATACTGTCAATGGTTATCGGGACCAGCTTTAGTCCAGCAACTGAGAATATCTTCAAGAATAATAGTAATGCGGAAAACGTAGGCCATATTGTGTTTCTGATGTATCGTTAGATGAACTATACGCTAACTTTTTTAAATCGGTCGACAGTGAAGATATTGTTTTATAAAAACAGACTTAATAGAAACATTTTGCGGCGTCGAGAAATTTTACGAGTTCATAAGAGAGCAGGGATTTGTATGATGGCTGCTTCGTGTGCTGCTGATGGCTGAATCTCTGCCGATCCCAAGGCAGTCGTCCCCTAGAGCTCAAGAGGTGACCACCGGATCAATAGTGTCCGTATTATCGCTTAACCTAGCGCGACCGATGAGCATAGGGGTGTCATGTCGCCTGTCACGTGGTGCTCGACCCTCGGTTGATATACGTCAGCGGGGTTAAATGCTGCGTATTTGATGCATAACTCGAACCGAGGTCTCGGCTAAGCATAAAACAAACATCTTTTACCTCGGCACTACAATTTTCTTATGTTTTACTTATTCTATGATATCAATTAGGCCATTGCATTGCATACATTTGTAGGTGGTATGCAACCGATCCTGCCGTACTTTACGTCGTGATGTCAGGCGGCACGAGCGAAGGTATCGACGAACACGTGATCCTGCCGATCGTCTCGACTGGATCCACCATCTTCGCTTAATGCACCGTGAGTTTCGAGCCAAAGAAATGGCATACTGGGAGTCATTGATAGAGCGGGAGAGGAGCAATCCGCGTCGGCTCTGGTCTTCGCTCTCCGGTGTCCTCGGCCGTTCTACCGCTTCTAACTCTCTGGCCCAGCCTCCGTTCACAGCGACCGACTACCTCGACTACATGCGCGGGAAGATCGACTCGATCCGCCAATCCACTGATGGTTCTCCTCCTCCTTCCTTTCCTCCTACGTCATCTAAGCTTTCATGCTGGAAGCCTCTGCCTTTGGACGTCCTTCGTCGGCTCCTGCTGGAGTCACCTGCTAAGTCCTGTGAACTGGACTTATTACCACCATTTTTAATCAAGGATTTTATAGATGACTTAATTCCGTTCTTACACTTGCTATGTAATACCTCCCTGGGTCAGGGTTCACTCCCGGCTTCTCACAAACGTGCTGTAGTCTTTCCCTCTCTCAAGCGCCAGGGACTTGACCCCAATGATATGTCTAACTACCGACCTATCTCTAACCTTTCCTTCCTCTCTAAGCTTCTTGAAAGATGTGTGTCCGTCCAACTGGTCGACTACCTTGACTCTAACTCCCTTATGCCTCCTCTTCAATCCGGATTTAGGAAGTTCCACTCTACTGAATCACTTATTACACGTCTCCTGGCTGACGTCTTTGGAGCTTTTGACCGTGGACATGTTACTCTTCTTGCCCTCTATGATGTTAGTGCTGCTTTTGACACTGTGGATCACTCTATCCTTTTGGAGCGTCTAGAAAAATCTTTTGGCATTTCTGATACGGCCCTTCTTTGGTTTCAGTCATTCCTCTCAGACCGCTCTCATTCTGTTATCTTTGGGCCTACACGTTCCGCCTGGTCCCTTATACCTTTTGGCCTTCCTCAGGGTTCTGTTCTGGCCCCTCTCCTCTACATTCTGTACACTGCCGACCTGGCACGGGTTCTCCTTCCCATGGGTGTTGCTGTCCATCAGTATGCAGACGACACTCAGGCTTTCGTTCATGGCCCAGCGGAAGCGGCTTCCTCTCTGGTTGAGAGTATTCTTGACGCAACATCTGCCCTTGGTCTCTGGATGTCCTCCAATCGCCTCCGACTGAACTCTGCTAAGACCCAGTTCATCTGGCTTGGTGGTCGTGCTCAGCTGGCAAAGATAGATTCATCATCCTTACGCCAGAGGTTTCCGGACATTCAATTCTGTTCCAAAGTCCGTGATCTTGGGGTTGTTCTGGACCGGGAACTCTCCTTGACCGATCATGTTAACAGTGTCTCCCGCTCATGCTTCTACCACCTTCGTCAGCTTCGTACCATCCGCCGCTCCCTCTCCTTTCATGCCGTTACTACTCTAATTCATGCCCTTATCTGCACTAGGGTGGACTTTGGTAACGCTATCTTTGCTGGAATCTCACTTGTCAATATTTCCAAGCTTCAATCTGTTCTCAATGCTTCTGCCCGTCTTATTGGAGGCGTCCCCAGGTATGGCCATATAACTTCCTTTATACGGGACACTCTACACTGGCTTCCCATTCAGCAGCGTATCCAGTTCAAGATCCTAACGCTTATGCGTAATTGTCTCGTTGGCTCTGCTCCATCATATCTTAAGGACTTCTGCATTTCGGTCTCCTTGGTTCCAGGCCGTAGCACTCTCCGGTCGGCCTCCCTTGGACTTCTGACTGTCCCTCGTATGCGCACTGCTACAGCGCAGTCTAGAAGCTTTGCCTATGTTGGACCCACTAGCTGGAATCGCCTTTCCCGAGAGCTCCGGCTAGTATTCCTCAGTTTGTCTCTTCCGCAGTTTCGCAAGCGCCTGAAGTCTGTATTATTTGCCAGTGGTTTCACTGGTTCGGGTCGGGAGCGCTTCTGATGAGTCTATTCTTGAAGTGGCGCTTTATAAATGTCAGATTACAATTACAATTACAATTACAACGCAACTTACTATTAGTGGCTGTTGACGTCATTACAGTGACCTCTGATAGTGACCTCACAGTGCAATCTGAATTAGAGACTGCTGTTTCTTTTTGAAAGTCGGTTAAGGAGGCCTACTTCTAACACATTTCAGGCTAAAACGCAAAATGGAAGGGGCATTATACAGGAAAGAATATGTTCTACAAATAAGAATATGTTCTGACGTTGTCATAAGATGACACCGTACGAACAGATATATTCAAAAGTAACAACTTCATTCTGCGTTACGAATAGGCTGACCAGTCCCTCCCTCCCTCCATCCGTCCCTCTGTCCGTCCGTCCGTCCCTCCCTCCCTCCCGATTACGATTAAGATAACTGAATTACTATGCATGTAGGTATCCAGAGACGTCATGCATTGCGATTGCGAATTTCAGCAGGTTAAAGTTCAGAATCCGTCGGTATTCCTATCTTAAGAGGAGACTTTTGTGCATGAAACGGCTAAATCTAGTATTCTCTATTTTATTTTACATCTGCTGCCGCAACTTTTATTCTACCAACTGTCAGACCAGAGTTAGTCTACATTGCGAAACACAGTGAACCACTGCATTATGAAACACACTGAATCGCTACACTGTAAAACACATCGAATCGTTACATTACAAAACCGACTCTTTCATTATCCATGATTTTACTACTAATAAAACAGACTGCGGGCTGCAGATAATACTGCCCTGGAGTTCTTTCTCACTAGAGTTTTGTCTGGACCTTTTAAAAAGAGAACAATATTTCTGCTTGGCCATTGACTAAATTGGAAAAGTAAAGATTTATTCACTGCGGGAATGTGAAAGCCTTGTGGCCTCGATGAACGAACTGAAAAGATCTCGTTTCCGAATCTTGAATGCGGTAATTGGACCGAGGTTCGCAGTTGCCTCTAGTTGAATTGCATTAGTCGTGCCAATAATGTCTAGGCGTCAGATTTAATTTGCCCAGATGCACCGCACACTTATATAGCACACTTATATAGCACCTTTTAGAAATCTTACAAATGAGCTGGCACGTATTCTAGCTACGTTACACTCTTTGTTACAGCAAGTCAGCTACAATGTTGTAACTTCATATGGACAAGTGTGTTGGTCGATACACGAAGACGGTGACCTATCTTGCTGGAAATAGTGAAAATCAATAAAGTAAAATCAATTTTCAACAAATGGCGACTTATTTATGTCTATGAGCGTTAAACAAGTTAACCTGAAATCGACGCGGGAAGCAAATAAGAAACTAAGGTGTACGCTGTCATTACTCATAAAATGAATGCACTGATACACTTTAAAGACCTTAAGTATGTGTTATTCGATAGGGAACATGGTGTGTTTTCGTGTAATGTGGTTGTTGACTGTCGTTCAATAAATTCACATACAGAAAACTCAACAAACCACGGATATAAAGGTTTAACCAAGGAGTTCTATATATAGAAGTAAGGTCAGTGGAAGGAATGTAATATACACCGATGTCTTGCGTTTAAGGAGTGTTTTGTCAGTCCAAAGAAGCAAAATTTGCAACAGTTGTTCGTAAGAATTTCATATTAATAATTAAGCTTAGTGTAGTTAGGTCAAGTAAAGTTTAGTTTAAAGTTAATCACCGCTAAAAGGGAGCTAAAGGTCGATAGGTCGACGTCCAAAGCAGTGATATGCCCCTCGCTCGCGTGAGGCCCTATGCCGGAAATCGATTTTGCTGTCAGATTTCTGGGGGTCTTTCTATTGCCAAAATAGTGTCGATTAACATAAAGACCAATTGTAATTGTAATTGTAATTGTAATCTGACATTTATAAAGCGCCACTTCAAGAATAGACTCATCAGAAGCGCTCCCGACCCGAACCAGTGAAACCACTGGCAAATAATACAGACTTCAGTGGATTATCTTGTCAATATTTAATAAACATTATTAGATTCATCTTAGAAAATGAAAGTACATGTAAATGTTCACACATGGATTTAAGAGTGTATATATCGGTGAATTTGATAAATTTGCAGAACAGACTAAGACTACTTTGTGATGCTGAAAAGACAAAGCACTGTGTGAAAAGTAGATGTAAATCCGCAGTTACATATATCTGTACTGCTTATACTGTTCAACAATGTGGATATAGCATCAAGACAAAGTGGATTAGCATTAAATGTGCAGGACAGAATATAGCATCATACTGTCATCCCCAACAAGGACAGGGTTAACTTTGCCACTTGCAATTCAGCGCCAAACGAGGGTCACTTCAAAATCAACGCTGACAGATCTTTGAAGATAAACTTGGAAAAAGAATTCGGATACGAGTGATATTGCATGCGCGCTACAATGAATGCTTTAAAGTGACTGCTTCTTGAACCGAAAGACCTGGCAATCTGATGAAAGTCCTTCGTGCTAGGGAGTGGCGTTTGAAACGAATGAGGAACATTTCCAGTCACAAGGTCGCGTCGATAACGTCCCTGCCCTTGGAACATCTCGCCCGTCGTTACTTCTGATTTGATGGTTAGTGATATTCTCGAATTGGAGGGCAGTCTTCGGGTCGGTGATCCGAAAAGATGATCAAACTTGACCATCTAGAGGTAGTAAAAACCTTGACCCTTGGCAGATCGGCTTAGAACCAACTCTGAAGACGAAGTTGAATAGATGAAAACAGACACAGCAGACATCAATGAAAACGAGATAGAAAAGGTAATTAAGAGTACAAAATAATGGAAAAATTTCAGGAAATGATGGAATAACAGTCTGGCCGTTTCCATCTGACCATTGCAGAGCATGACACAACGATTGTTGCCTAATGCGCTGGGTGTCTAAGTCATTTGATTATGGTGGTTAAAACTGTGCACCAAACATGTTACTTTAGAGCCAAGTCGTATCTAAGCATTGGTTGAAGATCATGCCGTTTAAGCAATACCCCGTGTGATTTTGTCCAGAGGAAGGGTCCTTGTATGCCGAGGCTAAGAAAATGAAACCAACAATTTACACCGGTGACTGCCATTCGATGGCAACTTAAGGGTCTCTTCTTCTTCTTCTTCTTCATCATCGTCTTCTTTTTCTCCTTCTTCTTCTTCTTCTTCTTCTTCTTCTTCTTCTTCTTCTTCTTCTTCTTCTTCTTCTTCTTCATCGTCTTCTTTTTCTCCTTCTTCTTCTTCTTCTTCTTCTTCTTCTTCTTCTTCTTCTTCTTCTTCTTCTTCTTCTTCTTCTTCTTCTTCTTCTTCTTATGCTATTATTATTTTTGTTGTTTTTATTAATGCCGAGTGGTATCAAGTTCAAGATCCTATGTGTAAATAGTTCATAGATACTCAAACGGTACTATATCACGCGACAATGTAGTGTATTGTTACTATTATTGCTTTTCTTATTTATCTAGAGGTTACACATACACACGTTTTAAAGTCTCTCATCTGTCAGCGGTGTTTGTTTAAGTTTAAGGGGCTCTTAACTGTGTAGGAGCGGTACCTATCACCGACGATGGACGCATGCGATGCCCTTCCGCGGACGGGGCGCCGCCTTCCAAGCGACAAGCGACGATGGCAGGACTTGGAGATCTTGTTGTTCTGATGGCAAAAAAGAAATATAATAAAAAAGTACAAAGAAAGACGTGAAGAACGATTATCAACACGGATAGCTTAAAAGAAGAACCGATACGACAGCAGTATTAGTCGAAATTGAAGAACTGATTTGTTATCTTAGAGAGCTTCGACGATGTTATTGGGGCCGGCAGCAACCATGAAAACGGGGAAATAGACGGTGGCTTCTCAGCACACCATCTATTTGATGTGCTCTATTTATTTTGCTTAAGGGCCATCAACAATCGAACCCAACTCATCCAACCCAGCACGAACCGGATCATACACGCCTGCATCCACAAACAGAACAATCTGGACTATCTGCCTCAGTTCATCATTACGAGTCTTAATTGCATTATTGTCCCAGGTATAAATGGTCGGCGAGATCGGATCTGTTTATCTTGTTCGGCGAATTAGAGTTGAAAGCAGTGGTAGCAGCCTCCCCGGATTTTCCTTTGATGCCGTGTCTAGCTTTTCTGTTGCAGGCCTCGCGCTACACTAGAACCAGCGCTTAAGCGGCGAATAAACATATACATCACTGAGATGTTTTCGATTGACCCTGTTTGCTTATATGAACCTAGAATGTACCACAAGCAATACGGGGCAAGCGAAGAATCACGAAATTATACGGAAACTAAATATTCGAACGTAAAGCAGAGTACGATGGATCACACACCCTGCCTCTGCTTTTCGTTCTCCCCCAACTGTTCCTTTCGCTTCTACAGACTATGTCTGTCCTGTTTAAGTGTTGACGTATGCCGTGGGTTGGCCCACTTGACCCATATCCAACACAAGCCATAATTTATAACGGCATATTTCCCTATTTCGTATCCGCATACAGGACTAACTTCGCAGTTCAACTGGATAATTGACATTCTATATTGGTTCTTCGTGCAAAACAATGAGTTCGATTTATTGTAAAAGCAGAAGTGTAACGAAGGCTCATTTTAACAGAATATTTGATTGCTATTGAGAAACAATAAGAGGTTGAATTATTACAAGTTATCAAAAGAACAGAATTGTGATTTTAGACATTTTCCAGTAGGAAGACTCACTTCAAAAGTAGGCATGTAAAAAGCACTATTGTTACCTGAAATTAAACGAACAAATTCTATGCCAAAAAAGCCAAGAGAATAAATCTATATTTGCTTCTTTAAGTATTAACAAATGACACGAAAATTGTAAAGTTTGGTTCTGGATTCTAAGCTATCAAGATATTTCAACTCTTTGATTTGACTTTGAAAATTGCACCTTCCTAGATCTGTTCGATAGCCATTCTTCAGCGACTTTGAGATGTTTCATAAAGCGCTCTATAAATATCTATACACATGTATACGTGAATACATGCATACATATAATACATATAAACATACAACATACGTACATGCAGTATGCATACGATATACATACAGCATAAATACATGCATACATGCATACATTCATGCATACATACATACGTGCTTACTACTTAATTACCTAATTACTATATACTCACTTACTAACCTACATGAAAGTAATATCTGAGCTTTAGTATACAACATTAGTTGGTCACTACCTCAGATCAACGATCTTCGCATATGGACTGTTAGCTAGTTTAAGACGATTGTCGCTACATAAATATGGTAAATGATAATAATAATACCTTACCTCGTCTGTGCTGATTCTTAAGTGTGTCCGACATCTGTTCGTAGACATTCAATGCCGAAAAATGCAGGAAAAGACACAATTTGACAAGATGCGAAAGTTCGACATTAACGTTGCATGCAGTTCGCAATCTTCATAATTAGGAAGCGCTATACACATCTGGCCAATACTTTAAAAGATCATTTTCATTTGTTATTGAAACCAAGTATCAGTTGTGTATGTTTTTTTTTCTTGTAATGGCTCCAAGGCGCGGGAGAACTGATGCTGAGCCGCAATTTCCATTTTTAAGCAAATTAATAATCGTTCCATGCAGACACTAAATGTCGAGGAAACTTGGATACTTGAGCGCGTTTGGGTATATATATACGAATATATATGTATGTATATATATATATATATTCACAGTGCTACAGATAGGCCTGTCCTCTATAATTTACGGCCTGAGTTCAGAAACGCCAAATACGTCTTTCTTGCATTGCTCGATAGCATGAACGACGCAGGCGCCATCATGACTCTTGATAGATATTATCTGACTTAATGGAAATCAATGTATAGGAATGGAAGACATAGGCTGGTGATGCTGGACAGGCATCAAACGCTGCTTCCTGGCTGATGACCGACTGCAGCCAGCGCCGCCAAGCGGCCCCTCGCGAGTTTCTCTTCGACGATGACATCTTGTAAAGCTTCGGAGACCAATATCTGTTCCTATACTCGGAACCCGTATCTACCTCAACCATCGCCGAAATTAATTCATCAAGTAGATTGTCAATAAATTCCGATCGAACGATCGATACCGACGTACTGAAGGAATACGTGCGAAATTGGTGTCGTTATACATGTGGCTTATGTAAAGCGAACGTCGACGATGTTGTTACGTGCATCGCAACCCAGACCTGATTATGTATTTATTTTAACAGCATGTGACAATAGGCTATTAATGTAAGACGTTTACTGTATCTGAGTAGTTGCAATTCGTCGTATAAAGTGCACTGGAATGCGTTAATTTGTCAGTAATAAAACGATGCTCATATAACAGATGAAAATTATTACTAAAACGATCATGATTTTGGTACTGACGACAGCTACGAAGAACTTGGTGAAGATGACGACGAAGATACAGGAGATCGTGACAGAACATTTGTTTTGCGCCGTCATGATGGTAAAGACGAGAACGATGGCTAGGCTAGCTAAAGCATTCATATGGAAAATAATTCTTGTTTCTAGGATTAGTTTAAGACATGCTATGCGAACATAAAATGGACACTTTGGGTCATCACTGTCGTTGATTTTTTTATCGTTTTGACACATTACAAAGCCCATTGAGCTGAAATTGCATAAATCGCTGAAATTCTTTATTTTGACTGTTATTAGTTTGGTTCGACAAGGAAAGAGCTGCACGGCTTAAAAGCAGAAATTTCAATATCTAACGAAAATGCCTGAAACAAAAATGAATTAGTGTTTCACTTAAATAGTGTTTCACTTAATTAGTGTTTCACTTAATTAGTGTTTCACTTAATTAGTGTTTCACTTAATTAGTGTTTCACTTAATTAGTGTTTCACTTAATTAGTGTTTCACTTAATTAGTGTTTCACTTAATTAGTGTTTCACTTAATTAGTGTTTCACTTAATTAGTGTTTCACTTAATTAGTGTTTCACTTAATTAGTGTTTCACTTAATTAGTGTTTCACTTAATTAGTGTTTCACATTATTAGTGTTTCACTTAAGCGCCGCACGCCAGCCATGGTCACTGTTTCCGTTCTTGCACGTTGATTAAATTATTTCGATCAAACTAAGCCGTCGTAATAATCTCGCCAACTGTTAAGCCAAAAAGTCATTTACTTGCAGTCATTAACATTTTTCACAGTACAATCAACTTCACGTTTTCATATGAAGCTTCTCAGACTCAGGGATATGCTGCATATGCAGACAGAAGACGTCTGCAGCTAACGTGTTTATGCTTCGTCTGTTTATATAATAAACAGAGGGACATTAATTGTTGCCAAAGCAGCATAGATCGTCCTAAGAATAGCAGCACTTTGTTGCGATATCGCCGGCAGGATGGACCACAATCTCTTTCCGCGGCAGTAATTCCCACCGACCGGCAACGAACAATTCATCAAGCGCCAAGCACAGCTGACGTCAATCTCAAATGACATACGAGGAGGCAGACTACATGCCAAGAATTGTTATATAAAACAAAGCATACGTCAGCAGCATCATCGTCATCTGGAACAACAACAACATCATCAAATGACTCTTAGTGCTATTACCATGACAACCTTCATCGCCCCATTAACATAGCCATCGTCATCACAACCAGCAAAATGGTGTGAAAAAGAACATTTAAAATCTTTTCTGTTTTGCAAGAACTGGGATTGGGTGTTTCTGAGTAGATAAAATGAAGAGGCGCTACACAAATGTTCTGAATGAATGAACGAATAAATGAACGAATTAATTAATCAATTAGTGAACGAATGAACGAATGAATATCATCAAGATCACAGCCATCTTCAAGAGTCGAATTATAGTGGGAATTTGCCTCGCCGCTGGTTCTGATTCTGTCCCAGTAAAGATACATTTCCCCATGCAATCCTAATCTTATCACATATTTGCATTTGCACCAGTTCAAGGGAAACTCTTCATTGTCGCTCATATATTTCGCTCTGGCCCATGGGTCTTTCCCTGGATTTGTAACCCTAGGAACTGAACTCCCGGTTGGTTCAGATACCCTTCTATTAAATATACATTGTCCCGTGCATCTCGCCCTCCCTCTGTAGCTTCCAACCTCAAGTTTCATCCGATTATCTTTTGAACATCCTTTCTGCACAGAACCTTGCATTAAATTACCTCAAAGGGATTTTGCAAAATGGAAAAAACTTTTAAGCAAGACCGTCGCAGAATCCAATGTCCTTCTCTGACATTAGGCTGCGGTTTACACTGATCTCCTGCATTTTATCATATGATATGCACACAAAAGCTGGATGCCCCCTACGCCGGTGGCTGTCTGATACTCGCGTCTCATTTAATTGGGTCGATGAGTCACAAACAGCGAAGCCTTAGAAACGGCGCTCAGTCACAAAAAGGTTTGCACCAGACATCAGATTTTGCCACTTAGAGCAGCCAAGTAGCAACAGAATTGTTTTCTTCATGATAGGAAACGGGGTTTGATCCTGTGTGGATCCAAAACTCCTGAACCACTTGACTTAAAATTTGATTAGAGTCAGCATGTTGACTTAAAATTTGATTGGAGTCAGTATGTTGACAAAATGTCCGCTCAGTAGATGTACGAATTAGCGCCAGTGCACAAAGCGGCAACCGACATTATACATTGTACTTTTTTGTAATTTATGTAATTTATGCTTTCGGGTCTGCCAACTGTCGTAGGTCTGAACTGATTTCAAGCATGTCATACATAACTCGATATCGCACACCAAATTTTGCAAGGAATCTAAACGAAGATTTTTAGAGAAGTAATGAATCTCTTTAGGTCGAGAAGTTTCAAAAGAATAAGTGTGTATCCTGTTTGAAATCATTCGTGATCAATTGTCATATTTTTATGTTACGGCATTTACATATGAACGCTCACAAATTTAACTTAATATTTGGATCTCAATTAACTATTTCCAGTAATTCAGCTTCGCTCATTCAACGTCACTGGCCGAAAGCTTTTGAAAGCATTTGAGCCTTTTGAAGTTGCTATATGTGTTGCTATAGTGACATCGCGTGTGACGTCACAATAACAATACAGCCATGTCGCTGTAGTAACGGTGACGTAGCCCCTTAAAATAACAAGTTCATATGTTTCAGTTGAAACGGTCATTTCAGGTTTTAAAGGACGCTAATTACATACAAGAATACATAATTAATTTTCAGTTTTTAAGTTCACATCAGTCGTATAATTCAGCAGCAAATATTAACGTAAACAGAGTGCTTAAGTTATGTTAAAATCTTGCATTATTTGCTAAAATGGCCCAGCGTTCTGCTTTGCAGATTAAGGCTTGAGGAACAGTCTACACTAGCCGCAGTTTTAGTGTTCTATATTTTACTTCCGCTTGATTCGGAAGTCTAATTGTTGCCTTGAACGACTATTGCTTATAATTGCGCATAATAAATAAGTGATTACCATATGTTACTATGAACCAACAGTGTATTGCATTATCAATTTGCATTCGACAATAGCAAGGTTTAATATCATTCTTGGAAATGGGCGGAACATTAGACGAATGGCCTGTGGCCGAAAGCTTTTTTCGCGACCAGTCGCTTCTAACGGGCGTTATAGCACCTATTCCTTGCGTCGACAGAAATAGAAACGGTGAACAGATCGAAGTATAAGCGATACAGAGAAATGTATCCAACATTTTAATGTTCTGTCGATGTGGGAGGTCCCTTTAGGCGATAGGGTGTGTGGCATAAAGTCTCTGTTAGACTGCATCAGTCTACATCACTACATGTCACAGATTTCCTAATATTTTGAAGGACCAAGCTGGCATAAGACGGCTGTCGTCTAGTTTGTCTAGGTTTGAATTTGAAACCAAATGGCCTGTTAGACTACATCACTAACATAAAATGCATCATATAATTAACTAATCAGGACTTACGACTAACTTAAAGCGGTAAAAGACTGCGGAGAAAAATCAGAGATTGATGACACTGATATCATGATGAGATTCACTTGTGGTGTCTGTCATCCAGAACATGCCTTAATTATAATTGCAAGTGTCATTAGAAATTTATATAGCGCCGCTTAAAGAGAAACTACTCAGAGGCGTTCTCTAGGCTAGCATAGGCGATACAAAATATCATTAGGAACAGAAAAATCATCAGTTATGAAGCAATGCTCAGATAACTAGAAAAATTACCACTGGCGAGTTCCAGCATGGACGCAGAGCTTAACCTGCGGATCCTAATTCAGGGTTGAAAGTAGAGATCATGTTCAGAGTTTCTAGAACGCGTTACATCGACGGTTAGGAGCAAAATCATGCGATGTGGTCCACCCCCCGAGGCAGAAGGTTGCCTCACCGTCCACCAATTCTCCGCACATGGGTCTATTCAAGGGTCATAATTATGTCTAATGGCGGGATCGTAGAACATGCGTAGAAACTCACAAACAGAATCCAAACTAGGGTTGACAGCTCAGAGCATTTTCATTGCTCAGAACGGGTTAAAGATGGAGCTTGACGAAAGCTGAATGAAGCGTTCGCAGCAAACGGTAAGGCTCATCGACTGGCACTCCCTGGTTGATGGTAGGGAGTGTTGCCTTTAGTTATCCGAAGGTCAATTCCAAATAGCCTTTGGGTTTTGATGATGGAAAGTACTAGAACGAAGTTCAAAACCGCACGAAATCCGAAGCATACAAAAGAAAGACTATGTATACATATATGTTTGTGGAGTCTCGATTCATGCGGCCATCTCTTTAGCTCAGTCTTCATATAGGCTTCGTTGCAACCTGCAGACCAATCTAGTCTCCGCTGCTGCAATTCGTGTCTTCTTCGTCGGCGTGTATGCGTGCAATTTATCATTTGCGACCTGGTGACTGACCGGGTCATGCTGTGTCATCGTTAACCGGTTTGTGGTCCACTAGGAACGTTTGGTCGTATAATTTGTTCACTAACAAACACAGACATGCTATTCAGCGACTCCCCTTGTGACCGTAGATTCACTCCGTCTCTAGTCGCCATACTGGTCAGGCACACACACACAAACACACGCACGCACACATTGGAAGACTTAGAAAGGCAATATAGCTGGACAATCTAGTCAAGCATAATACCGACTGTCAGTCTGTCTGTCTGTTTGTTTGCCTGTCAGTCTGTCTTTCTAAAATGTAATATATGATTTATAGAGGCCCCTTACTTGGCATCTACTAAGGAGTGCTACCGATCCGTTCTTGGGGTTAAGAAGCATTAGTATCCAGCGCTAAATGACATCTTGTGGCTGCCATGGCTTACCTTAATTTACGTTTATTGTTCATATGGATGAAAATAGAGGCAAAGCCTTTACAAGATGTACCTTTAACGGAATTGACATTGCAGGTGATTCGTGGAGTATTCTTCCAGAGAAGGTTTCTTGTAATGCCGGACAATTGCGTCGCGCTACAGATGATGCCTAGGTCTAATCCCTATATACATATGTACATATATATATGTAAACAGGAGTGTTGAGTGTTATATAAATATAGATTGTAAAATAAGATGAATCTATGGCAGCGATCCTTGGCCTATGTATCTATGGCAGTCGGTTGTTCAGTTTTATGAATTGGATTTTCGTCTCATTTCGTTCATTATTTGTATAAAATGCCTTTGGCGACGACTTGAAGTCGAGCCACTTGCAAGAGCTTGGCTAAAGAACCGAAAGAGGGCGCCCTGACAGAATATTTGGTTTTAGAAATTCACTTTTGTCCGTCATTAGTCTAGGCCCTGTCTGGATGTCTGAATCTGTTCACTTAAGACATCACTGGCGACGGTTAGCCCTAAAATGGCGCCTAAATGTAATGGACATTGTTGCAGGACTGTTCAACACTCCACAAGATTTAGTGCAATGCATGTTTTACTGCATTGAAACGACCCCTGCATCGACTCAGCGGCGCCTACATGTGTTCAAGTGACTGTGTTATGGATTGCTGGAGACGATGTCTCGGTGGATTGATCACAGGCGTCAACGGACGCAGCCGACAATGCAAGTCTAAAGAAATCTGTGCATTTTCCAACACTTTCTACCAGGCCTGCTGAAACAGCGAGCCATTGCAAGAACTCTTGACTACTTGAAAAACCTGTTGGCTGAATTTACACAGAGATTTACAGAATCCAAATGACACAAGAATGATATGAAGCTGTCTAGAGACCTATTTAAAACTGATCCAGCTGATGCTTCGAAAACATTTCAAATGGAACTTATTGAGATTCAGAATAACAGTTACACGAAGAAGCCTTTCGACGTCATTATTAGCAAATAAACATTTAAATTAACTGTTATGAATAGCTACATGAGCTGTTGTAGCAGAAACATATTATTTTAGTAAGCAAACGCGTTGCCAATTATCTCTTTACCACCTTCAGTTTCAAATGAATATTTGAATATGTTGTCTATTAATTTATCCTAAGGTAGACGAATTATTATTATTGTAATTACTGCGATTATTATATTATTTTTATATGCGCGCATCAATTTTTGTTAAGGACAGTAATAGTTATAAGATTGTTTATTCGGCCTCCGAGTTCACGGGAAAGATATCTTCGCTACAGTCTTTTAAAACATTGTTTGAATTGCTTTTTATCAACTAGCAACATCTTCGATACATAAAACATCTTATAATTGTTTTGTGTATCAAGGACAGCGCTTGGCATGTGAATTACGCTTGCCGTTTGTGCAATATTGCTAACGTCCGTAATCCAATTACCATAGCCAATAAGCGATACGCATCTATGCTTGGAAATGTCACAGGCCAATACATCAATTCATAGAAGATTGCCAAGTGAGTATGAGAGACTGTGATGTACTGTATGCTTGAATATAGCCTAACGAGGATCGGAAAGGAGAGTAGCAAGCTAAAAAGTTAAAGGAAAGCTCTACAGAATTGGAATTTAAAGTTTTTCAGATATACGTCGTACTCTCGATGTTACGAAATAGTTTATCGCCAGACAATGACAATTATGAAAACAGCCCTGTCCCACAGCAGGTTAGTAATACAGTCCAATTTAGGATTACCAATCTATAGAGACAAAATAAGCAAATGTAATTTTAATCGTTTTCTTAGCATGCACAGTGAAAACTAACATTTTGACAGCTGTAGATGACTCTCGTACTTTAAATAAGTTTACATTATATGATTGTACTTTTGAGACGTATAGATCTGAAATGGAAATTGCAGGGCTAAGCTAAGCTTTAGATGTGAATGTACCATGAAGTAGAATGACACACCAGAGCACAGCACAAAATAAAAAGGGTTGAACAGGCCTCTGACAACACAACATAACCGATCAGGACACATCACAATATAACATAACTTTGCATAACAACAGCACCTATAACCCATACCAAAAAGAAACAATTTATTCCATTTATAAAAGCAGCATAACCGAATATAAAATACCAACATATACGTCGCTAGAGTACACGAATCTCACATCTGCTGTCACTGTTTTGTGTTTCCTTCAGGTTGGATGTACATTACATACGTAAAGTAGCAATTACATAATTTCTCGTAATACTAGTCAGCGTATTGGATGAGAGAAATGACAACTTGTCTTGCCTTGACTCACCTTGCCCAAACTTGAAGTAAAATGTAGACATCTGGATTTACTATCCCAACACCACATGGATCCTACCTTCTTTTACATGAAACAACAACCTAAACCTAAGTCTGAAGTTAAGTTGGAAGGGAGCATGACTTTAAAGCAATCTGAACGTTTCCAGTTCGCCCTGACCAAGCGCCGCCATTCCTCTTCCGGTTTCGTTTATCGCAGACTTTTGGAATGCCTTCGCTGTGCGCATGCGCACTGGGACGTCGGCGTCTTAGCCATCCATCAAACGATTATGTCGCGGTCGAACGGCGCGGGATCGCGTTTTCTGTAATTACTTCACACGCTCTCCTTCGCGAGCAATCGCGGAGAGAGCGGAAATGCCTAAACGGGATAGATCTTCGAACGACAACCATTCGACTTTTATAATACAAAAAAAACTGGAGTTTTACATGGAGCCGTCGAAGAGAAACGAGTCATCCTAAGCGGGATGACATATTGAATTTCATCGGTCTGTGATCGACAGCCGGCACATAAGGAGGCTATTAAAATGATTGCTTCAATTAAGATGAGAGTCCTTTGCATCTTGCAACTGCATCTTCAACTGGCCATAGTCTGCTTGTGATTAGGGGTCTGTAAAAGTTCACTAAATTCCAAATAACAGAAGTCTATATCAGAGACAGTTTCAAACGGTACGTAAGAAAACAACAAGGACGCACAACAATTCAAACTTGTGCAGGCTGATATTTGGCCATCTTTTAGCGCTGGCGAATAATCTTGTCTTCCTGAAGCACCTATTGTGTGGCACAGGAAAATTGTGGAGATTTACATTTCAATTACATTTAACCCTCATATGCCAAGCGTTAAAATCAATTGTCCCCTTAACTTCAAAGCCTGGTCCCGCCCCTGTATCCTACATATAATTATACGTGTCGCATATTCAGGTTTTGGCAAGCCAGTTCCATCTGTTACTCTTGGACTGGCATAGTCTGTAGTTTGAAGGTGGACCGTTTTTTAAACTAGGACATTGTCGCGTGGATGTAGCTAGATGGCGCACACAAGCTGGACATTTACGCCAACAGGCGCTAATTATATGATCTAAGCCGGAAGCCGGATGCATTAGGGGTAGAGTGCATGAAAGAGGTCTCTCGCCAGCCAGACACACGACGAAGACCTAGCGTGGCAGACATCGATGGCATTCTAGAGGATTCGGAGAAAACTGGACGAGTTCGAGGAAGGGCGACCGCCTCCGGAAACGTAAATATAGATTGCGGTTTTGAGCAAATTCGGTGGGATTCACTCGTTAATCACATTGCCCCTTCTTCCCCTTTCTCCTGTTCTTCTCTCCCTCTGTTCCGTTCTTCTTCCCCTCTTCTCCGTTCTTCTTCCCCTCTTCTCCGTTCTTCTTCCCCTTTGTTCCGTTCTTCTTCCCCTCTTCTCCGTTCTTCTGCCCCTTTGTTCCGTTCTATTTCCTCTCTCTCTCTTCCGTTCTTCTTCCCCTTTGTTCCGTTCTTCTTACTTTCTGTTCAGTTCTTTTTCCTCTCTGTTTCGTTTTTCTTCCTCTCTGTTCCGTTCTTCTTCCCCTCTTCTCCGTTCTTCTTCCCCTCTGTTCCGTTCTTCTTCCCCTCTCTCCTTTTTCTCCCATTCTTTCCTTCTTCTCTACTTTCTATCCTTACACCGCTATCTCCATTCTTCCCCTCTTCCTCCTGTCTTAGCTCTTTTGACCTGATCCTCCTCATATCTTCGATCGTTTGCTCTCTTTCTCTTCCTCATTCAACCTGTTCTTATAAGCATTCTTTGTTTCTTCCTTTCTAGCACCTCCTCCTCCAATTAATTTTCCATCCACTAATTTCTCTTCATCTTTCCAGCTCTCTTCCCACTTCTCTTCCTTCTCCTCAACTTTCTCTTTGTTCTCTTTCTTTCCTACTCTGCCACTTTTCCTCTTGACCTATTCCTCTGCATCTTCTTTGTCCTCCCCATCACTGCGTTGCTTATACTCGGGCAAACGCCGCCCTTGAGCGACGCTTCCGTCTCAGCCGCCGCCGCAGCAGACGATTTAGCGGCTGCTGCTGCGCTGGCTAGTGATGCGGATGCTGGAAGGCGCTCGTTTTGTCATGGACGCTGGAAGCGCCGCCGTATAATTTCTGCAGCTGCAGTCAGTCACAACGACTGCGAAGGGAGATGGATAGAGAGAAAGGTGGCGAAAATGAAGAAGGAGGATTAGTGGACGGATGTATGATTGGATGGATGGATGGATGTATGGATGGATGAATGTATGTATGGACGCATGGATGCATGGATGTACGAATGATTGGATGGGTGGATGGAAGGAAGATTGATTTACGGATGGCCGAATGGATGGATGGATGGGTGGATGGACGAACAGAAGGACGGACGTACATACATGCATGCATACATTGACACATACATACATACTTTACATCCATCCACCCACCCGATGGGATGGATGGAAGAGAAAGAAGGTGTGGCAAGGCAACATGGACTAAGAAGACGGAAGGAAAGAATGAGCGATGAACGAGTGAAGAAATAAAGACAGATCTGGAATACTCTGCATTGTGGTGAAATGAATGGCAGATGGATAGAAGGAGAGAAACAGACTGGAAAGGAATGATCGATAAATTAATAAAAAGGGGATAAGCAATGAAGGAAGCAATGCAACGAGGGTTTACTTACTTTTAATTATTTTTCAAATGACAAGGCATCAAACATTGGCTAATTTAGCAACCGCTTATTTCCCCACACAGTGGCCTTTTCAGGGTATCCCCAACTAGCCAGTTCTGCGTCATAAGGCTAGCGGTCAACCACTGGCTAACCTCTTTCTGTCGCTCTATCTCTCCTTCTCTGTCTGGGTCTCACATGCTTATATTGAATGGATGGATTGAGCATACTTGGGGGTGTGCAAACAATTGAGTCAGGTGTAATGTAATGGCTCCTTCTTCAGCCAATAGAAGAAACCAATTAGAATCCGTTCTTCTTTGGGCGCTTCATAAATTTGTCACTGAGCCATGGAACGCGGGGCTAAACCATCGCGTCACTCACCACATCCAGGTTCAGATGGTTAGCTGAGCTTCCACTATATGTATATCTGTAGCTCTGTGTCTCTCTGTATCAATCTATAGCTCTACTCTGTCTCCCTCTTACTCCCTCTCTCTCCCTCTCTACGTCTGCCCCTCTCTCCCTCTCTCCCTCGCTTTCTCTCTTTCTCCATCTTTTCTGTCTCTTTCTGTCACCTTCTCATTTGCTTATTTCCTCTGACTCTGCTCTATTATTCTCTCTCTCTTTCTCTCTCTTTCTCTCTCTCTCTTGCTCTCTCTCTCTCTGTATGCATGCATGTGTGTATGTATGTATGTATGCATTGATGCATGTGTGCATATGTGCATGGTTCTGTGCATGCATACATGTATGTATGTATGTAGGTATGTAAGTATACATGAATGTATGTATATATGTACGTATGTATGTATGTATGCGTGTATCAAAACACTCAACAGCGTCTTTTAAATGCCCCACAGAAGCGCTGCACACATGGATGACTAACAGATCTAAGCAAGTGCGTTTTATTGCTGGCAGAATATGCTGAACAGAGAAGTAAATTCAACAGTAGCCTATGTCTAAACATCTATTTACGCGTGAAACTGTGTCGACTGCTGACATCGTAATATTGCTAGGAGGGAATTCCTGCCGCTCGTTCGATTAATGTGTTACCTTAGGAACGTGAAATGAAAGCGGACATTTACATCGGTTTCAGGGTCTTGTCGCTCAGTCAAATTAGCAGATAGTTCATTAGGAGTTGCGTCCAGCCGAGCCTCAGGCGTGCGCTTTAAGAATACAAAACATAGATCAGAGTCCTGGCTTTTGGATAGTTTACCCACCTCCCTTCGACATTCAATGCTTCGCTTGTCGTGATTCTATGTGGCACGAGTCAAAAGCCAACAAGACATCGTCGGCACTGTTCTGCATCAAAGACCGTGTTCCGCGAAGCAGGCTCCTTTCTCCGCTGCAGCAAGCTTAAGAAAGACGCTTAATTACGGTCCACGTCCAAAGAAAGCAGACGCTGGAAATAGCTGCCTGATGATGCTTCATTATGAGTCGCGAAGGAAGTGTGCATTGGCGATTGCTTGCTCAGTCCGTCGGTCGGTCGATCTTACAGCCAAATAACCGGTTTCACATGTAGTGTAGGTCGGCAGACACAGTTCCAGATTGATCGAGCAACATAAAATTTCAGTCGCCTCGCGTGAAAGTGCCGGATCCCGGATAAAGCTTCCAGGAAGTTCGCAAATGGTTTTCTAATTCAGAACTCGATTTTCTTCTCTCGTGCTGACGAAAGATCGATCAACGTATGTGTGTCATCCGTTAGTTAGTTATCCAGACACTTGATATAGCGCCTTTCAAACATGTCATGAAAACCCAACCTGCGATACTCTGAATGCTGTCAAATGTCATTAGAAGCAGAAAAATATGCCAGCAAGCAAAACAATGCACAGATATCTATAGAAGAGTCACCAGTGGCCGGCTCAGGCACGCACGTGGAGCCCAACCAAGGGATTCCTATTATCCAGGGTTGACAGTTGACAACATGTTCAGAGTTCCTGAGCCACGTTGCGTCGATGGTGTCGCCCGAAGACAGAGGTACACGAGAACACGACCAGCTAGCGGTCCCCCGTAGCCAAAGTGACACAGAAGGCGAGTCAATAACCGACAGGGCTGTTGACTGTCATGAAATAATCAGTTGTGGAGAATGCTGTGGGACGCCACTGGTCGAGAAGAGATTTTTTCTCGCTAGGTAACTGGCAGGTCAGAGCCTTCTCTGATTTCTTCCCGCTCAACAAAAATTTTGGCTTGTAGGACTGTAGAAGGTGGGGAAGAACAATCGGTTGGCTTGTAACGTAGTGTAATAACAATTTATGTAGCACCGTAGGTAACGAACCACTTCTGGGATACTTTATACTGTCAGTTTTCAGTGCAAGTGCTTACAGTGAGCTAAAAGTTGATTAAGAGACAGAGTTTTCGATTGTTTTCGTTGGCTTGTCCTTACTCTTAGTGTTTAGTGGGGTTATGGATCAAGACCTGCCTCAATTATGAAATGCAGACAGGTTTCGTTTGTCGGTGTCGTCATGTCTGCGACTGCTTATCAGTGGAGACCTACATCATCTGCTAAAGCATTTGCATTTTCCGACAACATTAACCGTAACCTAAAATCCCGAAGTGTTTCTTATGGACAGCACTTTTGTAAGGTTCTGGATAGTTATCCAGATACACATGTTATGTATATATGTATCACCAGCACTTAATCCTTGCAATCTCTGCGCAGGTCTTTCACTCAAAACTAAAAACACTTCTCTCCCACGACTCCTATCCTGATTCACCCTCTTCCCTTTGTCAATCCTACCGCTCCAATTCCAAAAAAAACATCCATCATAGTCGTCTGACTGTCTGCCTCTCTGATCATTGGAACCAAATCTGACTCTTCCTGTTTATCGAATTTGTTTTGCCTCAGATCCTCCAAATGAGCTGGTTGCCGCGACTTAGCTTTCTTTGGGCACTAAAGAAATTTCGAATTTACAATTACGAATACGATGTATAAGCATTATATCATGATAATCTAGACGTCACTTTGTCGTCTGCGTAAGTGAACGTTAAAAAGTCCGCATTGACATGTATTATTCCCTTTATTGCACAAAAAATTTCCTTCTAACATTTCTAGTAATTATGACTGCTCAGTAAATGCTGATCATATCAGTAACTCACCCAGACATGTAATAATATGCAAATGTGTACTGTGCATAGTCAAAATAAAATATTCTTAAATATAGCAAAAGTATTCTTCTTTCTAGACATAAAAGTTAAAGACTAAGTGAAATATAGAAAAATGACTTAGAAAGAAGACATTATATATATATATATATATATTATATATACATATATATAAGTTGACGTTGAAATGTGAAACATAACTGACTCGTTAAGTCGAGTGGAGGAGCAAGCTGCGCTGGTTCCTTTGGATGATGTTAAAATCACAGGCGAGGGAGTCTCCGTTTTTATCAGTATCGAATAGTATTAATCAGTGCACGCAGATTTCAGACGGAGCATTGAAAGACTTCGTCGAAGTAATGGAACAGCCTGCACATTCAATTACTTCAATTAGGATTAGTAAAGACGATAGTTTGAATGCCTCAATTATACCGACATAATCCAGGTCCAGAAAGCCAGGTTGAGATGGTATGGTCATGTGCTGAAGGGAGAGGAGGAAAGCTGCATTAAAAGAATTATGACAACAGAGATTTGCGCACGACGCAGTCGGGGACAACAAAGGGAGAGATAGGGAGACATGATCCAGCAAGATTTAAAGCTCCTCAGACTGGAGAAAGAAGATACCGGACATAGAAACAAATGGAAAAGAAGGATTCGTGTGGCTGACCCCTCCTTAGGAGGGATTAATTCCAGCCACAAGGAGAGAGAAAATAATACCGATATATAGATGACACTCGAGATTCCGCGCTTATAAAGAACCTCGACAACAGGAAGATAATGTCAATGGAGAGTTAAGGAACTGGACTAGACTAGGGAACCATAGCAACCACGTATGAACACCAGGCGTTTAGAACAGCCTGCTTATTCAAGGAAGAAAGGAACGCAAAATTAAAAGAACAATATAGTTTCATGGAGAACATAAAGTGTAAGAAATTGAAAAAGAAATGACACTATCCGCTCTGCAAGTGCCACTCTGTCCATATATACCATTCTCTCACTTTCTGTATGTCTGAATGTATGTCTGCTTGTGTCACTGTCACTTTGTCTGTATGAGTTTTATCTGATCAGCTGTTACAACAAAACCCTTTTAAAATAAAAACCTGCCCATTCACCTCTCATTCTCCCTCCACATCACTGTATTCTCTTTCTCATACTGTTCCATCGTATCTTCCACCATTTGTGCTGCCCCACTTCCTCCTGCTGTCCTCCTCCTCTTCCTCGTGGTCTGCTTCGGATAAAGATGCGCTGTCACTGATCAGAGCGACACACAGCCAGCAGCAGCAACATCATCATCAACAACAACCGCGGACGCCTACAATATATCGGACGGTGGTTCTCGTGAACAACAGAACGCTCGAGTGCTTTGTCAATTCGCGGTATTTTCGATTAGAGCTGCGATGTTCGTTTTGATCGCTGGTTTCAGTCACCACTGAATCAGATACATTTCCTCAGCTGTCACCAGAATCATCCCATTGTATTGCATAATTAACATATATACATATGTATGATAGGTCCACATATAGATACGCACAAATGTATGCACGCGCACATTCACCTACATGTACGTAGACGCATAAGCATAGGCCTACATGTACAAGCATGCACACACATATTCAAACATTCATACATATACACACATACAAATGCACTAACAAATACGTGTAGGCCCTAAACATGCGCATATAGTATAATATATGTACATATGCGATTGTGAAACACACAGTCTCTTATATATTCCAGCGTAGCGTATGGGAAGCGCTCTTGCGCTTTCCCTGAGTTCCAGGACAGAAATCACAGAAGCAGAATACCTGAAAAAACTTGCCATATACTTCACTAGTCAGAGTTATTTGAAAGCCTAAGAGTTTCCTTGAGGCGAGAGACGAATCGCTTAGCATCGACGCTAAACACTAATCGGCTGAGTAGTATGGACGAATTTACTGGTGACTAACGACTCTTCGTCGTTTAGCAGTAAAGGAAAACTTTCTCTGATAAATATTAAACGCCGTCAATAAACAGACAGGCGTTTGCATATAAACGGCTGGCAATGGCGTCCGGAAATAATCCAATGACTGTCATAAAATGTCCATCATCTGATAACACTCTCTCGCCTCGACCGTCTCGAAGCTCATACGCCAGATGATTGCCTCGCGCTATTACTTCTTCTTCTATGGTCGTCTGTCTGTCTCGCTCTCTCTCTCACTCACCATGTACATGTATGCTCATACGTCTCTCTCACTCTCTGTCTCTCTCTCTGTCTCTCTGTCTCTCTGTCTCTCTCTCTCTTCTTCTCTCTCTGTCATCCAATCACTGACAATCTGTCGCTCACTCTCTCACTCTTCTTATGTGCCTATTGTATGTATGTATGTATGCATGTATGTATGCATGTATGTATGTATGCATGTATGTATGTATGTATGCATGTATGTATGTATGCATGTATGTATGTATGTATGCATGTATGTATGTATGCATGTATGTATGTATGTATGCATGTATGTATGTATGTATGCATGTATGTATGTATGTATGTATGTATGTATATTAGGGTGTTCCACATATCTTTTAAAAGTTTTATGTTGCAGCCTATCTATTAAAAACTACTATGGTGAAAATTTTAGCCAAAATGAACAAAATTGCACAATTCGATCAAAAATTTCTGGGTATACCACTATACCATATTACATGGCTTTATGGCAAACAAACGAGAATCAGTACATAAGCTCAGCAAAGTATGCAGTTTAGTAGGACTTAAACCGTAAACGCAGCAACGCTAGCTTACTGTAATTAAGTTGTCAACAACTTGAGCTTTTCCAGCAACGGAGTAATTTTGGGACGCCAAGTATTTGCTCAACTCTAACACCGAACACAATAACAGGCCGTCGATCCACCTTTTCCATCCAGTAATCAAGCAGTAGTTTTCCGTCCCAATGAAAAGCCAAGGCAGAATCTGGCGAGAATTGAAGCTGCTCACTGACAAAGGGATTCTTGCTAAGCGTTTTACTCGATGACTTAGCCTTCTCATTCTCTTTGATACGCTAGCAGTCTAGCACACTGTGGATCGCTGTCTTTATCAGCTGTGCCCTTATTGCTACCGCTCAACTCCAATTCTACATCGCCGGTTAAAACTTCCTTCTCTGTTTTTGATCTCTAACGACGTGCTTCCTCAGTTTTTTTATTGGATTTCAGTTTCATTTTTCGTTTCATAACTTTGGGGTCTCCAGCCACATAACCTCATCGACCTTCCCTTTGAGCCACCGGGAAATCCCAGTCTTCGGGAATCTTGATTATGCTTCGAGCATCACGATGGGCTACGTCAAAAATCTGATCAAACCATTCCAAAAATTCCTTCTTTTTTAAAGCTGAGTTTCAGTTCGACGGTTGATCCCCTTCTTCATTCCTTGCTATTCAGCATGGATCTTTAACAGACGTCTCACGATACCATGAAAACAGACGGCCGGTATCGTAATCGTAATCGCAATTCCCAAGATTTCTACAGAGCCCAACGAATGCCGCGTCGCGGGGACCAGCTTATTCACAGGCGCTCAGTCAAAACAAAATCGATAGGCAAAAAGGTTCGGTTCCAGGTCAAGATCCAAGAGTCAGGCAGAGAATATGTATGTAGGTATGTCAGCCTTTCCCCTCAGCTCCACGACTTGCAACACTGTTAATTTGGCACTGTGTTTTAGTGGCTGCTGCGTTTCTTTGTGATGATCAAAGAAAACTTACTTTAACCGTTGAAATAGCCCACCTTAGCAAAGTCGCATAATTATAATGATTGAAAAATTAAACCAGCAATTATTCATGTTAATGCAAATTCAAAATTTATTAGCAAATTAGCCTTACTTACATTAGAGTTTTCATGCGCCTGTGAATAAGCTGGTTCCCGCGACTTAGCTTTCGTTGGGCGCTGTAGAAATCTCGAGATTACGATTACGATTCACCAAGGAGAAATTAGCATAGATGGCTGAAGGGTAGCAACCCGACATAACGAATTGAAAATTCCAAAGGCCCGCCCAGCCTCTAAATATTCTCAAATTTACATAAAATTGCGTCAAATTATTTTATTTTATATAATAGATTCATTTGGTACCCTTTAGTATTAAAAAAATTCGAACTTGATTTTTACCATATAAACGTGAACCATCCACGTTTGTATACGTAACTTGTATACGTAAGTATGTAAGTATGGATGCAGGTATGTATGTATTTAAGTATATATATGTGTGTATGTATGCATGTATATACGTTAGTATTTATATATATGTAAGAAATGTATATATTTATTTATGTAAGCAGTGTATATGTAGATGTATGTATGTAAATATGCATGTGCATCTATGTACTTACGTGTAGATACATATACGTATGTATGTACGTATGTATTTGTCTAAGCACATACGTATGTATGTATGCATGTAATAAAATATTTATGTAAGTATGTGTATATATGTATATATGTATGTATGAAACTATATTATATGCATAAATGCATGCATTCCGGCTTCCTAGAGAGAGGCATTTCACTTTCTCTTCTGTTTCTTTACTCCAACTGTCCGTCCGTCCGTTTGTCCACGCTTCCGTCTGTTTCATGCTCCTGTTTATCTCGTCTATCGTACTGACCAGCAGTCCAATTCCATCTGTTCGGTTCTTGATTGACAATGACTAATTAATGAGTTCAGGAGATCAGAAGACACCGGGTGCTGCGCTTTCCTCTCGTCAGTCTTTCCTGAAAATTACATGTGATCCCTCGGAAGACATTTCAGACAAAGCCTTCCTATCTCCGTCACTTCTGACTTTCCGTCATCCCGTCACTCCATTTCTAGACAACACTGTTTAAATAAATGAATCAATTGTCAATTAGTTCCATTTCAAACCTAATTACTGCCTGACTGAACGAACGACCGTCGCGACTGACCGAAGGCATGGTCAAGCGAACAAGCGAACGAATGAACGAATCAATTAATTAATTAATTAACGAATGAATGACCTCATATTGAGTTAAAAGATCTCGAAAGTAATCTCCAGAAGAATTCGGTTCGGCCAACTGATGAAACTATTGAGGCATCCGGACGAGTGATGATATTGCGCCAAGACGTATAGAATTGCACCGGTAAGCAGCATCAGTACATTAATGTGAAGTCAGAGAAGATTAAAGAGAGGACCGAGGGACAGCAGAAGCCAGTGTCTGACCGTGATGCTCCGCAAAGGGCAGATACCGGATTATAGCAGGTATCAGGTTTCCTCTGCGAGTCTAAAAGCAGCCATCCACCCACCACTCATTGAGAGCCGTACCTCCCTTTGTGTGCATTAAATAAAATTTGCTCCTATTAACAGCTGGATATGAGACTGCGTCTTTCAAATGAACGCTGACATCTGCCAAATGCGCAAAATGCCAACATACACTATATATATACATTTGCATATATATATATATATATATATATATATATCCATCTGCATACGAACAAAACAACTGTGAACTGGAGCCCTGTGGGTGATGTCTGCTTACACTGAACACTATAGTGTGACTATTACCCTCATTGACTGATTAACCTGATGACAATATCAGTCGACATTGTCATCAGAGATGAGCCGTTGTGCTCTACAAGCAGTCACTCTAGATGAGCTGTTGTGACCTACAAGCAGTCACTCTAGATGAGCTGTTGTGACCTACAAGCAGTCACTCTAAATGAGCTGTTGTGACCTACGTGCGACCACTCGAGCGTTTTATGCTATCAGACAGAAATTTCGAACTGCTGAAACAGTAACTTAGCTCCAGATAAGTCACCAGACAAACAGTGCAAGCAAGCGTTCAACATGATATCACTGATTTTACCAGATACTTAGGCTTCAGATGAAGAAGCGAGTTGTATAGTTGTTATCGTGATAGATTATCAATCTGAAAGACCTGGGAAGAAAATCCAGACTTGAACAAAATATTCCAAGATTTCTGTTTTAAAAACCCAGTTCCCTAGCGGACGCAGATATAAATCGAGTATTTTGACCACACACTGTAGGTTGGAAGAACAAATAAATTGATCATGAATAATATTTTATATCGGATTGTAAAGACTTTCCAAAACATACACGTTGCAGAGCCTGTCTGTTGTAAGCCAGTTAGTTGCACTAAAAGCAACGCTCCTAACAACCATGTGCTGAAATGCATGTCGACCAAACAAGATAAATTCCTGTACAAATTATTCAGACTTATGGATAGAACTATATTAGACAATTCTGTTTCATGTCGCGTGATATGACTGTCTTCCTATTGGTAATATATGGACATTTATATGGCGCCATTGGGGCGCCTTCTTTTGTTTTATTGCCATAGTCAGTAGGCACAGGACTTTGCCGTTTCTAAGACAATACAGGTTAGGTATTTTCTGAAAACCGCCAGATTGTCTCTGAAGTGGGCTTAAAGGCTTACTCTAGACATGCACGCCTAATAAACCGAGAGCCTCGATGCTGTCACAGTGGCATGACTTATTTATGCGACGTATGGCTTGTCATAGAAACAACTATCGCGCTGAAATGATGTATCTATTCGACGAAGGGCTCGCCATAGAAAGCGTCAACGCGTCCAAGATCTGTTTTGGCGCATAATATGCAAATTGGAGGGTGGTCAGCTAACGATATTTGCCTTCACTGGTGAAGCAAGGTCCTCCTCTCAGTCGTTGTTGCTGTACACTAGAAAACGCTGTAGCTATAATCAGAATAAACCAGCTAAATTAGGATGACACCTACATCCAAGTACTACATACACAAAATCCCACTCTGTATGTATATATAATCAAGACAGACGGGAAGATATACAGAGAGACATCCAGACGCTGATAGACAGACAAGCACAAACATTCACACAGACAGAAAGATAAACAGAGACATAGGGTGCAAAATGTGGTTTGGAGCAGTGGGAGAAAGACCTATAGCGTATTAATATGGGCAGATGACGCTTGTATGAGGAAGTGTACAGGGATTGCCTGAATCGATAAAGATTGAGTTTTCTCTTAACCTCTACAAATCGCATCCTGCAGCCACACAGACAGGTACACAGACAGCACATTGACATTGGTGGAAAACAGCACAAATGGAATGAGAAATGGAGAGATAGGTAGAGCTGGAGTGATGACCGCCGGAGCTGTTTGCGGCACCTACGACGCACACTGAGTGGGAGACGAGCGGGGAAAGCGTCCGAATATTTCACCGCTGCAATTCGCCGATCCAATTTTCGCCGGAGATGCTTTCTGTGGCATCGAAGCCATTTGGAAAAGACGGAGTAGCGCACGCAATAAGAGGCCTCGGCTGCTGATGCAGGGACGGCGGCTGTGATGGAGAGTCATCGCTTAAATTTACGACGTTTCTTTACTTTATGGGTTTGTGCGCTGAAAGATAAGTTTTACTTTACACTTGTAGGCTACTCAGATTTATGAACTGTGACCCTATTTTAGTTTCACCCAGTGTGTCTCCCTCCACTTTCTAGGCTTGTAATTAAAACTTTTGGGTCCAAAACTAACACGGCTAACACTACATGTATTTGGGTTTTTCTTGTGCTGATGTGTCGCCCACCAGTGAAATCCTCGCTCTTGCCCAGTTTTCGCATTCATGGGCCATAGGCCTAATCATACTCAATCTGCTTAGAGGATTCTGCAGCTATGCGATTTGTTTGTGGCTTATGTTGATTATTTGAGTCGCGTAGAAAGTTAATGAAGCGTGTCGATCTTCTGTGTCTGTAGACCTATAATTAAGTGTGCAGTTAAATATTCGCAGGCCATAATCTTAATTATACAACAATGTTTTTAACATCTCTACCTAGCTATAATGGCGTAAACGCGCTCTACATCCTAGTGGTGTCATTGAATCAAGCAAATTGCAATGCTGCAAAGCAATTATTTCATGCTCAATTGAATGAACAAAACATTACAGAAGTAAAGTAACTTATTAACTGAAATACAGTGCTCTAACCCGTTTACATTAATCTAAAACTTAATTGAGTAAAGATCTCTCTATTAGCTGCTGTAACTGGTACTCCAATATAAGTCATCTTCCAAAATAATGGTAGCCAGTTTATAGCATTGACTTCTGTTTGGATTTTTGCAATTACGTTGTGTGTGCCATTATTGAAACACTGGGTACAAGCGGCTGTTAAGATTCTAGATACCACATGTAATTGTAATTTAAAATTTGTATAGCGCCACTTCAAGATAAACTCATCAGTGGCGCTCTCTGCACAAACCGCAATGATGTTAGAAATGTCAAATGATCATAAAGTTTATCATTTAGCAGTCAACTGTTAGAAGAACTTGAAAAGTCACCGGTGTCTCTGTGACCCAATTACTTGGCAGCTGCGTTCAAAGTAATTCAGCTGTTTTTGACGAATGTATTCACATTCGAGATATTATTTTTAAATTTTGTATCGTATAAAAAGTGAAAGTGAGCGAAGGTAGTCCTTGGTAAGTTGGAGGATGATGATCATTTTGACAGTGTGGATATTTTAAAGGACATGTTAATTCTTTGCATACCATGGCTATGGCTACACACAGTCATGTTGAACAGGACAGAAAGCTGTCCAGTTGCAGGGAGTAAGATGTTGACCAAGCAGCCACGAGGGTCCACTGACTACATGTACAAGCTTGATGTAAAGTCGCGTTCTATTGCTAGTTGCAAGGAATGACAATTGGCTGGTTACATGATCAATGATATTCGTGGTGAAAGTCCCATTGGATTAGGCCTATGTATGCATTGGGTGCAGCTATAGGCTACAGGAAAACTGAAGAAGAAAGTGACCAATCCCTGGATTAGGAGTTTCGGATAACAAAATCGCAAAAACTTACCTGATGAAATACGTAGCAGACCCAAACAAAGACTACAGATCGACGAAAATTTATAAAGCCGTGGAACATTTCTGTTCGGTCTTACACTTTGACAGCAGCATTCAAGCAGAGAAGGTCAGCAGTGTGCTAAAAGAGCACACAAAAAGTAGGGTCCACACTCATGAAGCTTGCTTTCAACTGTTTTTTGTTATCACTGACGTACCTTGATTGTCTTCATGAACAATGGATAAATCTATTTTAAACATTTTGCTTTTGCTATGTGAACTCAGACACAATTCGATGTGAATTTATATGGGCCTAATCTCTCTAGGCGGTAATTTGATAGTGATTTGAATTCATATTCCTTGGCTATTTTACTTGAAATAATCACTGCTGTACTTGTCAATGTCGACATGAGTTATGTTATTGTCTTAGGCCGCTTGTGTCCAGTGTTCCAATATTGCGACATAAGTAGGCCTATGAGAGATTACTGCCTGCATCCACAGTACAGGAATAGGTGGGTAGGTCAGTATACGTACGTTTGAATGTATGCATTTATGTAAGTACGTACGTACATATGTATATAGGTATTCACGTATGTATATATGTATGTATGTACATTTGTAGGTAGGTAGGTAGGTAGGTAGGAAGGTAGGTAGGTAGGTAGGAAGGTAGATAGGTAGGTAGATGGATATATAGAGGGATTTGGATGTATGGGTGAACGGATGGATGGATGGAGAGATGGAAGTACGGAGGGACAGGCAAACATACACACAGACAGACACACAGACAGACAGAGATTGATAGGCAATCGTAATCGTAAACTCAAGATTTCTACGGAGTCCAACAAAAGCTAAGTACCAGCTTATTCATAGGTGCTCAGTCAAAATAAAATCGATAGGCAGGAAGGATTCGGTTACAGGTCAAGATCCGAGTTACGGCTACGGTGTATGGTGTTCGGATTTGGAGCGATGAGATAGATAAGAGGAAGAAGAGGAATCAGGGTATGATTTGTGGAAGAGGGATGTTTTAAGTTCTCAGTGAAAGATCTGAGAGCAGAGATTGCAAGGCGAGAAGTGTTGGTGAGTTCGTTTGATGGGTCGGATAGGCCTTCATGTAATTGTAATTCTGGCGGGAGTTTATTCCAGGGGATGGATATTCTCTTTGTGTATCCTCTGCGTCAGATAATTCAGATTAATAACGCCTGTATGGCACTAGGAGAAATGCTGTAAAAGCGAACTGTTGAAGAATTTTTCCGCAGTCCCAGCATGCTTTGCAGATACCCGTTCTATTCAATCAATTGGTAGCTCCTTCAGAGTTCGGCCTATTCTTCTCATCTGTGTAGCTCTACGATGCTGCGAATGTTAACCAGAATATTTCAGCGTCTCAGAGTTTCGCTCGACTGCTCGGGTCATTGATGGATTGGTTTACATCACGCTTTAATTAGATAGATAACTGCAGAATTTCTGTATCGATCCGTTTACACAGTTATACGCCAAAACACACGTGATTTACGCATTCGGCGACATTGCTTGCAATGGACATAAACTGGGTTTCATTGCTACTGAATATACGTTAATGTCACGACAGAGCTACCACCATAGACGTTGTTACGGGTGGCGTATTCTGTTCTCCGGCTAGTAGGCCTAGGCCTATACGTTCACTGCACGAAACAACGCGTCCAAAGAAATGCTGCACGTACGTGTAGGCCTATAAACTATGCACAATATTAATCTGATTTACGTCCGAAACGATTGAAACCTATATACTGCGACATAGCATTGCAGGCCCTAATAGGCCTACAATGAACGGCATTATTTCATATTGTATTGCTACCCCACGTACATTATTGGATATTGTAATCGTAATTCCGAGATTTCTACAGCGCCCAACGAAAGCCACGTCAAGGGACCGGCTTATTCAAAGGCGCTCAGTCAAAACAAAATCGATAGGGAAAAGTGTGCGTGTATAGGTCAAGATACAAGAGTCAGGCTGAGAGAGCGTGGCAGCTACGGTGGTGATGTTTGGGATTGGGGCGGAAAGAGGGATAATGGGAAGAAGGGATAGGCCTAAGCCTATGCGAGAAGGCCTATTTACCAAATGGAATTTAGGCTTAAGCAGAATATTAAATATGAATATTAAACTACATCCGCCCTTGTCTCCCGTCAAAAATACAAAGTCCGCCAAAGTTGCAATCTTCTGCCTACATTAAAGCCAAGCAACAGTGGGAAATTCCATTCAGGGTCATCTTTCGCTTTCAGCCGCTTGTAATTTAACAAAAACCCCGTATAAGATTGCGAGAAAAATAGAGCGCCGCACGCAGCAACAATAGGCCCTAAATAAGTAAGTAAATAATTAGTTACAGGAACGCACATCACGTCCGATGGATAAATAGTGAATGCGAATCATGCATTCTGTTGAAGTCTGTTAAGGGAACTACGTCGATCCAAACATCGCCGAGGTGCACACCTAACATGGAGAGACAATGTGGATGCGCGCCAAACACAAACTGAAACGGCAGTTTGACACAAGTCCATTTTTCTGTGTCACTGATTATGGCTGGCTCATTACGTTGCTTGTTTTTGTGCTGTATTTAGCTCACGTGATTGGTCCTTGTAAGTATCTGGCGCAGACAGGTTTGTTGCTGGTTTTTACACATGCATCACTGTCTATATTTAAACTTAGCTCAAGCCCATTAATTCTACCTGGTTACTGGTGCTGCTTTCTCAGTTCGGTCATATGTTCTGCTGCTATCTGGTACCAGTAACACGATTTTCCAACCCGGGTTCAATGTAAATTCACATAGAACGTTTTTGGCTGCATGTCATGGGTTATCTATGTATTTGCTTGTCTTCCTTCCTCTAGTTGGTGATACTGAAAAAATTCTGGACTAGTTAGACTTCAGAGTGGGGATATTGATCAACTGTTTCCTTCGAAATATAGCTGCTGCCCTACATAATTTTCTTTGTGAGCATTCCTTGCATGTACTTGCTATTACTGAATCTAGCTTCAAGCTCGTGTCACCCAGGCATTTTTCTGATCTTACTCTCTCAATCTTTTTAGGCTGAATAAACCTCGCTTCAGAGGTGAGGGTGGGGGGGGTTGAGTTTCTTTTTCAGTCCTATCTGCAAATGCATAGGTTCACTTTGCCTACTGCATCACGGTCATTTGAGTTTATCACTTGTCACTTTAATATTCAGCTTGATGTAGCTAGCTAGTGTTCTTCAGAATTTCTGGATATGTCTCTAAGGGTTTGACCTGAAACAGCACGTTACCTTTCCAACACATAACTGGTTTAAATAAATTAAAGTTGGGTAAGTTTCTGTGAGACATGGGTCCTGACAAAAGACTCACGACGGAGAGTCTTGGCATTTGAAAGAAAATGTTACAGAAAAATCCTAAGGATCGGATGGACTCAGAAGATTAGGAATGAAGAGGTTTACGAAAGAGTGGCTATAACCGAGAATCTACTGCAGAAGGTTATTCAGCGAAAACTTGGATTGTTTGGACATATCTGTAGAATGAAGGATGACAGAAATATTAAGACTCTGATGTTTGGAATTATGGAAGGTACGAACAAGAGAGGCAGACCACATCGAGAGTGGGTGGATGACATTGAGGAGTGGTGTGGCGCGGACTTGCAGAGACTGGGACATGCGGCTCAAAACAGAATCGAGTGGAGACACATTGTGAAACGGGCATCGGACACCTACGGGCATTGAGCCCACGGTTGTTGATGATGATGAAGTTTCTGTAGTACATATAGGAATGTGTGAGAAGATGCGTTCATGGCCCAGCGGAAGCGGCTTCCTCTCTGGTTGAGAGTATTCTTGACGCAACATCTGCCCTTGGTCTCTGGATGTCCTCTAATAGCCTCCGACTGAACTCTGCTAAGACCCAGTTCATCTGGCTCGGTGGTCGTGCTCAGCTGGCAAAGATTGATTCATCATCCTTACGCCAGAGGTTTCCGGACATTCTATTCTGTTCCAAAGTCCGTGATCTTGGGGTTGTTCTGGACCGGGAACTCTCCTTGACCGATCATGTTAACAGTGTCTCCCGCTCATACTTTTACCACCTTCGTCAGCTTCGTACCATCCGCCGCTCCCTCTCCTTTCATGCCGTTACTACTTTAATTCATGCCCTTATCTGCACCAGGGTGGACTTTGGTAACGCTATCTTTGCTGGACTCTCACTTGCCAATATTTCCAAGCTTCAATCTGTTCTCAATGCTTCTGCCCGTCTTATTGGAGGCGTCCCCAGGTATGGCCATATAACTTCCTTTATACGGGACACTCTACACTGGCTTCCCATTCAGCAGCGTATCCAGTTCAAGATCCTAACGCTTATGCGTAATTGTCTCGTTGGCTCTGCTCCATCATATCTTAGGGACTTCTGCATTTCGGTCTCCTTGGTTCCAGGCCGCAGCACTCTCCGGTCGGCCTCCCTTGGACTTCTGACTGTCCCTCGTATGCGCACTGCTACAGCGCAGTCTAGAAGCTTTGCCTATGTTGGACCCAATAGCTGGAATCGCCTTTCCCGAGAGCTCCGGCTAGTATTCCTCAGTTTGTCTCTTCCGCAGTTTCGCAAGCGCCTGAAGTCTGTATTATTTGCCAGTGGTCTCATTGGTTCGGGTCGGGAGCGCTTCTGATGAGTCTATTCTTGAAGTGGCGCTTTATAAATGTCAGATTACAATTACAATTAAATGATGAAATGTGCTGCCCCAGACAAACTCTTGAAGATACACTGGAAATAATAATTATTATTAGAAACTTCTATTGGGCCAGTGTCTAAAGCACAATGCATTAACTGATGGACCAACAGTGCACCAAAGCCAAGCTGCAATCAGGTCAATATCCAAAGGGTAAGTCCACTAAAAGAGAGGCAGCCTATGGTGGATAAAAATTTGAAAAAGGTAGGCCTAAGTCTTATGTTGAATAAAATGATGCTAGAGATTGAGCATAACAGATACAGGGAAAGAGCTCCAAAATTTATGTCCAGCAAGAGATAAGCCCGATCATCAAGAGTTATAGTCATTTAGGAAACTGTTGAGGCCAAGTGCTGCATTTTAATTTTGGGACCAATTCTGTGACGAGAAAGAATAGCTGGATGCTTAACTGGAGTCCATGTGCCAGCTTTGAAAACTCGAATATGCATGTTTGGTAACTCACAACAAAAAATTTAAAGTTAACTGCATTACAAAAATATGCTGGGAAGCGGAAGAAAATGTGCAAAAAGACAGATTTTGCAATTAAAAAATTAAGTTTCATGAGCAGCACTTTAATACCAAGGAATCACAAAGACTAATAAATTAAAAGACTGATGGATAAATTTCCAAAAATTCTGAGTTAACAAGAAGTGCATCACACACAAGCACATTTAAAACATATAAACAATTTTATTACCACTAAACGGATTCAATTCCAAAGCCGTATACAAGAAATTTATGCAAAGCTTAAAGGGTTAAAACAGAAAGTTTGAACTTGAGGTGCTCTTAGAAACAGTTAACAACAAATCAAAATTCTGATAACATACACTATATATCTGAATCACTCTAAAGTCTATGACAAGCAATAAACACACATCATATAATCATTAATCTAATACATATCTGGATGGCATGTTTAGGCAATCCAATAATTGAACAAGTGATAAAACAAAGAAAAGAATACAGAACAAAAATAAAAACAAAATGCCCTGCAAAAGACCGCTTCAGATAACGAACTGCTGATCAAATAACAGAAGTTTACCAGAAAATAATTCATTATGAAACAACTGAAATAATACTGAATAATAAACTTATACAGCTCAATTTTTGTTGATTATGACTCAGATATGAGGTTCCTGCCACAAGCTATACAAATGTCAGCATATCTACATGCACAGTAATCCTGTGAAATCTTTATATCTGGCTATGAAGTACATCCAACAGTTGCACTGATTAAATGCTGTTTCTAGTATTCAAATCACTAACAAATTAAAACAAGTCATAAAGTATGTACTGAATCCATCATTCCGTATGCTTCAGACAGCACCACCACACACTGTGATTCAGGTGCAACATGCTTCAGACTGTATGTTTTATGTAGGAAAAGCATGAATATGCAAGAGTCACGCAGTGATAAGCACTTGCAGTAAATAGATAGCTCTCGTATCATGCAGCGTGAACGCAAGCGTTACGCTACCCTCATCATCATCCTTGTAGCCACTATTTTTAACCCAAAGGATCGTTTAAAACCTATTTAAGGTTCCCATATAGCCTACTGATGTTGCCTGCCCAAGATTAAAATCTGTTAAATACAGCCACTGTACCATATGAAGAGAATAGTCAAGACATTGATATGGGGCATGGTCTTAAATGGATCTGAAAAATGGACCATTAGAAAAAAAGACATCAGAAGACTGGAGTTTTTCGTATGGCACAGGATGGAGAAGGTTAGCTGGACAGAGCACAAAACAAATGAAGAGGTGTTTCAACAGGTGGAGGAGCAAATATCTCTGATGGCTACAATATGAGCAAGACAGAGGAAATGGCTTGGACACATGCTGAGAGGTGATTCCCTTCTGAGAAATATCATAGAGGGAAGAATGGAAGGAAAGAAAAGAAGAGGAAGACCCAGACAAATGCTGCTAGACTGGAAGGACAGATGCGGTAAACCGAAGGAGGAGGCCCAACAACGTCAGGAATGGCACCATTGGACGCTCAAACCTAGAGAATTAAGAACCGTACGTAGCATTCATAACGACGATCAATAGAATGAAAGACATTTTCAAATGCTAATGAAAGTGATACCAGCAGCAAATAGCTGGTTGAATTATTTTATGAAAGGGTTGGCCCACTCTCTGATACGATAAATTTGTCAGCATTTGATACATTTTCGCAGTTTATAACAAGAATCAACGGCCCAGATTGGTCCCTGATGCAAATCGAGACACTAATTTTACCAGTAACCAAGCACTAAGCTGGCAATGCCCAAATATAAACAAAGAGCCCTACACGTGATTTCTTTTATTTCACTCTAAGGACTTATAAAAGTGCTTCTGCGAAAGTTACTGGAGCTTACTGGCTTGAGATTTATTGTACCACACATGATGTTAAAGATAGCTTTGAAGTTTTTTTACTTAAATGGCAATGCCTTCAGCCCATGTAAATATATTTAATTCTTTGCATTCTGCCTCTCCAAAACATAACCGCATGCGAAGTTCAACAGCTCCTCACTAGTATCAATGGCCACGGGAGAATTGCACACCACCCAGATTGTGAAGTGAGTGAAGAAAGCAACCGTAAATTTTAAAAATTTGTTTTATATACCAAATTAGCCATGACAAAGGCAGTCGCCTGAACTCTAGTTTAATTCTGACCTAATCATAACTGAAGGAATACTACATATTAGTAACATATATTTATTTAAAACATCAGCAGAATAATAAAAAGACATGTAGTGACTGTGGACATGAATGCCACACCATGCTTTTTGACTTTCTATACCTGAAAACTACAAGCATATACAAACAATTAACTGACAAAAGCTTGTTCAAAATTCATTTCTAAACAAATTTCATGTTTATACCTGAACTCTATCTTCAGTTGTTGCCAAGATATTATGCTTTTACCCTTAGGAGGTGAAATTGGATAAAAATTCCCAAAATATCTGGTAAGGGACAGATTATTGGCTAAAGACATCTGGCGGGCAAAGGCATAAGTTATTTCATAATTTTAAATAACACAGGTTGAT
Organism: Norana najaformis; assembly: GCA_964023275.1. Lineage (NCBI taxonomy): Eukaryota > Metazoa > Annelida > Clitellata > Crassiclitellata > Hormogastridae > Norana > Norana najaformis. The sequence goes on along the minus strand of OZ029915.1, from coordinate 36,575,751 downwards.
TGAAAAAATTAAGTCAAAATTATCTACTTAATGTAGCCAAGAAAACGCAAACACCTGCAAGAAATACTAGAAAGCCAGGAAGGTAAATATCACAGCCAAGTTAAATGGTTAAGGACAAGGTAAAAACTGCATGTTCCATAAAAAAAACTACAGCTTCAGGTAGTACTCAAGGCATGGAATACACTGCAAGACAAATTTTCCAACAATTCTTTAAGAAAGTTTTAGGACAAACTTTCCAGACAATATTTTTCAAGATTTAGATATGAGAGACAACATTTTAAACCATTTAAACATCAAAAAAGCAAAGTAACTCACTTGTACATTTACAGTGCCTTTTTTGGTCTCAGCCATACTACTATTTCTGAGGTTATTAAAATGAAACAGATGCCAAGTACTTATCAGAAGATCATATAAAACTCATGCAGTATGATTAGGCAATGGTTTATTTTGCCTTTTGCAATTATCCAAGTACACAATTTAGCAAAATCAATGGCTGCTAAGACCACTACTTACATAAACAAGAAATTTTCTGCATTACTACTGTATGGGTTTATACACTGGTGATGAAAAATGCACTAAATTTAAAGAATGAATGAGTAGTAAGAAAATTTTGTTAACCTGATACAAAACTCAAATTTGTCACATTATGCTTCTAAGAAATCTCCTTAATAAATGAAACAGTGCATCCAAATAGTTACTTCAGCGAGACTTTTTCATACCACCAATAGCTGTAAAAGAAGTTTCTACAAATAAGGATCCATTTTGCAAAATCTGTTAAGGTCCTACTGGAGAAGACTGGAAAAGCTGTTTAGATATCAAAGTATATTAATCATTCATACATATGGATTAAACACTTTGTAAGATAGTAGAACTCTACTGTGATACTGAAGGGTAACATGATTAAGACCATCTAATGCAAATGACAGCAGTGGGAGAAGTGGAGAAAAAAGAGAGAAAAGCTTACAGGAATGCATGCATGTGTACATATGTACACACATACATACCTACAAATGGCATCCTAACATACAGGAATAAGGAAAAAAGATTTGATTTTGAAGACCAACACAGAAGACTCAGACAGCTATTTTAACTAATGTTGATTCCTATAAATAAATGATCTTAAGATGTTGTATGAATGTTAAATTTTAACACACGTACAGTGCCCCTCTCTTTGCCCTTGGTTGTTACCGCCCTAAAGGAAAGTGGCATTATCATCTGCACCACATGAATGTGGCATTATCACTGTTATCATCATTACCTAAAATAATAAACTTAATTAAGAAACAAGACAAAAACAGCCAATTTATTGGATTTCATGGTCTTTTTCCCAATGGTCAGCAGATTGTGTCTCAACAATAAACATTCAGCCTATCCCATCAGGAAATGCGACCAGTTTTTTAACAAATGACATCAATTAATAACAGCAGAAAAATGTTCACAACATCATGATTTTACTAAATGACAATAATATTTAATATGAATACAATGCAATGTAATTTTTAACCCAACTATAATGCAGTGTAACCGGATATCCATTCAACATGGCCTAAACTTCATGCCTGCAATTCCAGGTCAAAAAACACTATAGTCAGATTTTAAAAGGAAGACATTTCAAAGAAAACAGCCAAATTGAAATCCTTATAAGCTTCACAAAGGATTACAACAGCGTAAATGAATTTCAAAATTCAGAGATTAAAGTGGCAAAAAGAAGTTGCCGATGCAGGTACAAGATTCCTGCAAATGGATACAACTATATGCATTGCTAGAATTTAACAAAACCATTTTCCATTTTTATTCATCTGATGAACTTTCTTAAATCCAACAACAATGCCTTCTGAAGTTTCCAAACCAAACACAACTTTTAGGTAATAAGACACTGCAACAATTAAGCCTTTTCTAATAGAGCTACAAGAAGTATAAGAACTTATTACTGTATTACTACATCATGCGAAGTATAAAACCAGCTGGTATAAGGAGCAAAAACAAAGTCAAAAAACAGCAATGAGTACAAAAATAGTAAAGTGCATAAGACCATGTTTAAAATCAAATGATCTGAAACAGTCCATACAGTCCAAATAACAACGACTGTCAATATACAACATAAAGGAAACTGTAAACCTTCCTTTCCTGCCTCACATACCACCAAACTTGAACTTTGCAATTCAAATTTAGAGGTTAACAACCATACACAACTGCAACACCACATGACTAAGTAGCACATATCATTCAACCCATCAAAAATCCAACTCCAGTGCACCATTATATTCACAACTATAACAGAAAGCGGTTCTAAAAGCATTTATTTACTGCTGTTACTTTGCTGTCTCTTCATAAGCATTCTCAATAATGCTGTATTACAATTACATGCAATTACAAATTAAAACAAGCATTAAATTACCAACAATGCTCTGCTTAACTCTATCATGTCACGTTTCAAGGAGATAAGAAAGAAGGGAAGATAAGATAAGCACTAAGTTATTACCACCCCCTACACACTACAAGCTTCACAGCACAATTCTACACTTGCAGAAATATCTCACAAAAGCCGCTTAATCCACATCCCAGACCCCCTTATAAATTGCACAAACTGACAACAAACTGCCTACTTCAAGCATTGCACTCGCATCTGAAGTTCAAATGCAGGGACATAAGCTTTCAGTTACACACAAGGCTAATGCACTACAATGGCTTTAACTCAAGCCCTAGTAAGCTTACTTCTCTAGCAGCATGGCTTTTCTACTGAGGTAAAGTGCATAAGAAATCCATACAATGAATTCCCAAATATTCATTTTAGAGCATTTTCTACATGCTGCAAACTATACGGCCCATGTTTTAAAGTATTGGCACTCCTTGATTTTATCTACGGGCTACAATACATGCAATTCATCCCGCTGCAACAGAACAGCCTACCTACACACCAGAACAATTTCACAGACTACAAACTACACAGAATTTCACTGACATACACCATTCAAAAACTTCACATCACAACATTCATTCATGAAACTGCGATTATATGGCCTTTGCAGCATTGAATGCAATTAACACCATTCAGCTTCCACAGTACCAGACAATGGTGTTGTTCACTGTAGTATGTTTAAATCCACAGACAAATCTATGATGTACTGGTAGATAAAGTATGCGTAATAAGATTACAATTTTCGGTTTACATGTCGCCACTGAAATTTACATATACACATATACACAGTTGCCAACTGAAAGACAAAGAAAATAAAGTCCGAAATTCAATTAAATAATGTCACAAATTTTTGTCATATCCACCAAATGTTTTTATTGACATTAAACTTTAAGTGAAATAAGATACATGTTTTTCTGTTGCATAAAACTAAGTCTGGCTTACTTCATTTTGCCACTGTTAAATTATGTACTTGCTTTCAAATAATACTAAATAGCATAGCATCTAAATTTCACTCAAAATTTATTGAATACTTGAATACAAACCTTCACACATAAATAATCAAGAGAAGCACAAAATGATTAAATGAGTAGTAATCTGGCAACTACAGTATTCCAGATCTGCTCTTGAGAAACAAAACAAGTATTATTTACACAGTAAATAAACACTATGTTAAAGAAAGATACCGTCTAGAACAAACACAAACTGCATGCAGTACCTTACATCAAAGTATTGTTACTCATTTATAAGTTAAATGTACAGTAACAATAGACAGCACTACAGTTTCTAAATCAGGGACTCTGTACACATGCAGCTTATAAAGTAAACAGTCCCATGAGAAAACACGAGTACTTATCTTCATAGTACTGTCCTTTCCAACCTCCTGAGTTCTCTGCAGCATGGTTTAAAGCTCCATCCTTTACTTATCGGACAACATTAAATTAGGTGGATTATGACATAATTCTTATAAAGTTACCAGTTCAACATGACCAGACTATTCAGACACTGTCGTCCGTTACTATCAATAGCCATCACAAAGAATTCAACAGAGAGATTATCCTCTTCCTGGAATTCTCTACCCACTGTCCCAATCAAATGATCGACACCACATTTTTTATGAACAGCTCAAGCCAACTGTTAACACTGCCTTCCCCCACCAAATGTCTAATGTGCTCTGCTCACCACTAAAGGTAAGTGTGGCACACAAGCTGCATTATATTATAGAACAGTATTCTATAATGAAGCAAAATCAACTACCGATACTGCACGAATGCTGTCAGCATTTATTCAAGACAATTCGTCAAACTAAATTGTTTTCAGCAACATTTCACGGCACGGTCTAACAAAAGGCATTATCAGGCTGTCTGGTTTTGACTGATCAAGCAGAATGTTACACACATATTAAAAGCACTACTTTGTGAAATCTTCAGCACCTGATCGGTCAATGAAATTCTACTCAATTCATCACTACAATCAGTGACTAAACAAAATCTCACCTTCACTTTACAAAAATCCATCATAAGATACATCTGCAATTCATGTGCAAAGCCTGGCTGCAAAATGCAATGTTAGAAATTAACAATACCATACTTACAAGATTAAATTTCCTGTCTTAATGATTAGCGTAGACTCAAAACAAGTGAGTTACAACAGTCCATATTACATGCAAGTGGTAATTAAGTTAAAAAGCTATCCTACTTCACAAAATCTCAGCAAGATTTCAGCAACATCGACTTGTCGAGAAAGAACTCCTACTGTCGATTGTCCGATCAAATGTGTGGCTGCCAGCATAGGCTGCCTGATGTAGTTACTCAGTGAACTAAAGCTTTCGTTTTAAATTTAAAACTCTGCAAACAAAAGGTTTTTTCTAAATCAAACTCTTCAGCATAGTTAAATTTGCAACAACTAATATTTGAAGTCTGCAACCTTTATTAAAACCATAAGAATGAAGATAGCATTTTCTGTAAAAGGTTTGCTTCTCGATATCCTTTATATTAGTTTGACATTCTTAATCTAAAATCAGTGTTCGTGAAAAGCTAGAAGTCACAGAACTAACATACTTGTAGCAATATAGTTCTGAAAGTCATAGCATTGTTTGCTACAGTTAAACAATAAATCTTGCAACATTTACATGCACATGTTTATGCACAAATGTGACAGTGTGAGAACACAGATATCCAAAAAGTCGGCACTGATCAGAAATAGGAAGGCGTCATCGAAACTTATCACAGGACAGATAAGATTTGAAAAATCATTCTTACTGGGTACTTATCTATGACAATCAAAAGTTACAGACATCAAAAAGTATGACAAAAACATTCACCCAAGGAGTCTGATAGAAATATTCTTGAATATGACATAGTTGCTGGGTGACATGTAACCTTTACTGGATTAAGGTGTATCAGCTGCTCCTACACTGATGCTGCAACTTTTCCAAATACCTGAAAAATATTAGACCGGTTCAGTTAAAGCCTAGGCCACGTAAAGCCATCTCAATTCAATTCCTGAGTAAAACTTTTAAGTTGAAATGATAGCCAACTTCTGAACATTATTTTATTTATTCATTATTTTAGATTAATTAGTTGGTGCCGTCAAGCTGTAAGTATAACACTTGCAGGCGGAATGTCAGATTTTGTAAAGAAGAATAGAGTTAAGAGTCTGAAGCAGAAGAAGATAACATCACACTTTGTAAAACTATCATCTGAACTACATGAACCTAAGATGTGACTCTTGGTACAGTGCAGTCTGGTTTACTCAGGAATCCTCTTAAGGCCCAGTTACGTCACGGCTCCTGCTACCTATTTAACAGGCAAGATGTGTTAGTGCCTCTACAATAAATACACCCGCTGCACCTGCTGATATTCACTCTCACTGTCATTATAATGGACAGCCGGTATAAGCAGTAACAACTGCCTCAAATGGGCTGCAACAATGCTGGCTACAACTGGATTTTAATCCTGCAGGTAAGGGGGCAGCACAGATCCAAAGTAGGTGAACCCAATATAGCTGTACATATCTCTCTTCCCCATAACAGGACAACAATGTGGACTTAAAAAGTCACTGGATGAATTTGCCTGGTAGCAGGCTACAGTGCAAGTGCCTTCACATCAGGCAGCCTATGGTTTTCAGCTTTCTAGTCACAATAAGACTTACATAAAGCATAAACAACTGTATTTAAGCCTGGCCCACTTAACACATTGTTTGTTAATATGCTGTCTCATTGGTAGGTTATTGTACACTGTTGAATCACGTACCAGATATAGTTTCAAAACCTTCCACTGTGTTACTTATTTTTAAATTAAAATTTATTGTTAAATTTTAAATGATAAGGTTATCAAGTTTTTGATTTTGCATTTGTCTTGTGTTTTTTTTAAAATCAGATCACAAACTATAAGCAAAATATTTTTAAATACGCTAAATCAAACAAAGTGACGGTAGATAGGCCTACAGCTTTAGGGCTTTAGCTGGAGAATATTTTAGGCTATTTCGTTGTTATCCCTCAGACAGGCATGTTCGTTAGGCCCATATCTGACTCACAGCTGACCACCAGTTTTTAACAATGATACCAAGTGGGCCAGCCCAGTAAACATGGTTGCCTGGACCATTTTGCACATGGGCTGGTTTACATGTCATTTTGACGGTTTGTACGCCGCTGATTTTGCACGAATGGGTCCAAGCTGTACCTGGATGGGCAACCAACCATAAAACATCAAGCTGTATGAGCCAATTCAGCCCTCCACCCTTTCAAGGTCCATATATGACTGCCAAATACAAGTTGGGAGGTTAAAGACATGTCCAATTGTTTGATTGTTGTGAAGCCATGTTTGATGCATTTCCACTGAAAGATCCTTCAAAACTGGAACCATGCCTAGAGCTGAGAAGTTTTTATAAAAGCATGTAAACAAGTGTAACCTTTTACCTTTTTATTATTTCTATATAAATACAAATCATTAATTATTAATTATTCTTGATTGTTTGATGTTTATCTTGCCACAAAGAAACATTACAGACACGAATGCACAGTTCAACTACCTTTTACCATTGGTTTGGTATACCTGAAAAAATCCAGTAATGCACTACAGCATATTTTAATGGAAATATTTACTTTGATCCTGACCTCCTAATGACACACATTTGATCCATGAAATTGGTGGGATTTACAAACAGATCTAAAAATGCTGCCTACTAGGTAGTTGGAAATAAGCAGATGCTTACTTAATTCACGGCCATTTTTAAGAATAAAAATGGATATATACATAATACACACAGATAGCCAGTCATGCATAATAAATATCTTGGCTTGCATAAACAACAGCCTACTAGTTAAGCATTTGCTTTGTAATGCACATTTTCAGGGTAAAGCCTCCCTCTGACAGTCACTGTATGTATGACATACACACATACACTGTATACAAGTATCTGAACATTTAAGTAGCACCCTTTAGAAACCACATAAAGGCGCTAACACACAGCTGCTATCTAACATATCTAAAAATCGGTCTTAAGATAGTGGCCTTGAGCAAGTCCTTTTACCACACTTGCATAGCTATACTGGCTGACAGCTGGTATTAGGAGTTAAACCTATACAAATATAAGAACTAAATAAATAAAATATTTTAATTGCCCAACAACTATTCTAACCAGCCTGAAGTCTGTGATAAAAGGAAACCTGGTGTGGATTAAGCAGGAATAAACACAGCAGGACAAAAGAACTATAAGTGCTGCAGTGAATGACTGACCTTTGTCAGATCAATTCCTGTCAGTGCCTGGACTGATGGAGGCATGGAAGCCAGAAGGCGTGTAACCTCGGAAGTTGTCCGATCATCACCAACAAGCACAATTTCATCAGTCTTTGCAAGTGGAGCTGCCACCTCAGCAGCAATCTGCAACAAAACACAACAACAAACTCAGCACAACTAATCAATCCACGACAACGTCATATGTTTTCCCAAACAAATCAGCAAACACAATAATGCTACTTCAGCAAGCATAAAACTTAACACATCATTTATGGACAACTCTTAAACATCATGAGTTTTTTAGGTTAACATTCTGATTAAAGATAAAGTTCAGTTTATCTGCTGTCCATCTTTGCGCAGCTGTTACATTCATTCGTTAATACAGTTACACAGACACATACATACAACATTGTAAACCTAATTAAGATCAATTTTTATACATGAAATGCACACATCATCACCAGTCTATCCATTTTACTTCTAAGAAATACTTTAGGACAAAACTGTTAGGCAGATAAGATCAGATTCAGCTCCATGGCAATATCCCAAGGGTCAGCTGCCTACAGTGGATCATGCACAGAATCGGAGTGGCAAGAGAGGTAAAGGAAAGAGGAAGAATCTGAAGTCAAAATGGTGAAGTGTTTGGTGAGTTCATAGGTTTGACCAGATAAGCAGTCGACAGAAGCTACCGAAAATGAATAAATCTAATTTCTTATGTTTTTGCAGTTAATCGTTGCTTGCTAGCCTAATCATCTAGTAAGGCAAAGCTCAGTTTTAGAATCTATATATAAATATCTTTCCAACAATACCAAGCATGTCTTCACTGGCATAATAATTACTTATAAAAATACTTTTCCAAAATTATACACATTCTGTATGTGTGTAGTGACAAGCTTTCTGGAAACTGAGGGACCTCTATTTATTCTCTAATTGTGCTAAAATTTTACAGTTAGTCTTATATGCTCACAAAGAAACTTTTTGGAGATCGAGACTTAAACTTTGATAAAAAATTATTCCCCTATTGTGGGACACCCTAAAGTTTATAAGAACTGACTGAAGAAGCAGACATTGTAATAAATGACTGAAGATATTTGTGTATGTGATTCTAACAAATGAGTGAAGATATTTCTGTATGTGATTCTAATAAACAATAAATATTTGTGTATGTGTAAATATCTGTGTATGTGATTCTAATAAATGACTGAATACACAACAAGAAATTATTTAAAACATTTCTCCATGTGTTTGTCCATATGCTTCCTCTGCATAAGAATGTGCAAACAAGGTAAGAAATCAGTATCTAACATCAGAACCAGAAAAACTCTCACCTTTGGCAGAGTCTCCAGCACCAAGCTAAGCATGGCTGCCTCTCCATACTGTTTGTAGGCTGATGCTTTCAGTCTCATCTTCTCTGCTTCAGCCTTGCCAACAGCTTCAATTGCAGCAGCCTCAGCACCACCCAACAGACGGATCCTCTCTGCCTCTGCACGTGCCTGTTCCACAGTTTGGGTCCTTGACAAAATCAAAAAATTTCCCTAGAATCAGTTGTAGTACAACATAAGAAAACTCCCAAGTCTACTATGACTTTCCCACATCTCTGATTGGTTAGCGCCAGTGTTTCACGATTGATTAGTGTCAATGTTTCATGCAATCAACCTTGTAGTACAGTTTATTTTCTAGACTAGTTCCCATAAAAAGAACTCTACAGTTTTAAAGTGCCAAAATAATTTTACAAACATATTAAAAATATCCAAATTAAACATCGATCAAAGCTCTAATGCTACAAAAGATCATCTGTAATTTTTGTATCAGCCGTTTTCTTTCTATCATAGTGGTTTCTTAACACATGGCCAGTCCTCGCATACAGCTTCTTTTTCAGTAAATTTTCTTAGATGTTTTTGTGAATTAGTAGCTTCTTATCAGAATTTTTAAAAGGATATTTTACAAATTTTCTCCAAAAACTTAATTTATTTCAAATGAGGAAAATAAAAAATACACAATTTGAGTTTAGTTTTGTGCAAACTTGAAGTCAAGACAGAAGCAATGCCCAACCTTTGTCCTTCAGCAATCAATTCCATTCTGAAAGCCTCAGATTCTGCTGGCCTTTTCACAGTTCCCATCAGTTCCTTCTCCTTTCTCAGAATCTCCTTTTCTTCCACCTCTATCATTTTCCTGCGTTCAACGACTTCAATCTCCATTTCCTCACTTCGAATCTTCTGCTTCTCTTTGGCTGCTTGCAGTTCATAAGCAAGCTCTGCTTCAGCTTTCTGAAAGCAGGCAACAAAGCAAGAGATGAGCCCACAGTACAAAATCTGCCTTATTCAATTTTTGTACGGAGTCCACATATCCTTAAAAGAAAAGAAAATCAAGAATATACTTCTAAAGAATTTCATAGCACTAACACAGCCATTTTAAAATTTTAAATCACCAGGTTTTGACAGATAGTTAAATACTGCTGGCCTTGCAGGATACTTATTTTGTAGTTCACTGGACTGAAATTAGCTTTGCAAAGCTGACGAACCTTCAACAATGGTTCAATGGTTGGCAAAACTTTGCCAAAGTGCCAAATAAATCTGGAGCTCAGAGTGAATAGCTGCAGACTGACCAACAGGGTATTTCACTAACATGTAACCTTTATTGATCAAACGATCATAAAACAAGTTGCTGACCCTGGCATTGACTTCCATGTCAAAATTGGCCTTCTGCATTTCATACTGACGTCTTGAGTTGGCAATTTTGGTATCGGCAGCATATTTTGTATCCATGCGTGACTTTTCACACTCAGCTTCCTGAAACGCAGGTCCATTTTATTTAAAAGTTCATGTTACATGCACTTGTACATATATAAATAATTACAATATTTAACTATTAAAATGAATTGCATGTACTTCACAAGTTGGTAGTCACAAACATAAAGTAATTATCATAATGTATTTACATATGAATATTTTATTAATTTATATATGTATGCATGCATGTAAGTCTGTATACATGCATGTATGTACTGTACATATCTGCAGTAGTTCCAATGTTTAACGACAGCTTATGGCATCAAAGGCCGTTGCCGTCGCCCTCCTCCTTTATCCAGGCTTGGGACTGGCACTACCCCCCAAACAAGGCAGTGGCAGAGTTATGTACATATCTGACTTGAAAATTAAGCTTTTATACACTTTTTAAGAACCCATTTAAGAAGCTTTTGAGAATTTATATTACTGTGTACTGTTAGCTCAGAACTGACAGCTGGGTGTAATAAGTTTCAGCACATCCAGTTCTTGGCTTCTGTGTCACAAGTACAGAGCGAAAACGTGTGCAACGTTTACACTTGCAACCTTTACATTCTCACATTGGCAACAAAGTAATTTGCTCCTACGCTACTGTACAAGCACATTGAAGACAGACTGATCTGTCATGTAATTGGTGAAAGCCTTCATCCTTGAGCAGTTATTCTTTGTAATCCGAAACTGAAACATTTTCAATCTCCTTATAGTCTTCATATTAGTAACCCTAATGATTTCATCATGCAAATACTGGTATGTACCTTCTATTTATGGATGAAAAACAGTGAGCCAAAATCCACTTGCTCTGTTAACTCATCCCACATTAAAGCAGTTATACAGTACAATAAGTTATCGTAAAATTATAAACATAACTCACTCGGATTCCAGCATCTCGGTTGGCTTCAGCAACACCAATGTCAGCATCTCTTTTCACATTTGCTGTCTGAGCACGTCCAAGTGACTCCAGGTATTCAACACTGTCATAAACGTCTTTGATGGTAAAGCTTAGAATTTCAATGCCCATTCGGCCAACATCTGGAGAGGCCACTTCTCGGACAAGCTGAGCGAACTGATCACGGTCCTGGTATATTGCCTCCACACTCAGGGTTCCTGTGTGGCCAAGAAACTTTGATCAATACAAAGGTGATTCATCTAACCTGATTTAATATCTACTACAGTTACAACAAGGGTATCTCATTCAAAAGACATCCTCCAATGGCATTCCAAGACTACAGTTTCATGAATCTCTGTGAATCTCCAGAAATCAGTCTTTTACTACAGCAGTACAGAAAACAAGACAGACATCATAGGCTCAGCTGAACGAACATCTGGATGAAAGAGCAGACAAGTTAATTTCTACTAATCAACCCAAATGCAGTGATAGATGCTACTCTGTCTTTACTACTATGATTCATGCCATGATATGCTGTGGCATTGACTACTGCAACTCTGTACTTGCTGGTTTGTCTAAGTATCGACTGTCTTCCCTTCAATCAGTACTAAATTCTGCCGCCAGGTTAATATCACGTCTGCCTCGTTTCTCTCATACCTCTGATTACATCATTCAGCAACTACATTGGTTCCCTATCCAATCTCATATTCAGTTTAAACTGGTAATAAGAGCTCGCATGGGCCAGGCTCCAAAATATCTGTGATCTTATTCAGCCTCCACACTCTAGTACCTCATCCCGTCCTTTAAGTTCTTTAGATCGTATGGATCTATTTGTTCCTTGTGTTAACCCTTTAACGACCGCATAAATTTTTTCACCTACCCCCTCACGACCACACATTTTTGGCAAAAACGGCCAAAAAATAAAAAAATTGAACTTGTTTTATCTCTGTCAGTTTTTTACATGTAGACATAAAGTAAGCACCAGTCTTTAGCATTTTATCTCCTATTCCCAATCATCTGTCAAGTTTTTTGAAAAAAGAAATTTTGGGGTACCCCAAGTTGCCCCAAACTATATCCCCCCAAAAATTTGCTATATTTTTATCTTCAAGACAGTCTACAAAATATTTTGAATGACAACATATATTAATTGAGCACAAAAAATGTGCAGAAATTGTTGCCAGATAGAACCAAACAGAAATTTTAAAAATATTTTCATAACTGAAAGAGATACAATTTTTTTAGTATTTAGACCGTTGTCATAAAAACTGAAGAAAATTACAGGAAAAAGGATAAAAGTAAAACAAATTGAACTTATGATATCTCTGTTGGTTTTTGACATGTAGGCATAAGGTAAGTACCATTCTTTAGCATTTTATCTTCTCTCCCCATTCATCTGTCAAGTTTTTTGGGGAAAATTTGTTTTGGGATATCCAAAGTTGCTCCCAACTGTACCCCAAAAATTTGTTATATGTTTACCTTCACAACAGTCTACATAGAAATTGTAAGTGACAACATATGGTAGTTAGGCACAAGAAATGTGCAGAAATTGTTGCCAGACAGAACCAAACAGAAATTTCAAAAATATTTTCAAAACTGAAAGATGTACAATTTTTTTAGTATTTAGACCGTTGGGTAAAAACTGAAGAAAATTACAGGAAAAGCCTAAAAGCAAAACTAACTGAACTTGTGATATCTGTGTCAGTGGTTGACATATATACATAAGGTAAACACCATTCTTTATCATTTTATCTTCTCTTCTTTTCCAACCTGTAATTATATTTCTCAACACAACATTTTCTGGGTAACTGAAAACTGACCCACAATCGCCGCAGGCATATACCGGATGCCATTGTCATCAAACTCCATATCAGTGTGCCAATTGTTCACTTCGTATTGCCAACAGTCTCATGTGATCCATCTGACACGTTTTATTCATCAGTAGAATCACAACTTTCGTTAATATACGACCATTCGTCGATCGATCGGCGAATTTCTTCCTCCGGTAAACAACGCTTCACCATTTTGGGACATTTAAATATCAATTTTTAGCTACACGCTGGCCGATTTAAATGCCCATTTTGACTGGTTGTTTTTTATATTTTGAGGTGTTTTTCAGGGATTCCGCTGATGTAATATGGATTAAAATTATACCTATTTGCCTAAATGACATAGAATTCTAAAATTATAAGGATTACAAATTAACAAGAGGTTACGATATGACTAGCCCCCACCTACTACCGATTAATACCGTGCGGTCGGCTGACGTTACTACCGATTAGTACCGTGCGGTCGGTAATGAGTTAAGTCCTCTCTTGCTCAGCAGAGGGCTTTTGCTGTTGTTGGCCCATCTCTCAGGAATGAACTTCTGCTATCGCTTCGTGCTAGGGTCACTGTTGTTAATAGAGCTCAGTCAGCTCGTTGTTTAAAGACGTTCTTATTTCTCAGGGGCTCTCACGCTGGAAGCGCCTCTGAGTAGTTTGTTCTGTAAGAAGCGCTATATAAATTATCAAATACAATACAATACAATAGTGCAACAGTGGAAATAGCATAAACTTTTAAACTGCATTATATAATTCACCCTAAGCATTGGAAAACTGTTTTCTATGCATTCTTGTGTAATAATGGCTGAAACCCTTCATCACCTCTGAAATCCTCTTAAAAGGTGCTATACAAACACCCAGAACCATACATGCACACGAAAGGTAGATCCACCGATCTGAGTTGAACTGTGCAATCAAACACGTCCAGCCTTCAAAAATCTTTTAGATAAACCAGCCTAAACTTTCAAAACACTTACCAAGGATTGCTCGTAGATGACCTTCCATGGTCTGAAGAATGACCCGCTCAATGTGCTGGACTGGTTTGCCAAGGAACTGCTCACAAGCAGTTGACAGCAGCTCAGGTTCTGTCATAACTTTGACTTGAGCTACGCCAGTTACCGTTAGTGGCACACCCTCTGAAGTCTCCACACTTTCACAAACTGGGTTAAGGGTCATTACTTCAAGGCATATTCTGCAAAATATTCACTTGATATTATCTTAACCATAAACTTGCTGATTTCCTTTATCAGCAGGTCAGATAAAGTAATCTGTTCAATCACAAGCAACTAGTAGCATACATCAACTTGGAGTAGATAACATGAAAAGGTGTCATACAACTTAACTAAATTTGCTCAGTTTACATTCAGAAAATGATGAGTTTGTATTAAGAAAATGTTATATTTGAATCGAACAGGAAATGCTTTATTGTACCCCAAATAACTTCATATACATTAAATGTAAAGATTTAATTACAGTGTGAAAGTAAAAAATCAAAGCAACCACAGGTTCCACTCACAGATCAACCCTATTTACATATGTTGTGCGACTATGATTTCATTTAAGTACTTCGAATCTGATGTGCAATTACAATATTGCAAACAACATATAAAATCCATATAATTAACAAAATTAGAGAAAGTGTTCTAGCTTTAGGATAGTGCAAAGTAAGGAACACAGTACCAAGTAATAGGGAATTCTTGATGTTGGTCATATAATTGTAATGGAAGTGTCTTGTATTTGTGCATTAAAAAAATTCCTATGTCGCTTTCTTTTCAGTGCTTTTCTTAACTCAGATCGTGGGCTTGGTCCCTGTTATTGTACCACCTGGTCTTTAGGTCTCAAGAGTTTGGTCTGAAACCTGTTACATTTAGAACATCCTCCAGATTTCCAGATGCCAAGATGACAACTTTATGACTCTATCTACAGCAATTCATTTACAAGTAAATGGACATATTATAGAGATCTGAAGAATTATACAAAAATTATGTTCAAACAGAATTCCCATAAATTAAAACAACAGCGTTGCTAGATACGACACAAATCTGGCAATTTTTGCAATCATGTGATGTGTTCACTAAAAGTAAACTATGAGAGTGCCCACTCTGAAATTTTCTGTAGTTGCTGACAACATCATGTTGAAAACACAGAATAAAAATCATAAAATCTGGTTTGTACAAATTGATCTAGATAAAGGTTAATAGGTTAAGATTGCACAGCATTTTTGTAAATAAATATTAAGATTCTAGTTAATATGCCCAGACAGGGCCTTCAGTTTGGTATAAATATTATTTCTCTAGGTGCTATAGAACCTGAGACACAGCAGTTCGATAACTATGGGTTGACTTGTTTCGGTCAAAGTTCAAAAACCCAAATCTTGGACATGGGCTGATGCAAAAATCTTAAATTTTGGTTTTGAAAGTTTCTCATCAAGACGAATAAAAGTGTCAATCTTGAGCAAATTCAGAGATAGACATGTTGGGCACTGTGATGATTTAATGTTGAATGACTGTTGTTGGGTTGCATCCATGTCATATACTACTTTTGGTTTGTGAATAGAAAGTAACATCGTCTCTTTTATGTCTTACACGTTTTACAGATAAATATCTGTTAACTATTGTACATGTGTGCATGCATGGTTATATAAGCTTACAATTTTGGGCAATAATATTTTAAAACTGAGACACTGGTGTTCATCTTAAGGATAAGCTCAAATAAATTAATAAATTTGTAGGTCATGTGAAAGAGAGTACTCTACTGCTAAGATACAACATTTCATATTATAAACTAATTGTAAATTTGATCAGTGAATCAGGAAATCCATATTTCAGCTTATGGTAATTTCTTGTTTCCCGACATCATGACAATCAGCTACTGACACAAAGTAAAACCTTATAAAACTACTTCTATTTATGATGCACACTGTGCCTTTAAGAAAGAAAAATTAATAGAAAAAATGAGCAATATATTCAAAACATTATAAGTTAAAGCATGAAGAGCACAGCAGCTAACTACAAAACACAAATGTAATGTGGGATGACAGAAAAATCAGAAATGAGTATTGTGTTGCATGAACAAAGCAACACTACAGTTACAAAATTACAAACCTTTGGACGTCGGTAACAAGCCACCATGCCCAACCCCATCCACCAATGATAGTCTTCCGATTCTGAGCTCCACAACATCCACCTAGAAAACATTATTTATGTGATTTTAGTTAGTTTTGATGCCATGTACAGTATATTATTACATTTTTTTCTGCATCCAAAGTGTGAAAGTTCCTCAAAAATCTAATCAGATCCTGTCCAAACCAGGCTAGGTGTTACAATCATTTTGGCAAAATTCTTCTCCTATTAATTGTGGTTTTAACAACTCTGCTCACTTGGACACTTTTTATGGAATCACTTCAAAGTCATTCTCTTACAAACCTCATAATTTGAGTCAAGGAGCTACGGTCTATCTCATTCTGCAAATAAGATTTTTCCAATTTTTTTCTTATGTCATCATCCAGGAAGTCCAGAGTGAGGTCCATCAGTTGTGCCTGCTACAGTTTGATAACAGGTCCACCAAACCTTGCTAACTTTAAGGATATCTCCAGCATACAAACTTCTAATTATATTTAAAGATACTGTGACTCAAGCATCATCAGAAAAGATATATTATTTCTGAAGTCAGAAATATTTCAATCAACATTACAAATATTCATGAATTGTGCTACATGTACCATGTCAAATTAATCTTCACCTGAGATATTATTTATGATACCTCTCACTAATATCACCGCCATAAACTCGATAACTTATCTGAAATCACTCGTGTACAGAAGACAGTATTTTTATAATCCCACAACCACAAACTGTTACTACAATTTCAGTTGCTGTTAAGTCGCTCATAAATGGTGCAATATAAAGGCTCTGTTTAATGGTAAGAGTGGCTTCCGCTCTTATGCTAATCGTATACAAATTCACCTTTCTTCCAACCCACTAATCTCTCCATTTCAGTCTTCACACCAGAAGTTTCATTCAACAGAATCTGCCCTGCTTGCTGTTCATAATGACATCATGTGCTCCATGGATAAGGGTAAGGGTAAGATGACAGCAATCGTTCTCCTTGATTTGTCTGCTGCCTTTGATACTGTCAACAATTCTCTCCTTTTCCATCATCTCCAGCACTGGTTTGGGATTTCTGGTCCTGGCCTATATTGGTCTGCTACTTATCTCAGCCCTTGCACTCATTCTGCATATTTAAATGGACATTATTCAGCTAGTGATTTGTTGACTTGTGGTGTTCCACAGGGTTCTGTACTTGGCCCTGTTTTGTTTACATTATACACCACACCTCTAGGTACCCTGCTAGACAATCATTCACTGAGATATCATTTCTATGCAGATTATACCCAAATCCCCATTTAATTTGACAGTTTGTCTTGTCACGCATCTGTGCAGCTGTTGCCTGATTCCTTAAGGAGCTGCAGTCTGGGATGGCGGCTAATAAACTCCTCCTTAACCCACTGAACACTGAATTCCTACTACTTGGCACTCCACAGCAACTTCAGAAGTTCAAATGGCTTAAATCCATACAGCTGAAGGACTCATTCATTCAGTTGACTGATGCTGCTCATGACCTGGGCATTGTTTTTGATTCTACCATGTCTCTCACAAACTATGTAAATGGTATTTGTAAGTCATCACAGATGTATAATTACGACGTATGCAGAATTATGTGTTATGTCCCCCATGTCTTCTAGAATATCCTCAGCTAACGCACTGGTCTCCAGTCAACTACTGTAACTCAGTTCTTGCTGGTATCACAAGGTCAAACATGCAGAAACTCCAAGTTCAGAACTTCTTGGCTAGAGCCATAACAAATACTTCAAAATATGAGCATATAACCCCTGCGCTTAAATCTTTACATCGGCTTCCTATTCAGCAAAGGATTTGTTTAAATTCGGACTTACAGTTTACAAAACAATGAACTCTGGCCAACCACAATACTTAAAATCAGTCCTTATTCCCCAGATTTACCATTATTCTGCAAGTTCATCTGATTGTCTTTCTCTGGTCATACCTTGGGCAAGAACTGTTCTCAGTAAGCATGCTTTTTCGGTTGCTGGACCTAAATTCTGGAGCTCTCTCCCTGTGGCTGTTCATTCTGCTCGGTCACTTCTGTCATTTCATTCTCAACTTAAAACTAACCTATTTCAAACTGCTTATCCACCATAAGCTGCTTCTCTGTCTTGTGGACTGAGTTTATGGAAACCGACTTGATTGTGGCTTGGCTGTGGTGCGACATCAGTTGATGGCTTGTGCATTAGAGACCGGCGCATTAGAAGTTGCGGGTAATCACCATTTGTCTATCTTACTGCTCCAATTCCAAGTACCATCTACTCTAGCCGTCTGAGAGGTGTGCAGCAAATCCCGAATCCCCAAAACGAATTTCGACCAGATCCCCAAAATCCATTTTCTACGTGTGACCCGGGTTCCCGAAAATTAAAAAGATAAGTTTATATGGCGGAATTAGGATTTTTCATGAAAGTCAATGTCTACACAACGGGATGGGATGAAACACTGAGATCCTACAAGTTCGGCTACTATTGCCGATTAGATAGTCCATACTAGTTTTCGGGATTTTGACCGCTTTCTGTTTTCGGGAAATCGGTCTGCTGTGTATTTTCAGAGCTCTCAGGGATTCAGGTTTCGGAGATTCGGGACTAACCCCCGTCAGACTGCCTGCCTGACCCTTAGATCTTGACCTGGAATCAAATCTGACTTTACCTGCCTATCGATTTTGTTTTGGCTGAGCGCCTGTAAATAAGCTGGTTCCCTCGACTTAGCTTTCTTTAGGCGTCTCAGAAATCCCGAGTTTACGATCACGATTCTCTGAATAAATTAGGTCTTTCCAATTAAGGCTCCCAGGCCAACTATCCCGTCTGATTCAGTCACGGTTCGATGCAAACAATGCTTTAATATACCATATGCAAAAAGAAAATGCTGTTACAACATCACAGTATTCATTACCTGATATTACGAGGGCTTCATTAGGCCCGACCGTGTTAATGTTTCCCATTTTTACACGAAAACCTGCCTCGAAAATTGCTATCCAGAAAAATATGGCGTACTTCACAGCCAAATGCTTGACCAGTCAATATTTCTAGCGCTTGAGAAAATGCTTCAGCAATGATGTATATGCTCGCGTATTTATGCTAAATGCTGCTTAAGCGCTAGAAAGGGCTATATTTTATGTTAAGGTACACACTTCATGAATCGGTTAAAAGCGTCATTGTTGACTCACGAAATTACAAGTAGGAATGATATTCGATGTTTTAAAATCAAATTTATTTAAACCTTTCATATATTCTTTTTGTAAAAATTAGTAATACATTTGACTTATTTAACTCAAACTCAGTATGGTCAATAGTCGATCAAGTCAACTGCTCAGCTCTCTCCGGCTCAATCACTATCCATCGTCTCGAGCTAGCGCGGTCAGTACACGGTGACCTTAAATGTCGTGGCGCCCATTCAAACGGGCAGCGGTGGTTAAGGATCTCACCCGATCAATTCTTTGCAAAATGAGCATGGTCGAGGCCATACGGTCTCTATGTAAAACTGTGTACATTTACATTTATTTTACACCATAATCGTAATCGTAATTCAAAGATTTCTACAGCACTCAACAAAAACCACGTCACGGGGACCAGCTTATTCACAAACGCTTCATCCCCACTTCATACCTGTGGGTCTGTTCCCATCCCCAGCCCATCGCCATCAGGCCTGTCCCCATCCCCATACTGTCCCCATCAGGTGTATCCCCATCCCCATATCGTCCCCATCAGGTCTGTCCCCATCCCCGTCCCCACTTCCGTCACTTTGAAACAAAAAACAGTGAAATGCTCAGACATAAGTGACCCGCTCTGACGAAATGAATCTTAAGTCGCAAACCCAGTTTTTTAGAAATTGACATTATCTCCGGAACTAAAGAAGTTGGATATAAATGATATACCAATTTAAACAAAATTAAATTCACTATTTGACAACAGAAAAAAACAGAAAATGTGAAAAATGCCACTTGACTCTTGTTGCAGAGTGGGTCATGTATTACATGTAGATAGGCCTATTGTAATCTTAAAAGGTCATATAACAGATGATACTTCAAAACTGTTTATCATTTATTTGGTCGTTACATTTGGTTATTTTCAAATATCACTGCAATAAAGCGTGGTCTTATTTCTTAGGTCAAATATCACTGCAATAAAGAGTGTGTCTTGTGTACTTTTTAACCAATAGAGGAAAAGAAGTCCAACGACAGTATCTGGAAGAACAATTTAGAGCAAAAAGTAATTGTCTGATGCAGTGGGGATTTTTGGTAATGCCACAATCGTTACCGCGGGAATTACCGTGTTCGTATTTCCATCCCCACGGTATTACCGCAAGCCTCTATTCCATCCCCACGGTATTACCGTAGCTTTTTACACCATTACCGTGGTAAAATCCACGGTAACCGCGGTGTTACTGCATTCCCCATTACCGCGTCACTCTCTACAGCAAAGCAAAAGGGCTGCCCCACATAGCGGAAGGTAAAAATAAAGCTCAGGGTCAGCTGATACACCCACGTTCACTGGACCATTTAGCCTAAAATAATACGACCTCACTGATTGCGACGGTTTTTTCTGTATAGATGGCTCTGGTATTTTGTAGCGTGAAGCGCCACCATGCAGTTGGAATTTTATAAGTTAGAAGCCCTGGACATTAGGATGCATTTAGTGTCTAATCTAATTTAATATCTCTGAATTTATGATGACGCTTAACTATTCACGTGATGCATTAAGCTCGATAGACTGAATATGCGACTGGTTGAATTACCCTACAATGGGATCAGTTAGTTCCTGAAAACTGAAGTAAAATGTGTCGTTAAACGCAGTTGTTCAGGAAGTAATATGCTACCCATGGTAGCATAATTATTACTGCGACTGCGCACTCTGAGGCGGTAAGCCCCGTTTTAAAGATTCCCGTCACCTGAGTTGTGTACTGTAGAGTTGTTTAAATCTAGAATTATGTATAGGCTCTAATTCAGCCTTCCCTATGCAAATAGGAGGCAGGTTACATATTTTCACCTTTGAGATAATCCACAAAACCACATTAGATAAGGCAATAACGAGCAGGGGCCCGGAAGCCATGGCGCTAAAACCGCCAATGCTCACACAAGTTTTGGCTCTGTGACGCCGAGGCAGAAGCATGCTCACAACTTTTTGGGCGATCCAGTGTTCGCATTTTCTGTGTCATAATTTGGCGATTCCAACAAAGTCTTACTCCGTTGGCTAAACAGTTTAGTAAATATATTTAAAATTAGTCATTTATTCTATATTCTATATGCATTTTTAATGATTCAACAGAGGACAAATTTGTTATTTTAGTCTTTTGAAAATTCTAATAAGCAAAAATTTTTATTCTTATGCTGTAGAGCCAAATATTCTATCTTTTGGGCCATTAAGCAAAAAAACTGGCAGAAGATTTTTGTTTGATTTTGCATCTTCATTTTAAGTTTTCAGTTATTTTACATAAAATATTCAGTTAATTTACAGAAAATGAAATGTATTATATAACCTGTATCCTGTGCTTAAATTATGCCTCAGTGTTGACTCGTACGATGTTTAAATTGGACTGGGGAGCATGGGTAGGCCTACCCACTGCAAAAGCCAAGAGGAGAAGAAGCGCAAGCCATTTTCCTGTCGAGTGCCCAATCGTCCCGCATTCGGTCCCTCCATCACAGTCTTCCTCGTTACGAATACGAAGAGAACAGTGTGAGGACATCGCCAGCTGCTGATTTTCAATTCCAGACACGGTTCAAGCTATTGCTGCTTAAGCAGAACGTTTTTGGGCTCAGGCTTGCAAACAGGATTGCTATAGAGAGTGAACAATTATGTTGTATGCAAGATTACAAGAAAGTCTTAATAACTTATCTGACTTGATGTTGTCATGAATAATAAAATCAATGCCACGGTGGCTTGAAGCTCATAAGTAATTATTCAATTAAGAGGTTTGAAGTAAATTAAAGTAAAACTTTCAACTGGAATTCATCTCATGCAAATGATACTTCTTTGTAATTGCTGCCAGGACGCGACCACAGACACTAACAGGGTACAAGGTCGCAGAAATGACACGGTATTGGCTGCAAAATGTAAATGTAATTTGGTTGCAAATGACTACAATGTAATTGTAAATGTAAAACTCCGTAATTTCTCAGAGCTACACGAAAGCCATGTCACAGAGCTTAAACTTGTGCTATATCAAATCAAACCCGAAGAGCTTGCTTGCTGGATCAGTTTCAGTGACAAGTCAAGATCAAGGTCACGACGGGGGAGACAGCGTGGTGACAATTCAAACTGCTTAAAATATCTGCCATCTTGGGCAGCGCCTCTTTGTTCTAAAACTCCCCGGGTGTCAACGACATCGCCGACCGCTGACGCGGGTGCAAAGATATTGTAGAGATGTTTCATTTCTTGCCAGCCGCGATTGTAATTGTAACTGTAATCATAGATCTACATAGCGCCTCTTCAATGGATTATCATCATAGTCACCCTTTATCTGACCACGCAAAACTACGATCAAACGAAATGGTTTGGAAGCGCTTACGGTTTGCAAGCGCTTACGGAATCGATTTATCGAAGACCATAAAACTTCCTTTAGATATCGCGCAACAACAACAATAATAATAAGACAATTTATATAGCGCCGTAGCACAGCCGAAGAAAATGGCGCTGTACATGGGTTCAAAAATCAACTACAGTCATAAGCTATCTTAAAAAGATGTCTTAAGTCGTGACTTGAATGTTTCCAGGGATGGGGCATTCGTCACGTTGTCAGGAAGACTGTTCCACGCAGTGCCTGTTGGTATCCGAAAGCTTCGGGACCAAAGGGCTATTGAAAATCTACCGTAGAGGTCATCATTGCCTTTTCCTTGTCTCAAACGTCGTCTACAGATGGGTAGCCAAAGCGCCGGTTTGACTATTTTAACGGTTCTGTGGGCGCTTTTGGTGATAAGGGCTCAAACGAAAGGACAACCACTGACAGTTCCCTGGATCTAGGAATTAAATGAGGAGATAGTTAACATTTTCTATCAGTTTATAGTCTTACTTCTGCAGTTTTAAAGTAAAATTTAATTGCAAATGCTTAGCGTCTGTGTTTTACAAATGCATTAAAACACTGGAGTCACAGGCTTCAGACAGAACTCACCATATTAGCTTATAAATTCTTGAAGTAGGCTACCAGTAATGGTAGTAGTGGAAGTAGTGCGGTGGAAATAGTGGAGTAGCAAAGGAGGAATTGGTATTGCCAATGTATTAAGGCTGCAATAACTACGAATATTGATTTTCCAATGGAAGCCGCAGGTGTTCATTTTGTCTGATAGCATAATTGGATAAATTAAATTTTCACCAATATCTTGCTAGTTTTCATAATGTACGCGATTGTCTTTTCTAAAACAATTGCATGCTAACATCGGAAGATCTTACTGTGGCTCTAATGCCAGCATGGACCTGCATCATTTGTCTGAGCGTAAAGACTATTCTTTCCGCGTTGTAGTTAGACACTACTCTGTTCCCGATAAAAGCACCACACACTCTGTCTGAATTAACTGGGAAGATAAGCGATTCATTATCCGACATGTGGTACGTATCAGGTGGTTTAAAGTCAGCAGGTGTTACTGTATTTCATTGGCTGCAGCGTCGGCTTTAAATCTGCAAAAGTTAACCTAACTAAACAGAATAAAGTCGACTTTTATTGAGCGACAGTTAAGCGTTGATTTCTGTCGTCGAAGACTGAAGTTCTGTTCTACGATGGATTCACGGCTGTTCATCATCTTCGTAGCCTTAGTAAACGACACGATAACATTTCATTATCAGATGTTTATATAGCATATTCTACAGAGTTGTCAATGTTTATATGCACACTGACGCTTGCTTATGGAGCATGGTAGCCGATTGGTTAGACTGCTTGGCTTGTAAAACGAAGAGTACGGGTTCGATCCCCTCTGAGACGATTACTGTGGTGAGGCAAGTTATTCACTCACAATTGCTCGGCGCCATTGATTGATACTTGGTCATTAGAAAGTCACGCTTAATAGACGCAGCAATAATGAATAATTATAACTTATGTAGGAGCAAAACTGTGCAATTAAAGAAAAATTGAAAATATCTTCAAGCAATTCAAAAAATAGAGAGTAGGAATGTATTCTATTTTGAAGCACAATATGTCGTACAGGAGCACGCCAAGGTCCTAAACGACTCATCGCGCTGGTTCCCACTTGATGTTATGATTGGACTGATGGGAATCAAGAATGTAATCTGCATTCACCAACACAAAATGATTCACAATGCATGAGGGTGCCAGAGTACCTTCGTGAAAAAAGAATTTATAATTAATGATCAAATAATCGAATCCCATGGGTACATTTTCATTAAAAAATATCTAGAAAGGTTCAGTGACATTATGTCGAAACCATTTTAATCCCTCATCAGTACGGATTCTGTCCAAGAAACTCTACTTTTATGGCTGTGTTCGAAATGCAAAATCAAATACCCGAAGCCACCGCTAAAATGAATATTTCATGCATGTATTTTTTGATCTACCAAAAACTTTGACACAATAACGTAGATAGGCAAACTGATGTTCAAAAGTGACCATACAGACGTGGTGAATAATTATTCTTAGAACTTAAACCTGATCGGTATGGGCGTCGTCTGCTTATGCTTATTAAATTATTTTAGGAACTAGAATGTAAACGCATTTAAAGCACGATATCCAAATTGTATCCAAATTAGCAGTAGCTATTAAACGATCCCGTATTTTGCCATCGCTTAATGCAAAAATTACGAAAATCTGCTCAACCTTCTAGAAGGGAGAGATTAATAAGGTTTCTGTCTTTGTCCCAAAGTCTTTTGAAAAGCTAAAGATCGAAAATAAAATCACTACGCAAAGCGACGTCGAATGAGTAATACTATTAAAAACCAGTCAAAGGCATTTGGTCTGTAGGTGAGACCGTTCGTACATATGTCGATTTGGCTCATATGTATGTATGTATGTATCTAATCTTTTATCTAGCGCATTTTAAGAACCTCTCAAAAGCGCTGTGAACATGGCTGCCCAGTTAATTTAAACAAGTAAGTCTTGACGAACGAAGAGAATTTTCTTGGTAAAAATTCACAGAAATAGAACAGATGTATATTATGTATAGGGACCTACATTTAAAACGGCTAGAATTAATTAAATTACTTGCTGGGAAGATGACCAGTCTTGAATCTTGAGGTTTAAAAGGAATAAACGCTTAATATTGCTGTTTTGAATGTGTGATGTATGTTTGTTTCACGATACTTATATGTAGCGCCTGTTAAGCAATAATTACAAAGGCGCTGTATTAATTATCTTCACACAAACATTACAATTGTATGGCCGTTAACAATAATTCTTAAAATGTGAAAGGATTAATATTACGTGTCTCGGAGTCTTCTTCGGTAATGCACTGCACAGCTATGTAGTAGTCGTAATCGTAATCGTAAACTCGAGATTTCCACAGCGCCCTGCCAAAGCTAAGTCGCGGGAACAAGCTCATTCACAGGCGATCGGTCAATACAAAAGGCATAAAGGGTTTGGATCCAGATGAAGATCAAATAAGGCATGCAGGACTGCAGGACTGCATGCATGCATACAAGAAGGCAGGCAGGCAGGCAGACAGGCAAGGCAGGCAGGCAGGCAGACAGGCAAGGCAGGCAGGCAGACAGGCAAGCAGGCAGGCAGATGGTGTTTGGAATTAGATCTGCGGGACAGATAAGGGGAAGAAGAGGAAGCAAGATCGGATCTGCGGAAGAGGAGTGTTTTCAGTTTCGAGTGGAAGACCTGCACAGAGATTGCAAGGAGTGAAATGATGGCGAGTTCGCATGATGGATTAGACAACTGTCGCAATTCTGGTGAGAAGAATGGTGAAGAGTAACTGGAATAAGTCAGAAACATCAGAAACTTTGACGATAGGAAATGATCGTTCAGAGCCTCGATGACCAAAATGGTACTAAAAATTTCTTGTACTTACACAGGATTATTTAATCAATTATTTGATTTCAACCAGACTTCTCCAATTGGACTAATATAACAATTTTGGCGACTGCGCCGCAATTGTGATTGTTGATGGTAGGTGGGGTAAAATTTTTATAAGGGGCGACCTATATGATACGTTCCTGAGGCTATAAAAAGAGGCTATAAAATATTTATGGGCCTACACGCGTAATGTGTTTTTTTACTTTTGCAGGTAGTTCCTTCTTGGCAGACTTGTATGCCGGAACCTCGGATAGAATGTCCTATTACTCGGTGTCAGCCATGGTGCCGACAAGAGAAAGATGAAAGAGGCTGCCTGAAATGTATTTGCACAGCTGAGCCGCTACCGTGTCCAAGTCCTTGGTGCGTTCAGGAATGCCCTAACGGATACAAGGCAGACGAGAATGGGTGTCAGACCTGTGAATGCAACCGTTTCCGGCTTTCACGTGCGAAATACGCTGCGAAAGCGGATTTGAGAAAGATGAGAGACGTGTAAATGTAAGTGCTAGGAGCCGCAGCCTTTCAGGATATGTTATGGACATATACTTCAACTGATCTCAGAGAAGGAAGATATCGAGAACAGATGCGAATACTGGAGTGCTTGATGGCAAACAATAGTCACTATGGTCGGAAACTATGCTTTGACCTGCAATAAACACCTGACTCAATCTTTGTGTATCCTATTTCGTTTCCAGAACTGTTAGCAGTACCTTCTTAATACATTTTAAAACGTTTTATCAAAGACTTGCCAAATTCGAATAAAAGCAGTTTTAATGGTCTCACTGCATTTTATATCATAAAGTATGCGTGACATTTTAGCTGCTTTTAAATATAGGCCTACTACCAAATTTGCAGGCGCCTCCAGAATTCTATCATATGAAGTCGCAATAGTATTAAAATATATGTAGGTATTCAGACTGTGTTTCGATAACTCTGTGTCAATCATAGTGACAAAGTATGTAGACATTGTAGCGGGAACTTTGTAACGCTGTTTCCTCAAGTCTTCTTCTCGCACATATAGAATATACGTGAAACCAATGCATTGTCACTTAGCTGTCAGCTGAGGCCTGTACCAATTTTTAGTGCTTGGTGACAGAGGAAACTGTGCGCTAACGACTTGCCCACCATGAACAACATGAACTCAACAGACTCGAGCTCGCAGTTGTTTGATCATAAGGAAAGTTCGCTATCTCTACTTCACGGCAGAAGAATATTTGCTAATAACAAACTGATTCATATCGCCATGAATTTATTATGTACAGTTGGTCATATTGTAAGCCTGCTGCTTATTCTGATGGAGATGAGGAATAGTTATTAGCCATGAGGTTCAGTGTCTTAGTTTCCATAAGGACTCTGAACGTTGAAGATTAACTTGAAAATGATGACGCTGTCTTCAAGTTCTTTCTGCCTTCTCGTTTATCTGGTAAAGTGATGACGTTTTCTTATTACGATTAGTCTAAAATTTTCTCTTTGCGATTTGTCAGAAATTGTCTAAATATTTGTTAATCCTACTTCCAGAACATCTCAGGAAAAACTGGCATCATATCCTAGAAATCAAATTCCAGAAATAAGAGGTGCTCTTAAGATAGATAAGGAAAAAGTTTCCTTTTGTTCTACAGATTTTCGTTTAATCTTGTGATCTGATAAATACATGAAATTTACTTAACCTTTATTTCTTTTTGTGTAACAGAGCTAACAAATAACGGGCAGTATTATGTTAAAACCTCGAAGCTTGGCATGTGTCTCGAGCACAAATTTGGCGACCTCGCCACGTGATGTCTGGCATCGGTCTCATGGCTTTCGGCCTCATCATTAATGGCCAGTACATTGGATCTGCAAAATACTGTTCTTGTGTTAACCCACCTCATAAGTTGTGGCTACGAGCTAAAACACCAAGCGGGCTATCAGCATGGAACTGAATTTACATTCTTTTGTATCAGATATGCGTCATTTAGGAAGTGACATATTGTTCATGTTGCTGCTGTTGTTGCTGCTGCTGTTTTTGCAGTTGTTGTTGCTGTTGTTGATGTTTTTGCTGTTGTTGCTGCTATTGTTACTTTTGTTGTTGTTGCTGTTGTCGTTGCTGCTGTCGTTGTTAACGTTCTTTGTCTCTAAATGCTGTAATAGTAGTAGCAGCGGTGGTAGTGCTAGTAGTAGCAGTAGTAATAATAATAATAATAACTCCCCAAAACTTACTATCAAAACCGGTGCCTATATACAGATAATGAGTGTATGTATAGGCTATGATAGCACGAAGAGTCCACTTAGTCGCTGTATGAGAGCCCTGTAACCCATTCTAGCTAACTCAATTCCACTGCATCCTCCTTCTTAACTTCATCCTCCCCCTCCTCCTTCTCCCTTCTCATCGTTGTTATTCTCAATCATTCTCATAGTCCTCCTCTTTTCTTCTGTTCATCGTTGATCATTAATTTGTTTTCGTCGCTTGTCGATGCATATAAGTCGGAGTTAAATTCCCTAGCAGTGTATCTGCCTGCCTGTTGGATGTGGTCAGTTGGGTGTACCTGTGTGTGTCTCCCTCAACGAGTAGGCCTATGTGGAGTCAGTGTGATGTGGGTCCGTGTGGTAGATAGGTGTAGTCGGGCATGTTAGGTGCATCGGGGGGACTTGTGTGTTTTAAGACTAGTATTGAGACTTGTGTTAGTCTTGTGTTAGGCACCTGTTCTTCCGTATTTTATGTGGGCATCTCGGTGAGGACTGTCGGCCGTTTTTACGTAAAATGTAAATGTAAATGTACACGGTTTTATATGACAACAGTGTGGCCTCGATCCTGCTCAGTTTTCAATCAATGTATATGGTGATGTCCTTCACCACTGCCGCCCGTATGGATGGCAGCCACGCCATTTAAGGTCCCTGTTTCACATCTCCTAAATATCCGTCGGTACATCGACGTTTAGTAGTTGTTCAGAGTGCCCCTTCCATCGTTCTTGTATGCGTGCATTGTCTTCTAATAATTCAGCGTTTGCGTCTCTTTCTGGTGCAACTTTGAATTAGACTTGTCCTCTACGAGGCTTATTGTATACACTTTCTGCATTCTATTGGTCTTAAAGGCTTTTTCTGCTTCTCTACACCATTGTTCCATCCATTTGTTTTTGCTTCTTCGTAGTTTCCTTCTGAATTCTGTGGTGAGCCAGTTTTCCCGGTCTCTAGCGGTATATCTTCTGCCGATGTGTGTTTCTTCTTTCCCCCACGATCGAGTTCTAGCGCTTCGTTCAAAATTCATGGGTTGGTCTTTAGGCTTTTTACAAGCCAGTCCAATTATGATGTTGACTGTTGTTATATTCCTTGTTGTATGGTTTCCCACACGTCTTCTATATGCTGTTTTTATCACTGGTGTGTAACTATATTTTCCTCTCAGTTTTCTCTTTGTATTTCTGTTTTGTGACTTCATACTTCAGCTTCGTGGTATCGTGCTTGAAGTTCTCTGTTGGTCTAATTGCTTTCCTCAACCTCATCTTTAAGTTGGCGGTTACTAACTTTTGTCCAGAACCAGTCTCAAACGTCGAATAATCTGCAGTTTGTGACGTTTGAACTTTTTTTGTTTATCACGATGTAGTCGATCAAGTTGTCTGTATTCGTCAGGCAATTTCCATGTTTATTTTCTCTGTGGTTTCTTTTGTTCGATAAATGTATTCATTAGTCTCAGGTCTTTTCCAGGGCAAAACTGAAGCAGTTTCTACTACTGCAGATAATCTTTGTTTTTCGTGTAAAGCTGATGGGTTTTATATGTCTTTATATAGGG
This sequence comes from Norana najaformis, assembly GCA_964023275.1. NCBI lineage: Eukaryota > Metazoa > Annelida > Clitellata > Crassiclitellata > Hormogastridae > Norana > Norana najaformis. The sequence continues at coordinate 36,545,770 of OZ029915.1, read as the reverse complement.
TGTCAGGGTGTGTGGTGTTCAGAGGCTACGGAGCACGATACACCCGATACTGTTATGTGTCATCAACCGCCAAAGCTTATGACGTGGAGTGTTCGGTTCTTGTCGGACAGATAGCAGTAGTTACATGTCTTATTCTGTTATCTGCAAAACGAAGGCAGGCCAACATTGCTTGTGGAATTTCCAGCCAGCCGTGACGAACTCGTGCCGTCATGCTCTGACGCTTACAACGCGCCGAGCTTGCGGTTAATGGAGTTTCGATGACGACATCGCACATCATAACACATCCCATCGGAGAATTTCGGCTCCAAGCCAACATCCATATATGGCAGCCACATAACGAAAGCTTTGCGTGCTACCTTCGTACACCTACCAACATGTATACAAACCTGCATACATATAACATACATACATAATATATACATGCATACATATATTCAGGCTGAGTCTGTGTAGTTTTAAGTGAAGCAAAATTAATCAAATCCAGTACTAAAGAAGAATTGTCCCTGCGGGATATTGTCCTAATGGAATTTTGTCCCGTGGATTTTTTCTCAGAGATTTTGGCGTAACAATCTTGATCTTCGTGCATACATATGCGACAAAACCTCGTAATATTATATAGCGGTAGCAAACTAAGGTGCAAACATCAAATAAGCTGTTTAACGAATACCATATTACATGTAATTAGTGCAGAGAAGTTTCGCTGCATAAGTGTGTCTCTGAATATTATACAGGGCCTACTGTGTGCAATTTCTTTGTAAGTATTAAGTAGGCTTAATACTTATTTTTTTATCAAAAGAGAAGAATATTGCATTTCCTCTGCAGAACTACAACAGATATTACAAGATGGCGGCAGAACTCGTTGTGATTATTCGTTCAGTGCTAAAGATTCGCAATTCGACAGGGACTGGCTTGATGAAGACGACAATTTGGCCGTAAAGACAGCTGCTGTAAATAACACCATGCTTGGACCTAATGCGAGAATATACATATAAATGTATATATGCATATATATAGCTGTGTGCAGCCTCTAAATGTATATATGATGCATGGTTTGGGAATCAATGCTTGAAGGGCAATTCGAATGACCCTAATAAAAGCACATTGAATGCGCCCATAAATAGCATCAATTTAGTCTGTGCTATGGTGCAGCAAACTCATCTAGGGTGAGAGGTTTATCTAATCATACTGACAAAGATGTTGATCGCTGATGCTTATGCCTCATAACCAAACGAACCCAGCTAATGTGGTTGCACACCTCCTGCTTGCGTGAGCATAAAACTTTACCGACACGTTCGCGATACCTTAAAAAACCATATATACTCAGTGGCGGATTTAGCGATAGGCGCTGGAGGCGGATCGCCCCCCCCGCCCCTCTTGGTTATATGCCGGTCCACTCAGACCAGACCCGCGGGCCTATATAGTGGACTGCCAGATTGTGGGGCCCCTCTGGAAATGCCCTTATCCCCCACGCAAGTAATTCTGGATCCGCCAGTGCAACTACTGAATGCACCTTAAGTATACGCCGTAACGTCGTCGGCGACTGGGGAATCGCCTCGAGCACCGCTGTGGGACTCCGCCGTCCTAGTCGGAAAACAAATGTTTCGCGCCTTTGAACCTATAGGAGTTTCACATTTTAAATGTCGAACTCCGACCAAAGTTTCGCAACTTATCTATTTCTTAAGGTTTTGGGCTTTTAAATCTGATTTAAAACAATTTATATGAAATTAACAAATAAAAACATGTCCCTTAGCTACGTAAATGATATAGGCTTTACAAGGTTTTCGCTCCTGATCTTGAGACCTGTGCTTTGACCCTGGATATCACTGGGAACTTCGCACTAGATCTTCACTTGGACCCCTCTTTAGTCTTCTGGTTCTGCCACTGAATGAATGGATATCAGCAATCTCTCACTGCCATCGCGAAGTTGCATCAGGCAAATCCAATAGGCCTATATTTCAGCATCTTTGCCTGGTCTCACATATGCTTGAAAGCCACTTCCGCCACCGATGGCATTAACTCTTTCACACCAGGATCCACTGACCTTTTGGCGGACTTGCCCTGTTGTTTTGCAGGTGCGAACATTTGCCTGAAAAGCGTTCCAGAGTCTAGGGCATGTAGCGACAGAAAAGACTGACTGCCTGAGGACCTGCATGGTCGAGTAGAGACAAGTCTTGGTAGTCAATACAAAGTGAAGAAAGTGAGGTTGGCTAGAATTTTAAGTCTTGAATACAATTAGCCCAATCTTGAACATTATGCGCTTTTCTATGGGCAGTAATGCACTGATTTTGAGCTATAAAAATAAACTACATAAACCAAATGAATTATCGAAATGCAAAATTTTTAATCAAATCTTCGGGCATGGCTTTAGCACTAACCTTGCATTTGAGTCGAAGTGTGCAATATTTTGTAAATGACCATCCATTTCAGCGTTGTCTAAAATAAAGGGCTCAAAAATTTGGTCGAAAATTGTCAACAAAAAGGAACATTATGCTTTTTGATATTTTTGCTATACGGACAATTTTTGGGTCATTTTTAAAGCTGAGTATAAAAAGGAACGTGCCATGGTGAAGTTTGCTTGAAATTGGTCAAGGCGCGTGGACTGTAGGCTGGAAAGGAAAACAAAACGGCTTTAAAAGGCACAGATGGTGCATATACGTTGAGCGTTGATGTGGTGTCAACGGTAAGCCGATCGCTCCCAGACTTTTCTAGACAGAGATCTACACGATTTAACATAAATATAAAATTTAAATTCAATGGGTTTATGGCTTTGGATTTAAATGGAGTTGACAATACGCCGTCTCCTGCGCCTAAACAATTGGCCGTTAACACCGACTGCAAGACTATTGTTGTATTAATGCAGCCTGTGATTACATTATGCAATGTATCTTCTTCAGACTTCAGTGAGTGAGCTCCAAAATCTCATCTATATATCGCAACCTGTATATGTAAATATAAATATCATAGGACTTTAAAGCCCACAGTCGACTGAGTGATGGAAAATTAGTAGATTAAATCAAGCATGTAAGCGGATAATATGTCGACTTGTCATCGAGTGTTTGCCACTCTAATCGACTTATTTTGCTGCCTTCATTTTATGGGTTCGATCCAGTTGGGATTGGTGTGAGTTACCATCGACCGAATCTGATTTGATTTGAACTGCAAGATATGACTGAACAAGTCTGATTGTATTTCATCTGATTCGAATGGCAGAACACTCACATGACTTGGAATCTTTTCTGGTCTTTGAGATTATTCCATTAATTGCAGACGATGTTTCGTGACCAAAGGTCGGAATTTCATTGGCCCGATTATAGGCCTAAAGTATACAGATCCTAGTTAGTTATAAACGCTGAAGCACAGATAAAGTCGAAAAAACCTAGAGAAAAAATGAATTAGGTCCCAGCCTTCTTTTAAAGTAGGCCTAAGCTGTTCTATAATATTTATATATACATATATATCCTTCATTGTATGATTTTGGCCGCCCCACACAATGGCAACCAATAAAGCCATTCAGTTTCTGTTTACATCTAGATGAAGCCTAACCCTCATAGCTCGAAAATTCTGAATTACAGGATGCAGTAGGGTTTCCTTTTCAATAACGCTTATATGCGTCGTTAATTTTGCTGAACTGACGTCTACATCGTCTGAAACTGAGTTCGTTCATGCCTTCATGATGAGCCTGAACCCCTATAGATAGAGCCGTATAGATGCATGCTCATCGGAACTTGATAGTGAGTGGGTGTGGTTGGCTGGCCCGTTGGTGTATAGAAGAATGGTTGGGTGGGTGACAGGGTGAATGTGCTGCGTGTTCGTCGGTCGCATTATACACCAGCGTTAGACCTCGCGCTGATTGACGGCCGTTTGGAGAAGTTTCTATGGCCTGCTTCCTTTAGTTAATCGTATTTGCGAGTCGGTCGTTGATCGAAGGGTATTAAAGATAACAATTAATAAAACTAAGCTGACAGTTTCTTTCGTTTGATCTGACGCCGGTCATTCAAAGAACGTCTAACACTTTGCCGAGGATTTTTAGATTGGAAGACACATTTCACAAACTCATCTTCGACAGAAGGAAGTTCTCTTCAACCATTCTGATCCGTGCACAACGCGCTGTGTGCTGAGTATCGTCTGCAACCGAAGCAGCCAAGTCGTCGGTTTTCACGCAGTTAATCGGAATCATTTTCTCACGTATCATACGGTTTCTTGTCTTTAAAGGCAGAAGTGTATTGTGCCTGAGACATAGCGAGTGAATCATCGCTGAACAATCACTGGAGCGACGATAAGCACTGGATGGAAATGCATCCAACAATTGTTAAACTGATAATTGTGACTCTGATATGCGTCGTTCTACTTATTCAACCAGGTTAGTGGCTTACAATTTGAAGCTGCTTTTGAATAAAAAGCATCGCTATACCTCGCTACTCTACACTTTTGCCAGCCGCCTGAAACTGGTAATGCCTATAAAATTTAGACATACAATAGCGGTAGATAGACAAAGCATACTTGTCTTAATAAAGATTGCTTCTAATAACATTTACTACAAGTATCGTGGTTATACAGGCCTAATCTATTATCAGGCATTCCGGTACACTCACTATTACCTTCAGCTAGACAAATACAGCTTTTAATGAAATCAGGCTTCTAATCTATTCTATAGTCGTCTAATCTATAAATCCTCAGCAGTTCAGACTGTCTGGCTTTGGATCACAATGACTGTTTCCGAATAAGTAACAAAGTATACAAAGATAAAATATGTCAGTGATATTCCTAGCCACAAGAAGGTCTTCGCTTTGCTTTTTCTTTATTACATAATAAGCAGGGAAATCTCAAGAACAAGAATGAAAACCTAAATTATTAATGATTCTGGAGAAAAGGAAAAAACTAGCAGTTACATATGGATCCTAGAGATAAGCTTTGTCATATTTTATCTTTCAAAGGATTTGTATGTTTTAAAATTTAATTTATTCATCGCTTTACGTGGTCTGGTCTACAGGTTCTAAGTTCTCCCATTTATGAAAAAATCGTTTGCCACTAATCTTGCATGCTCTACTATAATACGATTTAATGCTATACTACAATATGATTTAATGCTATAATATGATATGATTTAATGCTATACTATAATATGATTTAATGCTATACCATATGATTTAATGTTATTTTAAGAATCTGGTTTGAATTTAACTTAAGTAGGCTCGCTTACAATATATAGATATAACCAAGGACAGATATTGTCGGCTAATGTAAACAAATCAGGAACACGCAGTATACTTTATGCAAAAATATATATATACATGTGTATGTATATATATATAATGTTATAATATGATATGCTATATATATATAAAGTGAGGAGAGAGGCAAGGAGGGAAGTTAATAAGCAACCCATGTAGACCTACGAATAACAAATGAAGCCAATGGTTTGTGCAGTTCAGACTTCGGAGAAAACAGGCGAATTATATAACGATGGTCAATTTGTCAAGACTCCCTAAATAGACGCTGCCGATTTAATGGGTTTTTGTCTATCACAGTTCTGTGGCGCTCCATGGCTGCGACTGTCTTTTAGGTGACATTGCCTATATTATGTACGTATGTAAGTACGCTTGTAAGTATATATGTAATCGTAATTATTATCGTAAATTCGAGATTCTATAGCGCCCAAATAAAGTTAAGTCTCCGGAACCAGCTTTTCACAGGAGCTCAGTCAAAATCAAATCGATAGGCAGGTAAAGTCGGATTCGGCTACAGGTCAAGATCCAAGGGTCAGGCAGGCAGGCAGGCAGGCAGGCAGGCAGGCAGGCAGGCAGGCAGGCAGGCAGGCAGGCAGGCAGGCAGGCAGGCAGGCAGGCAACTACGGTTAATGGTGTTTAGAACTGGAGCTGCGAGTATAAGGTAAGGCGAAAAGTGGAATCAGGATAGGATGTATGGAAGAGGAATTTTTTCAGTTTTGAATGAAAGACCTGAGCAGAGATTGCAAGAAGTGTTGTGTTAATGAGTTCTTAGGATGGGTCAGATGATAGGTGTAATTTCTGGGAGGAGTTTATTCCAGAGAGCTATGCCTAGGGAGCGATTTCCAAATTTGAAGGATGAGGTGACCGAAAGGGGGAGAAATGTTAGGGCGGAGGAGGAGAGGGTTGAACGGAGTGGTTGGATTGGAAATAATTGATGAAGATAGGAGGGTTAGGAGGATTGAAGTGTGTTGTAGGCAAGCGACAGGGCTTTGTACTATATTCATTCGGACATTTTAAACCAGTGAGGTGTTTTGAGAACAGGAGTGATGTGACAGTTTTTGGGGATTTTGGTGACAGCACGAGCGAGAACATTCTACATAGATTGAAGGCGATTCATTTGGGCTGTGTCCATATTCAGGAAATGTGAATTGCATTGTTTAGTTTTGCATGGAATATGAATGCAGCGATGGTAGATGCGGTTTTGAAATCAAGCAAAGGTCACAGATGTGCATGTATAAGCACGAGCGTATGTATGTGTGTATTCATATATGCATATATATGTGGGTATGAATGTATGTATATATATATATAGATATTTGTATGGCGTCTTTAAAAATCTTTAAAACTATGTATATTATTTTCAATCGAAGGGCATTTGCCTCTAAGCTCCCTCACCGACTGTTTGGAATGGGCTTATAAGAAAAATCTTCTCGTTGCTATAATGTCACAAGCGTCCAAACAACATCTGAAGTATTAATGAGAAACATAATTCATAGGATCTCAAATAGAGCAACGCTTGTATGTGATTTGAACTTCGGACTAGCACGGACCTTAAGCGGGAACCTATTTAATGGCGTCCATGGCACCCATTCAAACGGGCAGCATTGATGAAGAATCTCACCCGATAAATTCATTGACAAATGAGCAGGGTCAAAGCCATACGGTCGAGTTAGAGAAACGTGCACATTTACATTTACATTTTACTCACGAACACGCTCCGAAAGATCGTTTATCTATTTATTGTTTCCCTGGAACAGTAAGCCATTAGTCATACGATACAACAATGATTGACAGCGTGCCGCTCATGAAGTCCAGTGGAGGCATGGAAGGGGATTTTTAAAATAACCTTATATTACGAAGCGGTGATGAGGCAGCATCTTACATCAGAAGAAATTGGAAGAAATAGCAGCTTGAGAAAATAGCGTTTTTCCCAGCGATAGCAAGTCAACCGAAAGCGACTCAAAAGCAACCAACAACTATGAAAATGCACGCTTATTTCGATGGATGTGCCAATAAAATAGGGCAGAATGGAACAAATGCGTCGTTATATTATTATGAGACCTTTATTGTCACTGTTTAGGCATGAGTACGTTTTCCCCCTGCATTTTCCACAGCGCATGACACTGACAATCCGCTACGTAGCCTATGCTAAGGCAGGGACCAATTAATTTTTATTGCCGTCGTTGGCGTTGATAAGGGGTTTGGCAAAGGAACTTAGCCACACATGGAGTTAAAGGCGCTTCCTTTTATGTTTCTTAGCATTAAATGTAATGTATTATAATTTGTAGTGTAATGACAACAATTTATATCACATTGTCAGTAGTGAGCTGCTTATATGGCGTCTTATGATGTCAATGGTCAGTGTAGGTAATAAGGAGTTAACTATTGCCTGGTTGCTTATAAAAGATTATGGCCTTTTCATTGTTATTTGTGATTGTTTAGACCTAACCGGTCGGTCGTTTAAAATTTAAATAAGACAAATTCTATATTATTTTGTTAACGTAAATTGTTATTATTTCTGCACTTATTAAGCGCCACTATCTAATGACTAGCATCAATCGATGGCTCTGAACAACTGTGAGTGAGGGACTTGCTCATGATCCCTTTACAGTAACCGCCTCAGAGAAGGATCGAACCCGTACTATTCGTTTTGAAGCCGAGCACTCTATCCAGTCGGCTACCATGCCACATGAACAGCGCTATAAAAAGTGATCACCACTCAAAATTACACATCTATTCTGATAGCCAGCAAATTGATTGATCGATGCCTTGTGAATGACGAAAACGGCGCTATAAAAGTCATCAATCAGAAAAGAAAGCTCCTTTATGTCAGAGAATACTTTCCAAGTGTCATTCTTGTGACGAAGTTCCATTTCAAGATGAGAGATGCCTCGTTTATTTTCACGCTGATTCTTTGATCCCAATTTAGTTGGCACCTACTTAAGACAAAACTAGTGAGAATCGTTTTAGGTGAAGAATGAGATCGACGCGCAGATTTAAATGTAAGATATTACGATCATGTTGTAATCATTTAAATGCAATTAAACACTTTTACCATTGCTCTAGCCATGCTTCCTTTAAAAGATAGTCTCGGCTTATTCGGAACCACTGTGGTTTTCCCATATACTGCCGCCACAAAACACCCACAACAGCCACGGATTACGTGACTACCGTTACTTTACCTACAGAAAGCAATGACTCAGTGGGATGCTTATTTAAATGATCTCCAGGGCGTCATAAACAGGCTTTTGCAACTTACATAGCACAGATCGCTGCCCTCTTAGAACTAAGCCAATAGTACTATTTCATTATAAGGACCATTATCATGTTGTCGCATGAATTCTACAAAAGCATCTGTATGCAGTTCGAAACCACTAAGATTCGTCAGGTGTGCTGACCAGAAAAAACGTGTCTGTCTGCTGATCGAAGTTTCATTAATTAGGTACGGCTGAATGCTGTTGTCAATAACCATGAATAGTAACGGGCGATCTGGTCTTGTCAGGAACGAGCATTAGATGTTCCATCTGCGACACAACGGAGAACGGAGAAGCCTGTCGCACTCATCCACCGCCTCCGATGGACTGCCCAGGACTAGACTATTGCATGACCTTCGCCAAGTTCAACGTAAAAGGTAGGTATAGACGCTGTTATTGTTGCTCAGCGTGAGACTCGACAAACACTGGCGACGGCTACGTCTATCGTTTCTTTCTCTGCGCCACGCTATTACCATGGCAACGGCTTCGCTGTTGTTCGCCTCAGTACAGTCGTGCACAACAATCGGACAACAAAAGCAGCCAGCTGTGCTTGAGGAGAGCGTGGGGGCTATGCCGCACAGAGGCTAAGCTCATTGCGTGGCCAGTCATTGGCTCGTAATCGGAAGTCTTTCGCTTGCTGCCCCAGCAATTAACGATGTCCAGTTGGATAACGCAACGTCTATAGCGAAACATCACCACACCGATAATTTTCTCGCTGCAGACAAGATGACGAATACCTATTTACTTTCATTTTATCTAATTAGACCGGCTAATTGTTCTTTGTAACATTGAACAGCCTCATATATTACAGCATATACTGAAGTTTGGGTAAAGTAAATATGGCTATAACTATCACAGATTTTCTTAACAATCGCGTTTTTCATTTGTAATTTGTCGCACGTTCATACATGTAATTGCAATTTATATTTTATATTATAGCCATATAAGCTTACATGCTATATAACCTTAAATCATGATTAGAGCATTTCAAAGTTACTTAAAAATCACTAAAAATGTCTTGTTACATAAATATGCATGCATTTATACATACATACTACTTGTGCATTAGATTTCGGCTCGAAAGAAGTTTTCCATTACAATTACATGCATATATATGCATACATACAGTACTTGCATATCATTTCTGCAATTATAAGCGCCACTGTCTAATGATTAAGCATCAGTCGATGGCGGTGAGCAATTCTGATTGAAGGCTTGCTCAAGGTCCCTACACATTAACCGTTTCAAGGAAGGCTCGAACATACACAGGTATAGGCAATTAACAAATTTCCTTACATATATGCATGGGTCTACATACATACATACATATATACATACAAACATATATCGACACGTAGATTTACAGACCGATCAAATTAAGAGCATTAAGTCATGTGTTATATACTGCATAACGCGCAAATTTCTACGAATTTATGTAGCGCTTATTCACCGAAATGGGATATTTTGGACCACTGATGCGCAAATTTCATCTTCTGAATTGATATTTAAAGAGGCGATACATATTGTTAAGTTCACCTATGCAAAATGACTAAATCTGTTGGTTTACTGTTAGAAGGCTTTAAAATTGTTTTGTAACTTCCAGGCGAAATATAATAACCAAAGACCCAGAGCATGCGGCTGATCAGCGAATTTTGAGAAATTCTTTTTATGATTATTTAGCTTTAACACGAAGTGCTGGTTGACCTAGAAGTTTGGCTTATTTCCTTCATGGGCGGTGAGCAGACATGGATATAAGTATATATTATATACATACACACGGACTGCAAAACAAAGCGTCGTTGACATGGCTTCCATGCTATGGAAACCCCGACAGGGGCGAACTAATATGCTTGTGCGAGGCTGTTCAGAGAAAGAGAGAACAGTATTATATACATGGAGGCATATACCGACAATTAAATCAGAGAGACACATAGACAAACAGGAAATACAAATAAAGGCAATCAGACTGATAAACTGCATATGCAGAGGCCAGCTGACAAAAAAGGGATATGACGCCAATTAGAAAATCATCAGGCTGCCACCAATAGATCTAGACTCGCAGAATGCCTGTAAATGTACTTATATATACACAAATATAATATGTGTATATGTATTCATCATGACTAAACTACTTTTTGAAAATAAACTGTGCGTGTAAAGTATGTATGATATTCCTGTAACATTCACCATTTTTATGGGGAATGCAGTGAGTGTTTTATATTGTCTTTGTCGGCAACGAGTATTCCACATCCTTTACAGCTTCAAGCTGTAGGCATACATTGACCTTGGGCGAGTTTATTACAATTTATGTTTTTGCCTGCGGTTCTTCAGGGCATTTGAAGACATTTTCGCGGAGCTGCAGCCCGATGCTGTCGCCATCGAGATGTGTGCAGGGGGTCGATCGGATGACTGGTGAGAGGTTCAAGCTCTGCTACACGACGTGCGCCAGAAGCGGTTGCAACGGAGCGAGGTCCTTGCATCATATACTCGATTTGCTCAGACGATAGAATTGACGATTGTCTGAGCGACAGTTACCAGTTATATATTTCTACATATATCATATGTATGTATGTATTTCTCTTGTATCGTTTGCTATTTGGGCTTTAGAATCAATTCATAGTTTCGTCTGCAATTTCACAGACACTACAGAGAAAGAGAAACATTCGTTAGTTGGATTTAAATGTAGGCTATATCTCAAAGAAAACTGGCGCTTCATATAATTGAAACTGTATCCAAAATGCGACAATTTGCATCAGAACAGATTTCTAAAGAAATGGCCTTAAAAAGTTACGTAATACAGTCGATGACATCGAAGTCAAACTGACTGTGACTGGAGTTGATGGTCATTTTACTTGTATGATATTGCTAACCGGTGTAAAAGGTTCAATTCTCACTTTGTAATCTTCATAGGCCGATTAAAATGGTGTCTACATCACACAATATAATAGCCAAGTTAAATGTTTGCTAATGTGAAAAAAAATAGTCTGTTGAATTTAGTCAAAATAAATTATTTGTAAAGTCTACGGGTCAAATCAACCAATCCTAGTCATGCACCAAAGGAATCAAAATATCTCCTCGTTACCTTTTAATCAACCATAATCATATATTCTCTAGTGTCCGGAAAAATTCCAAGGCTTTACGGTAAATATGAAAATAATTAGTAAACATTAATCGATTTTTAAAATTCCAAAAACAGTTTAATCCTGAAATATTATTGAACTATAATTTATGTTCAAAATGTCCGCCATTGGCTTCAACGCAAGCTTCGAGACGTACACGCCACTGACTAACAGCAGCATCGAACGCCATTTTTCTAGCAACTTTCTTTACAAAATATAAAATTCAAATACGTCACTGTGACGTAATTTTAAACGGGGGTCGTTAATAAATTACAAAGAATTTTGTTGGTAATTATGTACGGATCAAAAAGGTTTTTAAATTTTTAAATTGATTATTATCTACTATAGTTTTTTCATTCATATTTTAGAGCCTTGGAATTTTTCCGGACACAGTGTAGATTAGTTGAACAATGAATTCGTTGTCTGTTAGTTAAAGAAGCCATTGGACGATCGAGGTTGTTGTTACTTTTTGATTAACCAGTTACTTTTAGTTTCTGCATCAATTATTACTTTATTCAATCAATAGCAAGCGCTATCAATCTGTCTGATCTTGGGTTTTTGTTTTATGGTCGACAGGGACTCTGAAGAGTTTTCCTTCTAGAGGCTCTATATAAATGTGCGATTACAGTTATATGATCTAAGAGGGTGGGCCTAATCTAATACCTGCTGAGGTGGATTCTTTTCCGGGAAGCCTATAGAGCCCTTATTTATTTAAGTGGCATCTCGTTCGTGTCTATGTCGCTCGTTCCTCATCCTAGGTCAGTCAATTTATTGATTAGCCTGTTGGGAACTCTTCGTCCCACAGAACACTATCGCAACACGTGTTGTCATCATACAACGCGCCTCAAAATTCAGCTTGTTTCGACAGCCCGTGCGGTTACGGAAGAATTAACAGATTCGGCGGGTCGTGATAAAGGTCGTATAAGGAGTTGGTGGTATGGCAGTGAAGAACCGAGCAATAAAGTATGTTCCCATACAGTCTTGGATTTGTATAACTTGTTTCAAAGACATTTCTCTGCCTGTTATGGCTGTGTGATTTTTATTTTGTAGAATCGAATCAGATTTTGTGTACTTTATTTCTAGGCTACCTTCAACTGCTTCCTGGCGCTACGATGTTAAATTACGATAACCCGTTGTGATTGCTTTACTATAGCACCGTTTAGAGGTATACTAGAGCCGTCTATTAAGTATTTTGATTATTAAACCTTGTGGGTGAGGCAAGAGATAACTCAACCAGCTAAGACACGATTGCAGCGACGCCATCGCCACCAATGAAATTTAGAAAAAAAAGAGAATGTAGAAAAATGTAATATAATGATCTAGAAGGGAGGAAATGAATTTTCCTGTTAGCCAGAGGAGATGAAATATGTCTCTCTCATATTCCTCATTTCGTCTCAAGATGCATGAAGCGACAGTCTGACTTGGCTGTTATTTATCTATCAAACTTAAAACGACAGGAAGTTGTTATTGCTACCCAATGTCTTGTTGAGGTGTTAGTATGCATGCAGGGTGCAGTAATTCGTACGAAATTCAATTTTCACTTTCAATAACCTCTTGAAGCTCTTGGAGGAAACTGTAGTGTTTTGACTCAAGTTTTGATATTAAAAACTTAAAAGTCATCTGTATTTTGCCTTATTGGGCAATTTTTCATTACTACGATAACACTAAACAAAGTGGCAATTATTATACTGGCTTGAGGATTATGGCTCTAGCAACTGAACAATATAACAACTGCTTCGCAGAAAACAAATACTAAACGTACACTTCAATAAAACCTTATATTGATATTTTTTATGGATATTTTACTGTAATAAAAGCTTATATTTCTTTTCGAAGAGCGGGTGTAAAAAATATAAAATATGAAAGTATAAGCCTAACCTTAATATTTATATCAGTCTGTCAGTCTCGACAGTTAGTGCACGCGGTACATGTATAGGCCCTATGTCTATATAACCAAACTAAAGATACAAGAGCTGTAGTTATACCTAAAGTTTTTCAAACCAGTGCCTGGCAAAATGGCAGACAAAATAAACAAAACGTACTGTTATCTTGACGAAGGTAATTTTAATAATTAAATTAAATTGGATCTGATAAGCAGTTCGTAGATGCAAGAACATAGTTTGAGCGTATATAAATATCCGCCAGGTCTCTCTTTTCTCAATATCTTGCAACATTTTCTTGTCTGAAACAAGGTAAGTATCGCTCGTGTTGTTTTGCATTAATCATCTGCATGGACACAGTGGCGTACACAACTTTCTAAGTTGGGTGTTGGGTGCCTGAAGGAAACTTGAGAACTTGAAACTTGAGCGAGCCCCTAACGACTACGGGGTGTGAGAGCGTCGTAAGCTCCTCAATGAGATCCGGGACGAAACCCCGAAATCCAATGCATTTAATATGAAATTGAGCAATTTTAGCTACATGTTTGTGCGACTTTTTCTAGTCAGAGGTCCAGTAGATGGATAAAATTTGCGGAGTCTGACAATATGCTTCTAATTAGCGATGTTGCATTAGAATATTTCCAATCCAGGTGTAATTTGGAAATGTTCAGCGTTACGTAATTATTCGTGCGCAGGCGATGTACATTCGCCTTCGCATGCACACAAGAAGAGGACAAGCTGCCACCTAGCGAATCATCAGTTTACAATGCGTCAGAAACGACCCTCTCGGAATGTTTGAACCAGCTTGGATCGTTCTGTTTTTGCTAATATATGCCTCGTTCTTCTCATTATATTACCACTAACTGTTCATCTTTGCAAGACACTATTTGCCTCATAACAAGCCGTTTAGGGCAATAGAGCCAGCATAAGAAACTATATGTTCGTCTTCTGCCTCCTGGATATTGTCAAACAACTCCACGACAGAATTCCCCACTTTATTGTTTTAGCTGTGACTTGTATAGCACAAGGTTTCGTTCTGGCCTCCGTTCAGTTCAAAGCCGACCACTTTCTAAACTGTTAGCAAAAATAACTGCAACTTCGACAAATAGTTATCTGACACTGATAAACGCAACTCACTGGCGCAAAATGTGATCTAAAACATTAGGCTTTACATTGGATTGTGCACCAATGACTGTAGCCTTTGCATAACATCATAGGGTGACCGGGTCTTTCGGGTCCCTGGCCCCCGTCTGCATGGAACAGACTCCGGTATCTTTTCAGGAGATCAAGGGTGTTCAAGTTTTCAGAAAACAGAGACTCTGTTATCTTACACTTACTTCACTCCTGGTATTTGCACTGACAAGTGACATTGTAAAGTACCCTAAAAATAGCCTCCGTCACTACTTACGATGCTACATAAATTGCCATTACATTATGCTACGTTACAATAAATAGAAGTTTCAGATTTGTACTGGATTCATGTAGTGTGATGCGGTGTAATGTTATGTAATTGGTTGGGATGTTGTTATGTAACGAAAAACGATAGCATAAAATTGGATATGATTTGAGCATTGTGAGGTCGCCTATTCGAAAACCACAATAGCTAAGCTGAACCAAAGAATTAAGGCTCAACCATAATAACTCTCTTTCAGTTTAACAAAAATCCTACTTAATCGGTCTGACACATAACTAAATCACATGATAAGAAATCAAGATCTGATTGAAATTGAAAAGTAGTTATTCCCTGTTATTCTTAAAAAATTTAAACGAGTAGGTACGGTACGAATTTAAACACATAAAATACGAGGACCTGAAGGATGACGTAAATGAAATTTTTACAACTACAGAAAGCTCCATCGACCATACATTTTGACTTGTAAACATCGGCTGCTTCGGGGGTGCAGCCCAATATTCAAGACGATTGTCTTGAACGAGACGAATATGTTTTACACCGTACATAATATTCTTAATTCCCGCCGTGAGCATTAATTAATATAAGTACATTTTTATGCCCTATCGGCGGGAATTGTTTAAAGGTATACTCTTTCGATAGCAGACATTAGCAATAAAAATGCTCATGGACATAAGCGTCCAAAATCTCTCAACATCATACCATGTATGGCCGCTATTTCTGTCATTTTCATTCTCAGAATCGCCTACAGACTGCTTGCGTTGGCTGATTTTTGATCACTCTGGCTCGCTTTCTGTGAATAAGTCCAGCTTTTTCTACATGCAAAATTTGCAAAACAATATACCAAAATTCTGCAATTGTTAAACAAATACATTATTGAAAATGGTAGCATAGCGCGCCTCCAAAAACGTGAAATTTAAAGAATATTCAAATTTAGCTAAAAGCTTAAACACAAGTAGCAGCAAATGTTTGACCCGCAATTGCTTCTTTGGCCAAGTTTAGTTGTTAATGACGTAAATAATCCCTAATGACGTAGCCAGAAAATCAACAAGACGTTTTTAAAACCTGTGGCTTTTGATTTCTGAAAAATTCTCGGCGTTTCACTTTTCTGCGTTAGTTAAAAGAGAGATATTGATCGCGTCGTCTAAAATTTAAACTACTCAGGGTTTTCAATAGCTATGATATATTTCTATAAAGTGTTTCAACAACAATACTATATCATATATGCATCAAGGGTTTTTCAAATAATACAATTAACTGAATATTATATTTCAAGAAAATTAATAAGTCGGCTGTTCTATAATAATGAATCAACAAAGCTGTCGTCTTTCCTCAAAACATTCGAAAAGCTGTAGGATTTTGCAGAATGTTTTCATTTGGCTGCTATTTCATAAACTTTCTTAGAATTTGGTACTATTCGTTAATATCTCTGCATAAAGGAAAGTAAATTTTCAATCGACCCACAAGGTTCGTCTATTTTAGACTTACATTATATATATATATATATATATATATATATATATATATATATATCACATGTCGGTATAAATATTGAATTCCGCGAGTATAATTAGTGCATAACCGGCTTGCTGCAGTCATAAACACCAATTCCTATTTAGGCACACTGTTTACATATCAACTTGAAAATCTGTTTACATATGTGCGTGTAGGCCTACAGTTATAAATAGGCCTATATCAAATGTCATTCAGATTTTCTAGATGATTTACGGCCACATAGGCCTAGTTTTAATAAAAGAAGTGGGTTTAATGAGAAATTCTGCTTGAAGCGCAGATTGCATAAGCCTTGCCTTTGATCGCCGTGCGATTTGCTTTCTAAGCCTAATGACTGACATAGTGCTTTTAATGTTTTTAATGAATCTAGACTTTAAGTAGTAGTTATCTTGGTCTTCCTTGCGACAACACTGTCTAACTGATGTTTCTCCAACAGCCTACGCATGTTTTTCTTGACTAGAAACTGCGGTGACTGCAGTTTACGTCTTATACGCTTGTAACTGGTGCTTCTGTCATTCCCCCTTCCTCTAAGTCCTTTCTACGTCTTCATTCAAATTATGATCGGTCCCTTACTTGGAATCTCCCACCTACTCATGTTCACGATTCTCCTGTTCAACATATACTACGCTTTAAACAGAAAACCTAATTAATGGTTCATGGCATTTCCTGTTGCCAGGCTTCGAAATGCACATCTAAGACTATAATACCAACTTCTGTCGTTGTATTTTAATATATTGTACTCTAATGTAATGTAATGTTCTTTATTACATTTTACTCTGTCCCGCTCTGAAGGCATCATTGGACTAAATCACAGAACATGTTAAGATAGGGTCCCTATCTATAGATGCTATGTAAATGTACGGCGACATTACTAAATTACATTCTATCGCTTCTACTGCAATGTATAAACAATGACCCAGTGAAAAGCTTCCGCTCAGGCAAATACTCGGACGTTTACAAATAATGTCTAACGTGTGTATCTGGACATTTATATTGCGCCTTTTATTTTTTCAGTTGAATTATTCTGAAAGTATTACCGAATACATATTAATCCGCATCTCTTGTTAATATTCTGTTAATAAGGATATTTATAATTGTAATAAAGCTGAGTTAGTTAAGTCTTTCCGAGGACTTTTGCTGCTGCCTGAAGATTATAACGTTCATTAACCACTGAAGCTAATCTACGAAGTAATTATCAGACAAGAAAGCAGCTCTGACATTTCCGGTCTGATAATCTTCGTGAAGATGGAAAACCTGAATCTTTTTTATCGCGCATTTATCGAGTGCAGCTTGTTCTGCTGCACGTACGTGAAGGACAGATGTAAGGTGAATATTACGACACCACACGAATGTGATCAATGGCCACTTTACACGCGAAATATTTGCCAGAGGACCACGGCACCATTCTGGTTCTTGTTCCATCTTTACGAAAGAGATCGTCAGAAGACCCTCCGTATCTTGAATTGTCTCTTGAAGCTTGTCAGAATCGTTGTGGAAGGTGCTGTCCAGCACCACACTCTTGAATACTGTGGCATCCCAACCGGAGCAACTGACGGCACTGTCGATCCTCAAAGGCATTCTCCAACTATACCATTCCTGATATATATATATATATATATATATATATATATATATATATATATATATATATATATATATATATTATATATATATATATATATATATATATATATATATATATATATATATATATATATATATATATATATATATATATATATATATATATATATATATATATATATATATATATATATATATATATATATATATATATATATATATATATATATATATATATATATATATATATATATATATATATATATATATATATATATTCACACTTATGGCAGTTGAGACGAAGGGCAAGTGTGAATTCCATGTCAGCTATTTTGGCCAGGTCATGTCTGACATCTTTCCGCTTACCACCCAAAGTAAGGTCGTCCAAAAAGTCCATACGAAATTGTGAGTTTAATGATCGTAATACTGGCTGGAAAAAGGAAGCCGAAGAATAGAACACAGGGTCTCCTTGTTCGCGTCCCATCTGGTACTGGATGAAGAACGAACCGAAGAGATGATGCACCTGATGAACCTTTTCATTAACAAATCTCAGTTTGACGAAGATATGATCATGATCATGGACATGCTAGTGAAGAACCCTTTGGCTGTGCGAACATGCCTCACAACCGCCTGAAGTAGCAGCGCCGACCTGAGAAGGAGTGAAGAAGACAGCCAGATCGATCGTCCACTGCAAATTTAACAGCGCGTTTGCCACAAGTCTCCTCTTAGTGTGTCCCATCACAAGTGATCTAAGTGACCTACAGTTTTTACAAGAGCTCTAAGAGATCACTAAAACAGTGCTCGCAATTCGAAGGCACTGATCATGCAACAGAACACTTACAAAACCAATCAATGTTTGGAGAAATTCAGTCGAAGATTCCTGGTTGTTTATCAGATTATTTATTGCATTAGTTAAAGTGCACGTACTACTTGTTTTACCCGGCAAACAAACAAGCGACGCACGGACTGTCAACCGCTTGCACTTCACGTTCATTTGCGTCACGCATTGTCTACATCCGGATATACGACATCTACGTCCTGTAGATGTCCTACATCCGGATGTACGACATCTACGTCCTGTAGATGTAAGTAAATATAGTAGTCATTCAGCATGTATACAAACTGTGGCGTTTTACGACACGGCATCCGAGAATGGACTGTCAGCCCCGCGGCGTTATATACTGAAGCACACAAGCAAGACCGCCTACGCATCATCTACCAGATAAGGCGTCCCGCCGAGGTGCCCCTCGGTTATTTATGCCAGGTAAAGCTAGCTTAACGCTTTCTTATACGTCCCTTTCTAATGTAGACAAAACTGTTCCAGTGAAGAGGATAGAAGTTTGGCCAAACATATCGTCTCCTTTCGCCTAAGTTGAGTCTTGTTTGCTTCGGACTACAATCCTCCCGATGGCCACTGATCACTGCCGTGATTTATAGTAACAAGGACCACAGAAAGAACAGAACCCCGCGTTATATGATTATCATTAAACAGTCGTTTTTATAGCGCCAATATAAAATCATTCTAAGAGGCGCGATTTGAGAAGGGAAATAAGGTAATATCGATAATATATCCACGCCTTTTCAGATCAAACATAGTTTTGCAAAGTGTTTATTGCGCCTCTCGTGGACCATTGAACTGTGTGCTAGTCGCAAGTTCTAACGCATATGTTGGCACAATTTTCTATCACAAATCCTTTCCGCTCAGTTCGCATAAGCCTTGATTAAAGCGTGTGGGTGTTCTGCTTGCCCATTTGCAGTGTGTTGTAAATGCTATTGACCGCCCCCACCAAATGTTCGGTTTGTGCCAGCCAGCACTTGATCAGTGCGGGTAAAACCAAATCAATGACCCGATGGCACATGAAAATTTTCCATACAGTCGCGCATTCAAAACTTGCTGACTAAGCAGCACAGTTCCAGGCTCACAACAGTCAGACGTGGATCAGTGAAGTAGTAGATATTACAATGAATTATTAGAAAATATGAAGTAAACAGTCATCGCATGATTCTACGATAA
This sequence comes from Norana najaformis, assembly GCA_964023275.1. Classification (NCBI taxonomy): domain Eukaryota; kingdom Metazoa; phylum Annelida; class Clitellata; order Crassiclitellata; family Hormogastridae; genus Norana; species Norana najaformis. Next base: position 36,525,771 of record OZ029915.1, on the reverse strand, counting down.
AAGTTTCAGGGCCTCATGGTCATTTTTGTGGTTCACTGAAGTGACAGAACATTATGTTAGGTGGAAATGTTTCAGTTTTTAATTAAATGATGATAGTAATCACAGAGTTTGTGTCTTTAGCTCCTTTTTGGGCATCATCAGCAAGACCACTATGGACATTGCATAAATATAACCGCATCGTAATACTTTACGCTTTATATAGATTGCAGACACATTAACTTTGGGTTCATCTGGTTACGTATTGCATTCATACTGTTCACGAACGGCTGATGAATTGTTTATGCTTTAGAATTCCTGCACGGCTATAAATGGATTGGATCGGATCGGATCCACTATTCTCAATATTCCGTCGAATTCGATGAATTTTTATGCGTTGCGAGTCTCGAGCAGCGTTATGCATTCTGCGGTTTACAACTTGAAAAGCTATTCGACTGCTGTTCGTAAGGAAATTGCCACAAATCGTGATCTACGGTGGAACACAAGAGCTTCGTCGAAATACTATAGTTGATAGATTGCCCTGCAGACGCCATTTGCCACGCTGTGCCTCCGGCGACCTGTTGACCTCAAATACATACCAAGTATTTACCCGAGTCGTGGTCGAAGCAAAACAATATCTCAAGCAAAATACCGGGGTCTATAAAACGAACATATAAATGGCTAATTATAAAATCCAGGGCAATTATACGCTACACTGCAATTGTCATATCGTTCTGTCCTTAGAGACCCTTTATATATGCTAAGATTGAATGGATTATTCAAGCATTTCTTTTCAGTCTGCCGAATCGTGCAGCTACTTGGAGTTTTATAAAAACTAACGGATAAAAAGAGGCATGAGTCGCATTTGCCAGCACTGTATGACTGATAGCTTTTTAAAATTAACTCTATTGCTGGCATGGTATAGTTGTGTAACAGATTGTCGATTATTTTGCGATTCAACAATCTTGGCATCACCTTGTCATAAGTTAATGACATAAGTTAATGACAACAAATAATAAATTATGTAGCAAATCCTATTTAACCTAAAGCGAAAGATGGTACATTTTCCACCAATATTATAAGATCTTGCATGTTTATGGCTATATCTTTTGCAGAATGAGCCTAAAAATATACATTATCTCTCAGCTCAGCCAGATATTTCTCCAGGGACGGTAAATGATATCAACACAAGTTGGGGAAATTCTCAGCGAAAACACGACCGCAGCAATCGACTCTGTGTGGTCGTGTTTAGGGCTACTCCCGGGACTTCGGAAGCAGGCTTCTTAGCAGATCTTATGGAGACATATAAAAATTTCTGTTTCCTTAAATCTACAAAATTTATGAATCACGTTATAAGAAACTGACTTGCTTCCATATGTACATATATATCTAGGTACGCATATACACATACTTGTACTTCAACATGTACATAATATGCATATATATGTAATCTACATACGCATATGTCTATATACATATACTCATATGTCTTATGAACAAACAATCGTGTCTTAGACGAGACTCTTTATTCGAATCGGTTGTGTTTTAGTTTATTTAGAGCTTTTAGTTTCAGATTTTCAGAAATTTACTTTTCGTTTCTGCTTTTAAAAGGGAATATTGCTTTTAATTAATTTATTTCAGTGATATCTTGCTTTTAAAGAATACAGTGTATTATGGCCGGCCTCTGATGTCTTATTAGAGTCCACTTCTACTTTACTTTCCGCGCTAGGAAAAAGCCAGACGTTTCAGTATTTACAGCTTGCATACTTGCCTCTGCCCACTGCCCCATTAAGACAGTATCTGAACTCGTCATAAAGCTGCAATCGTCCTTTGCAATATCCTGCATGATCACATTATTAAAAGATACGACTAGTTATGTTCTCCATATCGTGGTTTTGCTTAGAAGCGGCCATCATCGGTGCTTTGTGTATTACAATATCGGGCTCTATATAGGTTTTTAGATTAGATTACATTTATTAAAGACGAATGTTACTTATAGATAGTTTCGTATATTACCTGGATCTCAATCAACCTACAGGTTAGTATTCTAAATTTGAGCTTAAATGTCGGCAAAAATTGATTTTAAGTGAATAGTAAAGTTTTGTTATTGTCATGTCTTGCAAATTTCCGTTGCATTCGCTAACAGATGTTTAATGCAATGGTACACAAAAGCGCAGAAGTTGCCCTACATATACATATAAACTTTCTCTGCACTGCCAATTCGTTTTTGAGCCATAGAAATCACAGGAAAGGTTAACCAGTTCACTGATTTTTATTATTCCTGCGTCGTTAAAGTCCTGTAAGCCGAGGTCCTTCCTTACTCACAGTCGGCCGATGCCGGATAAATTATTGGGACCATTCAGCACATAACGTGTGGTTTAATCAAGGTTATTATGTGCAATAGGCTAATTCTATGTAAGCTTAATCACGCCTTTATGAACACCTGTAGAATACAATGGACAGCACAAAAACATTAAAAGTGCACTGTACTGTACTGTGGAGTATTCAGAGCATTCATGCTAAATAAAATTCCGTTTTCGGGCAACGTTCTTAAGGCAGTGAAAACGTGGCACTTCAAACAACTCGAGTCATGTAAACATTGATACATATTTATACGTACATGTACTTAGGGATGTATGTCTAATAGTGTATATATATATATATGTATAGGTCAGGCTGTTGTAAAAGTATAGACGAATAGCGTGCAAAGACATCAACTGGCGACGGACAGAAATTAATTTTAGCTCGCCTGGTGAGTTTACATCATTGACCACATGTCAGAAATTATGAGATAAAAGCATATTATCGCCTGATCTGACTCTACGAATTAGGCGAGTTTCGGATTTTCCTCTCGTTGCCAAAGACACCGAATTCGCACGCCCATAATGCAGTTCGGCCGACAACGCGCTTCCGGAAATTGAACGTACGTGGCACGTTAATAAAGCAGCCGGTCGTGTAGGTATACGGTGGTTGGAAGGCGTAGGCGTGGCGGTAGTAGTCGTGATGGTGGTGGCGGTTCTCGTGGTGGTGGTGGTGGTGGTGGTTGTGGTGGTGGAGGTGGTGGTTGTATAAACACTCCTAAACTGAACTCTAACAAGTGCGTCTCTTCCTGTGTATCCGTCCTTCGCTCGGTACAGAACTAAACGCGTCGTTTTCGACAAAGGCACGTCCTCTTCAGGTACCGGCATTCCGCACCAGGCATGATAAGAATCAGTATTCTCATAGTTCCACTAATTATGACAACATTGCTCCCAACCATTGCACTGACAATCTGAACAAATTGGGGAGCTAAGCCACATTTTGATTAGAGGAGCAATGATAAACAATTACAGATAATGTTAAGCTGCACCGCTAGTCTGACGTTTACGAGGGTGTGTATGTCCACTCTGCCCCTAGGTACGTCGCCGATGATCGCATTCATCCCTACTTTTAAACGTCTTGCACATTCAGAACCAGCTTTGAGATGCGTTTAAAACAGATACGTCATAGAAATAGAAGAAAGATGAAAACGATTGTAAAGGAAACAGAAATTCCGAGGCAGCGTTTCTAAGAAACGAGCTGCCTTTAATATTAATAAAGGAAGATGAAATGAGACATAAGTTAAAGCATGCTATAAATAGTCGCGAATAAATGTTCACGAATGACCTTCTAGTGTTTTAATCAAAACATGTGAAGAACTAAACAGGTCAACTGTAATTTGAACGACAATAAATAGCCATTCAAAGTCCAACCGACTAAAAAGGTCCTAAAAACTAAAAACGTCTTAGTGCTTCATTAAATCTTGACCAGCAATTGTAAGATAGGGCAATGCATTTTCGTGAGCGTCGAGGAATAGACTTCCTTAACAACTTTACCCTATTCCTAACAATTCGTTCATGCTCAGAAATGAGCTTGCTTGGACAGTCCAGAGAAACTATATACTCTCTAATACTTATTGCGTAAACAGTATTCAGGCGATCGGTACGTGCTACCCAAATGAACTGCCCTTAAGCCACCAAGAAGGCACGCATTCGTGCTGTCACCCAAACTCTAAATAATATCGTGCCGCTCCTGTTCTCGTTTCACTTCACTGACGTAAAGTACCTGAACGAATATATTACAAAGTCCAGTTACTTACCTACAACGCACTTCAATACTTCCTACCCTCCCATCTACGTCATTCATTTACGATCCAACCGCTTCGTTCAACCCGCTGCTCTGTCGCCTAACATTTTTCCGCCTTCCAGTCACCTCTTCCTTAAAATATGGAAATCCCTTCACAGCTATTGCTATAGCTCCCCTGGAATTAACTCCAACCAGAATTATGACAATTAACGTGACATTTTACGACTTCACCAACACTGCACTTGTGGTAGTCTCTGCTCATTCATTCGAAACTGAAAATACTATTCTACAATTCCTATCCTGATTCCACCTCTTTACCTTACCTGATTCACCGCTCTAATTCTAAGCACCATCCACCGTAGCCGCCCGACTTTCTGCCTGCTTGACCATTGGATCTTGACTTGGAACCGAATCTGACCTTACTTGCCTATCAAGTTTGTTTTGACTGTGAATAAGCTGGTTCCCACAACTTAACTGCTTTTGGCGCTGTAGGAATCTCGAGTTTACATTTACGATTATGATTAAGTAATTCTTGTTTGCGCTAGGAAGCCATGATATTTGCATCACCTTACCCCAATCGGTGCCATTGTCTTATCCGGGGTTACGTTCCGGAATATTCCATCAGGTTTTATCCACCACCAGAGGTAGCTAATTTCTGGAACGGCGGCGGCAGCGGAGGAAGAGGGTCCGCGTGGGAGGGGGAACCTGATTGGACGCAGGGCACTCCTTAGTTTCCTGCCGAATTCGGTTCAATTATGAACGAGGAACTGATGTATGGCGCAAAGAGAAACGACTTCGGTGCCGGGCAGCACTGCGACGATCGACTCGTTAATTAGCGCTACATGAAGAAATGATTTAAGACGCTTCAGCGAACGATTAATGTCACAACCTGTCCGACGAATTACCGCATTATTAAGGTGGAGACTGTGACAACGAAGCAACTAGTTATTACTGTGCCTTCGCAGCCACGTCGACCACAAATTACTGTCGGAGCGGCTGCGGACTTGATGAGAAGACTCTGCTTAGCATTCCTGCCAGTTGCAACGGCCAAGCAGGCGTCAAAGAGTCTTGTAAGGAGGCTCTGCTTATTCTTAGAAAAGGCTAGCAGTCCAGCAGTTGTGAAGGAAGAAGAACGAAAGAAAAATCTCTACTATTTTTATACAAATGCACAAACATTTCATAACTTGTAAGTTGTAATTTTAATGCACTAAATGGATATACCTGTTAGTCATTCATAGAGCGTATTTGGAGACAAAACGAGAGAACTGTTAGTCTTTTTGACGAGTCTACGACCAGCCCATATTATTTCCAGTGTATATTTGATATCAAAATATAAAACTCAATCAGCAAATTAGCATCAGAGTATACTAATGCAAGAACGCGCATATTCTTTTACATGATTATGCCACGAACAGCGGAGTCCTGGAGTCGACGGATTTTTCTGTCGAAGCGAAAACACGACACCGATCAACTTTCTTCACGGAATTCATGATAAAAACGCGTTGCCGTGTTCTCCTGATGCACTGATATTTGAGCCTTTCACGCATAAGCCGACAAATTTACCGCAAAACATATGTAACAACCGCAGCCGAAATGCGAAACGCCACCTGTTGGCATGAATTTCAGCTGTAATTTGAAGTTCAATCTTATCTTCGCGCATTGAACGAGGTTAGTCGTCCGTTGAAGTCCAGGGAACATAACCTCACTTAAGTCATGCAGATATCAAATGTAAATAGATCTGCCTATCAGTCAAATCTATAAAAGTGTGTGTAGATATGCATAAGTGTTCATAAAATCATCGACAAATCACATCCACTGTAAAAAAACTCAATACATTAAGAGGTGAAAGTCAAAACTCAAAAACAGTAAATGCACAGAATATGTTAATTATTCTGGCAGGTTCATTCCATTTAATGCTGTGAAGTCATATCTGCTTCGGACAACTGCATGACACAAAATAATCTCGTCTTCTTGTCGTAAAATAAACTGGTCATAATGCAGGTTTTATGCGTCAGGAGAAAGTTTGGAAATTTGCATCCTATGACAACAACATGCAGACTTGGCGATGACAGAAGAAGTCACGTTCAGCCAGAGTTATCTGCCTATCAAGAACCGTGCCATCATGCACGACTAACCTTGCTTTCGAGATTGGAATTTTTCTTACCTGACCAATGTTTGTCTCCTATCACCGTCGTACTTTTTACTTGCGCAGAAGACTGATCAAGTAAAAAATGACGATGATAGAGTAGACTACTTCCAGAAACACCATCACCCATACTCTCTGCAGAAACCTTGGATGCATTTCGAACATCGGATGCTGAGTAATACTGGTGGAGTTAACCCTGAACTGCTCGATTTAACTTCGGACTCGACCTATGTTAGTAAGCAACCTGTAGTGATGATCAGTGCCACTTCTCTTTTAGCTAACCTAAGACAACCTCTTGCATTGCATCTCGTACATTTTTGATGCGCCATCATGTAATTTAATGCAACATCATATAATTCTCTATGCATTACAAGTATTATATGTAATGTTAAGTAATATATGAAGCGAAGTTAAATGATGCAGTCAGAGTTGTCTGTGGGTAATTTTAAGGATTCGACCCGACTCATCACACAAATGAACTCAGCCTGACTCGACTATACATTACCATAGAAATTCGACCCACTAATTTACAAGAGATATAGATGAGTCATCGGGTTGATGACTTGCTTAAGCACGTGCTGATCACAAGTTCGCGGTTAAATCAAATTTGAAAATATAAATAACTAAATAAGACTTATGCTAAATTACATTACATCGTAGTGGTTTTCAAAAACTAAATAAAAACAAGGACCTTGATAACAGTTTTGTAATAAAGCAAATATAGAATTGTATGCAGACTTACTGCATATTAAAACCACGCCTTTTGAGCTGGTGACAAGATTTCTGGAAATTTGGACACGACGTCATATAGATGGGTCATCGGGTTGTTGACTTGTTTAACCACGTGCTGATCACAAGCTTGCGGTTACTTGATGCCTCTATCTGTCATGTATCGAGTGCCTGCGGGGGTTGGTACGACGTCGGCTGGCGCGCAGTTTATTACGAAGGCGCCCTCGCGGGAGATGTCGAGCTTGGATTGCGATGAGTCATGGACGAATTGGTCTATCGTCGTGGTGGAAACATCCTACAAAAAGCAGTCGCAAATGTACTGTGAGGAGGAGGACGAAAGTTTTGATAGCGGGAGTCTGTCATGTGTTTAGTTGATAGCTTGAGTTACAAATGTGGTCGATTGATTTGTGTGTTTAGATACTATCGACGTGTGAAGTACTTTTGTAACTGAACTGCTCAGTTAATTAGTCATGCATACGAAAATCAGACTGTGTCTTTTCTCGAGTTAAAATTTCGCTGCAAATTGGGTAAGTCGACAGTTCGAAGCCCGATCGATTGACAACTTCGGAAGTTCGTCGACAGTTGGTATGTATGTATGTATATAATATACGTATGTATGTATGCATGGATGTAATAGTATGTCTGTTTCTATGAATGTATGTATGTACATATATTTGCAGACATCATTTTGACTATCATTGAAACTTTCGTAGGTTCTGACACACGTATGCCTCTGTTTCTGCTGCAATTCATGCGCTCAGCGGTAGAAGAGAACAAGGGCTGAGGCGCATTGGCCGATCGCTCATCGTTGCACGCGGCTGACCGAGCGGGGTAAATCATCTGTCGACTCCGATATAAAACCTGACGATTCGGAAGGCCAAGTTCTTTCGGCGACATAATCCTTATGATCGGCAGCCGATTGTGTTAAGCGCTAGTGGAGAAAGAAAGTCACCGAAATTCGCGACATCATGATGAAACGGAGAGCGAACCCCGTCTTTATCTTATTTCTTGTAGCGGCAATTACAGGTAGGAAACGATGCTCAATTCGATTAAGATTAAGTTACAGCAATTACACTCATACTACAACCATACCGTAGCTACATTGCACGAACCCGTTGTTCTGTATGTAATCCTACCACTGTAGCGGTGTTATCATAATGCATGGGATACCAAACGATGCAAGACTAGAAGACAAGCCGTAGTACAATTTCACTTGTTAGGAGAAGACCCAGGAGGCAAAAGAGACCAGGCTTCGTGGGTGAGATAATTAAAAGAAACATTTCAGTACATATAAAGCTTCCTAATAAGCCAGCGAGAAGGTCTGGGAGCCTTTGGTGGACAAATCTTCCTGTTTCGAGGCAGAGGAAGTGTAAAAGAATGCGCATACCACTTAAACAATACAATACAATGCAATACAATTGGAAAACAATAAAGAAGAGAACCGTTCTAAGGAAGTATCGCCCTTTAATAAAGCCTCAAAGTACACCACGGATGTTAGTTCTTTGGCAGATTATTTGCACGTGATTTCTTTATGATCTACACGAAGCCTGTCCGCATTAAACATAGGGGCCTACACTAAAGATAAATACAATGCATAGGATGGCGCATGATTTGCACGTGATTTCTGCATGGAGTTTGCCAGCATAAAACAGATACGCCCAGATACAGGAAGCCAGTCCAAAGAACGAAATGCAGGTGTGGTACTTGAGCAGTCTGTGAGGTCTTACGCTGCCTACAAGCCATTGCGACGAAGTAAAATCGTCAATTTATTGTCTTTAAGAGTGGACTAAGACCAATGCGGACACAGTCATGTGTGACTTTCTGAGGCGACGAAAGAAGAGGTTGGACATCGAGTTGAAGAATTAGAATAGCCGCCTCAACAGGTAGCATTACTAAATTGCTAAATTACTTTTTCGTAAGATCAAGAACTTGTGTTCATACCTGAACTATCAGATGCCACAAGCCTATAACGATTTTGCAACATTGTGTGTGTGTCTGTGTGTGTGTGGTTCTTTTGTAGGAATAAATTATATATGAAAGCTAGATTCTATGTGTACACTTCATGGAATACGGTCCAGTAGCCTGACTACCATTCCACCGACGCTCTATCACATTCAGATGTAGAGAGGTTATTTTCTTCGACTTCCACCTCTACGCGCCTGAAGACTGTACTGTTCAACAGTGATTTTACTTTTTCGGGTCGGAGGCACCTGTATTGAGTTTATCCTCTAAGGGGCGCTTTATAAATCTCAAATTATAATTACGATTACAATTACAATTACGTGCCCGATGCTTGAAATTCTGCCCATATTCCAGTTCGAATATGACCATGACACGTGCCTCAAAACCTAAATTGGCTCAGATTTCTCTCCTAACCTCTTAACCTCTAACCTCTTTTCCTCTAACCTAATGAGGGGCCTGACTACGCCCAATTCCCTACTTCAATATGCAAATTGGTTAGATCTTGTGCACCAACCGTTGGTTAATACTGTTTACCAGTCTTTTCGCTTTATACTGATGAGCCAGTGGCTATACATGTAACTGTCTTTCGATAAACAGCATCTTATCAGTAATTCTCGATAGCAGCAGACATGAATGAAACTAAAAAGCCCACAGATTTAAGTTGGCTGACAATAAAACTCCAAAAGGTGCCCTATATATATATATATATATATATATATATATATATATATATATATATATATATATATATATATATATATATATATATATATATATATATATATATATATATATATATATATATATATATATATATATATATATATATATATATATATATATATATATATAATATATATATATATATATATATATATATATATATATATATATATATATATATATATATATATATATATATATATATATATATATATATATATAGTCAGACGGTCGTTGTGTGCTTTACGAGAGCGAGAAAAAGCTGGATGTAAGCCCTATTTGGTGCTCTTTGATGCCATACAAGTAGCACACGAGTGGGTCTCTTACCATGCATAATATAATGAGTATGTAGATGTTGTTAATTAGAAATACATCCCCTGCATATAGTGCATAGTTTAACGATGCCTTCATGAAGAGCCACCTTGTTAAACATTTTTAACTCTTTAGAAACGCTGGTCTCTCGCAACATCTACGTCGCATTATCCATCTGAAAACTGAAAGGTCATAGAAATGTCTGTCTTTGAGAAGTCGTTCGTGACTTCGCGATTATTAGCTGTTATTATTAGCCCCTCCTTAGATTAATTACCTTGTTATGTAACGTGGGCCATGTGTATGCATTATCCAATATCTTCATTAACTCATAGAAACTGATGCCATTCACAAAGCATGATAAGAGCTTAAATTGCTATTTCTTGTAACTGGGATTTTTCTTCCTCGCCTCCTCTCCATACATCGCCATTTTTATCATTAGTAGTATTAGTATTAATAATACTATTATGAGAATTTTGAAACACTGGCATGTAACGCTAAAGCTTTGAACGATGGAGTTCCAAATGACAAAATAACGTAAAGTAAGGTATTCACTCTTTTGGTGCATGGCTTAATAAACATCGGCTCTCAGAGGCGAATCGTCTTGGGTTGCAAGAATACTCCACATTCAGACATCAGGATAGCATTACTCTTTTCTGGTTGGTCAATTAGGCCAGCAACCTTTGTTATTCTTCAGGCGACGCATCTGAATTCGATGCCACAAAGCAGCAGGTGAAGGCCAACGCATTAGCAGTTTGCCACATTTGCTCCTTAAAATGAGTTCCCCTCGGAGTCAGTTCGTTCACTTAATGTTCCTTCAACAGGCATTGAAACACACATTGGATATCTCATACCTTCTTGTGTAGCCACGTAGCCAATTAAACGTCAGCACCTTGACTAAGGCTTTCCGTACCATTAGGGCGACTGCTAGGTCAACATCCGTCTGGTTTATGTTTCCGAACCACTGGTGAATTCGACGAAGTCCACAGGGAGCTCGTAAAGTCGGCTGTTTAAACTAAATGTTACTAGAAGTCGCGTTCGACAAATTCTGTTCCCCAAACTGTAGACCTGTCGAATGCACTTTTTTAGACACGCTTCACCTCCTATCATTCCCAGATTTCACTAATGACAAACTGAAACAAATCAAAGATACAAGCGAAATTAAAGTGATTCGATTTAAATGGAACTGGCTGTTTTAAAAATCTTAAATTTGAGAGACCTGTAAAGGTTTTAATTTATACTTACCATTCACTATAATACATCGCATTGTACTACATAGTATTGCACAACACTGCATCATATTATATCCAACACTACTCTACAATTCCATAGAATACAATGCATTACATCACTACATTGTAAATTATGGGCTAGTGTTCATGGGCTAGTGTTCACTTGAAACGGTCACGACGATTAGATTGACAAAAAGATGACGTTGCATCCAGGGTAAGGAATTCAGTTCTCCTGCATGGGTCTAAGAAACGAGCTGACATACATAATGGCAATCAAGGACTGCAATGGTCGTGTAGGTGTATATTAAAGGCGACTTGCTTATAAGCATAAGAAAAAACGAATCCTGACCTACTTAGAAATATGAAACCCCTCAACCGATTGACTTGAAATATTTTTGATCGGAGTGATTGGATCCGCAAGATCTTTCTTAACACCAAACTGCATATATACATACACACATAAATACATGACATACATGCATATATACATACAGTACATACATACATACATGCACACATATTTATCTACATGCAAACATGCATACATATATACATGCACCCATATACATTACACACATACAATTATATTTATCTGAATACTTGCACCTCTGTTGAGTTTATCCCCAGAGTCGCTTTATAAATCTCAAATTACAATTACGACGGCGCGGAACCAACAGGTCTCCACGCATTGAAAAGTGTGGCGTTCGTCGACTAGGCTGGCTTGATTTAGGGTCACAGAGCCCCTGGTGCATTCTGGGTCACACCAACCATCGATGTTCTGCCGAAGAGAAAGCTCTTGAATATACAGGGGCTGTAATTCTATCTCCAACCTGGAGCCATTGCAGTGTATCTAGCATGCAGTTTGAAAAATGCGAGTTTTTATCATGTTGGCCACGACCCGGGCAGAACAGTTAAAAACGGATTGAAGCTGGCGAATTCGAAACTTAGGCATGCCTCTGAGAGAATAGAGTTGCAATAGTTCAGGCGTGTTATGATGCAGAAATGATCTAAGGTCGAAGAGGCATCATGCAATAAATTCCATTCCGCCAAATGACCCTCATCTGGGATCTGGTGCACTTGGTAAAAGCAGGACCTGCAGAGAGTGAGAGAGAGAGAGAGAGAGAGAGAGAAAGAGAGAGAAAGACAGATAGGGAGAAAGAGAGTTGACTTGATCCACCATCGATGGATCGTCATTTATGAGTATGCCAAGAACCCTGAAATTTTGTGGTTCTCAGCCTGGTATAATGTCTCCGCTATCGTCCCATCTCTGCGCTTGCCTGTCATATGTCTAGTCAATCTACCGTGTCTTTGACAGATTCCACTTCAGCTGATTTGAGTACATCCCGGTTTTTACTTCGGTCACAATTACTTGTATCGTATCGTTGTGCAAATTCTAGGGTGAGTCCGGTCGAAAAGCCAAGAAGGGAATCCCAAAAGACACATACATACATTACAGTCAAATTCACTATCTTCACTCTGCACTGTCTCCCGAGGCTTATCTCTACTCGATCAGTTCTTCTGAATGTCTTAATCCGACTACCTCGTGGACACTAACAGATCTGGAACACCCTTCCGGCAAACGTTCACTCTGCAAAGTCTGTTTTAGCTTTCAGATCTTGAATAAAAACTTGTCTCTTTCTTTAGGCTGTTTCTGTGTCTTCTGGAATTACCTTCTTCGCTTTTCGACCCGACTCACCGTGAAATTTGGCTTGCATAACGAATTTGCTTAGTAGCGGCCATCGACTGATGCCTCGAGCATTATTATATTGGCGCTATAGAAATTATCTGATTAATATTATTATTATTATTATTATTATGCACATGTCTTTGTTAACGTGCACGTACGCATGCAACAGGTTAAATATGTAAGCAGGATTGTTTCTTTTACACATTATTACTTTACACTTTATCTGGTATGACACAATTGTGTAAATAATAATTGGTTTTATTGTGCCAACAGTTGCGTCAAGCTTAAGAACATACGACGAAGATGTCGATGATGAAATAAAGTAAGTATTTTCTTTCAAAACCGAATTTATCCTAGAGTGTCTTTATAGCATTATTTATATTTAAAATTATTAATTAATATTTCCAAAGACGTCTGAAGCACACCTCTAAAGTACAGAAATTGTATACAGACAGCTCAGAATCACAGGCGATGTAATCTTTGCTGCTATGCATCGCATCTCCTTTGATGAAGAGATGCGATGAATTGCAACAACAGTTAAAGACTCAGGCTGTGGGGCACGGTTACAGCGCTTGGCTTGTGATGCTGGGAGTACGTGTTCTAGCCTCCCTCAGACGGTTACTGATCACGGACCTTGAGCAATTCCTTCACTCACAATTGCTCAGCGCCATCGAGCGGTGCTTAGTAAATAGACAGAGGCGCTCAATCAATGCAGAAATAATACGTAAAGACGCAGTTGCGTATATGGTCCTTAAGAATTGCTGATACATACTTGCAAAACAAATGAAAGTTTTTTTATATAGCACTTGCGAAGCAGATCATAATATAAATACAAAACAATGGGTAAAGAAGGCGTCAAGTCATAAAGTTAAAAAAAACTCCAAGCTGATTTCCACAGAACCAAAGGCGAAGCGCATATAAAGTAAGAGAAGAAAAGAGCTCATATGATGTTGCAATGATAAGTCTATCGAGATTAAAACAACAGAGGGTGAATAATAAAGGTGATGAATAAAACCAAACGGAAACTAGGAGATTGGTTGGAGTTAGTTAAAAATTTGCAGACATATTTCCTGGAATACTTTAGAAATGCGAGCTTATACGCTCATCTGAATTCTTTCTGTGATTATTTTGTTAAATATTACATAAAGGCTGGGCTTCAAGTTGCTATGTGAATTTGCCTTATATAGACGTTTGTTAAACATTTACAAAGATATTTGTCAAAATCAAAACATAAAGCACAGGACTGACACTTGGCAACATTTTGCAACAGGTGCATCGCTGGCTAACCCTGGATGTTGGCATAATATGACGTGCCTGTTCAATGTGATATTATACATCTTTTAAACACGCTTACTATGCCTCAGACTAAGCCTTAGGACTACAGCGACTAAACCAGTCATTCGTTTATCATGGCTGGTTTTTAGCGACTAAACCAGTCATTCGTTTATCATAGCTGGTTTTTAGCGACTAAACCAGTCATTCGTTTATCATGGCTGGTTTTTAGCGACTAAACCAGTCATTCGTTTATCATGGCTGGTTTTTAGCGACTAAACCAGTCATTCGTTTATCATGGCTGGTTTCTAATCTGCTGGGCCAGAGTTTCTTTGAAATGACAGGCTCATGTTGTTTAGCGCTTTACCGTTCTATTATTTGCTAACAAAACACTCATGTGATATCTTGATGTGTGCTCATTTTCATTGCACTCCGACTTTGAAATGTCTTCCATACCTGATCTGATACCTGAGTCTCACGAATCATGTAAACTTATGCGCTAACAGTTCTCGACGCTTTATAAGTGTTCCACGAATCTCCTGCAACACAACAACCAGGTTCACCGTCGCCATTTTGTCTCACTTGCCACAAGAAGAATTTAAGTTGCGTTTTTATATATGACGATTTCATAGAAAGATACTTAATAAACGTCAGATATGCCAGACATATATAAAATATGTTTGCAAACAATTATATTAATATAATAGCCCGTTGTATTTTGTGTGCTCTAATATCATCTAATCTAAAATTTATTTAGCGCCGTTATCATAATGCCAAAGTCATCAGTCGATGGTTTCTTCAAGTGACATAGCAATCAAATCATAAACCATTTGAGAATCCAGGTCAAATTTCGATAGGTCAGAGAAACCAGAGGCCAGGCTGTGCATAGTGTGCATGGCACTTTTTTACAAGTTATGATTTTTGACGAAGCCTTCTCTTTAATCATATTTTTGTAGGATATATGTTTATCTTACTCGCAGCATGATTTGACACGCGCTTGATTTGGCAAGAACCAGATATGGGTGAAAATATACTGTGAACTTTACAACGACATTTTCAGAATTTCCGCAAGAAATTCTGATTGGTCTGCTTAGTTAGTCGCAATAAACGCGTCTAGATGAGATTCTGGTTCACAGCAGTGTGCTTGCTTTTTCAGCTACACTGCTTTTGTTGCCGCTATGACCACAAACACCTACGATTCCTCACTCAGCTGATGGACTTATGGCTTTCTAACAGATACGTCACGTATTTTCTTACTTACTTATCTATTTCTCAATCTTTGCACGTCTATATGTTTCTTGGTCGACTTACCTAGTCAACTTCTGCTACCTTAAAATGCCTTACAGCATATGTCAACTACGTCGCTTAGCCCATGTTGAACCAATTCTGCGAACAGTTTTTCGTATAATTGCTCTGTTTAGGACATGATCGTGTGGAAAACTGCTTAGGTAGAGACTGAACATAGAGCTCTTTAAGAAATGCACTGAAATGCATTATCTTGTAAACTGTGAAGGAGATTATGAACAGGACCTCCCGTTCGATAGAGAGACTTATTGTGGACAACAAATTCTGCTGTTTCGGTGGCATGATATTGACGGTAGATAGAATTGATAGACATACAGTATTGAACCGGATAAAGGTTAAGGGTTCAAGCCATCATCCATAACCTTATCTACGATTTTAAAAAGGTGAGAATAGAATTTGGGCAATAGTTATAAAAAAGATTTAAGAGTTGAATGAAAGAGAAATCTTGATAAGAGATTAATTTAAGGCACTTGCAAAACTTTGATGAAAGCAGTCTTCAGCAGCCCAGATGTTGTCTGTGGACTATGGAGCATACATCGAAAACAAATTTCTAATATTACATTACAACCACATAAATAGAGTTTTGGACCAAGCGATTAAAAACCGTAGCATTACTGCATACGTTCGGTCGACATGTCACTTAAAAACATATGCCATCAGTAAAAGTAGCAAGAATGCAAATCAGAAAAACGCCTGTTCACCTTTCGGTAAGGTGTATTATTGTGTTGAAGATAATTGTAATAAAAATGACAATCCCTTGACTTTACTTAATTAGACTCCTTTTCAAAGGTTGATATATATACATAGAATTTCAAAAAAATTTATTTTTATTTCTTCTTTGTACATGCGTGACATGTAGGCATACATGGTTGGGCGTTGTGGGTTGACATTCGAAAACAGGGGCTGCCGACTGAAAGGACTGTGTGCAGAGATAATGTCTTGCATGCATTTACGTCTGTGATCCTTAGCCAGTTTCGTTTATTAGGGAATTCTGCTTCCTGTTATGGTTACTAGAAAAAGATTGTGCATAACACCATCTACGACGACCTCTGAAGCAAAACCTATTATTGCCGAAGTCACGTTAGTGACCGTACCACATTGGTGTAGGCCTACACTGAAAGGGTGGCGTTATTTCTTAAAATATTGACGAATTGGGGACTAAAACTGCATTGACATCATTAGGCCTACTTCCGAGATCGTAAATATGTTGTTGCATCGTTTCTTTGGTTATTTCGTCGTTGCACGGCTGTCGTGTCTACGCTTTAGTCAAAGATTTCTTCAAGTCCATAACAATACCACAGTGAACTACAGTTTGCAACTGATCAGGCGGGACATATCCAGTCAGAACTTTTATCTGTTTGTCATATTAACAACAGAAACAACAATGATAATAATAATAATAATAATAATAATAATAATAATAGTAATAATAATAACAATAATAATAATAGTAATAATAATAATAACAAGAGAACTTCTATAGCGCCAATGTAATAATGCGAAAGGCATTAGTCGATGGTTGATATTAAGCAAAATCGTTGTGCAAGCCAAATTCTAGGGCAAATCCGCTGAATAGCCAAGAGAAAACCCGAGAAGGCACGGAAACAGCCTACGGAGGAAATAAGTCCAAGAAGAGGCGAGTTTTTATTTAAGAACTGAAGGCCAAAACAGACTTTGCCGAGCGATTGTTTGCCGGAGGAGATTTTCAGAGCCTAGGGCCTGCAACAGAAAAGGCAAGCCCGCCGAGAGCTGTCCTTGTCTACGGAATAGTCAGATTAAGACATTCAGAAGACCTGATCAGGTAGAGACAAGTCTTGGGAGTCAGTACAGAACGAAGATACTAAGGTTGGGTGAAATGTAGCGTCTTGTATACGATTACCCCGATCCTGAAAATTATTCGCATTTCTATGCTCTCTGCAACAGTCATAACTTTACTATTCGAGTAAACTCAACAACTAACACTAAGACATCAAGGATCTCTATTGCTTAAGAATAGCAAAACAACACTTTCATTTACCTTACAGAACTCAGATGGCATGCTCATAATTACAGAATAGCATTACGTTACACGGTCTATAATGCCAGTTCTCATTTGAAAGGTAGTAAATAATTATCCGGTAACATAGCTGAGTATAATATAACATAGCACTAGAGTAAATAACACGGTTTTATACAGCGAGCGTATGGCCTCGACCCTGCTCATTTTGCAATCAATTGATCCGGTGAGATCCTTCACCACCGCTGCCCGTTTGAATGGGAGCCACGTCATCTAAGGTCCCCGTAACAAAACATAACTTTTCTGTCCAAATTTTGGACCACAAACCTTTCCCTCGATAGGTTCATCCTGGACCGCGATTGACATGAATTCGAGAAGAGGAAAGACGGAGACAAAGGCGTGACAGATACTGCGGTTGACCCCCACATGAGCAACAGCCATTCACGAGCGATCACCGAAGCTTTCTGTTTTCAAACAGGTGACCGAGCATAAAGCCGATTAAACCCGTGCTTTAAGGTTAAGCTCGTGTCTCGGCCGTTCGTTTTCCTTTTCGCCGAAGACATATGCATCAGATAAGTCGTCTCTTGTATCGCCGAAAGGCTCAAATAAGTCGATTTACTGTACGCTGCATGGAGTGTATTGCGAAAGACGTTATCGTATTCCGGCGCTAGAAAAATGCGCCGATCTACAAAGTCAGTTATTCTTGTATATGCGTCTCATTACGCATTAGGCCGTTAAGCCCCGCAGGATTTAAAAAACTCTGGACCGTTATTTGGTTTTTGTACTTGAAGTTAAAATTAGATTCTGCAGGGAATTAAATGCATTAAACGTTATTCAAACAGAAACGTATCGCTTGCTCCAGAAGACTAGATTCGTAAGACTCGGCTAATGGTGCTTTTCTCCAAGTACATCGCAAGTCGATTGTTCTCTTCTTTGGCCATGCAGATCGCACACACACCGAAGCTGGCCACTTGATTTTCTGCGTTTTTATAGGCAATTCATTTGGGAGAGGGGTCGCCTGCTTTTGCGATGCCATGAACATAACGAAATCTTGATCAGCATGTCATGACCTTTATGCTGCAAACAGCTTCAGGCCAAAACACTGGCAACAACCATATGAGACTGAATGCTTAGCAACCAACGGACCTAAATAGACAATTATTCATATTTAGTATTATGTGTGTATATATAGTATAATTATTTTGATTTAGATAGGCGAGAGACATACATGCGCGTTGTTCATTTATTAAACTCCATGAAAACGACGTTCTTCGTATGTACACATTTTATGTCCCACATTGTGGCATCGCACCTACTGCAGCTTTAAATTCATGGCTTAAGGCGATTATAATTACAACCTACCTTAAAATTTTATAGTGTAACATTAAGCTAAATATCACACTGCATCGGGAATTGCCGATGAGCGATTAACGATCGAGCGTAATCGTCTAAGATAATCGTCTAAGACAGGAATAAACTGTCGAAAAGGATGCAATTTTGAGCTATACCTATGTTCTTCTTTTGTCGGCTGACCATAAACAGCCGGATGCTTCAGCTCTGCATTTATTTCCGACTTTATCATCGTTTATAGTCCTTGAGCGGTACTATAATTCTAAGTTTTCGTATTAGCACAACAGTAAACATCAGAACAATCTTACTTCTGGATTACTCACTTACATGTGGAAAGAGAAACAACGAGTTCTCTTGTAAAATGCTGAGTATGGTATTGAAAAGCGAGTGATGTAGAGAGGGACTTGGAATTGATTATGCATCAGTTTGCAAAAAACCTTCAAGGCAATGTACTGAAGTATCTAAAATGTTAACTCAGCCTTAGATCTGATCAAGAGGACAACTGTTAGTAGATACAACAGTATCATACTGAGGTTGTACAGATCACTGGTGAGTCAACAGTTGGAATATTCTATCCAAGTATGAAATCCATATCTAACATATGTCACAGAACAACTGGAGAAAGTGCAGAGCAGAGCTATCAAAATGACTGGGGTTTACCGGGATCTGAGCTATGAAGAAAGGTTGAAGAGATTAGGGCTAAGAACGATGAAGAGAAGGAGGCGCAGAGGAGACTTAACTGAAGCTTGTAAGATTACCATTGGAAAAGAAACAGTACAGTGGGGAGAGTTTCTTTGAAATAGCACTAAACAAACGACTCGAGGTCATAGGTGTATATTAAGACATATATATATACATATATATATATATATAATTTATGAAACTGAAAGGAACATTCAATTGCGGCAGCTCCTCTAGTAGTTCAAAATGATATTGTAAGTTAAGAGGCTTAAGTATAGACCTGAGTGACAATAAAGTACTGTCAGATCGGATAGAGCTGTGCAGGGAATTCCAAACTTAGGGTCAGCTACTAATCTCTGACGAAATCCAACAATATCGTGTGTAGGCCTACCCATTACTATACCTTGGATACCTGCAGGATCAGAGGCCATTCATCTTTTTCTGATTGATATTCTCGGTCAGTGTCCTAATTTCAAGTAGTTTCAGTTTCATTCGTAACTGGTATCTCTAAGGCTTTCTTGATGAGAACGAATAGAATTCAGAACTGTTTGACCAGAGCCAGGGCTGCCAATCCATCCAGTTTTCTCGGGTGTCACCTGCAACCAGCCTTTGCCTCCCGTCTCCCGATATACATTATCAGGGAGACAGAAATCTCCCGTTTTCTGCCTTTTCTGAGTATTTTTACAACTTTGTTATAATTGTAAATTGAAAAGACGAAGTTCATAAGAGTTCTTCAGTACATTATTTTGTCGTATTTTCCTCTTATCTGAAGGTAAACGACTCGAAGCAAGTAGGCTATTCCCATATCGGCTTCATGTGTCGCACAATTATTTATACGTGGGTTTATATGGAGGACATTAGAAGCCCACATGGGAATATTCTCGTACAGCCTCCATATGTCCTGCATACGACGTTACTGTTGGAGCAGCTGTGGACAAAAGACAGGGATCCCCAAGATCTGAGTCAGTGAAAGCCGAACTGAAAGTCATTAATAATTTCCAGGTATCCTATGCATTGGGAATTTCATCTAGGTCTACATCTCCTGAAAGCTCCGAAAATGTTGCAAGTAGTGTAGTCTGCCGGACGGCATGAAAAATAACTTTAAAAGCAAACAAAAGTAGAGCTGAATATGATAAATCTTTATTAAATATGCAAATTAGACGGGTCTGGATAAATTAATCATAACTATATAGCCTTATTACAGCTTGGTTAGAAAATGCAGAAATAACCTTCACGGAACAACAAACCTTATAGAGTTTTACTAACTACAGTCTAATTCAAATTAAATGTATTTCCCAGTTTAATAGACTTATAAATTTCAAAAACATGAACAAGCTTATTGTTTTACAAGTCAGCGAACATTTGTAGAAGTAATTAAGTTTTGATCAGTACAGTTGCGACGCCTTTCAGTTCTCCTGCTATACTTTCCGGATATGAAGCCATACAAACTACACAGTTGACTATAGGCCTATTCACTGAGTTCGCAGAAGGGCTATAGATGGCGCTGCAGTATCTAATCGCTATCAATATACATATATTTATGTGTGTAACCTATTATTTCTAGCTAAAAGTCATTATCTTGTGGAAGGACAAACTCATCAGGTAGACTGAATTAACTGCATTGCTTTATCCATATGCAATATTCTCCGTTTCATGCTCCCTTGTATATATGCATACAACGTGTCAGCAAGAAGCAATGCAAGTGAAGAACAGTTTTTCAACTGGCGAATGTTAGATTCACATTCTCACATTCGCTCTAGTGTATTAATCAATATAGATGTTGTTAGTTTCATTTGCAGTTTAAAACTATGCTGATCAGTTTAAATTTAAACAAACGAATCAAAAATGTAGTAGCGTTGCAGGTTCGTTACCTAACTATAAGAATTGCTTAATGCGATTCCTCGATTTCCGCAGATTCGAGTTGTAGAAAGGTTGCTGAACTGTGTTTCAGCCGAGGAATCAGCCGACCACTTTGATCTCTAACAGCTTCTGTGTGTTGTCTTATAAGTATACATCAACTCTGCGTTTATAATTTTTAACTGTAATTGTATACATAAATTTCCTTAGCTCCTCTTCATTGGAGACTCGTTAGAGCCGCTTCCGACCTAACAGCACAAAACCACAATGAAAAACAAAATGGTTTTCACATGGGCTTTCGGGAAATATAAAATGTATTCCGTAGAGTCGCTGCCCGCCAAAACTGATGTAAAACCGTCAATTTTACAGAGGCCGGTTTTATACACCTAAGAGCAAACTTACAGAGATGGAAAGTATACACATATATATGTGTGTGTGGTGCGTGTAGGTGTGTGTGTGTGTGTGTGTGTGTGTGTACTTACCCACGTGCCCACATAACAAGCACATAAAGGCTCAAGCACAGACAAGCTTACAGGTACACATGTACGTACTATGCCTATGCAAAGGTCTACTCGACTTATGGTGGGCATAATTACAGGCATACATGTGTGTACTATGCCTATGCTAAGGTCTACGTGACTTATGATGCTCTAACATCTATAGAGGGATCCTGATTTTTTGAGCATTCTCTATGTAAACCGTTTAGGAAAACTGTTTCGTGCAGCGTTGAACCTATTAGTCGGAAATGGATTGGCCCAACGTTCTGTTAACGATTTAAAAAGCTGTTGACCTCCTCGGTCTGCTACTGGACTCATATGTCGTGTAAATGGCAATCCTCAATTACTCTTGTTACACGATTACACGTCACCTGTTACCAGCGCGCAGCTTCAAACGTCGTTCAATCGTCCTAGCTACCTGTATAGGACAGACGGACGGACAGACGGACGGACGGACTGAAGGACGACGCACCAACGGATGAGTGTGCATGCATGTCCTACGCATGTCCGTCGTTCATGGTGTCTGCTTCGGCGTAGGCTATTTACTTTTATGTACACGAATACATGCGGTGCGGTTATTCCCGTCTGAAATCTATCATAGTATTATTAGGAAATGCCAGTTTGTAGCGGAATTGTGCCCTTTAAGTTGACCTATTGAGCACGAGCATCAGCTGTAAAACTTAACATGTTAATAAGTAGTTCCATGGTAGTTGGGGATTCAGCAAATGACTTTGAATTCTGAAATTCCTTTTTGACATTATGAACTTCCTTAGTTTCACTCTAATAATAAAAAGCTTCCCTATTTCATACTGCGACTACCGATCAGTAATGATTGAACGACCGAATGAATGGATGAATGAATGTATGTATGTTTGTGTGTATGTATATATGTATGTATGTATGGTAGATATATGTATATATGCTGATAGGTAGGTATGTACGTGGGTATACGTGTATGCATATGTGTACTTACCTACGCACGTACATTAAAAGCACATAAAGGCACAAGCACAGACAAGCATACGCTTGCATACGTATGCATACGAGACCGCATCACTCGCAAATGCAGTGAAGTTAAGGAAATAATAACACTGCACTTTTTATGTTGCATGATTCCCTATTACTCTTGCTGTGTTCTCGGCATCTTCGAACATATCTACCCATTCAAAGGGTTCATTTGATATGAAGCAGCTTACTCATTGGCCTTTCGAGAGCATTATCAGGTTTTACTTAGCGCTATATAACAATGCCAACAAACATGGGCGAAATTTGCTTTTTTCTCTCAGCAGGCATCAGTTCTTTCCTTAAAGATGTTTTTTTTTGTTTGCCTTACATTGTTAGAGCCTTGCGTTCCCATTACTCTCAGATTCGCTTTGCTTTTCTCATATCTCTTTTCAATTAGAAAGTCAGCACCGCTTCTGGTTCTCCGTTCGGCTGCCTGTAGAGCGCTTTTTTAAAATACTTCTCGCCCATTGCACCTGAATTTTTCTGCGTTCACTTAATTTATTAGAATAAATCTTTACCGGTATTGAACAACTGCTATGATCTAAGCAAACGCTGAAATCCACAGCAACTCGTTTGAAGACCGAAAAGAACATCTGTATTTAATGTAAGAATGGATGTAGTCTTGCGCTGTATAAAAGTAAGCAAGTCAGTAAATAAGTAAGTAAGCAAGCATATGATGCATTTGTTACATATGTCATATGTCCATCGGCTGAGCATGGAGTCGTAGGCGTGAACACACACAAACAATGAAACACATTACACAGCAAACAAGTGAAGAACATCAGCATGTCAACAACATCCTTGTGACATTTGAATTGTTTAGCTGCTGTAAGTTCGACAACCGTTAGGAGGAGTCATATATATAATGTATATATAATGGAGACTTAAATATGACATTGCATAGTAGCTTAGACAGAGTCTTCAATGACCACCTGACTCAAATAGCCTGCTCCATTTGTCCAGTACAAATCATTGCACTGATGAATGCTCTATCGAGAAATGACTACAAATATCCTCGTCACGTGACTCTTTCGTGAAGGACGATTGCATTAGTAATTCTAAAATTGCCTATACCTTGATCTTGTTACAGTTTGATTTACACGAAATTAACTGCAGAATCCAGACGAGATAAATACAGCTTAAACTTCACAAATTAAAGACTCCTATAAACTTTTGTTAACACAAACCAACAGCATTCTCAAGAAGTGATTTAGACGTCTAGAAAAGTCTGACTGCGTAACTGATTTCAGGTTGGCCTATTAGCCAAAAGAAATCGATTGAATCGCCAAACTATTAGTCAAATAGCGCTAATGACTGTCTGGGTAAATCCATGAGAAAAGGTTGCAGTTTTCTTTACTAATATTATCATATAATGTATAAACTTCTATAGCGCCATTATTTTAATACGCAAGACATTAAAGAACATCAAAGGCAATTCAAATGCTTGTTCCTTCTACGTAAATCCGAATAGGTCTAAGCCATAATCTCAGTCCTTCGGACAAAGCTACTCGAAATATGCCGAAACTGGAAGAAAGACTATAGAGGCTAAGCATTCGAAATATCTGAACATTTATTCCAGTTATGAATGGCATCAGAGAACTCGCAGAGACAACAGAAACAAAAAGCAAATTCTGGAGCCTCGGAGCAGCAACCGAGACAGCCGAAGAACCCGGTACTGTCTTGATTTGAGGTAGAGTAAGAGTTAAATTGAGCGATCATCAAGGTAATTATTTATAGACCTGAGAAGTGTGCACAGATCAAAGGTAGGTTGGCCTATCAATATGCAGTGTTTTGTAAACTGTTTTGAGCTTAATTTTTTGTACCATTAGAAGCCAGTGCTTTGATTGCAATATGAGATACTGTGTTGGAACCGAGGGGTTTTTGTTATGGTCCTGGGATGGGAGTTCTGAAACACGGTCTGATAGAGACATGATGGAATCGAATACGATGCTCAAATTACTACGTGATAACCCAGTGCGAATGACAAGCGATCCGTTTAGGTTATTGGAAGCAAGCAAGCCTGTTGAAATCGTGTTACTGTGCAGCTTGTGGCTTGTGCTCAGAAGCAGTTCGGTTTTGTAAGAACTTAGAACAAGCCTTTTAATATTCTTTCATATCTAAAGAACCTTTCAACGAAGAAACTTTGAAACAGGTGAAAGGTCGTTGAGACGAACATATGAACTGGACAGAAGCGATTGTTGGTCTACTATTCATGGAACGATAACAGAATTAGCGCATAATCAAATGAAGAAAATAGGTGTTTGAACAGCCTTGAAGAAACGTTGATTACAATCAATAGTCCGTACGTAGTGATCTGTGTCTAACCTGATTTAGATCATTTACTAGTGATTATGATCTGGGAAAGTCTTGACTAAACATTAGACTGAAGAGGTGATGGCGTAACTGAATAGATGTGAGAGGATTATAAATAATCTGAAGATGTTGTGCAGAAAAGCAATCAAGGTAATTATAGCGATCGATGGTGATACAACGAGGGCTTTCGATCGACGTTGATGGTGTTGCTGGTGATCATAAGTTGAAAGAACAGAGGATTCTGAGAACAAAGGCATTGAATGATCTCGTGTATACAGGCTAAACATAAGTGGCAGTGAAGTATGTGTGGATGTATCTGAACATTTATATAGCACCTTTTAAGAACCTATAGAGGTGCTGAATAGATCGTTACGCCGTCTGGATCTAGTCGTCACTGTCCACCACCTGTCGTCGCGCGGGTTCCATAAATTGCCGTCTTTTCACCTACGCAGAAGACTGTTCGGCTTGGCTAGATTGTTTCAGGTCGTAGGTGGCAGGACTGTAAATTGGCGAATAAATCAAGTTAAGTCGTCATTTTAATCTAAGCACAAAGGCCGTACCAGCAGCGATCTATTTTTGAGCCTTTGAACGTTTCTATTTGTTAGACTGTGGTCTTTTGTTGCATTGTTGCAGCAGCAGCAGCCGTCGAAGAAACCTCTCCATTCAAGTTTGTTCTTTGGCCCTCAACCCACGCACTGTCAGTGGGAAAATCATACGGCGAGGGATAGGACTGGCCACCCCCCCCCCATATAAGATCTGAGTTTCTTGCTGTCCAATTGACAATTGGTTGTGGTGGTTTAGTTTACAATGACACATGCACATGCACAGACGAATTCGCAGGAAAAGCTGACATGAAATTAGCTTATAGGGGCTTGTCTATACTCTTTCCAGTCGATGTGTGATCAGACTCAAAGCGTTTTTATCTATTTGAAGCTCAGTTTTGCTACTGCCAGCCTTCAACCATTATGCTGTCTTTGTAGCTCTAATCTGCTCCTAAATAAGCTCATCGCTTAAGCCTGAGCTTGCAAGGTTGTCCCAAAATTTGTCCTCAAGGACTTGGTCCTAGTTTGAAAGATATTTTGGCTAAAGTTTGAACAACAACAGGAATCCCACAACATGGACGGACAGCGAAATGATATGATATGATATCCATTTCATATCATCAGTCATCATCTATATGATGCCCGTCTCTGGAGAAATCTCATTTCCACTTTGGCAGCCGTCTCTATCTGAGCTCGTCTCCAGGTCTTTTGTGGTCTGAAATTCAGTGGGCGCAGGTCGGACTTCACTCTTTTCATATGTGGCCAGGGCGTCCAGTTGTTCCCTTCTAACCTTTTTGAGGGCCGGATATCATAGCTCTGGCATGGTCAGGTTCGTAACTGTCGCAACTCTTCATGTATTATAACAGGTGGAGTCCCATTGTTTGCATAACCTTTGACACTATAGATCTATAGGACTATATCGATGGTGCGTCGCATTGGAAAAATGAGTTGTAGGCCATTAGGGAAAGCGTAGTAAATTTATATATATATATGCATGTACAATAATATCATTAATATAATGTCATTTATGTCTGTGAACATGTGTGTGTATATATATAATGTATCGGGATTCGAACCCCGGACGCAGAGATAAAAGGCAAACGCTTCCTAGTAATGTTTTCAAACTTTGTGAATATTGTTGAGCGATGTTTTCTTTGTTGGCAGCTTTGACTTTCGCAGTCCATCCGCAGAAGTCCTAACGAATCGGCTTCGCACGTCCTTCATGCAGTGCATCGTTGACCAATGCCTGTCCGGCGAAACCAGTGACCAATCCGGCTATGTGACCTGTATCCAAGAACAATGCCCGATTTTCAGCCACCCCTGGAGGGCCTCGTCAGCTGGGTCGGCGGCTGCGGCTACGGAGCCAAGTCGAGACAAGAGATGGCAGTACACAGACCTGTTACAGCTGTGCATCAGAACCAGTTGTCACGGGCAACGGGGAGTCAGCTACTACAATTGCGTCTACAAGCGCTGTATCACACCTCAGTCGCCTCCGTATCTATGAACTCGTGACTGGCTCTTCGATTAATTCCAGTCATAGACGTTGCAGCTCCAGTTAGCTGCTTTAGTGACGCGATTTGAGTGTGCGAAGCCTCGTCTCCTAGTTTCAGTTTTCGATGTTTTGCACCTCACAACACTGTTGATGCGAAAGCCTGTCCAATGCTTATTGAAATAGTTGTTGTATTTCTTCATAATACGCTCTTAAAAGGGGAGCGCACCGAAGACCATAGTCCCACCCAAAGTCCAATTTACCCTCAACAGTGTTAAAGTTTACTAATGCAAATTTCATAGGGCGTCAGCCCGGATGCCAAATCCAAATTAATCATAGGCCTACAGTGTGCTTACAAGATCGAGTGTTTCTTAAATGTCATTAGTATGCACGGTTAATTTCTTAAAGGGTCTCGCTCAGTGAAACTGAATAAAATTCCAAAGATAGTGAATTCGTTACTCGTTAATTATCTATTGCTTTGTGTAATTTGTGGAATAAAACTTGGCGTACTCGAGGTGCAGTGAAGTTAAGCAATAGGCTCAATGTTGCAATTTGTATATGGAATATCAGCTTTGAAATGATAATGCATGAAATCAGTGAGGGAGTAATATGGTGAATACGGGATTTAGTTAGAGTGAGATATGACACCGTTGACTAGCAAAGAGAATAAGTTAATGACAGAGATAAATAAACCCCATGTCTATTGGTTAGTATGCTGGAAGGCCAACCGAGAAGTCAGTGGTTAAAATCCCCGTCAGGGCTGAAAGATGTTTGATCTTTCTGCTCCCTAGCAAACTCAACTATAAAATGAGTACACTGACTACACACTGTCAGTGGAAAAATTAGACAGCGAGGGATAGGACTGGCCATCCGCCCTCATATGCCGAGGCTAAGAAAGCGCAGTCACCAACAATCCACGCTGCTTCTCGGGACTAGCTTGAGTAACTGCTCTTCGTTTCTTCTGAGGCACAGAGGTCACTTTGAACTGGATTTTCATTAACTAAGAACTAATTTTCTGACAGATGAGATGTATCCTCTTTGAAACAGAAAAGAACGCATCCTCCCCTCCTCCCCTCTCCTCTCTGGTCTCCTGGCAACCAGACTTGGTTCTTGGCGTCTTTGGACAACCCCACGGACTTGACGCAGTGTTCGTGAATAAGCTGGTGCTCTGCCCTTAGCTTTTAAGCAGTGCTTTAGAAATTTCGAGTTTACGAACACGATTAGTAGACATCTAGCGAAAGCCGTTAGTTACTGATGATGTACTCACAGTTACTCTCTGTCTTCCTTCAGCTGGCACTGCAGGATTTACCGTTGAACCAAATCTCTTGATATACCTTAAACCAGGCTTTTTACCATTCCATCTTTCATAAGGAGTTGTCTCCTTTCTATCCACATCTTGTAGATGATCGGTTGTAAATGTGGCTTAAACCCACTGTTTTGTAAGTAGTCTTGAATCTTTCAGCATACACATTTTCATTTCCGTTAAATAACGACTATTCCTTTCTGCACATCCATTCTGTTGAGGTATTTATGGGCAAGTAGTTAGCCGTGTTTGAGATACCTCATTCCTCGTTAAGAAGGTATGTCAATTTTCTCCAATGTACTCGCCTCCTCGATCTAACTTGATGTTCTTACGAATATTCCTGAATTTGGTCTGCACATACTCGACATATACATATAATTGTCTTTTCTGGAACTTAGAATTTGTGACTCGATAAAGATATCTTGGTACAGTATATATGCTGAAATCATCTACCATAGTCATAGATATCTTTTACCTCCTAGAGTTATGGTCTGCATTGGCCTGCAAACATCTGTGTGGATTAGATCTAGAATTTCAATGGTGTTTGATTCAGATTTCTTTGGAAAAGGTTTCCTTGTTATTTTAATCTCTATGCAGCACTCGCATATGCTTGACTCATGGCTTTATGGCAGCTCCTGATGCAATAAATATTCTATCGGTAAAAATTGTTGCATATACGAGAGACCAATCGTAATAATAATAATAATAACAACAACAACCACAACAATATTAATAATAATAATATCATCTCGTGCATAGCAGTACCGCTTCATTACTGCTACACGACTTAGCTAACTAAGGCGCATGCGATTCAAGGCTATGGTCCTATGCTTTATTATGTAGTTACCAGTGTACTCTGCTGGGTAGCAGCGTTTCTCATCTGTTGCGATTGGGTCTGTCATATTGTTGGGCATAAGCTACTAACACCCATCTAGTGATCACTATGCTAACAGCCTAAATATGAAGCACTGCCTCAGTTTGCTTATTCAACAGCTGCCCATATAAATATGGTAGCCTACCTAGATGATGACTTATTAACATTGGACTAGCATGTCTAACTGAGATGATTTATAGTTAGACTTTGTAACCATTTTTATCTTGCATTCAAAAACTCGGATCGACTCTGGGTTTTAAGTTAGGCCTGAGGCTACCGCGAGTACTCGAATACACGCGAGTACTCGATTCCATAAAAGTTTTGTAGATTTTTAGTACTCCAGAATTTCAGCTATGTTCTTTGTTCGGTACTTATTTCAGTCAATAAAATGCAAATCCAGCGCAAAGCTCAATTGAATGCTTTCGATGCCATCTGTTATCAACTTCATATGCGGACCTGGGACTTGAACCCAGGTCACAGAGGTCAAAAGGCGATACATTGCTTGCTCTGCCAACATGTAAACGCTCTCGTGCACATTTTATAGCTTTAGAAATGTCTCTGGTTTTCCTTCCCATCTCAAGTTTCGGATTCTGTTCTTTCCAGGACATCGGTTCCTGAGGCCCTCATACGGTGCTATAATTTAAAGTTAGTGAACTTCACATACTCCCGTGAGTGAGACCCCAACATCAACATTTTAAGACATAATAAACGCATTTATGACAATATTCCATAAGTATTTCACATGTCCTACATATGACGTTACTGTTGGGCATCTACGCCAGCAATTCATTTATTCTGATTGCCTTTTAACTTTTAAAATTAACTGCGACACGGTCATCTATGAATGAGTAATCTAGTCCCCGCGACTTAGCTTTCGTTGGGCGCTGTAGAAACCCCGAGTTTACGACTACAATTACGATCTAAATGGTAACACGCTTAGTCTGCAATTGAAAGCTATGAAGAAGAAATAAAACAATGTATGCGGAGGCTGATGAGAGAGTTACAGAAATAATGTACTGGCTCCATCTAGAAGGAAAGAGCCTTTTCTTATGAGGATCAGCTTGAATCGTAATCGTAATCGTAGTCCCGAGATTTCTACAGCTCCCAACGAAAAAGCCACGTCACGGGTACTAGCTTATTCACATGCGCTCAGTCAAAACAAAATCGGTAGGCAAAAGGGTTCAGTTGAGTCATGATCCAAAAGTCAGGCAAAGAGACAACATGGTAGCTACGGCGGGTGATGCTTGGGATTGGAGTAGTATTATTGCTGAATGTGGACAAACCGTAGTTTGCTAAATAGATATCTGAGTCGTGTTATGGAAGGATGTGATTTTTAGACAGCATCTGAGTGCCTGACTCTTTTTGTAGCAAATTTTAATATCGCCTGTGATAAGTCATGGCTAGGGCGGCCACTAAGGGAACCCAGTATGTTGCAGTAATTACAATGTAAAGCCCAATAAATAATTGACTCATTAAATATATATATATATATACTACTCGCTCATATAGGCCTATATCTATATAGGCGCGAGTAGGAACAAATAATTGATCCATAAACTCACCAGTACTCGACTAACTCGAGTACTCAAGTGTGTTCGATAGAGTAATCGATTAAAAATACTCGATAGCGGTAACCTTAGGAACTTAAGACTCTAGTACTCGATGAACTTTAGACTTCTCGATAGCCTTATTTGGAGTTTCATCGACTGCACATAAACTCAATAAAAATGGCAGAGTCTGAAGAATTGCTGTTATCTGCGGCCAGAAAACGTCGCGAAAGGTGAGATTACTATCCATTAGCAGTGTTGAAAGATCTCTAGACAGCTACACATTAAAATACGCAATAACTGCTGGGTAACTAGGAGGTAAAATGAATTTGTTTGGAGTTGAAATCTATGCAGTTAATACCATTGATCTATTTAGTGTATATTAAGCTAGAGGAATTCCCAGAGAAAATCCCTTTGGGGGTTTCCCTGCATAATGTCATAGTGTTTTACACTAATCTTTCGGGAAACCCTCCAAAGAAAGTTGGGAGAGTCCAACTCACAGAACCCTATGGGGTGCCGTGTTTTAATATTATTCATATGCACTGTTTTTCAGCGGTTAAACGACAATAACATGCCCATCTGTTATGATTTGCAATACTATTTCAACAAATGCCCCGGTATGCTATCAGTGTTGTATTTAAATAGAGCTGTACATGTAGCCTACCCAGACAGTGATAACTAAACCTTCAGTCTCAATGTAGGCCGAATGGAAATATATACATGTAGGCTAAATGGACCCTGGCACTTAGTCGTCAGAAGAAAATTAGACTCGTATACGAAAGAGGCAGAAAGTTTTTCAACTTGTAGAAAAATATTTTGTGCCCGCTGTCCCACGAGTCGTAGTATGGCCACCACCGATGTCATACAAGATCCACATGGCTCACTGAGGAAGTTGAGGTTTCTAAGCATGCAAGTACATGAAGGTCATCGAAGTTCATGCTGCGGTAAAAGTCTAAGAATGATGGCCGCGCAGTGAGACTGTAATTGTAATTGTAATCGAAGATTTACATAGCGCCTCTTCAAGACAGACTCCTCAAAGGCTCTCCCGACCTAAAGAAAGAAAACTAGGATCGAACACAATGGTTTCAAGCGCTTTTGGAATAGAGGTAAAGAAAGACGAAGGATATCATATTTTATGGTGCTAGGCAACCTATTCCAGAAAGTTGGAGCCACCACAGCGAAGCTTCTATGCTGCGCGGTAGAA
Source organism: Norana najaformis (assembly GCA_964023275.1). Classification (NCBI taxonomy): domain Eukaryota; kingdom Metazoa; phylum Annelida; class Clitellata; order Crassiclitellata; family Hormogastridae; genus Norana; species Norana najaformis. The sequence goes on along the minus strand of OZ029915.1, from coordinate 36,493,668 downwards.
GTTCTGACCAGAGGAAAAAATACGATTTCCCTGTGCAGCAGAGCAAAGGGATTTACGGCCAGGTATGGACGAGACCAAGACACATAGCTCCCTGGGATAAAGCACAGTCCTCCAGACAATTAAGCATTCGCATTAAGATGTTACACTCACTGAGGTTTTGCATCGACAACCAATGCAATTCCTCCCACATAAAGCTGGATATGTGCCCAAACTAGGTTTTACCTCCAATGAGCCGTGCGGCGGCGTTCAAGATAGACTACAGTTGGTCAATGCGGAAAAGAGTTAGTCCTGCATTAATAGCATTGCAATAATCAACCCTGGTGCAAATGAATTTCACGCATCAGGGTAGTAGCGACTTGAGCTGCAACCGAACGGCTTTTCTCGCACATCTGGCGCAGATGATAGGCGATAACACGTTTGACACATTCATCCTTCATGCTCTGAGAAGGTCAATCCCGGGTTCAAGGTCGCACCCAAATCACTCGGAGTAATAGACAAGAAAAGATAAGGCAGACTAAAATTTTAGTCTACATTCAGTCCAGAGCTATTAAAATCTTTCTGCGATTAACAGTACAAATATTCAACAGTCAACGAAAGAATGCTTGGCTCGGATAGTTAACTTAGATGAAAGATCGTCATGTAATTATTAGAAGAAACAAATCTCAACGTTCAATTCAGAATTAGTTGGTTAAAATAGATGCTTAGTGACTCATGGCTTTTCCGTGCTAAAATAGACAATAATGCTATTATGTTGGATTGCAATAAGCCTATAACGTAGGCCTAATTAATGTCAAAATTTCTAAGCTATAGTAGTTATAACTTTCAGAGATGTGCCTATTAAAATTATTTGAATGTAGGACTCCTAGCTTTTGAAGGCTGATGCATATCCAGCCAGTCATGATATAAATGAAAGTCAATATGCAGCAAGTCAGTTGCCTATATAAATTTGATCACAAGGTTTACCACGCTATCTCTTTCTTAGTTCCGCAAACTTTTCTATATTTTTCGGCTGAAGTCAAACGGTAGGCCCTATTTGAATTAAATGAAAGAGTCATTCTGAAGTAAATACACCCTATGCCAGTTCACTATTTCATTAGTGCCCCTTTGACCGAACACGACTAAGTTATCTGCATTTGTAGCCCTACTTGGAACTTGTCTTGTCTTGCCTTCAACCGTCCTCGAACCGAGGATTGGCTGCACCACGGACAATTTTGTCCCATCTGATTCTGTCCAGAGAATTCGCCTAAGTAGTTAATGAATTATAAATATTGTGCTTTATATGATGCACCTAGCTGTTTTAAATCTCGAGTTCGTTAATTTACCGAAATTTTGTAGAAATATGGCTTTCTTGAAACTCATCCCAAATGATAGGGGTAACGTCTACTCATTTTCGTTTCCTGGATTCAAATATGGCGACTTCAACAGAACAGGTGATCATCCTAAATGATTTTCTTTCGTCATTTAGACACGTTTTAAAGATTTAAAATCGCATTAATTGTGACGGCCTATTGGGGCTAAGTCCGCTGTAAAGAGTGATTATATTAAATTTCTTACTGCCTTCCGAATTTGTAAATGGATTGTAGCAAACATGCATGTGTGTCTGTCTGTATGTGTCAGTTTCATTTTCTGTCTGCAGATCAATTCAACCGGTGTATAGATCTGGCACAGACTTCGATTGAAGTAATATGGACCAGCATTTATATCTGACTGAAATTAGGCAGGCCGAATCGGACTGGCAGGCAAGCTAGTTGACCTCCCAGTTGGAATGAGGTCTGCCATTGGTATACTCACTGAGAAGACAATTGGTATACTCACTGAGAAGACAATGGGAAGTGCAGATGCCAGCAGGAAGAGGAAGGAATTAGGAATTAGTGCAGATTATCTCAGGTCTCTGGTGATCTTGGTATAACACGGACAGAGGAGAAGGCTTCATGGGGTTTTGGAGAGTAGACTATGTATGGTCATGATAAACGTCGTAGACGAGAGAGGTGAAAAGGGACTCCAGCCAAACAGCAACAGAGGATGAGATAACCTGTCTAGGATGTAGGTAGAAGGGTTCTAGGTAGCCAGTATACTAATTTGTATGCTCTATTGAATGGTAAAGGAATCATGCTGAAGGTCTATCCATTTCGTTTGAGTTCAAAGGACCAATTGTCTTTCGAGTTTTGGGAGGAATGAAACGTATTCTTTCCTTTCGGTCAGCGGCTCCTTTTTCTCTGAATAGGGCGCAGCTTTGGTTCTAGAAAGTTGTCCCTATGCACTTGTGATAATATTTTCTTGATGATCCATCTCTTGTAGATTAACTGATTTATTGATTTTAATGTGTATCACATATATCTGGTTGACTGACTTCAGTGTGCAATATGAAGAGCACCTATCTCTAAATATGTACGTTGCTTAGTGTTGTATGTTACTTGATCTTGTAGTCAATAACGTCCCTTCCTTCTAGCCGGGAAAATTCCACAATGGAATCACGAGATAAATATGCAGGCCATAGGGCCAAGCTGTCCAATGCAGGATCCCGAGCAACTGGCCCTGCTCGACGCGGTAGTCTTCGGTATCCTCTTGGTATATGGGTCAGATGCACTCTACCCTTGGAACTTAGAACCTTGCAAAACCGATCCAGATAAACTTAGGAGTTCTTCACATTTCTCTCCCAATAACCCTTGTTCAAAGTTTTGTACTTCTAAAGGGTTTTTCGTCAATTTTTGCACCTAGTCGGTCTGCTGTCTAAATGAAACATTTTAAAAAATATGTGTTACAATATCTGTCTGTCTCTTCTTTGTTCGTGTTCAAATTTCCTCCGGTTATTTACTTCTTTATCTTATGAGAATAAATCTTTATGATATTTCCCAATGTTAGCTTCTGTTAGTTTGTCAACATTCTAGAACAATGAGACTTTGTATGATTCCTGTTGCAGTTTTCTTAAGTTCCTTCTTTTAAAGTATAATTTTATAAATTGTTTTGCTTAGCATTCATAAGATTTAGGTTCCATAAGCGTTGCTAAACTTTGTAAATATTTTGTGCAATTCCAAATTAGAATTTCATTTGCTCTTTGTGTATATAAGTAATCAATTTTCTTGTTCCGAATTCACGTCAATTTACAAAAGATCTTTATAAAACAGCTAGCACAGCTGGAGTGACAACGACGGGTCATCCCTGAAGCTATGCTTGAAATTACACGTATTAACGTTTATGCATGCTTCTGCAAGAGATGAAACATATGAACCGGAGCAATCGTAATCGTAATCTCGAGATTTTTACAACGCCCAAACAAAAGCCAAGTCGCGGGAAACAGCTTATTCACAGGCGCTCAGTCAAAACAAAATCGATAGGCAAAAGGGTTTGGTTCCAGGTCAAGATCCAGGAGTCAGGCAGTCAGACAGTCGGACGGCTACGGTGGATGGTGTTTGAAATTGAACGAGAAGAGAGATAAGGGAAAGAGGAAGAATCAGGATAGGATTTTTGGAAAAGAAATGTTTTCAGTTTTGAGTGAAAGACCAGCGCAGAAACTGAAAGAGGTTAAGTGTTGGTGAGTTCCTATGATGGATGAGATAACTGTCGTAATTCTGGCTATGGCTAGGGAGCGATTTCCAAATTTTGAGGATGAGGTGACGGGAGGGCGAAACAGTGTTAGGATAGACGAGGAGCGGGTTGAACGGAGCGGTTGGATTATAAATAATCGACGAAGATAGGAGGGTTGGGAGGATTGAAGTGTATTGTAGGTAAGGGATAAGACTTTGTACTCGATTCGTTCAGGAACGGGTGATGTGATGGTGTTTGGGAGTCTTGGTGACAGCACGTGCGAGAGCATTCTGGATAGCTAGAAGGCGGTTTATCTGGGTTGTGTCTATATTGAAGAAAATTGAATTGCAGTAGTGTAGGAGTAGCTACTGAGGGTTGGCATGCGTTTCCAGGCGTATGGTTCATACAAAGTACTACAGGTTAGACAACAGAACTTTCCTATGAGTTCAAGAACAAAGGTCATTAATATTCGACCTAGGTTCTGTGACCGATACACGGAGAAGCACAAACAAATTCACCGATTGTAAAGTTTAAATATACACGGTTTTATATAGCGACCGTATGGGCTCGACCCTGCTCAATTTTCAATGAATTAATCGAGCGACATCCTTCAGTACCGCTGCCCAGCTTGAATGGATGCCATGCAATTAAAGGTCCCCGTGTACGGACAGCGCTAGCCCGAGATTTAAATCTCTAAAATGTAACGACTATCGGTGTGCAAACAGGCATCCTCACGGGCAGTGGCGCCTTGAGGTATCCATTAACAAATGTAGGTAACTAGGTCAGTAGATTGGTTTACTGGCAATTTGTAGGCCATATATGCCGTTTTTTTACAGTGTTACAAAGATTGTTAGCTGATTGTACTAATAGTTCACATCATAATGTTTCTATTTTAGGTTTAATAAGCTTGCCTAAACTATTAAAACATTTTGAAATTTCGCGGATTCGACGCCCATATGCCAGCGGTTTGGACAAATCTGAACTACAGACATTTTTCGTACTTCAATCCCGCACAGAAATTTCAATGGAACTCTACAAAACAGCTCAAATAATGGCCAAGCTAAAGAAAACCAGAGAAGTAACAGGAATAGGAAATTCTTCTATGTCATTTCGCCATACCCTGATGAATGAAATTTCTGGAGTAGTGTTGGCAACTCAGGTTCGAGATGTAGTCCATGTAAACTCTGTTACAAGAAAATCAGAACCATTTCCTCCTTCCTACAAGCAAAAGGTCATAAATGTTTTGTCCGGATCTCACAATCAGTCGCCTTCAAGGCTGGTGCTGCCTTTGGTGGATATAAAAAACTGCTACTGTTGCAAAATCGTTGTCAAGAACCTCGATATGGACGAAAATGATCATACAACTCAATCCAAGTACGCTGATTACGCTCTGGAGTGTGCTGCCCAAGCTGCTGCTTCTGAATACTACGAGAGACTAAAGGGAGACATCCTCGGCTACTGTGTGAAGAATGTAAGTTTTGCGCATATTGGCGAATCCCGTGCTGGTGATGAGTTGTTGGTTGTGACCTGGGAAGATCAGTGGAATCCACTGTTGATTTACTTTGTGATTAGGAAAGACAGCAAAGATATTTGCAAAGCACAGATAGAATTCTATGATCCATATGTTCACAGCAATTTGTAAAAGTTGGGAACCGACATTTAGGAACTGTCTTTCCCGGTAGCACAAGTGACAAGTCTTTCAAGTTAGCGTAACATTTATGGCGCCGAAAGCAGTAAACTTGTTGTGAATAGCGCTTGCAATATTTCGTTTGCTACTGACATGTTTGACATCGACCCATCCGTTCCATTTCATGAAGCCACCTCTGACTTCTCTATCCAAGAGTTTCTGCTACCCAGTGCTATCTGTTTGACCTGTAAGAGCTCACTGGTGCAACAGAGTCCAATGTTTAATTACATCTTATGGCTACCAGGGCCGTTGCTTTCGATATACCTTTTATTTTATGGCCTTCGTCTTTCTTCGGCGCCGTAGTTTTTCCCTTTTCCACCATTCTTAGTCGTAGAATTTATGAAATCTTTGCAGAGATGAATGCTTGACGTAATTTACATTTGTACATCTGTTGTCGCTGTCATTAATCGAAACACTGCCTGAGAGATTTCGCCTGTTTGATGAATTCCAAGTGTAGATATTCATCCTGATGTAGCTTGTTATGTTCGAGTTGTAAAGTTTCGGGTAATATAGACTTTTAACAATATTGGTTAGAACTCTTTGTCTACTGCAGTTCTTTGGACACTGAAACTGATGGTATGATGCATGTGATGACCATGGCGATTCTTGACTGCGATTGAGTCTTGTTGATTCTTGTAGTTTAACAGTTTTTTTATGTTTTGACAATTGTGTGGCTTGTGACAGTGCTATGACTCGATTGCCTTTATTGTACCAATAAAAATTGTTTCACTAATTACGCTGACTATGACTTTTTATCCATTTCCTTAATTGTGGCCAATCACTATAAGCGTTCTTAAGCTTGGAAGAAGTTGTATTGATCCACACATCCTGCAGAAACTGCATTTTTCAAGATCTTAAACGGTAAGGCTTATGGGAGGTGTGGTACGGTGGTCTGTCGGTAACGCGTTTGGTCAGTGATCATGAGGTCGCGGGTTCGACTCCGTGTAACAACCCTGGGCAAGTTGTTGGCGCACGCTGTGCCTCTGTCACCAAGCAGTATAATTTGGTACCGGTATTTGTCAAGCACAGATGGAATTCTATGATCCATATGTTCACAGCAATTTGTAAAAGTTGGGAACCGACAGTTAGGGATTGTCTTTCTAGGTAGCATAGGTGACAAACTTTGAAGTTAACGTGACAATTATGGCGCTGAAAGCAGTAAACTGTGAATAGCGCTTGCAATATTTCGTTTGCTACTGACATGTCTGACATCGGCTCACCCGTTCCGTTCATGAAACCACCTCGCTATCCATGGGTTTCTGCCACTTCTTCAAAACCTTATATTTTTCCGTAGTTTAACCTTATCTGCAATTCTGTACAATTGTTTGCACAGGAAGGTGTCCTACTCACGTGTTAACGTTGTTCAAACTACAAAAAGGCTGTACGAATTATAATTCAAGTTAATTATTGAAATTTATCTTATTCAACACCTTACATTAAGAACTATTTCCTATGAAAGCCGACGATATCTACAGAATACAAATTTCAGTATTTATGTAGGCTACCGATTCCACGTAACTGCTCCACCTGTATTTGATAATTTCTGCTGGCAAAATTTTCAAATAAAATTAGCTTAAAGCAGTATTTGCTATGCCTCTACGAATGATCTGTTTATCAAGACAGTTATAAACTTAGTATATGGCATTTGAATGTAATTGTTATTTTTGTTTTTATTCATTTCACTCAAGGTAATCAAGTAATTTATCTGGGTGTCACGAACATGGCGAGGATGACTAGATTAGCTAGAACAACATCTATTTTTCGGAGCAATATTTACGGTTTCAACTTCATGCACAGTAGTTTACTGTAATAATATTTCAATAAAAGACTCGAGGTGATTTGATTAGCTATCGGAGTCATGTTTGGAAAGGATGCGATTTGTAGAGAGCAACTGAGTGTCTGATTCTTACTGTAGTAAATTTTAAATTGTTAAGGAATCGTCTATGATAAGTCATGGCTCTGGCGGTCATGACTAAGGTAACCCAGTATGTTGCAGTAATTACAATGTACAGCCTTATAAATTAAATAATTAAGTCGCCCACTATATATATACTACATAAACTACTCGCGCATATATATGCCTATCTAGATATGCGCAAGTAGGGGCATTTTATAACTGACCCATAAGACTTGCGAGTACTTGAGTACTCGAAAAGTACTCAACAGAGTACTCATTCCAAAAATACTAGATAGCGGCGGCCCTATAATTAGCCTAATTATGACCTTTGTACAATGACCCTTCCTGCCTGTCTGTCGACTGTGTTTCGATTAAGCGCCTTAGAAAAAGCTGGCTCCTCCAACATAGGTGCTAAGCAAGTGAGTGAGAAGCGCCTTCTAAAGCTCTTAAAGCCTCTACATCAAAGCCTAAGTCTTAATAGCTGGTGACAGTCTTGTCTTCAGTGGTCTTGAAATCCTGTGGTTTCTGTGAACGGTGGTAACGTTTGGCCGCTTTGTGGGTTTATATTATCGCCCCAAAACAGTTCATATGAGGAAAATAAGTTCCCTCTGGGTAAATGCAAACGTACACGTTTTTCTATAGCGACCGTATAGCCTCGACCGTGCTCATTTTTTCAATAAATTAATCAGGTGAGATCCTTCGTCACAGCTGCCCGTTTGAATGGGCGCCACGCCATTTAAGGTAACCGCACACATTTCAAACATGCTGGAAATGTTTAATTCTGAAAACTATTACCATTATTTTGTGATTGTGTCCAAGTTCAGATACCAATTCATACTTTTTGTCTCAAACCTCATTTTAACTTTATGGCTTTTATTGACAACAGTTGGTTTCCGATTCTGTTGTTGTTGTTGTTGTACGTGGTTTGCGGTGTATCTGGTTGTATTAGCTTCCGCTTTATAAATCTTCTTGTTCTTGTTCTTCTCCTTCTTCTTCGCATTCCTCGCATTCTTCGCATTCTTCGCAGTCTTCTTCGCATTTTTAATCTCCTCCTCCCTCCTCTTCGTCGCCGTCTCCTTTGACGGCTTCTGCCGTCATAATAACATTATTATTATTATTATTATTATTATTATTATTATTATTATTATTATTACAAACGACTTCCATGGTGTCGGAACATTTTCAATTATGAAACAAATCTATTGTTGCTGGAGCAAGTAGAGCCGCTGTGGCGTCCAGGCTGGCACACTGGAAACAGGTCGACTAGCTGCACCTCCGAATCTCGTGATCTTGTCTGTAAGCGCCGTGGTGAAGAAGCAACCCTGAGTTAGCGGTCGCGTAAGTGCAGAGCGTTCTGTGGGCGCTTCCTCGATGGAGCGCAAGAACCTCCGGTGTGGATCGGACGAACATCCAGCACCACCGACTCCCTCCTCTTCATCGCCGTCGTCGTCTGCTTCGAAGGCGCCTGCGTCGCGGGTTTCACTGACCCGAGCGTCGACGTCTCCTCGACCTCGACCCGCCGGCTGACCTTCGACAGGCGGTGTGGCTTCTTGACCCAGAGGATCGGTTGGGGCCCGTCGACTGGGTCTCGACGACCTGTTCCAGGTTCTCTCCCCTCCCTAATCTTGGCTTCAGGCACGCCCTTCTCTCCTTCTTTGATTTCAGCCGTCCTGTTCCTCGTTGTATTGTTGTCGATGAAGAACTTGATTTGCGACTGGGTACCCTCGCTCGCTGCGCCGAGAGCGAGTTCTGAGATCATGAATTCGTCTGATTGCCTCCTCTGAACCAAATCCTTCAGATAACGTTCGTCCTTTCTCCTGTTAACCATTGTAAATGCTTTGTCACAGCTGGAGTCAATCGCTCCTTCTTCCATCGATGGAAGGTCGCGCGGAGACAACTGTTCCCGGTCAGGTAGAAGACAAGGGAAATTATGAGGGAGCGAAGAAGCATGGTCCGAATGGGTTGAATGTTCGTCGCAAACAATGCATACGGAAGTTGATGACAGTAACAACAATAATGTACTGGCTCCAGCGAGAGGGATATAGCCTTTCCTTAGGAGGATCAGCTTGAAGGCGGACAAACCGAGGTTTGTTAAGTAGCTATCAGTCATGTTTGAGAAGAATGTGATGTATAGCCAAGTGCCGAGTTTCTGATTCTTTCTTAAGTAAAATTTAAATTGTTGGCTATGGCAGTCATAAAAGGAAGTTAGTATGTTACAATAACTGCAATTTATAGCCTAATAAATAATTCATTGGCCCACTACACATATTAGCCTACTATACATACCATTCGCGCATATAACAGCTATATATGTGCGAGTAAGGACATAATAAAATTGACCCATAAAACTCGCGAGTACTCGAGTACTCGATACAGTACTCAATTCAAAAAGATACTCGATAGCGGCAGCCGAAGAAACTTTGGACTCGATAGCTTTGTACACGGTTTCATCGATTGTGCATAAACTCAACACAATGGCGCAGTCTGAAGAATTGCGGTTATCTGCGGCCACTAAACGCCGCGAACGGTGAGATTAAAAATGTCATTTTGCAGAGATACCATAGAGTTAGATAAATGTCAGTTAGCAGCGTTGAAAGAACTCTAGACAACTACAGGGAAACATATTTTGTCTCTTTGCCATTAAAATACACTAGACTGAGTAAATAGTTGAAGTTTAAAGTTGAAATCTATGGCGCGCGGAATTCCCAGAAAAATCCCTTTGGGGTTTCCCTGCATAACTTCGTAGTGTCAAGCAATCTTTCGGGAAGCCCCTAGGAGAAAATTGGGGGAGTTCAGCCAGCAAAACCCAATTGGGTATAGTGTTTTAATATTTTTCCTACGGACTATTATTTCAGCGGTTAAACGACAATAACATCTGGTGTGATGTTATAATACGCACAATTTCAATAAGTGCCCCGGTATGCTATCATAGTATGGTTTCTTACTTTCCAGTTCAGTTCTATACACCTTCCACCATAGCCGTCTGACTCGTCTGACTGTCTGCCTGCATGACTCTTTGATCTTGACCTGAAACTGAACCCTTCCTGCCTATCGATTTAGTTTTGATTGAGCGCCTGTGAATAAGCGGTTCCCACGACTTATACATGTATTTCGTTGGGCGCTGTGCAAATCTCGAGCTTATGATTACGATTACGAGAGCTGTAGCCTACTCAGGCAGTGGGCCGAATTCAAATACATGTAGACTATCTGAATACCAGAGGCGTAGCAATAGATTGTGCAGGTTGTGCATAGCACGAGGGCCCACGAGGCCAAGGGCCGCCTGGGTCCCAAGGGGCCAAGCCCCGTTGCTCAATTACTTGAAGCAAAATAGCCAAAGTTCAATTTGCGCAAGGCAAGCCAAAGTTCAATTTGCGCAAGTTGTCTACATTAATAATCGTAATTGTAATCCCGAGATTTCTACAGCGCCCACGACAGGGGGCCCTCAGAAGGCTAGCTACCCCACTGGTGGACCCAGACACTTTTTGTAAGAATTATATAATAATCACGTATGTCGGGTCTGCACTGAAAAAGCGTTCTGTGAACGTAGCCTTTATGTAGGCACTGCCCTAACACTTCTCTGCCAGCCCGTCACCTCATCCTTAAAATTTGGTAATCGTTTCATAGCCATAACTGCCCCACCACCCTGAAATAAACTCCCTCCAGAACTGCGACAGTTATCTGACACATCATACAAACTCACCTATACTCCACCGCTTGCAATTTCTGCATTGGCCTATCAGTCAAAACTGAAAATATTCCTCATTCGCAGATCCTATCCTGACTCCTCTTCTTTTTCTCGTCTCTCTTTCCGCTCCTAAACATCACCCGCCGTAGCCGCCACGCTCTCTCTGCCTGACGTTTGGATCCTGACATTTAACCGAACCCCTTTTGCCTACCGATTTGTTTTGACTGAGCGCCTGTGAATAAGCTGGTCCCAGTGACGTGACTTTTGTTGGGCGTTGTAGAAATCTCCAGATTATGATTACGATAGCTACGCCTATGAGATTAATGACATTTTTAAACAAAAATAGTTGCTTGCTTATCTTACTATATAAGGGCTAATATTGTCCAATATTGATTGTCCAGCTGGTTATCCAACTGATCCTAAACGCCCGACATGTTTTAGAGTCGTTTTGCTAAAACTGCCGTTGACCTCTGTTCTATCACTACCTTTACCAACCTCTGGCAGCATGGCAACCTGTTTATTTTTATCTGACCACCTTAGTTTCCCTAAGGCAGACTGAGATATTAGTCTACTAGTTAACTCAGATGAAAGATCGGCATAAAATTGTTAGAAGACACAAATCTCAACGTTCAGTTAAGAATTAATTAGTTAAAATAGATGAATCCATGGCATTTCCGTGCTAAAACAGACAATGATGTTATTATGTTGGATTGCAATATAAGGTAATTAATGTCAAAATTTCTAAGCAGCTAGCTATAGTAGTTATAACTTTCATTGATGTGCATATTAAAATTATTTGAATTTATGGCTCATAGCTGTTGAAGGCTGATGTATATCCATCCATTCATTCATTCATTACATACATATTACAGTATGCAGTAAGTCAGTTGCCTATATAAATTTGATCACAAGGTTTACCACGCTTTCTCTTACTTAGTTCCCGAAACTCTTCTATATTTTTTCAGCTGAAGTCAAAAGGTATTTGATTTAAATGAAAAAATCTTTCTGAAATGTATTGTATTTCATTAGTGTCCCTTTGACCGAACACAACTAGGCCTAAGTTGTCTACATTAATAATCGTAATTGTAATCCCGAGATTTCTACAGCGTCCACGTCAGGGGGACCAAGCTTATTCACAGGCGCTCAGTCAAAACAAAATCGATGAGCAAAAGTGTTCGGTTCCAGGTCAAGATCCAAGAGTCAGGCACAGAGGCCTACTCGGAAGTTCGGAACTGTCCAGAAGATCTGCCAAAGTAGTTAATGGATTAGTGTGCTTTGTATGGTTTAACTAACTGTTTTAAATATTGAGTTCTTCAATTTACCGCAATTTTGTAGAATTGCAGCTTCTTTGCCAATAATCCCATCTGAAAGTGGTAACGGCTTCTCATTTTCGTTTCCTGGATTCAAATATGGCGACTTCAACAGAACAGGTTATCATCCTAAATGAATTTCTTCGGTCATTTAGACACATTTTTAAAGATCTAAAATCGCATTAAAAGTGATTATGTTAAATTTCCTACAGCTTTCCGATTTTGTAAATCAATTGTAACTAGCGTAGGGCCTACATTACGTGGAGTCTGTGTCAATCGTATCAACACAGTCTAAACTTTGCCGAATACAAAGATCACGCTTCTGATCATAAGTTGACCTCTGTTTTCAGTCAGTCTATTTGTATCTCTCATTTTTTCTCTTTCTCTCTAGATCAATTAAACTGCCGTAGCACTTTTTCGCCCTTCCGTCATCTCAACCTAAAAATTTGAAAATCGCTGCATATCCATAGGCGCTCCACCACTCTGGAATAAACTTCCACCAGAATTAGGACAATTATCTGATCCATCATACTAACTCACCATCACTTCAACCTCTGTAATTTCTGCTCTGGTCTTCCACTCAACACTTAAAACACTCCTCTTCAACAGATCCTATCCTGATTCCTCTTCTCCCCCTTATCTATCCTGCAGATCCAATTCCAAACACCACCCACCGAGTCATCTGCCTGCCTGCCTGCCTGCCTGCCTGCCTGTCTGCCTGCCTGCCTGCCTGCCTGCCTGTCTGCCTGTCTGCCTGCCTGCCTCTTGGATCTTGACCTGGAACCGAACCCTTCTTGCCTATCGATTTTGTCTTGAGTGAGCGCCTGTGAATGAGCTGGTTCCCGCATCTTAGCTTTCATTGGACTCTGTAGGAACTCTAGTTTACGATTACGATTATTATCGCTTATGCATTCTTTTGCAAAGGTGAAATATAAGGACTGGCGTTGGCATACGTTTTAAGGCACATGGTTCATACGAAAACCTAGAGAATAGAACTTTCCTAAGACTTCAAGAAAAAAGGCTGATGATATTCGTCCTAGATTCTGTGAATGATACACGGAGAAAAACAAATTCATCAATTGGTTTACTGGCAATTCGTAAGCCCTATAGGCCTATGCCGCTATTGTTACATTGATTCACAGTTGAATGTACTAATAGTTCACATCATAATATGTTTTCTATTTTAGGTTTAATAAGCTTGCCTAAACTTTTAAAGTATTTTGAAATTTCGCGATATCGATTCATGTCAGCCTACGGTTTGGACAAACATAAAGGGCTGACACTTTTCGCACTTCAATGCCGCATAGAAATTTCAATGGAACTCTATAAAACAGCTCGAATAATGGCCAAGCTAAAGAAAATCAACGAAATATCACATATAGGAAATTCATCGATATCATTTCGCTATTTTCTGATTAATGAAACTTCTGGAGTAGTGTTGGCAACTCTGATTAGAGATTTTGTCAATGTAAACTCTGTTACAAGAAAATCAGAACCATTTCCTCCATCCTTCAAGCAAGAGGTCAGAAATGTTTTGTCTGGATCTCACAATCAGTCGTCTTCAAGGCTGGTGCTGCCTCTGGTGGATATAAAAAACTGCTACTGTTGCAAAATCGTTGTCAAGAACCTCGATATGGACGAAAATGATCATACAACTCAATCCAGATACGTTGAATACGCTCTGGAGTGTGCTGCCCAAGCTGCTGCTTCTGAATATTACGAGAGACTAAAGCGAGACATCCTCGGCTACTGTGTGAAGAATGCAAGTTTTCTGCATATTGGCGAATCCCGTGCTGGTGATGAGTTGTTGGTTGTGACCTGGGAAGATCAGTGGAATCCACTGTTGATTTACTTTGTGATCAGGAAAGACAGCAAAGATATTTGCAAAGCACAGATGGAATTCTATGATCCATATGTTCACAGCAATTTGTAAAAGTTGGGAACCGGCAGTTGGGAACTGTCTTTCTAGGTAGCACAAGTGACAAGTCTTTCAAGTTAGCGTAACATTTATGGCGCCGAAAGCAGTAAACTTGTTTGTGAATAGCGCTTGCAATATTTCGTTTGCTACTGACATGTTTGACATCGGCCCATCCGTTCCATTTCATGAAGCCACATCTGACTTCTCTATCCAAGAGTTTCTGCCACCGAGTGTTATCTGTTTGACCTGGAAGAGCTCATTGGCGCAACAGAATCCGATATTTAATGGCATCTTATGGCTACCAGGGCCGTTGCTTTCGATATACCTTTTATTTTATGACCTTCTTCTTTCTTCGGCGCCGTAGTTTTTCCCTTTTCCACCATTCTTAGTCGTAGAATTTATGAAATCTCTGCAGAGATGAATGCTTGACGTAATTTACATTTGTACATCTGTTGTCGCTGTCATCAATCGAAACACTGCCTGAGAGATTTCGCCTGTTCGATGAATTCCAAGCGTAGATATTCATCCTGATGTAGCTTGTTATGTTCGAGTTGTAGTTTCGAGTTGTAGAGACTTTTAACAATATTGGTTAGAACTCTTTGTCTACTGCAGTCCTTTGGACACTGAAACTAATGGTATGATGCATGTGATGACCATGGCGATTCGTGACTGCGATTGAGTCTTATTGATTCTTGTAGTTTAACAGTTTTTTATGTTTTGACAATTGTGTGGCTTGTGACAGTGCTATGACTCGATTGCTTTTATTGTACCAATAAAAATTGTTTCACTAATTACGCTGACTATGACTTCTTATCCATTTCCTTAATTGTGGCCAATCACTATAAGCGTTCTTAAGCTTGGAAGAAGTTGTATTGATCCACACATCCTGCAGAAACTGCATTTTTCAAGATCTTAAAAGGTAAGGCTTATGGGAGGTGTGGTACGGTGGTCTGTCGGTAACGCGTTTGGTCAGTGATCATGAGGTCGCGGGTTCGACTCCGTGTAACAACCCTGGGCAAGTTGTTGGCGCACGCTGTGCCTCTGTCACCAAGCAGTATAATTTGGTACCGGTATTTGTCAAGCACAGATGGAATTCTATGATCCATATGTTCACAGCAATTTGTAAAAGTTGGGAACCGACAGTTAGGGATTGTCTTTCTAGGTAGCATAGGTGACAAACTTTGAAGTTAACGTGACAATTATGGCGCTGAAAGCAGTAAACTGTGAATAGCGCTTGCAATATTTCGTTTGCTACTGACATGTCTGACATCGGCTCACCCGTTCCGTTCATGAAACCACCTCGCTATCCATGGGTTTCTGCCACTTCTTCAAAACCTTATATTTTTCCGTAGTTTAACCTTATCTGCAATTCTGTACAATTGTTTGCACAGGAAGGTGTCCTACTCACGTGTTAACGTTGTTCAAACTACAAAAAGGCTGTACGAATTATAATTCAAGTTAATTATTGAAATTTATCTTATTCAACACCTTACATTAAGAACTATTTCCTATGAAAGCCGACGATATCTACAGAATACAAATTTCAGTATTTATGTAGGCTACCGATTCCACGTAACTGCTCCACCTGTATTTGATAATTTCTGCTGGCAAAATTTTCAAATAAAATTAGCTTAAAGCAGTATTTGCTATGCCTCTACGAATGATCTGTTTATCAAGACAGTTATAAACTTAGTATATGGCATTTGAATGTAATTGTTATTTTTGTTTTTATTCATTTCACTCAAGGTAATCAAGTAATTTATCTGGGTGTCACGAACATGGCGAGGATGACTAGATTAGCTAGAACAACATCTATTTTTCGGAGCAATATTTACGGTTTCAACTTCATGCACAGTAGTTTACTGTAATAATATTTCAATAAAAGACTCGAGGTGATTTGATTAGCTATCGGAGTCATGTTTGGAAAGGATGCGATTTGTAGAGAGCAACTGAGTGTCTGATTCTTACTGTAGTAAATTTTAAATTGTTAAGGAATCGTCTATGATAAGTCATGGCTCTGGCGGTCATGACTAAGGTAACCCAGTATGTTGCAGTAATTACAATGTACAGCCTTATAAATTAAATAATTAAGTCGCCCACTATATATATACTACATAAACTACTCGCGCATATATATGCCTATCTAGATATGCGCAAGTAGGGGCATTTTATAACTGACCCATAAGACTTGCGAGTACTTGAGTACTCGAAAAGTACTCAACAGAGTACTCATTCCAAAAATACTAGATAGCGGCGGCCCTATAATTAGCCTAATTATGACCTTTGTACAATGACCCTTCCTGCCTGTCTGTCGACTGTGTTTCGATTAAGCGCCTTAGAAAAAGCTGGCTCCTCCAACATAGGTGCTAAGCAAGTGAGTGAGAAGCGCCTTCTAAAGCTCTTAAAGCCTCTACATCAAAGCCTAAGTCTTAATAGCTGGTGACAGTCTTGTCTTCAGTGGTCTTGAAATCCTGTGGTTTCTGTGAACGGTGGTAACGTTTGGCCGCTTTGTGGGTTTATATTATCGCCCCAAAACAGTTCATATGAGGAAAATAAGTTCCCTCTGGGTAAATGCAAACGTACACGTTTTTCTATAGCGACCGTATAGCCTCGACCGTGCTCATTTTTTCAATAAATTAATCAGGTGAGATCCTTCGTCACAGCTGCCCGTTTGAATGGGCGCCACGCCATTTAAGGTAACCGCACACATTTCAAGCATGCTGGAAATGTTTAATTCTGAAAACTATTACCATTATTTTGTGATTGTGTCCAAGTTCAGATACCAATTCATACTTTTTGTCTCAAACCTCATTTTAGCTTTATGGCTTTTATTGACAACAGTTGGTTTCCGATTCTGTTGTTGTTGTTGTACGTGGTTTGCGGTGTATCTGGTTGTATTAGCTTCCGCTTTATAAATCTTCTTGTTCTTGTTCTTCTCCTTCTTCTTCGCATTCCTCGCATTCTTCGCATTCTTCGCAGTCTTCTTCGCATTTTTAATCTCCTCCTCCCTCCTCTTCGTCGCCGTCTCCTTTGACGGCTTCTGCCGTCATAATAACATTATTATTATTATTATTATTATTATTATTATTATTATTATTATTATTATTATTATTATTATTATTACAAACGACTTCCATGGTGTCGGAACATTTTCAATTATGAAACAAATCTATTGTTGCTGGAGCAAGTAGAGCCGCTGTGGCGTCCAGGCTGGCACACTGGAAACAGGTCGACTAGCTGCACCTCCGAATCTCGTGATCTTGTCTGTAAGCGCCGTGGTGAAGAAGCAACCCTGAGTTAGCGGTCGCGTAAGTGCAGAGCGTTCTGTGGGCGCTTCCTCGATGGAGCGCAAGAACCTCCGGTGTGGATCGGACGAACATCCAGCACCACCAACTCCCTCCTCTTCATCGCCGTCGTCGTCTGCTTCGAAGGCGCCTGCGTCGCGGGTTTCACTGACCCGAGCGTCGACGTCTCCTCGACCTCGACCCGCCGGCTGACCTTCGACAGGCGGTGTGGCTTCTTGACCCAGAGGATCGGTTGGGGCCCGTCGACTGGGTCTCGACGACCTGTTCCAGGTTCTCTCCCCTCCCTAATCTTGGCTTCAGGCACGCCCTTCTCTCCTTCTTTGATTTCAGCCGTCCTGTTCCTCGTTGTATTGTTGTCGATGAAGAACTTGATTTGCGACTGGGTACCCTCGCTCGCTGCGCCGAGAGCGAGTTCTGAGATCATGAATTCGTCTGATTGCCTCCTCTGAACCAAATCCTTCAGATAACGTTCGTCCTTTCTCCTGTTAACCATTGTAAATGCTTTGTCACAGCTGGAGTCAATCGCTCCTTCTTCCATCGATGGAAGGTCGCGCGGAGACAACTGTTCCCGGTCAGGTAGAAGACAAGGGAAATTATGAGGGAGCGAAGAAGCATGGTCCGAATGGGTTGAATGTTCGTCGCAAACAATGCATACGGAAGTTGATGACAGTAACAACAATAATGTACTGGCTCCAGCGAGAGGGATATAGCCTTTCCTTAGGAGGATCAGCGTGAAGGTGGACAAACCGAGGTTTGTTAAGTAGCTATCAGTCATGTTTGAGAAGAATGTGATGTATAGCCGGGTGCCGAGTTTCTGATTCTTTCTTAAGTAAAATTTAAATTGTTGGCTATAGCAGTCATAAAAGGAAGTTAGTATGTTACAATAACTGCAATTTATAGCCTAATAAATAATTCATTGGCCCACTACACATATTAGCCTACTATATATACCATTCGCGCATATAACAGCTATAAATGTGCGAGTAAGGACATGATAAAATTGACCCATAAAACTCGCGAGTACTCGAGTACTCGATACAGTACTCAATTCAAAAAGAAACTCGATAGCGGCAGCCGAAGAAACTTTGGACTGGATAGCTTTGTACACGGTTTCATCGATTGTGCATAAACTCAACACAATGGCGCAGTCTGAAGAATTGCGGTTATCTGCGGCCACTAAACGCCGCGAACGGTGAGATTAAAATTGTCATTTTGCAGAGATAGCATAGAGTTAGATAAATGTCAGTTAGCAGCGTTGAAAGAACTCCAGACAACTACACGGAAACATATTTTGTCTCTTTGCCATTAAAATACACTAGACTGAGTAAATAGTTGAAGTTTAGAGTTGAAATCTATGGCGCGCGGAATTCCCAGAAAAATCCCTTTGGGGTTTCCCTGCATAACTTCGTAGTGTCAAGCAATCTTTCGGGAAGCCCCTAGGAGAAAATTGGGGAGTTCAGCCAGCAAAACCCAATTGGGTATAGTGTTTTAATATTTTTCCTACGGACTATTATTTCAGCGGTTAAACGACAATAACATCTGGTGTGATGTTATAATACGTACTATTTCAATAAGTGCCCCGGTATGCTATCACAGTATGGTTTCTTACTTTCCAGTTCAGTTCTATACACCTTCCACCATAGCCGTCTGACTGTCTACCTGCATGACTCTTGGATCCTGACCTGAAACTGAACCCTTCCTGCCTATCGATTTTGTTTTGATTGAGCGCCTGTGAATAAGCCGTTCCCGCGACTTATATTTCGTTGGGCGCTGTGCAAATCTCGAGCTTATGATTATGATTACGAGAGCTGTAGCCTACCCAGGCAGTTGTGACTAAACTTTCAGGCTCATTGTAGGCCGAATTCAAATACATGTAGACTATCTGAATACCAGAGGCATAGCAATAGATTGTGCAGGTTGTGCAAAGCACGAGGGCCCACGAGGCCAAGGGCCGCCTGGGTCCCAAGGGACCAAGCCCCGTTGCTCAATTACTTGAAGCAAAATAGCCAAAGTTCAATTTGCGCAAGGCAAGCCAAAGTTCAATTTGCGCAAGTTGTCTACATTAATAATCGTAATTGTAATCCCGAGATTTCTACAGCGCCCACGACAGGGGGCCCTCAGAAGGCTAGCTACCCCACTGCTGGATCCAGACACTTTTTGTAAGAATTATATAATAATCACGTATGACGGGTCTGCACTGAAAAAGCGTTCTGTGAACGTAGCCTTTATGTAGGCCCAATACAGACGAGTAGGTAGTGATTGATAGTGTAGGGGTCCCGACGAGCTGGTAGTAATTGGTAGTGGGCATGTACTGTTATCTAGACCACTCTCAGCCTATCGCAGACGTTATATTTTTGAAACCTTACATCAATTAGGCCAAGATAATATAATTAAGCACAGAAATAAGTGGAAGATATTTTTGGAATTCGGTCATAAACATGAAAATCGACCAATCAAATCGGACATTTAAATCACGAATTTAAATAACCCAAAATGGCGGCGTGTTGTTGTGGCCTTACTGACGACGAAATTCGGCAAATTCTTGATGAATTTGCATCAGATGATGACAGTTTTGACTCATCTGACAATAAAAACCTGTCTTTTGTTACCAGTGAAGAAGATAAAGTGGTTTTGGCTAAAGTACATTCTGACATCGACTCCGAATTAGACGGCTACGGATACATGCTAGTGAACCGTCAAACTGGGTCAGGCGGATGACTTGGGCGAGATAGACAGGACTGAACAAGTAGCAGATTTTCCAATTTGACCCCTAACTGTTCCATTTACAAGCGTCTGTGGCGGACCAGCCCCTAATGCACCATTTTTGAAATTTTTCTAACTGCTTTTGGATAAGCTTTTTTGATGTGCTAGTTGAACACTCCAGGCCTGCATGGTGAGCAGAGTAGGTCAAATGCACAGAAGGCAGGTAAACTCCACAGAATAAAATGGAACCCTACTTCTCCTCTAGCATCTTATGTTTTAGAGAACAAGTTCAAGAATCCTAAAGGCTGCCCCAAGAAGACTCGATATGAATGTGAAGCATGTAAAGTTGCTTTGTGCAAAGTTTTATGCTTCCACATTTGCAACGAGCAAAATCAGATAGTGGTTCTGTGGAGTGTAAGGAAGGTAAGCAATATAGCACATCGATACAACTGTTAAAATTTCCATTCTAAATTGTCCTCTTAGAACTGTTCAGTCCAGTCTATTGAGAAAGAGGAGTCGATTCAGGAGCTTCATTCATCTTCAAGGTGACCATCCAGTGCACTCAGGCATTCATAAAAATGGCTCTTTTGAGAGCTACCAAATATTTGAAAAGGAAACAAACGTCAGTGTGTTTGCCCTCTGTGTTCCTGGATTGTTGCAATGTTACTGTTGTTGTCCTGTTGGTGTGCATGCTGCAGTGTTTTTGATGTCGTGGTTGTATTACTATGTATGTGTTTGGAGGTGATGGGGTGAGTAGGCAACTTTGAGTGCCCCAAAATTTTTCTATCAAAAACTGGACAAAAGGATTGAAAGAGTAGATAAAAAGCTAAAGAATGATGTTAACCTCAAGTCTGTATGCCAAAAATTACCAAGATTTGATAAGTTAAAAATTTCTTACCTTTTAGGCATTTCTTGTTACTCCTTTGGTACGAAAACTGTCTGCATACTAAAAATATTATATCTCCTTCATTTATGAAAATATTTTCAAACTTTTTTTGGAGGTTTTGTTTGATATTAATTGCTGCACAGTTCATGTGCTGACACTACATGAGTTGTCACTGAAAATGTTTTCTACAGGGGTTTGAACATGAAAAAAGTTTTCAAATGCGGTGGGTACAGTTTGGGGCAACTATGGGTACCTCCAAAAATTGTTTTCTCAAAAACTGGAAAGATAGTTTGAAAGAGGAAAAAATGCTAAAGAATGATGTTAACCTCAAGTCTGTATGTCAAAGAATGACCACGATCTGATAAGTTAGAAATTTCTTACTTTTCATGTGTTTTCTTATATTTCCTTCAATTTGTACGATTTCATCTTACATACTAAAAATACTGTATCTCCTTCATTTATGATAATATTTTCAAAATTCTTGTGAGGTTTTGTCTGGCATTGATTTCTGCACGATGTTTATGCTGACACTACATATGTTGTCACTGAAAAATGTTTTCCATAGGAGCCTGAACATGAAAAAAGTGTTAAACATGGGGTAGGGTACGGTTTGGGGCAACTTTGGGTACCCCAAAATTTTTTGTATCAAAAACTAGACAGATGAATGGGAAGAGGAGATAAAAAGCTAAAGATTGATGGTAACCTCATGTCTGTAGGTCAAGAACTGACTGAGATACAACAAGTTGAAAACAATTTAATTAATAGGCGTTTGCCGGTAAAATCGCTCGTCGTCAGGGCCTAGGCGGAAAAATTTCTCTCGTCGGTTAAGGGTTATCCCTTAACCGACGAGAGAAATTTTTCCGCCTAGGCACTGCCCTCACACTTCTCTGCCAGCCCGTCACCTCATCCTTAAAATTTGATAATCGTTTCATAGCCATAACTGCCCCAACACCCTGAAATTAACTCCCTCCAGAACTGCGACAGTTATCTGACACATCATACAAACTCACCTATACTCCACCGCTTGCAATTTCTGCATTGGCCTATCAGTCAAAACTGAAAATATTCCTCATTCGCAGATCCTATCCTGACTCCTCTTCTTTTTCTCGTCTCTCTTTCCGCTCCTAAACATCACCCGCCGTAGCCGCCACGCTCTCTCTGCCTGACGTTTGGATCCTGACATTTAACCGAACCCCTTTTGCCTACCGATTTGTTTTGACTGAGCGCCTGTGAATAAGCTGGTCCCAGTGACGTGACTTTTGTTGGGCGTTGTAGAAATCTCCAGATTATGATTACGATAGCTACGCCTATGAGATTAATGACATTTTTAAACAAAAATAGTTGCTTGTTTATCTTGCTATATAAGGCTAATATTGTCCAATATTGATTGTCCAGCTGGTTATCCAACTGATCCTAAACGCCTGACATGTTTTAGAGTCGTTTTGCTAAAAACGCCGCTGACCTCTGTTCTGTCACTACCTTTACCAACCTCTGGCAGCATGGCAACCTGTTTATTTTTATCTGACCACCTTAGTTTCCCTAAGGCAGACTGAGATATTAGTCTGCTAGTTAACTTAGAAGAAAGATCAGCATATAATTGTTAGAAGACACAAATCTCAACGTTCAGTTAAGAATTAATTAGTTAAAATAGATGAATCCATGGCATTTCCGTGCTAAAACAGACAATAATGCTATTATGTTGGATTGCAATATAAGGTGATTAATGTCAAAATTTTTAAGCAGCTAGCTATAGTAGTTATAACTTTCATTGATGTGCATATTAAAATTATTTGAATTTATGGCTCATAGCTTTTGAAGGCTGATGTATATCCATCCATCCATTCATTCATTACATACATATTACAGTATGCAGTAAGTCAGTTGCCTATATAAATTTGATCACAAGGTTTACCACGCTTTCTCTTACTTAGTTCCCGAAACTCTTCTATATTTTTTCAGCTGAAGTCAAAAGGTATTTGATTTAAATGAAAAAATCTTTCTGAAATGTATTGTATTTCATTAGTGTCCCTTTGACCGAACACAACTAGGCCTAAGTTGTCTACATTAATAATCGTAATTGTAATCCCGAGATTTCTACAGCGTCCACGTCAGGGGGACCAAGCTTATTCACAGGCGCTCAGTCAAAACAAAATCGATGAGCAAAAGTGTTCGGTTCCAGGTCAAGATCCAAGAGTCAGGCACAGAGGCCTACTCGGAAGTTCGGAACTGTCCAGAAGATCTGCCAAAGTAGTTAATGGATTAGTGTGCTTTGTATGATGTAACTAACTGTTTTAAATATTGAGTTCTTCAATTTACCGCAATTTTGTAGAATTGCAGCTTCTTTGCCAATAATCCCATCTGAAAGTGGTAACGGCTTCTCATTTTCGTTTCCTGGATTCAAATATGGCGACTTCAACAGAACAGGTTATCATCCTAAATGAATTTCTTCGGTCATTTAGACACATTTTAAAGATCTAAAATCGCATTAAAAGTGATTATGTTAAATTTCCTACAGCTTTCCGATTTTATAAATCAATTGTAACTAGCGTTAGGCCTACATTATGTGGAGTCTGTTGCAATCGTATCAACACAGTCTAAACTTTGCCGAATACAAAGATCTCGCTTCTGATCATAAGTTGACCTCTGTTTTCAGTCAGTCTATTTGTATCTCTCCTTTTTCTCTTTCTCTCTAGATCAGTTAAACTGCCCTAACACTTTTTCGCCCTCCCGTCATCTCATCCTAAAATTTTGAAAATCGCTGCATATCCATAGGCTCTCCACCACTCTGGAATAAACTTCCACCAGAATTAGGACAATTATCTGATCCATCATACAAACTCACCATCACTTCACCCTCTGTAATTTCTGCTCTGGACTTCCACTCAACACTTAAAACACTCCTCTTCAGCAGATCCTATCCTGATTCCTCTTCTCCCCCTTATCTATCCTGCAGATCCAATTCCAAACACCACCCACCGAGTCATCTGCCTGCCTGCCTGCCTGCCTGTCTGCCTGCCTGCCTGCCTGCCTGCCTGTCTGCCTGTCTGCCTCTTGGATCTTGACCTGGAACCGAACCCTTCTTGCCTATCGATTTTGTCTTGAGTGAGCGCCTGTGAATGAGCTGGTTCCCGCATCTTAGCTTTCATTGGACTCTGTAGGAACTCGAGTTTACGATTACGATTATTATCGTTTATGCATTCTTCTGCAATGGTGAAATAAAGGACTGGCGTTGGCATACGTTTGAAGGCACATGGTTCATACGAAAACCTAGAGAATAGAACTTTCCTAAGATTTCAAGAAAAAAAGGCTGATGATATTCGTCCTAGATTCTGTGAATGATACACGGAGAAAAACAAATTCATCAATTGGTTTACTGGCAATTCGTAAGCCCTATAGGCCTATGCCGCTATTGTTACATTGATTCACAGTTGAATGTACTAATAGTTCACATCATAATATGTTTTCTATTTTAGGTTTAATAAGCTTGCCTAAACTTTTAAAGTATTTTGAAACTACGCGATATCGACCCATGTCAGCCTACGATTTGGACAAACATAAAGGGCTGGGACTTGTCGCACTTCAATGCCGCATAGAAATTTCAATGGAACTCTATAAAACAGCCAGAATAATGGCCAAGCTAAAGAAAATCAACGAAATATCACATATAGGAAATTCATCTATATCATATCGCTCTTTTCTGATTAATGAAACTTCTGGAGTAGTGTTGGCAACTCAGATTAGAGACTGCGTTAATGTAAATTCTGTTACAAGAAAATCAGAACCATTTCCTCCATCCTTCAAGCAAGAGGTGAGAAATATTTTGTCCGGATCTCACAATCAGTCGCCTTCAAGGCTGGTGCTGCCTTTGGTGGATATAAAAAACTGCTACTGTTGCAAAATCGTTGTCAAGAACCTCGATATGGACGAAAATGATCATACAACTCAATCCAGATACGTTGATTACGCTCTGGAGTGTGCTGCCCAAGCTGCTGCTTCTGAATACTATAAGAGACTAAAGGGAGACATCCTCGGCTACTGTGTGAAGAATGCAAGTTTTCTGCATATTGGCGAATCCCGTGCTGGTGATGAGTTGTTGGTCGTCACCTGGGAAGATCAGTGGAATCCACTGTTGATTTGCTTTGTGATTAGGAAAGACAGGAAAGATATTTGTCAAGCACAGATGGAATTCTATGATCCATATGTTCACAGCAATTTGTAAAAGTTGGGAACCGACAGTTAGGAACTGTCTTTCTAGGTAGCACAAGTGACAAGTCATTCAAGTTAGCGTAACATTTATGGCGCCGAAAGCAGTAAACTTGTTCGTGAATAGCGCTTCCAATATTTCGTTTGCTACTGACATGTTTGACATCGGCCCATCCGTTCCATTTCATGAAGCCACCTCTGACTTTTCTATCCAAGAGTTTCTGCCACCGAGTGCTATCTGTTTGACCTGGAAGAGCTCACTGGGGCAACAGAATCCAATGCTTAATGACATCTTATGGCTACCAGGGCCGTTGGTTTCGATATACCTTTTATTTTATGACCTTCTTCTTTCTTCGGCGCCGTTGTTTTTCCCTTTTCCACCATTCTTAGTCGTAGAATTTATGAAATCTCTGCAGAGATGAATGCTTGACGTAATTTACATTTGTACATCTGTTGTCGCTGTCATCAATCGAAACACTGCCTGAGAGATTTCGCCTGTTTGATGAATTCCAAGCGTAGATATTCATCCTGATGTAGCTTGTTATGTTCGAGTTGTAAAGTTTCGGGTTATAGAGACTTTTAACAATATTGGTTAGAACTCTTTGTCTACTGCAGTCTTTTGGACACTGAAACTGATGGTATGATGCTTGTGATGACCATGGCGATTCGTGACTGCGATTGAGTCTTATTGATTCTTGTAGTTTAACAGTTTTTTATGTTTTGACAATTGTGTGGCTTGTGACAGTGCTATGACTCGATTGCTTTTATTGTACCAATAAAAATTGTTTCACTAATTACGCTGACTATGACTTCTTATCCATTTCCTTAATTGTGGCCAATCACTATAAGCGTTCTTAAGCTTGGAAGAAGTTGTATTGATCCACACATCCTGCAGAAACTGCATTTTTCAAGATCTTAAACGGTAAGGCTTATGGGAGGTGTGGTACGGTGGTCTGTCGGTAACGCGTTTGGTCAGTGATCATGAGGTCGCGGGTTCGACTCCGTGTAACAACCCTGGGCAAGTTGTTGGCGCACGCTGTGCCTCTGTCACCAAGCAGTATAATTTGGTACTGGCGTAAGCTGGGAAGACAACGGCATGTCCTGCGATGCACTGGCCCGTGTCCAGGATATTGGGGTTCGTCCGCTGCCGGTGTCATGAAATAAAGTCTTCCCCAAACAGAGTTTTCCCGAGCTGGAATTATGTCTCCCCGGAGACTGTCTTGGAACAGTCTCTCCCATTGAAACGGATTCTTCCTATCTACAATACAAACTCGCCCCTATTTAAAACCGCCCCCCAATTTTCGGTTCATTTTAAATAGGATTTAATATATACAACATTGAAATAAATGGCTCCTGTAATGTTGTGTTCATTCATTTGGATATGAAAAAATGCTTTGTATCGTTTTTCCAGTTAACATATAATAACATCACTAGCATATTGAGCGCGCTGGCGGTATTGGAACGCGGCGGAGAGGTTAAATACGGCTTTGCATAATAAAGCAAAGGCCTTTGTGTACTCTAAAGAATTAGACTGTAGAGGAAATAGCTGTTACTAATTAAATCTTCTTTCAGAGCCGATGCATATTACTTATATAACGTGAATCCAGATAGCCCTGACTTCAGAATTAATCTTTTATAAATAATTCCTTTTCCCATTCATTGGTACTGGCTTCCTGATGCCAGTTAGCTCTGGCTTCGCGGTGATTCTTTAAACAAGAAGAGAAGAAGATGAAACAAACAGCCAGTGCTGTTAATCTAAAGGATGGTTTGAAGAAAGGACACCGAATAAGTCTAATAATTCAGATTAAAGAGATGAGAGACCACCCTCCATTTTGCTTAATGGCACGACATTAACAGGAGAGAAAACCCTGCATTCAAAGAAAAGAAAATTGGCCGCAAACTTTGAAATTGGTAAGAAACTCGTTCCTTTCGATGACTCAATATGTGCTACAACAGCACTGTGGTTTAAGGAGTTTAATTTGCACAAACTTGACCAATACAATCTACTTTCTGGCGAGCGGTTTAGCGACGAGCTGCTGAATGCTGTCAACCGACTAATCAGTCAACATCTGGGAGACGAAATGGGAAGCCAGACTACATTGTTGTCCCAAGTTGACAGTGGATTTCGACCAATCATTGGGTATGAAATCCAAATCATTCATGACACAATCATTGTGTGGCAACAGCATGCATCGTCGATGACTTGTTGTATGCTGACTCTCTGACTGGCGGAATTTCTAATAACGTGAAACGTCAGATGCGCCACTTGTGTTCCTCGCATCCTACTAGCTGTGGCTGTCTAAAAGACAAAATTATCCTTTGTCAACGTCAACCAAATATGTCTGAGCGTGGAGTGTCTGCTGCATCGTTTTCTTTCCAATGGGCACATGGTTCAAAAAACCTGGTTGCTTCATACGATGTCACAGCAATGCATACAAATCTAGCGCGTTGCCTTGAAAAACAGGAAGTACTTAGCGAAGTTTCCAACTGTGCCAATTCGAAAACGAGGGCGCCAAAAAGGAGGCGACTGTGAACATTCTAGATCAGGAACTAAAATCTGCAAACATTATCACTTGACTTTGATATATTTTGTTTTACTGCATTTTATTTCTAAGCTTTTAAAAAACTAGTTTTAAACAGAGATGTGACTGCATATAGTAGAAGAATAAAGTCTCCTCGGGGAGAGTTTATTCGAAGGGGGATGAAATAATTTCTCCCTCCCGGAGACTTTGTTTTAGAATATAGTCTCTGGGGATAATTTATTCTAGAACATATTCGCCGGAGGGAGAATCTATTCCGAAATTGATCCGCCGGGGAGACTTTTAGAGGGGGAGACTCTGTTGCAGATCACCGGCTCAAGGGCCTAGAACAGGAGGGGAGGCGCCTCCCCGACGTCTCAATTGTAAGACATGGGACACACTTTACACACCTTGAGAGGCTTATGGGTAGAACAGGTCTATAAGGAGGTCGGCTCTATTGCTCTGCAGAAGAAAGGTCTCGTTGTACGCAACATAGCATGGAGAATCTTACTGATGAAAAATAGACAAAACCATCAGAATCATAATATGAAACTGAGAAGAAATGAACTTTTCTACCGCTGTGTGATAGTATTTCGCAAAGTGAGAACTAGAAAGGAAGCTCTGGTTTTTCTAGCATGTAATTGAAGTCTGATTTTGTGATAATTGAAAATTATTTTAATGTGGTTTCGTTTTAATTGCTGTTTCCTAATGTATTTCTTTATAAAATCCATGCTACATTTAATTTCTAAGATCGTTTAGGCACTAAAAGCTTCTTTAGTGACTTACTAGCGGCTACAAAGCCTTTGTAATATTGCCAGCATGTGTTATTTGTTGAATCTCTATTGACCTAAAGACGCTATTTGCAACAGTCTGCTGAAACCCAGTCATAAGTTCAATCCGCCTGACAGTTAATAATAACCCACCTTGACACAGGAGCATAAATGACCTAATTTGCAAAACTTACCAACAAAACATCCGAGAAGTCCGTTTTCCGAAAGCCTATCACATGTGGCAGTTTCAGCCAGGGTTGGGTTTGTATGAATTAGGAGTTTGAATTCTTTTGTAGCCCTCTTCATGAAAGCTGAACGAACTACTTAGCGTTAAAAATGAAAATATGATCGAAATACCAGACTACTGATTTAAATTTCGATTAAAATTAGGGGCGCGGGGTGATCTTCAGGGCACAGACCGCCAATCCTGCTTCTTAGCTCTACCTAGAACTGAAGTTGACCTTAAATCTGACTACCGAATTTAATGTCTTGACTGGGTTCCTGTGAATAAGCTGTTTCCCGCTACGTAGATTTCTGAAGAGATCTCGAATTCATAACCACGAATCCAACCCCCGGCTGGAACAGCGATAGATTTTCTCAGACGACCGTTGTCCTGCGCTGCGTGTCCGATTCCCTGACCGAACGACGCGACCTGTCGCGGGCGAAATGGACCTGGGCGTCTACGGCCATCGCCGCCGCCGACGAGTGTAGCGTGTACCTCGATGCGTCATCCCTTGTCAGAGTACCCTGCATCGTCGTCGTCTCCTGGAGCACGTCGGCCACCGGCATGTAAGCGTAAGAGGGTTCGGAGAAAGGCGGCGTGTGACCCCGCGAGTTCTCGCGAGGCGAATACGTTGGCAGCCGACGAGAGTGGAGGTTGTTCGTGTAGGTCGTCGCGTGCGTCGAGTTCAGGGGCTTCTGCCTCTTGTGGTAGCCGTTCTTATACTGGACTATGTATAGGTAGACGGACATCACGCCGGTCATTTCGGAAGTGATGAAAGAACTTATAGTCATGACAAACGAAGGTCCGTATCGATAGCTGAACTTTGGCTCGTCCATCGGCGACTTCGGCTTGTTTCCGGCTTCTTCTGTTATGGCACTGATGTAAATTATGATTCCAATGAGCGTACATAACCCTGTAACAGACGTAAAACTTCCTGATCAGAATTTCTCCCTTTATGGGCATTTCCTCTAGCTTGAATTGTATCTATTTGTTTTTTCTAAGGCTATGCACCAGACTTGTCATCTCTTGCTAAAATTCCCATTTTGCATGCATATATATCACAGTTGAAGGTTAAATATATTGGATGGTGAGCTTGATGCTAACTGGCCGTTTTGCCTGGAGAATATCAGTCTGCTGTTTCGTGTTGCAAGTGTGAGTTAAAAGTTTAGAATTCATGTTGTAATTTGTCGTGTCAAAAGGATTCAGTGTATTTAAAGAATCGATGTTCAAAAATTACTGGCAGAATAAAAATAGAATTCTCAAAGCCTTCAAGGCAAATTTGCAAAGTGCTACGGTGAAAAAGTCAGAGACAATAGTTCTTAAAAACCGTGACAAACCGGAACATGGAAAAAGGAGCATGATGTGTGACCTAAAATGGACAGCAACGTTAGGTATTGCTAATAGCTGGCAAGGTTTCAGTTGGCTTCTAGTGTAGAAGTTGCGCGAAAGTCCGAATTCCAGATTTTCAGTGACAAACAAAATAACGGTGGTGAATTTAATCCGTGAGGGACTGAGACACAATAGGATGGAATGTCATCAGAGAAAATGTTTTACATAGATTGTTTAATCAGACGATTAATTTCAACATGTAGCTTAATATGCTTCGTTTTACATATATTGTCAATATATATCTGTATTTTTGTTGGAAGACGTGATCAGGTTCACTAGGCCTAATAATACTGATAATAATAAATGCTGACCACCAACAGTCTTAGACTGCCGTCAGAGTCTAGTATATTGGTTGCAGCCTCTGCCTAGCAGGTGACTCATCGGATTGCAATAATGTCGGCCATTCACTGATGTAATGGGGATCGAACCCGTGCTGGTCTTGTAGCACTCTAGTTACTAGCGAACTGAAAGAACCCTTGGTGAAAGGTTTTGTACAGTATTTAGGCGTGACCTTTAAAAAACCTACTTGTGATTTTGCCTTGACCTGCAAAAAGTAAGCCAAATGAAAATCCTAGGCGTCCTCTTAGTGTTTTGCCTATACACAGAGACAGAAAGACAAGCAGACAAACAGACAGATAATCAGATAGATAAACTTCTAGACAGATAAACATACAAACAGACATGAAGTGATAGAGAGACAGAAGCAAAGACAGAAAGACAGACAGAGCGGAGCGAGGACGGTAGGGAGAAGAGAAAAAAAGAATTGCTCGCATGTTTAGAGAGGCCACATAGTAACGGACCTTCCCTAGATGTCGCAACTATATAAAGCAAAGAGCAGTTGAATTAAACCATGGCAACGGTAGATTTCGCCATGGTAGTTGTGCGTCGTGATAGTCATAAAAACCTTTGCGAGATCGCAATAACTAACCCCCAATGACGAAAAAAATCCCCGATAGGAATGTTAATACGTTTCTCTGGTTACAGTGACCCAGGAAGCAAACAATTTCTCCGACAAGAAGCAACAGAAGACTGATGAGTGGAAATATGGTCGCTCGTCGCAAAGAAACTACAAGCAAGAAAACAGACTTCATAGGCACCGTTCAGACACACAGCGAACACACGCACCCTAAAGAATAGTGTGACTAACGTAATACGAATTCTAGTTTCTTCTTCTTCTTCTACTTCTTCTTCTTCTTCTTCTTCTTCTTCTTCTTGGTCTTCTGCTTCTTCTTCATCATCATCTTCTTCTTCTTCCTTCTCCTCCTCCTCCTCCTCCTCTTCTTCTTCTTCCTTCGCCTCCTTCTCCTCCTCTTCTTCTTCGACGACCTCGTCGTTTTCTTCTCCTTCTCCTTCTTCGTCTCCTTCTCCATCTTCTTCTTCTTTTCTTCCTCCTCCTCTTCCTTTACTTCAACTTACTTCATTTCTTCTCCTTCGTCATCATCGCCTTCGTTGCTGATGATAAGGATCATAAATGATCATAACGATACTGATAAGTTGAAAACGTGAATTGGAACTCTATTACTTATTAGCAGTATTAATAGACCTGTGATGTCAAAACGAATGGCCTCTTGAGTATATATTTTCTGCAAAATCTGTTAGGTCGAATGGGTTTTCAGCTGTAGTGAAATGTTTCTCTCACAAAGCGACATCTGTGTTAAGCGGATTGCATCAGTGTCTTTGTGGTCGAGCAGCATTACTCGGCTGTTGATTGTCGCTGGTTGCCAAAGAGACACGGACCGACCAAAAGCCGCCCGCACAGGAACACCGGCTGGCACAGAGCCCCCACCCAGCAGCAGCAGCAGTGGATGAGCACAGGGAGGCTGGGAGAGGACAGAAGAAGAGCTGAGAGGCGGCGGAGGGGATGGCCAGATCGAATAACGCTAGACCGACCGAAGCAGACAATAATGAGTGGAAGGTCAGTGTCGAAGTACAGGCTGGCAATCAATTAGTTGCTGGGAGAAGTCTCATCCTCGAGGCTCCTCTCTCTCTCTCTCTCTCTCTCTCTCTCTCTCTCTCTATATATATATATATATATATACATATATATCTATCTTTCTCTCTCCCTCCCTCCCATCTTCCTCTCTCCCTCCTACCCTCTTCTTCTCCCTCTCCCTATCTGTCTTCTTATCTCTCTCTCTTGCACTCCCTCTAGCTGTCTCTTCCTCTCCTGTTGTTTCTGTCTCGCTTCTTTCTACCTTTCTCATGCTCTCTCTTTCTCCTTTCTCTTTCATATCTCTCGAAAAGCCGCGGTCATCTTGTCTCGCCTTCCTCATCATCGTTCTTTCTGTCCTGTCCTCGTCCTCTTTCGTCGAAACCAGCTGTCAGTCAGTTTGTCTTGCCTGTCGCTCTTCATCACCAGGGAGCGCTTTCTGGTGAAACTCAACGCTGGAAGCCGGGTTCTAGTATTCTAGGAAACCTCACCACATATGCGTGATGCTAAAGTGTACACAACTCTCTGTCTGCTTACAACTGACTCCAAGTTAATTAAATTTCACCTGTCCAAAGCATATTGAGAACTCGAAGTATGCATAGTATTTCAGCGAATAAATAATCCTATATGAAGTGAATGAGAAACGACCTTCAAAGAGCTCTTTATTTTTCTGTCCTTCCATTGTTTTGAAATCTGAACAAACGAGTGCTCTGCATTTGAGAAGGTTCTTCATTCGGACAAAACCCTATTTCAAGATTTATGCTTAACTAGCACACCAAGCTATAAAATATAAAATGAGTACAACGACTGTATGCGGTCGATGGAAATTAGACGGCTAGGGAGAGGTCTGGCCACGGGCCCTCATATGCCAAGGCTAAGAAAATGAAGTCGCTGACGCTTCATCCCATGCATGACTGCCTGTCTATGGCTTATTAAAGACTCCCATCTTTCTTTAGACATAGACAATCTTAAGCTAAGTTCTTTTTTAACGGATTCTGACGAGAGTTATTTGAGTGATAAGTCTCCCCTATAGCTGTGGCGATCCACACATTGTGCATCAGTAGCGGTATGAAGGTGTGAAGGAAAACAATTAAGTGTGCAGTAGACTGAAATTGATGATGAGGATAACGATAACGGCGACGATGAAATATATGAGATGGATAACACCCGGATGGGTAAACAAGTGAAAGCGTGTGATTGAAAATAACAGGCAGTGAGCTCATGAATTTTGAGGAAGGAAGGAGGAAGCGATAGTGAGTAAATAAGTGCATAAATGCAATTAGTTACCCATGCATACAGAAAACGCTTCAAAGCCCTACTGTCTTTTCAATTCACAGACAATAGCTGAATTTTGGTCTAACAATTTTTACTGTCACAGTTAATTACATGTAGGTCAAGGCCTATTTCTTCAAACGGCATACGTTCACATTCACCAGAGAACGATTTTGAGGTAGTGTACGTTAAGAAACGTCATCTTCTCATTGTATAAAACTACTTGGAAGTTGCACACAATACCTAGTGCACATGGTACCTATTGCACATGATACCTAGTGCACGTGATACCTATTGCACATGATACCTCGTGCACGGGATGTCTACTGCACATGATACCTAGTGCACGTGATACCCAGTGCACATGATACCTAGTGCACGTGATACCTAGGACACATGATACCTAGTGCGGTGTCTTTGAAACTTACGCAATATGGAATCCGTTTTGCACCCCAGTTCGTCGCGTTCCATTTCCTTGAAGTAGGAAACGTATCCACAGACTTCCGTAGGTCCTTTCCGTTCTGAAATTGCAATGTGATTTCTTTTAGACTGATGACTAAGCTTACATTACAACATTTAAGGCCATAGCCTATATGGCTCACGCCGAATACGTTACTTGGACTTTCATAATGTTACAATTAAAATACTGCAGTCGATTCGAAGTTATAGGAGTAATTTTGAAAAAACGTGTCGTTATCCCTCGTCGCATGTCTTCTGTTGCCTCCGGTAAGCTTAGGCTAAATAAAGAACCTTGCGGTTCTAAATAGTACATCATCAGTTGGTTGTTATTCGCGTTGCTGCATGCAACCAAAGCGGATTTAGTTGATCAGCTTTGTGTTTTTATTGGGTCGGTTAAGCGCTGACCTATGCAAATAAAAACATTGTCTGCTAAAACCAACACTAATGGTGGTATACTAGTTCCATGCTGATTTTTCATACCATCCAGGTATCCACAGTAATGATCAGACGAAAGCGAGTGGCTTTGGGCCAAT
Source organism: Norana najaformis (assembly GCA_964023275.1). Lineage (NCBI taxonomy): Eukaryota > Metazoa > Annelida > Clitellata > Crassiclitellata > Hormogastridae > Norana > Norana najaformis. The sequence continues at coordinate 36,459,454 of OZ029915.1, read as the reverse complement.
TTCTGTGCTTCCGCGCAACACAGTACATCCGTTATATGTCTGACAAGATGGCGTGTTAGCGTGCGATCTGAAGAAGGTAGCAAAGGCGCCATAAACGGGAAGATAATCTAGCGGCATCGTTGGCTTCGTAACAGTTGTCGCTGTCTTTATAGCCCCTCGTCCATTCTTGTTATGGCCGTTGAATGTCTCGCCAGACGTCATTACAATTCAATTAGCATATTTTAGCTCCAACTTTTGATGTTTTTGTTCTACGCCAAAGTCTCTATAGAAGGCTCTAGAATCGTAAAAACGGTGACTGCAAACAGTCGTCACTCCTATGGCCATAGCACGTATAGAGTGACGATCCTGGGATTTCATTGTGCCAAGATACTCCAAAATCTAGAGATGGATAGACAACCACTAGGTTTATCAGATGCAAATTATAAAATAAACTCATTTCAACAGACGAATTATTTGCTACTAAATTATTGAAGTTTCCTGTTGATAAACTCCAAATGTTCTCATGCAAAATACTGTCTTCATTCGTTTACAATCGCAATTGTATCCGTCCTTTGGGAGAGGTTAAAAGTGGACGTAAGAAATGTTGCATTGTTAGGGGAAAGTTCTACACCCCACTTTCCAAAACAGACCTTCGTCAAGGAACGTTTAAAAAGAAACATTGTCTGGCAGTGGACCACGGTGACTGAATACGTTTAGATTTCCCGAGTCTGGCGACTAGTCTTGATGTTTTTGTAAAGACTAGTGACGAAGATAGATTTTGCTATTGAGAATCAATACATATATTTTCCTTCTAACCGTCGTCGCTTCACTTGAGTGTGGACAGTGCTGGTTCACTAAGTATATGTCATCAAGAAAACATATTGACTATTTGGTTAGGTCTATTTGGCTACGACTGACAGAAGTTAAAGAAAGTTCGGTTACTGAAAACTGCTCCAAGCCGGCACAATGTTCTCGATGGCAAATGGAATCGGCTATCAACCATCAGCCCAAGGAGTGCCAGTCTTTGAATCAGTGAACTGAGAAAACTTCATTAGTCTGTTGTTAATCCTATCCTCGTTTTCACCGCAGAACGACCAGGTACTCTGAACCGGTCACTCATGGTCAAGAATCCGTTGGTTCGGTTCTACATGTGTGCGAGAGACTGCAACTGGATAAGTTTCCTGTTTTCGAGCTCCATTCGCCTTTCCTTTCGAACTATCCGTTCATACTTTCTTCCTTATTTATCATATAATTTAGACTTGCGAGTAGCAGCTTCGAAAGGTTCTTTAAAAGCGCTATACAATTATATAGCCTACTAATATGACCGATTACATTACACTGTATCGAGTTACAGCCTTTCTTTGGAGACCGAGGGAGGCCGTTCTAAGTGATTAGCCTTCTTCTCAGCTCATGCATAACAAATACGCCGTGGTTCCTTCAGACAGACTTCATACACTGCCAGCAAAGTCTCATCTAAAATTTATCGCTTTAATCCGACGAAGCGAAAGCCTAAGTCTAACCGATGACTGATATAGCGCCAGTGTAAATCGATTACCACTTCACGGTTAAATATGGCGAAGAATAATGCGGCGTATATGATATGCGCAAGACCATCGAGTAAATGTGAATACAAACAAATTTTGTAATTAAAAAATGCTTGCACAAAACATTTGGCTTACACTTGCGAAAGTAATGTCTGACCAGTAGCCATTGGTACTAGACACTAATGTCGGTAGAAAGCTTAATCTCTGTTATACTGCATCGGCTGGCAATAAAAACGTAACGACTTACAGCTAGACAATTAGTCTGGTCTTTATTGTACACAGACAAATGATTGGGCTGCAGGTCACAGTGGATGGACGAGCTTCATGAATAGAAGTATGTAAAAATGCACGCATACTGCGCTGTTTACACGCCTGTATAGAGCTCCCCAGAAGAGTGGTCCAGGGATTTGAAGGATCTATCGGCTGCAGCGCAGACACGTCCATAGCAATCAAAACCCACGATATCCTGTTAATATAATGTAAGATACAAAAACGAAACTTTGTAGAGTCTTGTGCTTATTATTGTCAATTGCCAACTAATAGCCAAGACCGTTGATCAGTGAAACGCATCGTGGTCCGGATGAAATGATTTAGGCCAAGAAACTTCCAAAGGCAAAGCCCAACGCAGTGGCGGCGCTAAAATTTGAAGTTGGGGTCAGAAGAGAAGACTACGGTAGCGAACCCAATTCATCACTACCGGCGAATGGCTGCGCTCCAGTTAGTCTAGCCTGCTTGTTGATGTGCATCATATATAAATTGGTATAACCTCCGAAACTGAGTTGCTATTCATATATATATATACATATATATACATATATATATTCATATATATATATAGGATTCAGGGATTATATAGGATTCAATGGATTTAAGGTTAACCGCGCTCGTTGTTGTTTAAATTACCTGCGCTCGCCAGCATCATATCCACGGCATCAAGCCGCAGCCAATATGCTAACCTTGTGATTCGTAGGAAGAGATTTGTAGATAGACACATGTTATACAGTGAACACTACACTCCTAAATGTAACAGATAAACACTCATAATTATAACCTGGAGCAGCAGGCATTCATTCTCATCGACTATCAAAGAAGGTCACAATACCTGTTTGAGTGACTGACTCTGATGGCACCTTTGCGCTGTTATCTGCTTATGATCACAAATGATCGACTAGTAATTATCGTTGAGTTTACTATATATATATATATATATATATATATATAATATGCTTTAGGCATTTCAGCTACTCAGAGCTGTGAACTCCAACTCATATTCGAACACAAAAACCTTCCACCCTCAGACGATGACGGCCCAACCCCAGCCGAAGAAAGCTCGTTGGATGCAATCAACTCCTTCTTTCCTGGGTAGCACATTGTGCACGACCATTCTTCTCATTAAGTCAGTTAGGTATCCATATTTCGATGTTTTAAAATATTCTATAGAAATGAACAGGTACAGACCACTGCCATATCCCTGGATTCTAAACTCCCTACAATAGGCTGTTAGCTCCCCCTGTAAAAGTCCATCGCGCCCCTGTAAAAGCCCAGGAAGAGCTCTAGCTGGAACTTTAAAAATTATCTAAACATACGAACAAGTGTGCATCTAATGCCCTTGGCTCTGAACCAGGGCTTGACAGGTGCGTGCAAAACAATCGCCATGATCAGCGGAGTGCATCGGGTGCAAGCACCTGCAACGAACGTTCACATCACATTAAGAGCCCCGAATCAAACAGTCAATTCATGTATCGATTCCTGCTGGAATAACAGAGCTGGCTCCAAGTTGGTCAGATTCGTAAGTCAATCGGGTTAATTGAATGCGGGCATAAAAAAGCAAAAGTAAAAAGGTAAAATGTTTTCACCCACAGGACTAGAGTCACAAAACATTTATTACTATTATATCACAAATTTAATATGCCACTATGCGATGTTCCAGCGATATGATATCAACCACAGGTTAGTTAGCTCCGGATAATTTACCTTAGACAACATATCGCGGATCATGCACTAATACACTGTGTCCGGAAAAATTCCAAGGCTTTACGGTAAATATGAAAATAATTAGTAAACATTAATCGATTTTTAAAATTCCAAAAACAGTTTAATCCTGAAATATATAATTACCAACAAAATTCTTTGTAATTTATTAATGGCCCCCGTTTAAAATTACGTCACAGTGACGTATTTGAATTTTATATTTTGTAAAGAAAGTTGCTAGAAAAATGGCGTTCAGCGAGGAAGACAAAATTGTTATAAAATTTTTACGCCAAAACAACAATTATAGTGCAAATAATATTTCAGGATTAAACTGTTTTTTGAATTTTAAAAATCGATTAATGTTTACTAATTATTTTCATATTCACCGTAAAGCCTTGGAATTTTTCCGGACACAGTGTACTAATATACAGCGCTACAGAAATACTGTTATACTGATAAATACTTCCGGTAATGATTGTAAAAAGCAGATATACAGAAACGAGAACTTTGAATGAAGGACTGTTGAAACGTTACCTATCAGCAACAAACTATTGAAACGGGAGATATCTCTTCCTCGTGGAATATTCGTCGGATAAAACAAATTTTCGAAAGATTTAGACCGATCTTTTGCCATTTCGTACCTAAAGCAACCGAACATCGATCGATACCGAGTGCATTATTATCATGGCGCTATATAAGTCGAGAAATTTCATTGTTTTACAGCGGAATTCTCATGAAACGGAATAAAATCTTTTTCTGCAGATTTGCCGAAAAAACTTAGGGATTTATTGATCCATGAGGTGACACCGAATGTGGCTTAACAAATTGATTATCCACAATCCCAGTTCCTGTAGAATCAAGATGCGATCTGTGGTTGGAAAAAGTGAGGGGAACGACCTATCTATGGATAGGATCTAAATGTGTGCGGTAAATTTATGTTCGACAGAAGTTAGCCGGAATCAATTTGGGGAAGTTCCTTTCTTGTCCTACTAATCGCATCCCATTCATATTGCTTATGAATGTAATTGCCTTCGCTGTAAGACATAAATAAAGCCGACACTAGTGAGCCATTTTCTAGCGCCGCTTTCTCGGATTATTATTGTTAGGGCTGTCTATGTTGTCTTCATTAATTAGAATGAAACAACATTCCTCTCCTTCCGACAGAGACATTCCGAAAGGAATCAATTTAATTGCTGTGAAGGACTTTGTTTGGTCCATTTCTAACAGACCCCAGCTCACCAGAACAAATTGACTGCACCGAATGCAGAGTCCTGAATAATCTGTCGAATATGAATAAATATCCGTCCTGCATCTAGTCATTAAAGTTGGTCGAGAGAATCTATCGGAGAGACAGACAGTGAAATACAGACAGACAGACAGACAGACAGACAGACTGACAGACAGACTGACAGACTGACAGGTAAGCAGACAAGACAGCATAAAGTAGACAAAAAGGAAGAATCCGAAACTGAGATGGAGAGGCAGATAGAAAATGTGAGAGAACAAGACACAGCCAGAGACATAAAGAGACAGATATCGAGACAAAGACTGATAATAATGAAGATATAGAACTAGAGAGGAGCCAGACAAAAAGGGAAAAGCGAATTACACGCATCACGATTTCACAAAATGCAAGTAAGATCATACATGAAAAACTAAGACCACAGGGTTGTTTTATAGTCTGTATGCTGTATACGCACCCAAGATGGCGGCGCAAGGCATGTTTATCTGCGAACCGCTGTGTTATTTGTTTCGTAAATTTGGTAATAGTGCTAATGATAGCATAAAATCAATTATGGTTGGTTTTTATTTGGGTGGCGACATTTCTGGTGTGAAAGACTTGCTCTTTAAGTCGGGGGGAAAACTTAAACATTGATCGTCTACCACGCAAGGTTTCCACGCGCGAGACTGTTTTTCCGACAGGAAATTGATGACATTTTAGGCCTGATGGAAATCTTGAACGAAAAGCAGCAGCTGAGCTTGTTACCCACGTTTTTTGCACTTGACGCAGCAAAACCACCACCTTTCAAAGCGGATGCTGGGAAATATGCTCGTTGACGCAGCGTATTGCGACCCCAGCAGAACAATAACCCCATAACGACGGCAGATTTAACCAAACTTCAAACCAAGTAGATAATAGGCGGGTTTAAAGCCACCGCTCACAATTCACAGCCAAACGGGGACGGGTTTAACTCCACCCCATAACGGCGGCAGATTTAACCCCACTTCAAACCAAGGGCAAGTTTAGCTCCACATCTAAACAACAGTCACTCTAAAATCACCGCTGAGAATTCATCGCCAAATGAGGATCAATTTAAAATCATCGCTGATAGATCATCGCTGACAGATGAAATGATTTTATTGCAGCTATTAAGTGCAATGTAAACCACAACTTGTCTATGCACGTGAATGTTTTTTTAAACCAAAAATATAAGAACGGAAGACTGACAAATGCATGGAACAGAATATTTTGTAAGAATATTTTAAAATAATTGACAGTAACCTTTTGAGGGACATTTTCATGTAGGTTTCTTATACTGGATGTTTACCGCTTCAGGCTGGCATCGATGTGAGAGAGTAGGCCTACTCTTTTTTGTTCAAGTTAAATTACAGTGATAACTTTGTGTTAACTGAGTTGTATGCATTGTTTGCACAATAACAGAAAATGATACTTTGTGAGAACTATAACGTACAACAAAATTGTAGCATTAGTGACTTTTGTGCAAATGTTTATGCAAGCATTTAATTTTCAGTTAGTTGTTTGCTTTTTAACTGTTTTTCTTCTCTGTATTGGCTTCCATCATGTTTTGTGCTGTCCGATGATTGTGGCCAAATGAAGTTTATATATATATAACAGCATCTATAATCTGCATATATACAGGTTGTTATAATAAATATATATGTGTGTTGTAGATATAGCCTGCATGTCGCCTTTTATAGTGTTTCTCTCTCCATCTCTTTTCTTTCTATTTCTGTTTCACTTCCACTCCCATCTCTGTCATTTTCTCTCGCTCTCTGTCTCTCTGTCTCTCTCTTACCTTCTCTCTGTCACTCTCACTCTCTCTCTCTCTCTCACTCACTCTCTCACTCACTCTCTCTCTCTCACACACACTCTCTCTTGCAGCGAAATCATATCTGGATGTCACTGTTCGGAATAAGCAGTCTTCTGCAGCATAGAAATTGGACATTAGCCGGTGAAACAGTGATTTGTAGCGTATTTTAATAACGCGAGAAAGACGCATATACCCGGCACTGGGGCCAATTAACTACACTGTATGTCAAAGGGAACGCTGGATGTCAGCGTAGAGACCTTTAATGGTATGACGAGTAACGCACGAGTTTGCGTGTGAACCAACGCAGATCTCTTGCAACGCCACCAGGAATGTGACCACAGGCCAGATCTATACATACAAATTTCTTTATTTATATACAGCAGTCGCTATATATTTGGCGCCATGGCTTTGACATAGTTTGTCATATATAGTTATAAATACTAGAACATGATACTCCTATACTAAAGAATTATGTTTAGGGCCTAGTATCGCACCATTTCTTCTAGCAAATATTGGTGGTATCCTGGAAACCTCTGCTTACATTTCGCTTTAACCTCTGAAACCAGACGCTACCACTAGCGGCTACCGGGCAGTTCGAAGAGGAAAGTTCGGCGCTAGACAATAATGGGCTCAGAACATTTCGTCGCAGGAACAATTTGGAGCAGGGATAATTCGGTAAAAAAAGATATACTGTATCGTAAGTTAATAGACACATTCACACAAATGAGAACAAGAGTGCTTAGGAAACATTAAGACTTTAATGACAATAGCAAAATGCGCTATTCATATTCTAGTCATAAGCCTTTAAGTGAATGTTACGACTACAGTCACGTAGGTATGTCATAATATTATGAGTTTCATAGTTACTGGTCACCAGTCGTAAATGTTTTTCCAGATTTCGATATTTCTTCTTTTATCTCGGAGGTGCTTCACCGGCGAGGACTTTTTTGATCGTGAGTTGGATGAGGTATTTCTTTCTGTAATCTGCAACTAATTTTTGACTATATAAGGTGAGCTATTTGAAAGGAGCTCGCAAAAGCATTGTGCCATTCTTTATTTCCACGTCGTTTTATGTCCTGTATGTCCGTCAAGTATCGCTTTGTACTGCCATATAACAACCCCAAATATTCACATGATTATAAAGGTACCGTTCTTTGTCTTCTTTATCAACTCTTTCACAAACGGAAGTCGCTTCAAAGTAGGAAAGCAGAAGTTGCACTTCGTGAAAGGAATGCATATTTATAAGTTCTTTGTATACGCTTTCAGCTTAGCAAGCTGGTAGTTAGGTCTCCCACTGCGTATATCTGAATTACAGAAACACCCAGATTCAAGGGGATGGAAGAGTTCGACAACGTGGTCTATGTCATTTCCTCATCCTCGATGCTACGTGCTTCAGAAACTCCGAACATGCTGCTATCGTTCAGCTCTAGTTGGGAACCTGTTGGTTGGGCTTTGCGTATGTGCGATGGTGACTCTTCTAGTCATCTGAGCAATGTTTACTAATGGTTGATTGTTCCATTCTTAATGACATTTTACATCGTTAGCGCAGAGAGCGCCTCTGATGAGTTTATCTTGAAGAGATGATATACAAATTTCGAATTACAGTTACACTTACAATGTCAATTTCCCATAACGTCTCGCAATCGTCAGTAACCACTTTTGTGTATATCCTTCTGGTAGCAGTCTAAGCTGCTGTCTGCGTGCATTCCATCGAGACCAAAGCAACTGTGAGTTAACCAAATGGCTAGAACGTCTCACCGAAGCTCTTAGGGACATCCATAAAGGACGCCCGCAAAATGGCCTACTTTGGACACCTTCTTCCCTCCCCTTGTCCGCATTTGTCCTCATTTTGGGTCGCCCTTAATTCCCTCTCTTTTGCAGATGTCCGCACTTAAACGAAGTACTAAGTCCTAGATTAGGCAGCCCTAATTAATCTTGCTATGCTAACTGTGCTACTGGATGGGTGCTACTTCTGCATTGCCGCGTCCAGCAAAGGGATTATAATTGGAGCCAACGCAACGCAGACTGAAGTTCATCTTCAAGATTTACTGAAATAATTGAAAGTCCCACATTTGGATGCGGACGTCTGCACTGGGCATAACAGTCACAGTTACAGTTAATAGGCTAAGTAAGCTATATTGGCTTTTAGTGCCTATATCTATCCATCCAACTGTCAAGAACTTTTTTGAAACTGTTCAAGCTTGGTGCAGATATTACCTCTTCTGGTAGCCCGTTCCAGTGCTCTATACAATCCTCTGGCTGTAGAAAAATTTTCTAGTGTCCTTTATGATAAAGTTTCAGACTGTGTCCTCTTAAATGTCCCATTGCTGCTCTCTGGAAGAAGGTTTACTCGTCTATATTCTCGAGTCCATGTAAGATTTTGTAGGTCTCAATAAGGTCACCTCTCAATCTTCTTCTTTCTAAGGGAAATAATTTTCTCCATTTGTCCCCATTTGGGTGTCCCATCTCTTCCCCTACTTGCAGACGTTCTTAATAGACGACCCCCTAGAGGACAAGCTTAAATCTAAGCAGACTGCTTGCCCTTCGCAGACTTGGAGATGTCGGGGAAGAGATATGCAGCGGAAGGCGGTCTCGTGTGCTTTCGTTCCGCCTTAAGCGATCCATACCACAACTGGTCTGAACAGCCATAGAACTGATTTTTTCTTCGAAGCAGCTTTACAGATATCAATCTCTTTTCGGGTCGGGTCCAATATGGCTAATCGCACTACTCGACTTGAAATGCGGCCGGATTCATAGGTTGGCTGATGGTTGGATGAATGAGCAGATGGAAAACCTCGCCAGTGAATGATTGTATTATAAGTCGAGCAGAAGCAACTAAAAAAGAAACTGAGTGGATGTAGAAAAGAAGTTACACTTATACGAATTATCCTCTGAATATGAGAATGGTTTTAATGAATGAAGGTTTTAATGAATGACACTCCCAATCAATAGATAATCGTAATTGCAAATTTGAGAATTTCTAAAGCGCTATCTAAAAGGTAAGCACAGGTACCAGCTTATTCACGAGCGCTTCGTCAAGTCAGAGGGGTTATCATAAGATACCATGTGAAGACCAAAATCCGGTTGCCAGAAGACCAGATAGAAAATGAGATAGAGGAGCTGTTACATGGGCTGTGCTTAAGTTGATAAAAATGCAAAGACGGCGGTTTGGATGGATTGGGGTAAGATTTCTTGAAAATCTTGGGCTTTAGTTTTAAATGGAAAGTCTGGGAATGATAGATAGAGGAGTTTGAAGCAGGTGATGGGTAAACAACAGAAAAGGTGGAACGAAGAATTTGCGGAATTCAGAAGGGAGATCGTTCCGGAGTCGAGGTGCAGTGCGCTATATGAACCGGTTAGAGAACTTAAGACGAATAGTTAGGCTGTCAGAAGAAAGAGCTCGTAACGAGAAATTGGTTACATTAAGAAACGTATTTGCAATGGTTAAATTACGACCACATATTTTAAGCCCATCCATTGTTATAATATGCAATGTTTCGCCACATTGTTTAAGCTTTGTTGTGTTATAATACGTTATGTGTTACCTCTTGTTGCTGTATGTTTTGTCATTCTCGGTTACGTTATCTCATCTTATCTTATCTTGTCTTATCTCATCTCACCGTGCTTCGTGTTTTCAAGTTATGTGTGCGACCGTGGGAGTGGTTGAAAAATGTAATTAACTATTACCCCATTAGGGGTAGCGTTACGCGCTACTAGGTGGTCGTATAATGAAAGACAGCATGTGGCTTTGATTCTTATTGAAATGTTTCTGTGAATTCGGTTCTCGCTGTTGCGCTGATGAGTCGAGTTCTTGAGGAGATTCTTTCCGCAGAAAGCATTGACAAGCTCTGTACCTAAACCCCTACGACATCGGCTCACAAATCACGCAGCTGTCACTGGCATCACGCGCGGCTGTGCTGCTGATGCTGCTGCTGTCGTCCATCGTTTGGTCGGCTTCATTGTGATGACGATGATTCCGTTGATGAGTAAAAGTCTTCGGATGACAATGGATGTTGACGATGATGATGATGATGATGATGATGATGATAATAATAATAACAACAACAACAATAACAATAATATAATAATAATAATAGTAATAATAATAATCATCATCCTCATCATCATCATAAGAATTTATATAGCAATATAACACGGTCGAGGCCGAAAAAGAACGCTGTACATGAGTACTTCTAGAGTTCTGTCGTACTGTTAACTCGACTGAAGACATTTGAATGAGTAACATTATGTGCTTAGACGTGTGCGCGTACGTTTATTCCTTCTTCGGTCAGCTGTCGTCAATCATATGCGATATATATATACACAAAGATATATGCACAAATAAACCATGCATATATAGATAAACCATGTATGTATGTATGCATATATATAAACCATGTATGTATAAGTATATGTATATGTATATCTGTATATGTATATGTGTGTATATATATATTAATCATGTTTTTAATCATCAATATATATATATATATATATATATATATATATATATATATATATATATATATATATATATATATATATATATATATATATATATATATATATATATATATATATATATATATATATATATATATATATATATATATATATATATATATATATATATATATATATATATATATATATATATATATATATATATATATATATATATATATATATATATATATATATATATATATATATATATATATATATATATATATATATATATATGAGCACGTGCAGTGTGTCGTCTCCGATGGCAGTCGCTTGCAGGCGCAGTCGCTGATCGCCTGTTTGCTCAGCTGGTCAAAATATATTTAACGCGTTCTATTCGGCAACACTGGTAGCAGCAGCATCGACTATTATCGCGTTGCGTTCCGGCCAAATCTCCGACGTGCGGCGGTGGGCGGCCTGACCTCTCTTTCGTCCGTCCGTCCGTCCGTCCGTCCGTCCGTCCGTCCGTCCGTCCGTCCGTCCGTCCGTCCGTCCGTCCGTCCGTCCGTCCGTCCGTCCGTCCGTCCGTCCGTCCGTCCGTCCGTCCGTCCGTCCGTCCGTCCGTCCGTCCGTCCGTCCTTCCTTCGCTCATCGTTTAAAAACAACAGAATCCACTTCTGGCTGCACCACCTGCTCCTCCTATCCTCCAACTAACGGACTTAGGTCGACGACACACCTAAGCCCCTTCCACGCCCTCTCATCTACTCTTGACGCCTCTAAGCCTCAACCGGCGAAGATGTGCTTCTTATTTTATATAGACGCATACTCGTATTATAAGGAATATTATGTAAATATATATGTATATACATGTACATAATTACTTCGTAGTTTCGGTCTACCTTATGAGATTGGGATATCATGATGTAGTGTAACGTACATTGAAATATTGGGGAAGATCCAGTTTAGAGTTCATAAAAATTTTTACTCGAATTACGAACGAACAGGATGCATTGTTTTTAACTCCAGCATGAAGCAGTGCAGTATGCGCTTTGGAAGGGTGTTTCGAGCATAGATCGCAGGTATACTTGGTCCCATATGACTTTGGGGCGAATAATTTTATTGGCCCTCGCTCCCGTTGGCGTTGAGAGAGAGAGAGAGACAGAGACAGAGAGACAGAGAGGCAGAGACAGAGAGACAGAGACAGAGAGACAGAGACAGAGAGACAGATACAGAGAGACAGAGACAGAGATACAGAGATACAGAGACAGAGAGACAGACAGAGAAAGAGAGAGTTCGAAGATTCAGTTCTTCAGCCCAAAGCGATTTCCATTTGAATTGTTCTTATTTGGGGCAAAGTTCACGCATCTGTTCTCGTGGTGGCCGAGTAACGGCCTTGACATATGATGTGGAAGTGCACACGATCAAGTGGAATATAGCAATGCCCGAACCGCGGAGAAAAGAAGAAGAACGCGCCCTTCCCTATAAACAACTCGACGGTCGGCCATACTCTGTGGCCTGCAATTCCAGTGAGAAAAATCCTGGAGGAAATGATCAGCAGGATACAGCTTACCCCACTAAATCAGTCTCTGCAATGTACAGTCGGCGCATGGACTGCAGGCTGGACGTTTATCATCTGCCCATGTGAGGCCAAGACAACACTACACCACCACCACCACCACCACTACCACCACCACCGCCACCACCACCACCTCCTTCTCCTCCTTCTCCTTCTCCTCCTTCTCCTCTTCGTTCCCAACCCCTCTTCATTCTCCTTCTCCTCCTCCTCTTTCTTCACAACTCCCTGTTTCTTCTCCTTCCCCTCCTCTTCCTCTTCCTTCCCAATCCCCTCTTCCTTCTCCTTCTCCTTCTCCTCCTCTTTATCTTCCTTTTCAACCCCTGTTCCTTCTCCTTCTCCTCCTCTTCTTCCTCTTCCTTCTCAACCCCTTCTTCCTTTCTACTTCTCCTCCTCTTCCTCTTCCTTCCCAACCCCTCTTCCTTCTTCTTCTCCTCCTCTTCCTCTTCCTTCTCAACCCCTTCTTCCTTCTCCTTCTCCTCCTCTTCCTCGTTCTTCCAAACCCCCTTTCTCCTCCTCCTCTTCCTTCCCAACCTCCTCTTCCTTCTCCTTCTCCTCCCTTTCGTAGCGACGGAGTCCTGTTCCTAAGCAGTTGACTGACCTCGCAGACAGTCTGAGTGCAGTGGCTCTTCACTTTTCACCTGCTCTCTCAACGGTCGTGTGTCAGTGCAATGCTGGACCCCGCCCCTGTTGCCGCAGTCGGCTGCTGCTGCTGGTGGTGGCAAATTGGTCTCGTGCACAGGGATGAAAGCAATTTGTTATAGCGTTCGGAATCAATTACTTCAAGGCCGTAGCTTTATGCGTCATGGTCGGTTGGCAGAGCATCAGCTATCGCTCAATTTATGTTCGACTGCTGTAAAGCAGAAATGATGTCTCGTGTTTGATGCAAAAGAGCAAAGCTCCTGCCAATTCACTATTCAGCTATGCGCGTCTCAAGGCAATAAATAACGATTACGAAGTTCGCAATCAATCTTAAAGGTCGAATAAATCTTAAAGGAATATGTAGCCCTGTATTTGCATTCTCGTCGATCATTTGTGATCTTCTCTAAGAATCCCTAAACCAGTTGGAAAAAGCGAGTAAAACGAACCAAGACTGTAGCAACAAAGCCAACTTTATTCAATGCGCAGAATGACCCCATCTTTCCCATAATCTTAGTGAGAATCTCGAAATTCTTACTTTGTCACTCGGGCTGTTTCAAATGTTCTTGTCTAACGAAAGATGTTGGTTTGCCTCTTCGTTAGTTTCTAGATTAGAATGGTTATAACAAAGCTGTTATTAGCTAATGGTCTCTTAAGACAATCAATGAAGCGGTGTTATGTATAGGAGGACTTATTTGTCATAAATAGAAGGTAGTTCTAGAGTACTACGTTATTGGAAAGGTTATTGGTAGCTTACTTGGAGTCAAAATGCCAGTTGAATTCATGCGCAGCTGTATATATGTATATATCATACATATATATATATATATCATCATGGTTTTCAAAATCTGTTCAGTCATAGGAAATGCAAATTTATTACGGTGGTTGTATGCTAAGCTTCAAGCAGTACACAGCTTATCTTAGAGCCTATCTTACGATGTTCACGAAGACATTCACCCATATATATATACATGGTTAATATATATATATATATATATGTATGGGCGACTGTCTTCGTGAACATCGTAAGATTTGACGTTGCTAAGACGGACACTAGCGTATCACGCAACTTTCAACGACTTCCTAAACACTTTCCACTTGAGACAATCTCAAGATGGCCAGCTTTAGAGACCGTCTATTTTCCATCTGCATGGACAAATTTGCTGTTTTTCTTATCGCACATTTTACATGTCGCGCAGTGCTGAACTGCGGTTGGAAGCTGCGTACTGCTTGAATCTTAGCATACAACCACCGTAATAAATTTGCATTTCCTATGACTGAACCGATATTGAAAACCACGATGATAAATATGATCCTTTAAGTTGCACATTTACTTCCAGCATCATCATCGGCAGCAGCAGCATCAGCAGCAGTAGTAGTAGTGACAGCTCCAGCTAGTGGATGAGCTGCCAGATGGATAAGCCCCTGTTGACAGAGAGTGCGCACTAAAACATCACGAGCGACAGTGAGAATGGTCTGGTGAGTATCGCATACACGGCAATTCCACGGACGAGCATCAAACTAGCGCATCATAAATTGACCAAAACTAACGTGGTGGTGGTGTTGGCGGTGATGGTGTTGATGGTGTTGGTGGTGGTGTTGGTGGTATTGGTGGTGGTAATTACAGTTAAATTACAGTTACGATTAGGCCTACAATTACAAAATAGGAAAGGTGCATTTTCGTTCATTTCTTCAAAATTATAATCCAGTACTTTCCCACGCTAAGGATTTACCTGAACGTGTGTCAGCGAGCAACAGTTAAGCATATTAAAGAACATACTAAAGAATCATGGCAGTATGTCAACACCGCATCGCTATGCTAATGGTCGGTGCCGATGAAAAGAATTGTTCTGAGTAACTGGCTGCAGTCACATCGCAGACCAGACGCACGTGACATGTGGTGCAGTTACATGGGATTAGATCAGTCCAGTTATTGTGAAAAGAGATATAGAGGAAGAGAATCGCGTGAGAGGCACTGTTGATCAGCAACGAAGTAGCAGTAACGCGTTACTCTACTTAAGTAACAGCTTTCGTACCACTAATCGTAACGAAGTAATAAAAATTGAAGTACTTTTATTTTAACGAAGTAATATTTCGCCAAGTTTGCAGAACTCTTACTTCGTTACAAGGAACCCTATAGGGTTACTTTGAAGTTACCCGCCAAACGCAGGAGTATAGGCTTAATATACATTAGGACTTTTGCGGCTGTTAGTTCAAACGGATGATTGCCCGCACATGTGGCAAGAATGGAAATGACAAGCAAAGCCGATGATCGTTAAAGCAGAGTGACACTGACTAAATACCACGCTGAGTGTAGATGGTTTTAAATCGTCCAAAAGTCGTGGGGATGGGGTTACATTAGGAGCACGTGTTCCGTGCCCACTTCGAGTAGACTGATTTTCAATAGACCTACGTGTATACGTCTAGCAACTAATGAACACCGAGTGAGTGTATATTAAGCTCCTCGGAGTTTAAATTTGCAATACGCTGTGTTTTTAATCATGGTATTTTCATATACGAAACCCATAAGCATCAGTATTTAGAGTTCAGTTTCACCTTTTAACCCTATCACAGGTCGAGAGAAATAGGAACAGAAACATGAAATGGGAAGAGGAACTGAGTTAGAGTCAATAGTTACACATATTAGGCTACTGATGAAGCTATAAGATGTGAGATACAATGGACGAGGTGACAGCTAACACATCTGCTTTTAACTGGTGACCTGGGATCATATTCTGAGAAATATGTATACATGCATACACAATTACACATACAACCACCCTTAAATCTATATATACACACATACCCGCATGCATATAAATATATATATATACATCATACATATGGACATATATTCATGCATTCATACGCACATATATACACTCGGTACTTTTTACTTTTGCTTTAAAGGTATTATTTGCAAGATTACTTTTTACTGTTACTTAAATAAACTCGCTGACGAGTACTTTTCAATTTTACTTATGTGCTCAAAATTAGGTTTCCTTTGTGTTGACTTCAGAATTTTGGCCTTGGACTTCGAACAACACTGATAAACGGTACAGATGGAGTGCAAACTTGCAAATGACGGGCCAGTTATAGGGCTAGTTCGTAGAGTAACCACAGTGTTCGAATTTGCAAAGAGAGATAATAGATAAGGCGAGATTGGCTCTGGTAAACTCGTCGCTTCGCAACAAAGGCACAGCACACTAATCTCTTAGTCGTCTTTAAACGAGTGCTCATGAACGAGTAAATGCATTATTTGGTCACTTCACAAATCTCTACTGAACAACAGACGAACTCGATTTGCAGCGTTGTCACAAATATAAGCTCAACATTTAGCGGATCTCACTTCGATTTACCCATGAATATGTATGTATATATTGTATGTATGTATGCAAGTAAGTGTGTATGTATGTATTACATGTATGTATGTAAGTGCGTATGTATATATATGTATTATGTAACCTATATATATTTATGTCTGAGCTTCTGTATAGGACCTCTTTAAAAAGATGAAATAGCCACAATTATTCATTCGACAGTAAGTCAAAAACTACTGGTTCTCTGCACTGAAGGGTTGAAGAATGACGAGCCAACAGGCTATAAATTGTAGGCCTACTTGAGATTTCACTCAATGCACTGTTGGAAGTTATATAACTGATCACTGTATAAACCACTGGACGAGAAAAGTTGCACAACAGTTGTTATGTATTGTGGCCATCTGTAGCGAAACGTTGAATTGAAAGATATATATTATTTAAATGAGTTTCATTTGAATTACAATTCAGTGGCAGATAACCTAGTAGGATTTGTTAAAGGACGAATTTGAGCAGCAAAGGAATGACAAAACGTATAAACAGCGCTATAAAAAGATTATCTAGTTGTTGCAAGAACAGGTATTGAGTTCCGCAAACGATCAGTCTGTGTTATTTGTAAAGAGTGACCGTGCAAATGGTTTTTTAAAAGAGAACTATCAAAATCATACATCAACTGTTGGTGGATGCAAATGAATACCTGAAGATGAATCAATCATAGATAATTATTTGAAATTTGGAAACGTAGACTTAAATCTGTAAAATAAATATAGAAACATTACACACCCACGCACGTAAACACACACATACACACTCTTTTATAGCATATAGGACACATAGGTCTACAGAAATTTTGGTAGAGCAATACACGCATATGTATTCACTCAGACACATCATATGTGAATACTATTCGAAGCCCTAGGTACGTTCATAGTCATGCGCATAAAGAAGAGAGGTCATTATGCGTGTTCTAAAGCGTCATATATTATATATATATATTATATATATATATATATTATATATATTATATATATATATTATATATATATTATATATATATATATTATATATATTATATATATATATAGCTTCGCAAAATGGCGGCACGAAGTGCGATCGATAGAAAGAGGATACATGCACACGCATGAAACAATCATCGTACACTGCGTTGGCACGCATCCCAGGACGACCGACCCCAACGCCTGCATCCAGGCAGCCCAGGCCGCATCGGCAAGTCGCAGCAGCAGCAACAGCGCACATTCTCCGGACCTGGCCCAGGATGCTGAGACGGAGTGGGACCGTGGTATATATGGAGGAGACAGCCAGACACGTAGTTGTGGCCGTGTTCTGGGTTTCGTTCGGCCGGCCCACTGGGGTAAAGCGAAACCGGTCCTAGTCCTTGGCATGGATGTAACCACGAGGAATCAATCCGTCTATACAGGCAGCTGATACGAAACAATAGCACATAAAAACACCGGCTGGTGGCCCTAAAGGCATCCGTTCCAAAACGATAGAGAATACACGTCGCCTACTATCTTCGGCTAGTTACAATCACTTCAAAGAATTATTATATAAAATGTATTCCGAAATACTACAACTTGTTCACGCTACAGTATCAAGTATACTCAGAAAATCTCGTTAATTAAAGTAATCACATAACAAGTGGGAAGTATTCACACGATTCGGTGGTTTTTTGGGATAGCAAATTTTAGCCATTCGTTGGCTAAAGTTCAGGTACTTAAGACCGTATTCCCCCAGTAACAGTACCAAGTATTGTTATGAAATATATATTGTGTTTTTTCAATGCAACATGCATACAACATTCCTGCTTTTATTTGACAAACACGAATTAACAACGGGCACGAGAAATGAATTCTGCGTGTTGGTGTGACTATGACAAGCGTCAACATTCCGACACTGTCCGGTGTCATTCGAGCAAGACTCTAACCGACAAAATCACTGAATAATGAGCAGCTTCGAGGTCATGCGTTTGCTGTAGAAAACGTGTACATTTCGATTCAATAAAACTGCAACAAAATGTATCAAAAAAATGGAGGAGTTGAGTCCTTTCTGGTAGTCAACTGTTGTGGCTGAGTTCGGATCCCGAGGCGGAGGATGTATGGGACTAGCATTGGGTCCATAGTTGGGCATTACTTCCACCAGTAGCACATTGCAGGCTCACTGTGGATCCGATGAATGCCTCTCTCTGGGGAGTGGAATGGTCGCTGCGCTGTTGACTGATGGGACAGAAACTGTAAGGCTATCCAAATGGGCAATGGCTGTATGTATATATGTATGCATGGGTGTTTGTATGTATGTATGTATAGATGGATGGATGCGTGTATCTAGGTATGTATATGTATATGTATGTACGCATGTATGCATGGATGGATGGATGGATGGATGGATGGATGGATGTATATGTATATGTATGTACGTATGTATGTATGTGGAGCGTACCTCCTTTTCATCCGCATTTGATTTGGGTTTCTTATTTTTTTATGTACATACTTATTAAGGTCAAGTTTCAATGTATAGATTAGTTACGACAGTATGCATGTATGTATGTATGTATGTGCATGCATGTATACGTATATACCAAAACATTTATATAACGTTTCTGAGAGCCTCACAAAGGTGCTGAAGCACGGCTTTTTCAAAAATAGTGTAGTCAGAAAATACACTTCGTATAGATGCTATACATTAGTTATCAGCACAAGTGTTGCTACATCTGTGACCAGGCGCGAATAAGCTCATTATTATAAGTACCAAGTATGAAATAAGCTCGGCTCCAGGCTTTGATGCGGAGACTTGTGCGTCTCCGCTATCTTCCTGGGAACTCCCCAACGTTCGATGAACTCTGTGGCACAGCTGATGCTCGTCTCTTTAAAGCAATCTTGAACAACTCAAATCATGTCTTACATCAGCTACTCCCACCAATTAAAACCCTCAGTTATTCCCTACGGCCCCACACCCATGATCGTATTATTCCTCCTGCTGACAATTTAACTCGTAAATGTTTTATTGTTAGGATGTTGTATGATTATTAAGTTTTCTTGTGTTCTTAAATACTTGTAAACCAATGTGCGATTAGCTATTGGTTAATAAAGAATATACTTACTTACTTACTTACTTACTTATTGGCAACATTTGTGAACTTATTAACGGAATAACAAGTGTGCTGATAGCCTACATTACACATCATATATCACGAACAATGTATATAGTCTGCAGGCCGCACATAATGCAACAGATTATGCCTAAGCTTCCCTATCTATGGCCAGCTAATTATTTAACCTAGAAATGATTTATTAACTTCCATCCCACTTGAAGAAACCTTTGCAGCATGACTCCTTTCCCTGTCCATTAGAGGAACGTTAACTGTTTTGAGTTTTTCCATTTTCCAATGATTTGCCTTATCGGGTGTTTCAGTTGGGCGCACTGAACATAGGATGCGTCGGCAATGCCGCTCGGAGGGTCAATTAGTGGAGCTAAAGGATGCGAGAGAGCCCTGCTGTTACATTACACTGCGTAACAGTAAACCTCATTTCCCATACACATTGAGATGTTTCAAGCCAAGTCTAACTGATTTAAACTTCGTCGTTAAACTAATGTCACCACCACTACCATCACCATCACCACCGTCACCACCACCACCACCAACACCACCACCACCAACACCACCAACACCACCACCAACAACAACAACATCATGAATACCACTAGATCACCATTACCTTCAGATTCTTTCCTTTAACCTCCTCATAATCGTCATCATCGTTATCAATATCATAGTCGTCGTAATTAAGTACACCGACAAAACATTAACATAAGCCGGTTTATCCTCTTCTGGCGCTAAAGAATCTACGTCTAGAATTCCCGTGAACATCCTACCATCGACAGTGCACTTCTTCCAGAGTCCGCTGTGTGACGTCATCATGGTCACGGTCTGGTTGCTGTCAATCATTCGCTCCATTGAGTATAGCCAGTAGTCGGTACCGATCGCCACGCACAGGAAGGAAAACGATGCGCATGCGCAGATACTAGTCATCACGGCAAGCGACTTCTGGTTACCACAGCAGCCCATCGTCAGTTCCTGTAGACATTTCCCAGTCTACCTGTGCTCGTTCTCTCGTCGATGGCGTACAAACTCCACAACACGTTACTCGCCAGATTGACGGACTCTTTCAGTCAGTGACTTGTGCAGTTAATTCACTTGCTAATTCACTGACTTATTCACTCTCAGTCATTAACTTGCTCAGTTGCTAATCCGCTCAGTGACTAATTCGCTCAGTCCGTAACTTGCAGTGTCGACTTACAATTCCGGTGTTCAGCTGTTGTCGACATTGGCTCTGGCCTCGGTCGAGAACGACAAAGGCTCGGACGGCCATTGAACGTGACCAGCGTTATATAGGCAACAGGATCCGGCGACTACGACGCATCCATAGGCAATAGCAGCAGCAGCAGCATCCGAAGAAGAAACAGCAGCAGCAACAATAGCATCAGCAAAAGAAACAACAGCAGCCATCGATGGCGCGTGGCAGCAGAGCAGACGACGCGAAGCATAACAGTTGCAAGAGCAGTCGCAGTTCGACCTTTAATAGACGCGTGTAACTATGCAAATAATAATAATAATAATAATAATAATAATAATAATAATAATAATTACAATGTTTTCTGTTTGTTTTTCATGCGTATGATGACGATGATGATGCCGACGACGACAAAATCTAAGTTGTCGAGAACAGCGTTTCCTGCTGTCTGAAATTCGCTTAGATTCACAAACGAACATCATAAGAATAATAATAATTATGATTTGATGACGACTCAGTCGGGCCTAGGTCGGCGCTGCCAGTCGTTCCAGACGGTGATCGGACGGACGACTGCCAGTAATAATTTGTCCAGCCCCTCGATCAATGACTATCACGGCGACCAGATGTAGGTAAACGTTTTTAGTCGACCTTATAACGATTTGTTGGTACCTCCAATCGACTGAGTCCATATAATTAAGTTAAAATATCCTCCTCCTCCTCCTCCTCCTCCTCCTCTTCTCCTTTTCCTCCCACCTTCTCCTGCTCCGCCCACCCCTTCCTCCTACTTTCTCCTCTTTAATTGCTCTTCCTTCATCGCGCAAATCCCTCAACTATGAAGTTACGACGCGCGTGGAACTAATGAAATTGCGTGTATGTTTAAATCTAAGCTGATAACTGATTAGGTCCAATAGGCTAACTTAGCCAGGTTGGCGAGAGACAGAAACACGTTGACAAGCAAACAAACATGCAGGCTTGCAAACAGGCATGCAGACAGACAAGCAGGCAGGAAGAAAAACTGACTGACTGACTAACTGACTGACTGAATGAATGAATGACTGACTGACTGACTGACTGAACCCCTACAGCAATGTCATATGTTGAAGATATGGTGAGAATTAATATATTTCCATCTGGCTCCATAGTTAGACTTTAATCTGTAATTGCAATTTCAATGAGAAATATTTATAGCGGCGCTTCAAGAGAAACTTATCAGAGACGCTCTCTGTGCTAGCCTAAATGATGTTAAATGTCATTAAGAACAGAAAAGTTTACCAATAAGCCAGCAGTACTCAGAAAACAAGAAGAATCACCAGTGACAGACTCCAGCGCACTACTTCCAATGGATTCGCAACTATCGTTGACAGATGACAGCTCATGTCTTACATATGAGCGGATAATGAGCCCATATGTAGGGCGTATTCTGTTATGGGAGTGTCTGCCTGACTAAGTGAGAGAGTGACGGATGGACGGGCGGACGCACGCATGCACAGAGACACGGATGGAGAGACAGCCAAAGCACAGCTCAAAATGGGCAATATACATGTAAATGTACACGTTTTTCTATAGCTACTGTATGGCCTTGAACCGGCATGCACATTTTTCAATTTTTTTATCGGATGAGATCCTTAACCTAAATGGGTAGAGCAGGAGCTGAAATGCAGCGATGCTTGAGAATCTTCTTTTGTGTACGTACTCAAAAAAACGAGGTGGTTGGATCCAATACTTTAGACTGCGACTCACCACATCAGCAACGCCATACGTGGGACATATAAAGCCCATGGCAATATTCCCATATGGCTTCGTATATGGTTCTACATGATAGAAAATAGGAAGCCTATATAGGAATATTGTCATATGGATCTCATATGTCCTAAAGATAACGTTGCTGTTGGAGCAAGCAGTCCAGTCATTCCCACCATGGAAATCTAAATTTAGAATTCTATTCTTAAATATTGGTTTTATGAAGAGTGATGCCTCGCTTACGCTTCATATAAGTAAATCTTAAATGATTTTACCTACAACTCAATGTTTCGTCGATTTAATATAATCTAGTCTAATTTAATCTAGCCTAATCAAATCTAATTACTTGTATAGAGCCATTAAAATAACGCACAATGCATCCATCAATCGACGGATGCTTCAAGTGAAACCCTATATTTCAAGAAGTAACCCGTTGGAGAAATCCAGTCTAAATCAATGGAACTGACAGAAGGCACAGAACCAGGCAGTGAATTCAAAAACTTCGGACCAACCACGGAGAGAACGACCAATTAATTTGACAAGGGGCCTAACCATGGCCGGGCCCATGCAATATTTGAGCTCCAAATTGGTAAATACGGCTAGCTCAGATATACTTAAGTATATTTGGCTGTGTCTTTATTAACTGACAAAGAAGTTCCATTTCTTCATTTATTGTTAGGTGCATTTTTACTATTCTATATGCTACGGTTACATGCGTCAGTGACGAAAACAAGTGAGGTGTTCTTGTTGGAGCGATGATTTGTAAAACAAATGTGTCGTTTAAGATGCGGCGAAAGCGTAAAGAACTTTACAGATAACAGGCTTCAGAGGATTCGCCATGTCCCGCCGCCCAGTCTTCACAGCGAGCCGACGCCTTTGCCAACATCACATCACTGTCATGGAGTTTGGCACCACAGCAATCAGTGTGTCTGTATATCAACTAGGCTACAACTAGGCTACAACATTTTACTGGTATGAAGGTTGAACGGGTCGCAGAGGTGAAAAGTTGACTCGCTACCCACTCACTCTTTCATCGTGTCGCCTCGTCCCTCGTCAGAGAAAGTGCTGCCGTTTAAATAATCCACAGTCATCGGATTCTTTCACTCCGATGTTTGCATCGGATTCACATTCTTTCTGTTACCCACACTTAGACCGCCCCACTGCCTTCTGAGATCTGACTTTGTCACCTGGAAATAGGGCCACCGATTGACACCTCGAGTCCTCGAGGGGTTTGAGGAGTCAGTGGTAATAGAGGATCGAACATGGCTGCTTGATCGCATCAAATAGCTGTGGCAGGATCGATGTCTCGACGACGCCTACAGGGAAACGAGTAACTCAGGATTCGACTTGTAGCCTACGTAGCTACATGTTGAACTACACGCCATGCGAGACAGTCTCCTGAGCTCTAACTTATGTCATTGCAGTCGACTTCTCTTGCGGTCGATGTCCACTTTTCTTATCGACTTCCGCAAACGCAGAGTTCCTGAGTAACCCCAGTGGAATCGTGCTCCATGTGGTTATATACGCATGCATTTTCTTAGTGCTGGTCCAGCACCTGACTTCAGCATGTCTTCTGGTTGACATTTTGAACTGCGTAACCTGCTTATTGGTCCAAGCTAGTTTCGTATAAAATGATAGGCCTACTTCTTCCGCTGTCGTCACCGATACATTCATAATGATACTTGATATTCGTGACGACACGAGCATGTCTTGTAGGTTCCTCCGGGAGTAAATAGATTTTCATCTGACAAATAATAATATTCATAAAAAGAAAATTAACACGCACGCAAAAGTAAATAATTATCAAAATTATTTGCATTAGTCCAATTTTTGAATTTTAAAAAATCAGTTATTTTACTTTTGATAAGGTATGACCTTCATAGCTTCATATTTGTCACTCACTGCAACTTGTCTCCAATAATCGCGACCTGACAAAATTGATTGCTTTTGTTTCTGAATATAAAGGTGTATTGGTATAATAGTGGTATAAATAGGGACACTAATGACATTTTCTATAACATTTCAACAGCCACGTGTTCATTGGTAGTGCTAATCAGTCACTATGAAAACTTTTAGAAAATGCAGGATAAAATACAACTCAGCGTAACAATCTAAAAGCACAAAAACAACTGTTAGTTTTTGATATTATAAAAGTTTATTCTACAACTGTTACTTTTTTCATATTTTAAATTACCAGGCCTACTGCCACGCTGTCTCTCCATTTGACTTTTGGATCTTGACCTGGAACCGATCCCTTTTGCCTATCGATTTTGTTTTGGCTGAGCGCCTGTGAATAAGCTGGTCCCCGCGGCGCAGCTTTCGTTGGGCGCTGTAGAAATCTCGAAATTACGATTACGATTACTACAACAAGTAATACTTGAGATTTGTCTTGCAACAATAACTGTCTACATTCCATTGAGTAGAAAATTTAAACTTACAGGTGAAAGTCCATTCATTCACTTTTACCTGAAATACAAATGCAAATGTTGTTTTATAAATTGACAAAGTGGTTGCATTTTTATTGCAACAGAGAATTTTTTATCAGACCAGATTTTTCAATGACATTTTCACCCACAAATGAATCTCATCTAGCTTGACAACAGTAACATCAGCGACAAAAATATTTTTTTGTCATAAAAAGAAAAATAATAAACAGGCCTAAAACCAAGACGTGTCTCTGTTTCCATAATCATTAGGTGTCGTCCACTAAAAACGTCCGAAAGAGGGAGGTATGGAGGGTCATTCAGATGCGGACAAGGGGCAAGGGGGTATGCCCAATGTGGGCGTCTACATCTTAATATTTTTCATAGAGTTATTTCAACTTCAGTCAGCAAGCAATCTGTATTTTCTCCGTAGGATCTAATTAAAGTCCCTTTGCCGGACGCGTCACTATCAAGGTACCCCACAACGATCACAGTTAGCCCTCCAAGATCAACAAGTAGATTAGGCCAGGCCTTCGTGCTCCGTTGGAGTGCAGACGTCTGCAAAGGGGTTGAGAGAGGGCAATGACAAATGGGGACAAATGCAGACAAGGAAGTAGAGTGGGTCCACAGTAGGTCATTCTTTATGGACCATCCCTAATGTATTCGGAAAATATCAAGGTAAATGTTATTCGGTGAATGTTCATTAACTTTATATCAATCAAATGATTTTTATTACAGTTTTTAATGTTACACAACTAAAAAAACTATCACGTCACCACCATCATCGTCATCGTCGTCGTCGTCAGTGGCTGATAGCCAACAGCCCACAGTATATACAGCTGCTTAAAGTTTTAGACTGATAGCAAAATATGTAGAAAGAACCATGCATCCTTCTCAATTAATTTTTGTCTGCATTTACCTTGAAAAGGAAATCAATGTACAACTACTTCATTCACCAGGTGGAGCATAGTTTCTCATTTTTATAAAAACCAGCTACTGCTTCTGGAATTTCTCTATACATATGTAGGTTAATCCGTTGCATACTGCTGACGCCTATCATCTCGATATGACGGCGTCGTTAAATAAACGTTATCAAATCGTTGCATACTGCAAGAGACAGGCTGTCAGCCTCTTTAAATGTTATCAAATCCTTTGGTATGCAAACCATATGAACAACCTGCGCTGGATGTGCGTTCCACACCGTGTAACCTACAAACTGTGCCTAAATGTAACTGTAACTGTACATATTTTCCTATAGGCCTACATGCTACCAAATTGCCTCGACCGTGCTCATTTCAATGAATTTATCTGGTGAGACCCTTCACTACATAATCACTTAGGCCTACAAGGCTCTGAATGACCTAATATTGAACTGTATTTCCGACTTCTGCATCTGAGTAGCAACCACGACCGATGCAGCTGATCTCCTCATCGTTGAATCAGCTACATATCCCGCGGTCTTTCACGAGGTGTTGGAATGTTCCTTCTGTGTAGCTGGGCTCATTGTTTGGAACATTCTTCTTGACCGTGTGAACAATGCAGCATCCCTGTACATAGTTCACATTCAAGTCACGGGTCTACACATATCTTTTTAAAGCATCACATGACTGTCGTTGATTTTGAACTCATGTAGGCCTACAGCGTCCTTTTTCGGCTTCAGCCGCTCTATGGCGCTATAAAAATCTTATTCGTATTATTATCATCATCGTCGTCGTCGTCGTCGTCGTCGTCATCATCATCATCATCATCGTCATCATCATTAGTCACGGCAGCCCTTCACACAAATATACGCCATCGTCGGCATGGCCTTGCGTCAAAGATTTTGGCCGGGTTAGATTCGCTGCCCGCATATTACATTGAGATTCCACACTTGATGACGTATAAAAACGACTATAATGTTTGAAATGAATACGCCATTATGATAAGAACACGTGTTAAAACTTGTTGTATAAAATTAGGTTAAGTAAGGAAATGAAAAATACTTAAACCCGTTTTGAAATCGTTTCATTTCTGGTAAAATACAATAAATGTTTTAATACTTTAAGATGGCACTGTACGTAGCAGAATTAGCAATGTTTACTCTTTTGTGATATGTGTTCTATGGTTTCCGGTTAATATGATAAATAAAGGCGTTCGCAATTATTTGTCGTAGGAAGATTCCTTACAACTTAGTCAGAACACGTCTTTCGTTTGATTCTTATGTGAGTTAGTCATTCATAGTTCCTGTAGATTTCTCAGAATGACCGCGGTGATGTGTAGTGTTGAGAACATTCACATGCGTCGTAGTTCGACTCCGACTGAACCACCGAATGATACGAGCGCGGACGTCGCCGCAATGAGCAGTTGCGTGAGATTGTTTCATAAACAGGACAGGTTGTCGATTTCGAGTATGACAGGCAATGGTCACGCGGCCAGTGCAAGCAGCCTGGCCGATGTAATAGAGACGGACTACCTTCAGCGATGGGACTCAGATTCACAGACATTACCCGACGACGATAATTCGAGCAGCCACCACTCAGACCAGCGTTCAAAAGGTTAGTTTCGAATAATATTTCAATGCCTCATGTTAATGACAGCGAATATTCGAGAAAAGTTGACCATGACTTTATGAATTTGTTTACGTTGCGTTCTGTAAACAGTCAGTTAGGACTTTGTGGTGCATTTGATATAAGATACAAGTCACTTTGTTAGTGGTCTCAGCATGAGCGAACTGAAGTGACACCAAAACAAGAAAATCAAGAAGTTCTGTATGTAAAGATTTCTGAAGCAACATTAACAGCTGTAAGTTTGGAAGCTTTTATCCCCTTTGGCAGATCCAGGAATCCAACAATGCCATTCTGTTCTGTTCAGTGCCTTCTTTGTTTTTCAGTCTGTTTACAAATGCAGTTTATCTGGTCAAGTGGTCATTTGTGAATCTTGCAGCTTTCACCAGATTACTTACAACCTCAACTCCATAACAAGTCACGTGACTTAAATGTTGCACTACTTCTACAGGTGACTCCTGCTGATTGTGGAAAAACTGCAGAAATAAGGAACTGCACGAGCATAGATGTTATTACAAATGATGGTAGTGGGCAGTAGTGAGTTTCATCTCACAGCAATGAACTGTTGTAATTACAAGTTCTTAGATGTCATCTGTCTCACCATTCAATTTCAATCTTCTAATCTTATTTAATGACTTCTGAAGTGCCATTGTTACAATGAATGAGTTTTCGATCATTGTGTGATTCAAGTGAAAACATAGTCAAAATTCTAATCCATTGGAGGAGTTTATTTAATTTAATTTGTTCAAGGCCTTCTCACGGTCCAGAAAGCAGACATAGAAAACCTTGCTTGCTCAGACTTCTGTGTCCCGGGTGTTCTCGCTCACTGTTTCTCTTCACTTCAAGATTCCACACTCTTCTCAGTTAAATGTTTCCTCTTTTGCTGCTATCATTGCAGTTCTGTGATATAATCTTGAACTTTTTAGTTGTGTAATTTTTATGAAAATTTTTTATTATTTTGGTAAAAATACTTAGCAGCTGCATAGTCAGTGTCTTGACTTGAGAGAGACCTCTGTAATCTGTTTTTTACTTAATATTTATAGGTATGCTGACAGAGAGTGAGGCAAACTTGAGTTATGGCACATTTGAAGAACAGCTGGACAAGGAATGTTGGGACATGCTGTTAAGATTGCTGTCGAAAAGTCTTCATCAGACGTTTACCATTCATGGTCGTCAGTACAGTGTTGTTGCCTCACGGGAGCTGTTAAGGAAGATCTCTGCTGACATACTGCGAATGTCACAGAACGAACCACTCGGAATACACGGCTGCTCGATCCATATACGGCTCGAGCGTGGAGGAGCCATCGATCATCTATGTGAGCTGCAATATGATCCGACAAGCGAGTGCACGTTTGAGATCATCCTTAGCTTAAAGGAGGATGATAAACACTGGTATGGCATAGACAACCTCATCACTCTAATTCCAGCCATGTTCTGCTGCCGACACAGTCTCCTGCATGTCTGGGTTTGTGTTGGTCGTGCATACAAACTTGAAAAAGTCAAACTATATGCAGCCCATCATGCTGCACGATAGCTTCGTGATCTCTGACGTTTGTTGGTATGAGCTGACTCTTCTTGCCTGCAAGATCTTGACAAAGTTGAGTGTAAACATTTTGACTTAAAAAAAGAATCGGTGTTGTTCTTAGGTCAATGTTCTAATTTGGATATTGTGTCTGATTTGTCCATTTTCTAACCAGTCAGTTATAATGACAGTCACAAGAGTTTGCTTTTTGTGTAGTTTGATTTATGTTCATCTGAAATCTGTTGTGATAATTCTGGTAGTGTAAACAATATTTTTACATTGCTGTAAATATTTTTAACTTAGTTAGGCTTATGTGTTTGGTGATTCTTCCTCATTCCTACAATGTTTATTTAATGACGTAAGATATTCATTCCAGTATTACATTCTAGTAATGGAGTTTTGTGGCTGTGCTCGTTCTGTACTAGTTAGCATCCTTGGTAGAAGTCCTCGTGTAGTGAACTGCTATATGAAGCTGATTCTTTTGAACAGTTTTCTGCTTTACAGAGTATTCAGGTGAAATATTAGCTAAAGACAGATTTTCACATTGTCATTACTTAATTTAATATTAGAATTTGCAGTTTTTGAGTCTTCTTTTGAGTTTACATATAACAAATCAGGGTGTATTTACAGAACTTTCTGGTGACTAGGTTTCACAAACACCAGCAAAAGCTATTTAGCTGTCTCAAGGATTGTAAATTAGAACTGTTCTATCCAAGCAAATGTTATGCCTCTGGGTTTTACTTGTCAGTCAAGTCCATAAAATATGATTTCCACATGTGTCGTTCCACTTCTTGTTTGCTGTGTTTTTTTGTTGAATAGTGCTGAATTTGCTGTGGGGTAAAAGAGATATTTTTAAAGGTTTTCTTGTCCCAGCCATAGTTTATGTTTCACAGAAAACACGTTTGAATGTTTTGTGTTTGTTTTGCTATTCTGCTTTTTATCATTATTCTGTATAACAAATATTTATTACGTGGTCAAAATTGGCATGTAGAATTCTTTCAGTGCATAATAGAGTTTATGAAGCAGATATGAAATGTTTTTCTGATGGTCGGAGAAAGTACCACTTTGCATTAAAATAGATTTCATGCAAAATATTTAGAATCTTGTAGGCTTTTGAAATTACTAATATTGTGTTGGTGCTTCAGAAAGATTTAAATGCAGAGGGAATAAGCATCATTGCCTCTCGTCGGCTTTAGTAAATTATTGTTGGCATGTTGCAGTTTGTAATAAATCCTAGTGGTGTTCATATAGGCATCTTAATTATGTTAGACAATGTTGAATGTTTCTTGATTAGTATTGTGTCAGTGCGGTACCCTAACTTTCTGCAAGGTGTTTAATTATCATGACTTGCTGTTTTCTTTGGAACACTTTTGATTATGTCTTGTAAATGTTAAACTTTTAATGTTGTCACTCTGAGTTTTTAAATGTTCCAACACATGTAGAGGTGTAAAAGCATGCATGTTTTGCTTTAATTTTTATAGTAGGACATGACTTGTGAGGTTTGTCATGTGAGAAATTGAATTGAAGTTCTTGCTGAGGTGCAGGTATGGTAAAGGAAACTTGACCTAAAGCAGCTGTGAATGTTTCATTTGAGGCAGCTGGGTATCATGCTTATCTTGTAACTTTTTCTACTGAAATACCACAATTGCTATTCTGTTAAACACAGAATTTGTAAAAGTTCACTGTTTGCAAATAAGGATCAAATCCAATCTGGAGATTTATCTCACACTCAGTTGCATCAGTTGATAATGGATTCATAGTTATTTCCAGAGATAGTAATCAAAATCTGTTAAACTCAGCTAGTCAAGGTCAAAGAAGTTGGGAGACCAGAAGACTGGCTACTAGGGTGTTTGACAGAGTTCTCCCATTAGTAATTTATTATATGAGATTACACTTATGTGAGGTTATTTCTGTAAATATTTGTGTTTACAGCCATATTTTTATGCTTTCAGTTTAATGAATGTGCATTAGTATTTCATGCAGTTGGTAATCGTGTACTTCTCAGAAAAATTGAACACTGAAGCAAATTGTCTCATAGATCTCTGTTTATCACTTATATTTTTTGTCTTTGTTTCTCTCTTTCCTTTTTATCACAGTCTGCTTGAAAATCTCTCTTTGTCTGCTCTGTGTGTTGGTGAGCTTTACTTGTATCTGTCACTAGTCTTTTGGTTTGCTATTTCACTGATTCTGTAAACCAGAAATAGGGACTGTGTTGCTGTTTTTATGATTCTGAGACTCTTGAAACTTTCCGTGAAGTTGACAGCTGCAACTGTGAATGTTAAGTTAAATTTTGGTTCAGAATTCTACTATGTTTCTGATGTTTGAGGAAATTCTGCAGTTGAAATTAGACATCTGTTAAAGTTAATTTATGCAAACATCTGCAAAATCATCTTGAATAATTATTTGTAGTTAGTATAAGTTGTAGGTAGAGTTGCCTATAATTAGTTGAGTGTAAACGTTGTGCATTATAAGTGTTCAGTTACATGGATAGTTTGTCACATTTAGAATATAGCTACATAAACAACTGTTGTACATTTATAAGTCTTGAACTGTATATTTATTAATACAAAATACCAGAACATGGATTTAACTTTTTCTAAGTGGTTTAGAAGATTTTCATTTTTCCTCGAACCACTGCAGTTTACATGTTCATTAGCCAAATTTGCTAAGTTCCTCTTGAACACTGTTATTGTGTCCACTGAAACTATGCTACCATCCATACTATTCTGTTTATAAGTCTGCTAGTGGTCTGCATTTTGCTTTCATGAGTCAATCCTTTTCTTAAACAATTTATATCTGTGGCTGCAGGCCAGCATTTGTGTGATTCTACATCAAGTAATCTTTCAGGTGATTGGTACTGCTTTCTTTCCAGTGATAATCTTAAAACTTTAAAAAAGTCTCTGCTCATTCTTAATATTTCTAGCTCACCCTATCAGCGTTTACAGCCTTCATCTATACATTGATACATCTCCATGTGCATGAAGATTCAAGAAGATACTTTTAATACTTCTTCTCTCACCTTTTGTAAATGATTGAGGATGTAATTCAACTCTACATGGACTCTTGTAAGGATTTTACGTTTTCATTGGTTCTGCAACTTACTTACTAAACAGTTCCTATGGCAGCTGCTCCTCACAACTGCCTACAGCTTTGATTTCTGACCTTGGAATGTCCTCCAGTTCCTTAAACATTAATCACTAAATTGTTATGGATAAACAAAGGAAGGAAAATGACTGTTAGAATTCTTTGAGATGTCTTTGAGAAAACATCAAGTGTTCAGTCAAACTCTGTTTACCCTGAAACACAAATATTTTTATTTCTGTAACATTTATTACCAGTTTTCTTATGCATAATCTTGCCAGTTACCCTATTTAGATCATGTTTGAATGATATATTCACAGTCACACAGTATAAATGACACTCTGATTCACTTAATAATGGGCTGGCCTTGTGTTCAGTAGATAATAGGTTCAGCCTTACAGAACAAACTCCAGGTAGCAACCTTGTGTTCAGTCAAACTCTGTTTACCCTGAAACACAAATATTGTGTTGGTTGTATGCAAGCATTTCTTCTTTTGTAAGCAAGCAGTTTAACATAATGCCAGAAGCAGCTAGAACGCATGGGCAAATGCAGATCATTTGGATTCATGCATGTGAAATCAAGAAACTGAAAGGCCTATGCAAAGGAAATGAATCTCGCTCCTACTTCACGCTGTGGAATTGGGGACACAGTAATGAAAAATTATTTGCTGCTAGCATGAAAACTGGAATTTGATTTTCAACTGATTTGTTGGCTTTATAGGTTTTATCTTAGATTTGAAATCAAATTAAAACTCTGCATATGTGTGACTTTTATAAGTTAGCTTTGACTTTGTATAACGCTGTTTGCAAGCTGCTTAATGTTTTTGTGTGCTAAATACTGGAATATCTCAGGTGACCACTGGTACAGGAGATGTAAATGTAAATTTCCAATATATCTCAGTCTGTCGTAAAAACTCCATCAGACAGACTAGCTTATTCACCAGCATTATATAAAGTCAGATCTCCAAGAGCCAGGTGGTTGGGTCAGTTCTGATGCCAGATCAAAATCTGGAAGATGTTTGAGTGACAAATTTGAAAGACCCTCTTAAGTATATGTCTGTATATGTAATATATATGTCTGTATATGTAATATATATGTGTATGTGGGCATATACAGAGCATCTGTTAAAAGCGCTGCAAAACTTGGCTGTGTAGCATATCAAAACAGGTGCATCTTAGATAAGCAGACAGTGTTTTTGAGCTGCCAAAGACAGAGGCATACATATGCCTTTGTTTTTGTACCAACAGCTAATATTGATTTGTGAGTTCAGAAATGATATTTGAGCTATGTTACTGACAGTGCAAGAATCATGATTTTAACAGTTGCTGGTTGCTACTGAGAAACAGCTGATATTGAGGAAAATCTTGATGTTCTGTTTTAGTGATGAAACTGCTGATGTTGTTTTTGCTTCAGTTTCGTTTTATCAGTGAGTTGATCTCTTTCCTAGAACGTGTAATATGTTAAGGGTTTTAGTGTATGTATTGCTAGTAAATGTACTGTAACAATGCATCAAATCACATCCAGGATGTCTGTAGATCTAACACATAAGGAAGGCGCCAAACAATTGCAGTCCAAGTCAGAGGAACTTATGCTGATTCAAAACACAGAAACTAAAGAAACTGAACTTGGAGACTGAATCTGACATGTTCGGTGGCCATGATGTGGCCATGTTTTTGTTGCTTATCATTTCATCTTAAGGTTCATCTCAAAGTGATATTTGTTTAATAATTCTTTCATGTTTGGACTACTGTGATGGATTTGGCATTTAGGAATTGTTCACACAAATTTGCTGTGGATTTTGAGTTTTTGGATGGTTTTTGCTCGTCATTAGCACCCTTTTGACTTTGGAATGGTCCATCTGCAGTCAAGGGATGAGAGGTTCCAGATGGACAGTCGTGGCTACAGACTTATATGTGTGATCGAAAGGTGAGGAGAGGCTCTGCAATTACTTCGACTGTCTTAGGGGTTCTACAACCAACTGAATGGCTGTCACATACTGACCTGGTGGATTGAACAATATCTTCTGTCATCTCTGACGGACTAAGGACTGGATTGAACGATGGTGCTGTCATGTGCAGCCGACACTATCACCTGTTGTCATTCTACTCCTTCGACACTGCACCTTCCAGGAACT
This sequence comes from Norana najaformis, assembly GCA_964023275.1. Lineage (NCBI taxonomy): Eukaryota > Metazoa > Annelida > Clitellata > Crassiclitellata > Hormogastridae > Norana > Norana najaformis. The sequence continues at coordinate 36,425,179 of OZ029915.1, read as the reverse complement.
CTGAGCACGGTGTCATCTGTCAACTCCAGATGGGGACCTGTTGGTTGGGCTCGGCATAATTGCACAAGCCTGCTGCTGGTGACATTTCTAGTTATCTGAACGTTGCTTGCTAATTGATGAACATTTTGTTCTTAATGACATTTGACATCATTTTGGCTAATGTAGAGAGTGCCGCTGATTAGTTTCTTTCGAAACGGCACTATATAAATGTACAATTACAATTATGTCAGATAGTTGGGAGCCAATAATTTAGGCAATTCTATGCTACCGTTTGAGCCTAACTCTGTAAACAAGGCAGGAATTTGATTTGAGCAGCCATCCTCACACAGGGAAACCCATTTATGTGTATTTTCAGAGGCAACAGAAGAGTATGGAGGACAGGAAGGATGATTAATATCCAAAGTAACAGTTTAAGTTGAATTCAATGTTTAGTCTCAACTTGAAAGCGAAATCAATTTCAGCCAAGATTATATAAGGGAAAAGTGAGTTATTGAACTTTTTGAATAATATGCTACACCAATTTTAATCAGAGGTTACAAAGTAACTGCCATAATCAATCGTGTGGTGAAAATATGAATGTTGATAAAATATCTGTTAATAAATTTTTTATACCACTAAAGTTTATCAGATATAAAGATCTGTTTGTTTATATGAAATGCAGCAGTATTTATAATAAGATACCTTTAGTTCATGTTTATTCATTTATCCTTTACATATGTCATTGATGTATGTGGCAGTTTAGAATGTGGTACTAATGTGGAATTCCTCTTTTGATATTGATATTCTGTTCTGTTTTTATCCCATCCACAAATGTTGGCCTCAGAACCTTAGGAGCAGTTGATAACCTGGTGCTAAATTAATTCATCTTTTGTATTTGTAGTTTCCTGCAGTCCTATTTTATGGAAATAAATAAGCTATTGGTATAATATTATATCAGTTCTGACAGTAATTATATATATTTGTGTCTGCTTTCAAAATGTGATTTGTTATCAAAGAAGAAAGTTTATTCCTGTTGATGTTACATTTTTGTTTTTTCCTCGTGGCCAATAAGTTTTTATTAAGATTTCTGGTTTTAGACAAATACTTTGATATTTGATAAAATTTTCATTGGGTGCCAAGGTTTTTTTATATGACACTATCTGTATCAAGTTTAACTTTAAAGCATTAGTTTTGATTTGTCAGTATGTATGTATGCATGCTTATATCTGGCTATTTTGCTGATAAATATATGTATATTCTAATGCTCCCAGCGAAGTCTTCATAGAAGAGATCCATTGCAACTGAAAGATAGAAATGGAAATGAAGAGAGAGACAGATACAACGAAAGAGAAAATGTTCAATTTGCCCAAAGTCATTGCCAGCTGAGCTGACAGATCCTTGGGCTAAGTAACTCATTTGGGGTCGGTAGCTAACAGATCCTTGGGCTAAGTAACTCATTTGGGGTCGGTAGCTAACAGATCCTTGGGTTAAGTAACTCATTTGGGGTCGTTAGCTAACAGATCCTTGGGCTAAGTAAGTCATTTGGGGTCGGTAGCTAACAGATCCTTGGGCTAAGTAAGTCATTTGGGGTCGGTAGCTAACAGATCCTTGGGCTAAGTAACTCATTTGGGGTCGGTAGCTAACAGATCCTTGGGCTAAGTAACTCATTTGGGGTCGTTGGCTAACAGATCCTTGGGCTAAGTAACTCATTTTGGGTCGGTAGCTAACAGATCCTTGGGCTAAGTAACTCATTTTGGGTCGGTAGCTAACAGATCCTTGGGCTAAGTAACTCATTTGGGGTCGGTAGCTAACAGATCCTTGGGTTAAGTAACTCATTTGGGGTCGTTAGCTAACAGATCCTTGGGCTAAGTAAGTCATTTGGGGTCGGTAGCTAACAGATCCTTGGGCTAAGTAAGTCATTTGGGGTCGGTAGCTAACAGATCCTTGGGCTAAGTAACTCATTTGGGGTCGTTGGCTAACAGATCCTTGGGCTAAGTAACTCATTTGGGGTCGGTAGCTAACAGATCCTTGGGCTAAGTAACTCATTTGGGGTCGTTGGCTAACAGATCCTTGGGCTAAGTAACTCATTTGGGGTCGTTGGCTAACAGATCCTTGGGCTAAGTAACTCATTTTGGGTCGGTAGCTAACAGATCCTTGGGCTAAGTAACTCATTTGGGGTCGGTAGCTAACAGATCCTTGGGCTAAGTAACTCATTTGGGGTCGGTAGCTAACAGATCCTTGGGCTAAGTAACTCATTTTGGGTCGGTAGCTAACAGATCCTTAGGCTAAGTAACTCATTTGGGATCGGTAGCTAACAGATCCTTGGGCTAAGTAAGTCATTTGGGGTCGGTAGCTAACAGATCCTTGGGCTAAGTAACTCATTTGGGGTCGGTAGCTAACAGATCCTTGGGCTAAGTAACTCATTTGGGGTCGGTAGCTAACAGATCCTTGGGCAAAGTAAGTCATTTGGGGTCGGTAGCTAACAGATCCTTGGGCTAAGTAACTCATTTGGGGTCGTTGGCTAACAGATCCTTAGGCTAAGTAACTCATTTGGGGTCGGTAGCTAACAGATCCTTGGGCAAAGTAAGTCATTTGGGGTCGGTAGCTAACAGATCCTTGGGCTAAGTAACTCATTTGGGGTCGTTGGCTAACAGATCCTTAGGCTAAGTAACTCATTTGGGGTCGGTAGCTAACAGATCCTTGGGCTAAGTAAGTCATTTGGGGTCGGTAGCTAACAGATCCTTGGGCTAAGTAACTCATTTGGGATCGGTAGCTAACAGATCCTTGGGCTAAGTAAGTCATTTGGGGTCGGTAGCTAACAGATCCTTGGGCTAAGTAACTCATTTGGGGTCGGTAGCTAACAGATCCTTGGGCTAAGTAACTCATTTGGGGTCGGTAGCTAACAGATCCTTGGGCAAAGTAAGTCATTTGGGGTCGGTAGCTAACAGATCCTTGGGCTAAGTAACTCATTTGGGGTCGTTGGCTAACAGATCCTTAGGCTAAGTAACTCATTTGGGGTCGGTAGCTAACAGATCCTTGGGCTAAGTAAGTCATTTGGGGTCGGTAGCTAACAGATCCTTGGGCTAAGTAACTCATTTGGGATCGGTAGCTAACAGATCCTTGGGCTAAGTAAGTCATTTGGGGTCGGTAGCTAACAGATCCTTGGGCTAAGTAACTCATTTGGGAGGCTTTCATAAACGACGTCCGCAAAGATGACCTACTTTGAACTCTCCGTGCCCCTTGTCCACCTTTGACATTACCCTTCCCTTCTCTGCAAACGTTCACACTCCAGGGTTAACTGCTACGGAGTGAGGTACTATAATGCTGTCGTGTCGAGCAAAAGGACTATCTATCATAATATACAGCGGTCCATGTCCGTTTGTACACGCTCCAGTATTATGACTGCCGACGGGAGAGTCCTTCGAATAGGCTCCAACTATTGAAGCTCGGTAGCGAGTGACACATACACGTAGCATGGTACATCTGGCAGATTTTAAGCTGCTCCCAGGGAAGTCCACTAATGATGATCCAACGCAGTGCGGATTGTTGTCCGTCTAACTGAAGTTGGTTTTTAAAGCACAGGCTCTGCTGAAGTAACTATAGTTATGTACCAAAATTTAGATGCGGACTTCCGCATTGGGCATAACCGTGTCAGTTGTCCGCATTTAGATGACTACTTCCTCCGCGGACGTCCTTAATAGACGACCCTTTTAACGGAAATCTTCCCGACATTGTCGCCAGGTGGTTGTAGCTTCAGTTGTTGTCTTAATCAGGCCGGCTGATTCTTCATTGAAATCTTCATATTAAATCGGTTATACATTTAATCGGCTGGATAATTATATTTCTCTCTATTATGCTGGAACCTGCTTCCAACTTCTGCTTCCCCTTTATCGCTAATTTTCTGTGAAGTTCTATCTAATGTTTTGCCGTGTGATATTTCTGCAACGTTGGATCGATGCTTTGAAATCTTTATAAAGCATAGAAGAAATAACCGCTTAGCTTTTGCTCCTAATTAAGCATGTTTGATTGATGAAGCTTACAGTATATTATACAGTGATGTCAGGTCTCAAGCTCTTGTCTCGTCCTTGTGGCTTCTGGTCTCTGCGTCGTTTTGAGGGTCTGGGCTTCGAGGCCGGGCTCTTGTGGTTGCGTTTTTCTGATTTTAACTGACCTGAGCTGATTGAACTGACCTGCTGAGACGTTGCTGTGCCAGAAATGAGAACGGAACGAGATAAGTTGCTTACAAATACAGGGAATGGGGAGGGGGACTGCTTCCGGCAGAGAATTCGTAAAATGGGTGTGAAAGAAGGCCATAGTGCAGAACAACACAGGGCCCATCGGCGAAGAGAGAGAGAGAGAGAGAGAGAGAGAGAGAGACGCAAATAGGCTTATGATTTCGAGTTTAAACTGTTGACAGCTAGGTGAAGTACTTTTTCTGTCTAGGTATTCCATCTTGAATTGATTCACCAAGTCATCGTGTTCGGCTACATTTCGCTGTTAATCGTAATATTGTCAGCCCCGCGGTCTACAGCGTCCAAAAAGCTAGGTCGTGCAGCCATTTTATTCGCAGGTGTTTAGTCAAAAAATCAGCTACGTAGGTAGGTAGCGTCAGGTTCAGTCGACCCGCATCCTGTTTGCATGGTGCACATGGCGGCGGAGGAGAAATAAGAGAACTTGGATCTGCGGACGTTATTCTTGATGCTTTGTTGATGTTTCGCTGTGGCTGCTGAATTCAGTGGCGGCTCCAGGATTGCTTGCGTGGGGAAGAGCATTTCTAGAGAGGCGCCGCATCCTGGTAGTCAACCAGGCACAGGTCTGGTCTGAGGGGCGCCGGCGTGTAACCAAGAAGGGCGCGGGAGGGCGAACCATCCCCACGCCTATAGCTAAATCCGCCAACGGCTGCATTGGTGTTATTATTTTTGTTATAATTATTGTTGTTATTATTGTTATTGTTATTATTATTTTTTGTTCTTTTTTAACCCGAGGTAGAAATGATCCCTCAGGAACTAACAAATTAAGTTAGGAATATATTTTTATTCTTGTTGTTGTTGCTGCTGCTGCTGTTATTGTTATTGTTGTTATTCTTGTTGTTGTTATTACTAGTATTATTTTTATTATTATTTTTTAAAATTATTATTATTATTATTATCCACAGGCTTACAGCTTAAAAATTAGGGGAACGTTGTTTTGGAATGACTATTCCGCGCTGACGAATGTTTCTGTAGAAAATGCTGCAAAAAGCGACTGCATTGAAGCCCTGGATAAAGCTGATGGAGGAAAGTAGTTTCCATGTTATATCCCGATGCCTGTGCAAGCCGATGGCCAAGGCAGTTGGTCTTCTTGATTTACTGGGCCAAGAGTTTCAAAGGCCAATGGCACAATATGACGACAGAATGGCGGTGTTTTTAGATATATTTCTTTCAGCAGCCCTATCTCAGCAGCAACAGCAGCAGCAGCACCCCTGGCCTCGGCTGATCTGGCTCTGTACGATAGAGTGGCATTTCAAGCAAGGCATTTGCCTCTCTCCCAGAGGAACAGAGTCATTCCATCTGGTCGCCGCCTATCGAACCTGGCTAGTTCAACTGGTTCCTTTTGTAGCAGAGAAACCGGTTTTGATGAGGCCACGCCAGTGGATGTCAATTAATAAAGCGTTTCTGATAGTCCGACCTGTACGAGTTGATTTTTTTCTCTTGGAGAGTTCCTGTGACACTTGGTCTTTGTCTGGTGATGAGGTTCTCTGCGAGATTGGCATGAGTTTTCTCTTGGACCGTTGCTCCACAAGGGCATTTATCCAGGGCGCATAAGTTAGTCGCAAGGCGCAGGCCTGTTACAGTACAGACAATACATATGATGACATCATATTTTGTTACAATACATCAAGCAGAAGCGCTTATGGAGCGCAAGAAACCAATCGCCTGCTTGTCGTGAGACGAATGCCTTCAGCCTGAGTTGGTGGTAATCAGTTGTGGAAACCTGTGATGCTTCCAAATCCTTCTGAATGAGGGTGCGGTCTCAGGAACACTGTCTTTAGGAGAAGGTTCTCCCGAGAAAGAAGCACCGTCAACCAGTTAACCATTGTTCTCGGGCCATCATAAGACAATAGTCCTGAGGCACATCGTAATTGGACAGAATGGAGGTTGCAAAGATGAGGTGCCTGCGGTGGATGCCTGAAAGGCGGACAATGCCAACGAGGACACGCGATGAATGCCAATCCCAGATAGGCAGAGTGGCTTGAACTCAGTTGCAATCAGCAACCAATCAGGTTAAGGATGTTAACTAGACTCGTGCACATTATCTGGCCAAATCGGAGTAGGATTGGGTCTCCCAAACATGGAAAACTGCAAAGGGTATGAAAGAGGTTAGACAAACTAAGGGAATTGCGAAATAATATGAGAACTTCATGCCTAAATATTCAGGACAGCCGTGAAATTCCAACTGTAACCTCTGTACAGCGCATCTCCAGAGTAGCATCGAGACTTTGCCAGCTGAGAGAGGTGCTTCAAGGACGAAAAAACATTGTGGGGCTGGTAGCCGATTGGTTAGAATGCTTGGCTTGTAACGAGGAGTGTACGGGTTTTAGCCTCCTCTGAAACGATTACTATTAAGGGACCTTGAGCAAGTCCTTCACTCACAATTGGTCAACGCCATCGATTGATGCTTAGTCATAGATAGTGGCGCTTAATAAATGCAGAAATAATAAGGGGATGTTGCAGTGAAACTGTCCAGCGATGGTAACATATCCACTTCGTGAGTATAATATTATCGTCTCGCAAAGTTGAATGTCAGACCCATTTAGCCGCCTCTCTGATAACAGATAGCCCATGCATCCATACTTCCACCTAAAGTCAGTTCTTATGCCTCATCGGCTTGGTGTTACTAGTGTGTGGCTTCCAAATAGTAGCAGAGCAGCCCATCTTCTTTAAGAGGGTCCTTATGATTTTATTTTTAACGCAGACAAGTAAATTCGCTGCTGCGGGCCGAAACCCCCCCCTAGGAATATGTTTAATCAGGCTTCCGTTGTAGCAGGGTTGGACGATGCGGGAAGGAAAATGAGAAGATGCTAGCGACTCTTGATTGGGATATGAAACGACAGATGGTTCATGTGACGAAGCTTAAGGTAAGGAAAAAGAGTAAGAAGGAACCTGCGGAGAATAAACAGTGAGGAAAGTCAACTCGAACCGGGTATTGCAATGGAAAAACGTAGGTATACTGTATGCATGCCTACACTAGCTGATGTAACTGTCTTGCAGTAACGTTTAGCTTGTAATACGTAGCCTCTCTGATGCAAATGAGAAGCAATAAACTAGGTAATTATGTCTACTATCAGCCATAAGTTTAGCATGAAACCTGTTGAACTGCTGGCTCCACATGTAAAGTGTGTGGCCCAGATGAATTGCATGCTCAGCATTTCATAGTGTTCACCACTGGCGCCCATAGGAAAAAACCATTATGTCTTGTGTTCCCAGCAGAAAAATGGAAGTTTTTGCATTCAGTCAGCAACAATTACTTAGTTTAGTCTCGAATTTAACTTTGTTTTATGATTGTAAGAACATATTGTAATATATAGTACCTTTATAGTTTCAATGCCAGTAGGCCTAAGTACTGTATATTGGAATGGTAGTAGGGCTAACTCTTTGGCTGTAAGCCTACAGCCTCAATTTCGATACTGTCGCTGTCCTGAATCACATTATAATTTTTGCTAACTATTTTCTCTGTAATTTTTTATATCACTAACAAAAGAAAATTTACATTTCTGCATTTTTGTGAAATAGTTGTAAGCTGAGTCCTGCCTTTTTCTCACACGCTAACACACGACCTCATTTTTATGAAACGATTGTAAACATGTAAATATGGGTCAGACAGACTAAGATAAGAAGCATCAAACGGAACTTTGGTGTGTTATAAATGAAGAAAAGCGGATTCGACTTAATGATAAACAAGTTAGCTCTATGCTGTGTATTGAAAACACGGGGATAGAATATAGACCATGAAGCCGGCATAAAACTTTATAGCCCTATATATATATATATATATATATATATATCGGCCATTTGTCTATTTATATTTATAAATATTATATCGGCCATTTGGGGATAATGTTCAGAAGGAAAAGCCGATATTTCGGCCATACAGGTTCAAAGTGTTAAGCTAATTATTACCCATCGGCATGTGCCGTGTGGGTTTGGCCATAGCATCATTGTACTTCTAAGTAAAGATGAAAATGGGAATCTAAACGACGTAGACTATTGCAGTCTATAGCCCTTAGATCCTTCTCCCGTTATTTCTAAAGTGTTCAAAATCCTACTTCTCCATATGTGCGATGAGTTTCTTCTTGTCGATGAGCTGCAGTTCGATCGTAAGCGTGAAATGGGTTGTGCAGAGGAGAGTTTGCTCTGAGAACAACTGTTAAACATTTTAATAATAAGGGTAATTCAGTATTTATGGCTGGTTTAGATATTACAAAAGCTTTTGACAGCGTCGTGCATAATAAATTGTTACAAGCGGACATACTCTTCGCTTTTGTAGTCATCTTGCAAACTGGTATAGTACACTATTTGTTAAAGTAGCCTACATTGAGGCAGTTGTTTTTCTTACTGCTTTTCATTGGTTTCTTGTGTGAATCTGGGTATTGTTTTATTCCTAATTTCTGAATGGCAAAATTTCTGTCACTGCAACTAAATGAAATGGGTGCTAATGAAATGGGTGCTAATTAAATGGGTGCTGCTGAAAAGCTAATTACAGTGGTATGTTAACGACCACGTGCTTGTAATAATAACAGAACTATCACAGAGTTGACTGAGTAAGTAAACTGTTGTAGTATATTACACACTGCACCGTAGGCCTACCCAATATAGAAGTTGTTGGAGTTGCGAGGAAAGAAGGGCAAGAGCGTAGAGACGGACAGGATAGACAGCCAACAGATACGACTTCAAGAAGCGAGCGCCGTCTAGGAGTCGCGCGGTCATCTGGGAAGACATTACCTTAATTAGGAAACGAGTGAAATATGTTACACCAGATGGCCCATCAAGATACTCTGTGGAAGAAACACGCCTTCCCAGCAAAGCAGTCTGTAAGTTAAGACTGACAGGCAGGGTTCGCCTAGGGAGCGGCTAGGAATAGGAATGGCAGAAGATTAGAGTGACATCACCACTTCGGAAAATTCCTAGCGCAAGCCCAACAAATTTGGACCAATCAGAATCCAACACATATCTCTTGGCACCAATATCCGAGCAGTGCAGAAAACTAACTTAAGTGATGGAGTCAGAAGTTATATAGCACTCAGTGAGAGCAGTCAAACATGGAGTACAGACACAATAGTAAATACAGTAGCAGTCAGTCATGTAAGAGAGTACAAGATAGAGTACAAGAAACAAGATAGTCGGTATGTTGGAGAGATAAGATAGTCAGTAGAATCCGTTGGACGCTTCAGTCGTTTTGGGTAGAATAGGGTATAAGTTCATCAAGGCCAACTTTCTAACAGAACACTATTCATAAACATAAATATTGTAAGAATTTCCTGAAATTTTACGGACTGTTGTTCGCTTATACTGTCACTGTAGAATAACCTGCAATGCTTATAAGTACCCTATATTTTGCAATTAATGTTTGCACATCGATCGTCCTTATCTGCGAATTATTTCAAATCTGGCGACCTATAAGGAAAAGTCACAACCAAATAATAATAAGGATCTGCATTAAGAAAATTATGGATTGAAGTAATCACTATAATATGCACAAGGCCCTAATCAAAATAGGATAATCAGTGTTTCTGTTATTAAGTCACTCGCTCTTTAAGACTCCTCTGTATTCAGGAAACAGCGCCTACATCAAATTTTGAGTTTAGTGCAAGCAGTTACTTTGTTTTGTGGTAACCTCAACTTTGTGATCTTAGTTTCATGAACATTCTAACCGTTAGATCAATGACTGTCGGTCGTTCAAATAAGCCTACATTTGTTACATTGTTTGTTCAGTTTCAACTGTTTCCCTTACAGCAACGTTCTTCCCTACGTTGGGTCCATAGCTTGCAAACGCTTACCACCATTGGCAATAATGCGAAACTATACTGTTGGACCCAATGAACTTGGCTGTTAGGGTTGATTCTTATTGTACGTTGGTAAATGCATTGCTTTTCGACGGGTAACCATCATTCCAAGCCTGTCCTATCGTGTAATTGTCATTTCATATTATAGGCCTATTTACAGAAGGTCATTCTTATCGGCTTCTTAGTATTTTTATCAGTTGATCTTTTAAGATTACCTATGTGATTATTGTTGTTTCGCAGGTAATCGGAGGAGCCTTTTGCAGGCGCTTCATTTGACGCATTGACTCATGATCCACTGGTTGATACGTTTCTCATTGTCCGTCTTTGACTGCCCGTCTAGCATGGCGTCGATTTCCTGTGACACTTGGTCTTTGTCTGCCGATGAGGTTCTCTGCGAGATCGTCATGAGTTTTCTCTCGAGATCTCTGGCCGTGCCCAGCGTCTGGGTGACCCAGGTATCGTCGATGTATTTGTGGACCTCCTTAGTGAAGCACCGCTTGTCCGGTCTCGGCTCCAGCATTCGCCGGAAGAGTCTGAGAAGGCGTGGCGAAAATCTCTTCCACTGGAGCGGCACCTTGGCCGTTCGCTTTTTCTGCCAGTTGCAGAAATCCGCGTAATACACGTCCGAATACTGGGCAAGTTCCCACGGAAAGTTACCCGTCAGCATGCAGAAGACGAGGACGCCGAATGCCCAGACGTCGGCGTTGGTTTCTACCGTGTAGTGATCGCCCTTCAGTGCCTGGCAGATCTCTGGCGGCGTGTACGGTATACCGTGACTGACTTTGCGGACCAGGGTCCCAGCCTTCTTCGTCATTCCAAAGTCCATCAGTTTGACTCTCGTCAGTTTTTCGTCAAATATGAGAACGTTTTCGGGCTTGACGTCGCGATGGACGAGGCACTTGCTGTGCATAAATTCCAGGGCAGAGCCGACCTGACGCGCAACTGACTTGGCCTGCAGCTCTGGCAGCCCGGCACGAGGGGTGATCGCCTCGAAAAGGTCACAGATCGGTGCATATTCCTGTGCAAAGACGAAAGATGTGGCTGTTTCGAAGGCTACGTCGAAAGTGTTGATGATACTGCGATGCGGGGAGAGGTAGTAACTGTAGTTGAATTCGCGCAGGAAGTCCTTGAGTTTGACGGACGTCTTTGGAAGGATCTTGAGTGCCACCTCGGTGCAGGTCTTGTGACATCGTGCAAGTACTGCCCGGCCGTAAGTGCCGCTGCCCAGCTCTTTGAGTACCGTGTAGTGGTCTTCGAGTTCTCGCTGGTTGAGACAGTCGGCATCGCTGCTTCGCGGAGAACACTTCGGATTGAGGACCGATGCGTCAGAATTCGAGATCAATCGGAGGCGTCGACTCTGCATTCCGGAATTCGCCTGTACAGCAAACAGAAACGCAAAAGCTCCCATGTCATGGCTTTTGGTAAAAGAGTTCAGCTGTTCTGGCAATCTGTCACAGCAGCTTCTTGCCTCAACGTTTAATCCCAGTCTAGCTAAAGCAAACAATGAAAAGCTGTGCCGGAATATTTGCAGACTGAAAATACTATGCGCGGCTGAATTACTCGAGGGAAGATACAGACGTTAGGGTTAGTGAAAAAGGCAACGCTCTTAAATAAATCTTGCGGCATAAGCGTAGGCCTACAGACTATATATTTATCTTATAATCAGGCTTATATCCAACAAATAGTAGGCCCTAAATGTAAAATGGCAGAATTACTTGAGGGAACATACAGACGCTAGGATTAGTGAAAAAGGCAACGCTCTTAAATAAATCTTGCGGCATAAGCGTAGGCCTACAAGCTACATATTTATCTTATAATCAGGCCTATATCCAACAAATATTAGGCCCTAAATATAAAACGACAAACCTCTGGCCTTAATTAACTTTGCGTTGGCATTTTATTAAAAGCATCTATAAGCAGGCCTAATCTTCATCACCGCAAAAGGAAAGAGCTTCAGTCTACATTTTGTCCACATAAATTATTACATCAAAGTTCTTTTATGCTTAGACTAAGTTGGTTTAGATTTCAAAGCAAACAACTAAGAATTTCTAACTGCTTCGTGGAAAAGATTGATTCAGATTACGACGCAAATAAACCTCAAATTTAAAAGCACCAAATTGACCGCACTAAGGTCTGCACCCTTTCTCGGTTGACCACGTGATAAACAGCCTGTTTACCAGTTTCCAGAAAGGGCATGAAACTGATAGCTTAATCGAACCCACTACATATGCTTGTTTTTGTTGTTGGAGGATTTCGTCTCAATATGGGCGCCTATATCTGCAGCAGTAACTGGAGTTTATGTTCGGTTTTATCAGTGATTTCAGAGTCCTTTGATATGGAATCAATGGCCGAACCGCTCTTTGTAACTCCTTGGTTGTTTATGATACTCCTGAAGGGTAAGCCTACGCAGAACCCCATTTGGGACTTGCTGTAATGGCCAACAGCCGACATAACAACAACGAACTATTACGAGGAAAACGACCCGGCCTGCTTCAAACGCCTTTACCAAAGAGATTTGGTAAATGCTGCAGTGTGCGTTCTGGCTGCATTCAAATGTCTCCAATAAACCCTCACCTAAACTTTACCAATAAATTACAATTTTATCACAATAGATTCCGATATCCGGCATCTACCATAAGTCATAATGATATCATGCTTGGTCTTTATAACCCGCCAATTAAATCACACCACTGGTATCTTGATGTCTAGAAATGCAGAAGTTAGATGACGAAGCGACAGAAATAAAACAACAGAACACCAGTAGGCCTCGCTGTTTCTGAAACACTGTTCCAAATTTAGATATAATAAGTTCACTACCTAATAAATAATCTGCAAGAAATAGTAATACAATACTGCGCCTCTGATGTCAAGTTCAGCTGATGATTGCAGGTAATAAATAAACTATTAGGCCTGCCTTTGTTTAATTTTTCGTTAACATGATATTAGGCTTCTATGTATAATAATTAATTATTATAATAACTAATCTGAATAATTGCTTCTACAAAAAATTAGCTTACAACAGGACACGACTGTTCCAGGTTTTAATGGCGTTCGAACAATATATGGGGTTTGGATTGCAGATTTGCAGTCTTGTGGTCTATCCTGGAACCGAACACATTTGCCTAACGATTTTGTTTTGACTGAGCGCCGGTGAATAAGCTGATCCTCGTGAAGTGGCTTTCGTTGGGCTTTGTAGAAATCTCGGGATTACGATTACGATTATTTAGTGTTGCTGCGGGAAAAGAGGTAATTCCTTTCAACTAGCCAAACCCTTTCCCCAGCTAAGGGCATGACCTTAGAATCAGTAGGATCATAATTATATTTTATGGCATATTTAGTAGGATCATAATTATATTTTATGGCATATTTAGTAGGATCATAATTATATTTTATGGCATATTTAGTAGGATCATAATTATATTTTATGGCATATTTAGTAGGATCATAATTATATTTTATGGCATATTTAGTAGGATCATAATTATATTTTATGGCATATTTAGTAGGATCATAATTATATTTTATGGCATATTTAGTAGGATCATAATTATATTTTATGGCACATTTAGTAGGATCATAATTATATTTTATGGCATATTTAGTAGGATCATAATTATATTTTATGGCATATTTAGTAGGCTAAACCCAAAAACCAGCGCAAGACATTCAGCGCAATTTCTGTTAAAGAAATTGTTCTGCAAGAACAGCCTTCCATTAAGCTATAACCTCGAAAGGCAGCCATTGGTATGAAGTGTTAGCGACTTCACTTTTCTTAGTATCGGCTTATAAGGGAGTTGGCTAGTCCTCTTCCTCGTCGTCTGATCATCCCACCGATAGTGGAAGTTCGCTAGGGGCGCAAATGGAGCAGATATCTCGAACATCTTTCAGCCCTGATGGGGTTTGAACCCCGGACTACCGGGTTGTCGGTCCAGCACGCTAGCCACTGGACTATCGAGCACCCCAGTAAACGCGAGTAAAAACAATCAGAATTGCGTGCCTTCCGAGGACCCTTGTACAAACTGAACTTTGGCTATTTTGTATTATATAATTGAGCAACCGGGCCTTGGCCCCTTGGGGATCCAGGCGGCTCCTGGCCTCGTGGACCCTTGTGCTTTGCACAGCCTGCACAATCTTTTGCTACGCCCCTGATTGCGTGAGATATCTGTGCATTTTAAGTTAGGCCCACTTTTCGGTCTTTTTTAATCAGATTGAACGATCACAGTTGTCGCGTGTCTAATTAGTCCCGTGTCAGATCTGGACAAGACGTATTTGCGGGCGGAAGATGCACGCTGATGAACGATGCCCAACGATGCTGGCCAGAACTAATGAGCTGATGCTGTTGGAGCCGGACGGGTGTTCGATCAGTCGTGGGAAGCAATTCCGCATGAGACGAGATTTCATTTCTCAACTTCGGGGTTTTGGCGTCTGAGCAGCTTATCAGGAAAAGCCGAGCTGCTTAAATCTTACCGAAGTTGACAGAAAGGACGACTTCGTTACAGATAAACCTAATCATAACGAATCTAAATTTAGGCCTATATTATTTCCAGTTAAGCACTCAGTAAAGATAACGTCTTCCCAGAGTCAACTTTTTATGTCCATGAAGAACACTAAATGAAACTGTGAAAAGCAGCGAGACTAGCTACTATACCTAGCACACTAGAGCATTTTCACAACACAAAAGCAAATAAACTTCAAGTTGCAAATTCGAGTGATTTAGTAATTAAATGAATGACAGTCTAGTTGAACATTATGAAAGGCGAATACGTCTTTTGCCATTGCGTTTGGGTTCGAATTCTGATGCCTGCATATGAAGTCGTGCTTTCTCTGTGGTTAAGCCGTCTACCTAAATAGTCCTGCTCCTGGCATCTTTCCAACGCCTCTGACTATTGTCTTTCACCACAGCTCAGATGGGAGAGCTTCCGAGAAGATATTTTAAGAGGCGCTATTGAAACGCTGTTTATTTTATTTATTTTGGACATTGTATCTGAAGTTAAGCGAAGAGTCAATGCAATCCCAGGGTAAAGCAAGTCATGGAACTACAGGCCTGTGTAACTGATACAATGGAGTTATAGAAACGTGCATTTAGTTGAGCGTAGCTTAACTAATAAGCTGTGATATCCTGAAGAACAAGAGATTGTAATCATCGGCTCAAAAGAACTTCCCTGCTACAAAGTGCATTTCATTCAAAATGTTTACACATAGTGGCAGCCAAATGTTGTAACCTTATACCAATCAATAAAACATCGTGCACATCTCTTGGATGCTGGTGGCTAATTACTCAAGTGACGAGGGGTATATTAGGTATTACTTGTTCTGCTTTCTTCTATGACATTAACACCAGAATTTGATTAAAACTTAAGTAAAAAAGAAGATTACGGTCGGTTGCATAAGAGGTGTAAGGGAATTGTGGGCAGTGAAGTTTCAATCTCTGTGTTTGCAAATGTGATAAGTATAGCAAGTATTACGGATAGAGAAGAATATAAATTATATGGAGCTAATAAGAATCCTGGCTCAATTGGAATTGCGGAGCCATGGACGCAACCGAAAGTCGCGGATGGTGAACTGGCTTTAGATGGTTAGAGATAATTTAGAATTGATTCAGCTAATCAGAAAACTGTTGGACATGGGGCTGGAGGGGTTTGCTGTATAATAAAGCAATATTAATGCTGTAGAGAGGTGTGATATGAAGAGCGACGACTTCACAGAAAGCATCTGGTGTTAAATCCAATTAAACAGGTCTAATATGCTGGAGTGAGTTTGTTACAGAGTGCCAGATGCCACCAGAGACCAAAGAAGCTAATCAGGGATTATGCAAACTTACACGAGAGGGTTAACAGTGAAACACTGTTGATTATGGGAGATTTCAATTACCATTCTGATTGGAGAAAATGGGATGGAGAGAAAACGACAGGATTTTCTTAGATTTCATTGACGTCAGCTTTGTGCAGCAATATGACATGGAACCAACTAGGAAATAACGTTAGTTATAGGAGATAACTTAACGGTAACATCTGATGGTGGAGAATATTGAAGGAAAGGGAGTTGATAAGTGAAATTCAAGATATGGGAGTGAATGAGGCATGGAGAAAGTTTACAGAAGTCATGAGAAAAATTACTCTACAAAACACCTAAGCAAAGAAAAACAGTAAGAAAAGAGGCCTTGGGTAACCCAAGAGGTTCGACAAAATAGAAGGGCAAAGAACAAAGCATGGAAGTATTTTTAGAAGGTAAAGAAGGTAAATAAGACTGAACTGGATCATGTGAATACTGCAGGGCTAGAGAAATTAAGAACCAATTTTGTGAATGAAAGAAATGTAAAAAAGGCAATAGAAAGTTTTCAGCAGAAGTTATCAAGAAATGTGAAGGAGAACAGCAAGAGTTTTTACAACAGTGTTAGAAGCAAGCAGAAACGGACAGAAAAGGTAGGTCCATTGAAAAATGAAGATGGAAATGGAGATGTTATTGTAGATGATGTAGTTAGTGGCTGATGAAGTGCTGAATAAATATTTCAGCTTCGGCTTTACTAGAAAATATCCCTGAGCCCAACAAAACTTTTGTAGGCATCAATGCTATTGGGACAAAGGGATTGTCTCTGATACTGTTTGCATCAAGTACACAATCTTTAAAGCTACGTGCTGAAGCAGCAGACGATGCTAACTCAACCTTAACTTTGATCAAAAGAACAATAGTTAGCAGAAACAAGGACATAATACTCAGGTTGTACAGATCTTGGTGGTTTCTGGACGGATGGTGAGTCCCACCATCGCTGCCGCCTCCTTATAAATGCAAAAACTGAAAACCTCCATATACCCATCCGACACAGAACAAACAAAAATCACTCGACCTAAGTGGACCTTAACCTACAATAAAGAACGATTTGTATTGAAATTGCGCAAAGCTTGTGGTTTTTGCTTGGAAATGACTCATTTAAGCTCAATGCACTCTCAGATAGACAGTATGTTGATTGGTACGGCTGTTTGTCGGTCGGTCGGTGTGTGTGTATGTGTATGTGTAGGTCAGTCGATCGATGGATTGGGGAGATAGTCCATACACGTCTGTCTTTCTGTCTGTGCCATCTGCATGGTGTCATGTTCGCTTAACAGACAAACTATACAAACCTTGTACGAAGTCTCTTAGATCAATTTCTGCATAATACGTGCGTGAGAAAGAAGCGTCTTGTTTGGCCACCCGCCTTTTCTTTTGTTTTCTTTCCTATACAAACTAAAGAGAAGCAAAAACTCCGTTAGGAAATGATTCAAACTGAGATAACTGGCCCATTTATTCAGTCACTCAGCTCACAGTGAAAGAGATTAATCAATCTTCAGTCGATTGAGTGACGATATCGTCAGTTACATGAAACATTCGACTGACTGCATTTCAATCACTCATTTACATCCATGCTGATTCACCGTTTCTTTACATTTGATCTCCGGCTGGCTGGCTGACTGCCTGTCTGTCTGTCTGTCTGAATGAATGAATGAATGAATCAAGCGATTGATCGACGAATCGTTGAGTAGGTCCTTCCCGATTAGGTTGACGCGGTTGTGTGACACAGCAGCGGTTTGGAATTGGCTAGTTTGAACCACCCAAAGTAATGAGACTTGTGTGTATTCCAATGCTAAGATTTCCTGTCATATGAATTCTAATGAGTTTGTCCACGTCATTATGACATAACGTCTTAGTGAAGTGTGTTGATGCTTTCTAATTCTGAATGGAATATTATATGAATATTGGAAATAAAAAAGGGATGAGTCAATAAATGATAGTTCAATTCATCATGTAATTGCTTAGTATTTGATTCATTGTTTGATCCAACAAAGGGTGGTCAATAGCTCATTCAATCA
This sequence comes from Norana najaformis, assembly GCA_964023275.1. NCBI lineage: Eukaryota > Metazoa > Annelida > Clitellata > Crassiclitellata > Hormogastridae > Norana > Norana najaformis. Next base: position 36,407,314 of record OZ029915.1, on the reverse strand, counting down.
CTTATAAATAGATCAAATTATATAGTTCAGAGAGTTTTGCAAATATATGGCATGATACCAAGCAGTTGATCAAATTTCAACCGTTACTAATTCGACCACAGATAATCAATAAATAAAGCAGTGATTTGATCTGTCATTCGACCAGCCAATCAGTCAACCAGTCACTATTCCAGTCATTTAATCACATAATCGCTTAATTTTGATTGTTGTCAATGACAGTTATTCTGTGATCGAGTACTTATGCTCTGCTGATGATAGAGCAGAACATGTAGGTCTGATGGCCTTTATGGGTATTCCTTAAATGTAATCTAATAGCCATGCAGTTAGCTAATGCAGCAAAACGTAAAGACGATATTTCAATCAATAATATGAAGTGTTATAGCACGAAATTGAACAATCAGCAGTCGTTTGTCAAAACGAACAGAGAATGCAAGACAGGCAGGCGACCTGCAGATGTATAGTCAATAAATGTACCAAGTGAGCCTAATCGTATTGGAAGCTCTCCAGCCTCTCCTCTAGTCGTAACAGCAAGTAAAAACATTGTAGAAGCAGAATTTATCATGGTTTGTTCGCCACGGTTCTTTATAAATGCGTCAGTAACTGAGCGGTTTCTGCAGCTCTTGAACAAAGTCTTTTAACACAAAGGCGCAAAAAGCTGTGAAGAAATCGAAAGTACAAATTATCAAAGTTAGAAAGTCCTACCTGACAACTTGCTAACTGCTACAGTAAACCCACATTAGTAAGTCCGCCGTCAGCCTTAAGCTTTCTCTCAACCATCGATTACAGATGGTCGACGTCAATTACTACCCCTTTCCTTCCTCTTACACTTGAGATTGCCTACATCGCCTGCAGTAGCCTATGTATACGATGCAGCCTTCAACCGCGGCATTCGTAATGCCTCGGCCCTCTGATTCTGACGCGCACCGCAGTCAGCTTCGCGCTGCAGACTCCAAGTTCCTGGCTGCGCAACGCATTATGTAGGTTTTGCATATCAGCAGCCGACGTCTTGCAAGACGTTAATGCAGCAGCATCACAGAAATACCCCACGTCAGCCGACAAACGGAAGTACGGATGGACAGACGGGAAAAATGCAGCCTCGCTCATGCAGCGGCCTGCCGAGCCTGAGGCGCTCTTCAAACCGGCTGCGGCGCGCGTGTCCGACCCTGGGACCTGTGCCGGGCTGCTGATAGCAGATATATTTAGCATCCGTCGACGTCAGAGCTTGCGTTACTTAGCGCTTGCGCAAGAAGACGGACCGCGGGCGAACGGCTAGTGACGCCAACAGCCGAACAAAGGCACGTCAGACTATTCGTCCGCGGCCTGTAGGCCAATACTCGCAACTGGAGAGGCTGCGTTTGAATATCTCGATTGTTCGTCGTGCTCAATGTTTCACAAACCGACCGAGAGATCGGCCGGGTGGTCGACCGATTGAGACGGCCTTCGATTTTTCCCGGGACACGATCTAGTCCACTGGAGCCGCGCCAGTGCGACTTGGCTGAGGCGATAACACAATGGAAGTCCAGCGAGTCAACAACCCAACTTGCATGACTTGACTGCAGACTAATCTTTGAACGAACGAAGGACGATGCAGTCCAATATAGGTCAACGGTGGTGCGAATGGTCGTTTAGACTCAACTGAGGCGTCCGGCAGATACATAAAAACCGGCGTGCAGTACATCCTGTCACGAAAACGTCGACCGTTGCAGACTGTAATGCATCGATCTAGGCCTGTTTTAATGTAGCCAATGAATGAAGGGTCTGGCTTTGATTACCCCGGAAAAATGAATGAATAAATTACGCAGGAAAAAATTGAGATCGCATGTCTAAAACAGCCATAGTGAAAACCACTTGTTATTGTAATACACCACACGGTCGCTAGGCTACAGAAAAACGTGTGTTCAATTACATTTTACATTTACTGTCTGGATAGAAACTGTTGACTGCCTGGAAGAGACTGAACGGGAGACGATCTGGATCAGAATCGGAATTTTCCATGGAAAATCGAATCTCAAAACTCAGTCCCGATATTTTGCGAGTTGTTTTGCGAGTCGTTTCCAATGTAGACGAATGCAGTTCAAACTTTATTGACCATTCCCGACACCAGTGTTGTGATGTTCCTCGCAGAATTGTGGCTTCATTGAATCCTCTTATTAAAGAAATTGGGACATATGAGGCAGCTGGAGGATCACGCTCGAAAGTTAAAGTGCTTGTGGTGCAGAAAAGAAATTAATAAAGCTGTTATTAATCTACGCTATCCATAAAAACCAGCTACTTATCTTAACACTAGATAAACGTACAAGTTTCAAGAATTCAACTACACATGTAACATAAAAATTTAACTAAGTACTATGATGATGATGGTGGTGGTGGTGGTGGTGATGATGATGATGATGGTGGTTGTGGTGATGATGATGGTGAGTTCTCTGCCCCAAGGCAGGTCCATTGACTTTATGCCACCCGGGGATGAAATGAGCGAGGTGTTTCCCGTTGCCTTCCTCACAGACAATGGCGGGTGAGCAACTTGTCCAAGGTCGCTATATACGTATAGGCAGTGACTTGAGGCAGATTCGAACCCGCGACCCTCCAGTTACGAGGCATAGCACGTACCACTACACCATCGCGTCTATGTACTATAGATTACACGTAATACAAAGTTCAACTAAATAATACATACAGATAAATAATACATAATACGTACGTGGACCCCAGGGGTGGGCGGAGCGAGACGCGGTGAATGGGATGACGTAGCGATGACAGGGCGATGACAAGAGGTCACACTGATCCTTTGCAAGAGGTCTTACTGACCCTTGGACCTGAAAGACGCCCGAACTGTACCTCTGTCGACCCCAAGCTGCCTTCCACCCGAAAAACGCGGTCGGCGACACTCGTCGAACTATTTGAATTCAACTGTAAAACACACCTCCGAAAAACTTAACTGTAAAACTGAACTGAGAACTGACTGAGCTCTTGTCCTTCTAAATTTATATAGAGCCTCTTTAGGTTCAAGTCATGTCGTGTATGGTCTTGTGCAGTCTCGTTTTGTCGGCCAAGAGCAGTTTCCCGGCTCGTTAGAGTCACTGGATTTCAATACCGCTGCTCCTATGCGTCAATCAGAGAGGAAGGAAAACTTACTGCGCCGAAAGGATTGGGGTTACGAACACAGGCATTCATCAATTCTAGTCGTATGACTGGTCAACAATACATCGATGCATAAACAACATAAACTAAACACATGCAAACTAAGCTCTGAATAAATTTACTCAAATGTATTCTATACATAATTCAAATAGTCAACGTCTATGGAACGTTTAGCTTATATATCTACATATCATTGCCTGTACAACCGAAAGAACTGAATATACCAAACTAGTTCAGCTATACTCAATGAATTACTCGTGTCTTATTGTATATATTAATATTAATAATTGTTTATATTAATATATTAATAATTTAAAATATTAATATATTAAAAATTATATATATTAATATATTAGTAATTGTATATATTAATAACGTATTAATTGGATATATTAATGATGTCTACGACTGGGTTGGTCTATTCATAAATACAAACATAGCCGAATTAACTAAACAAAAGATTTAATGTCTCAACCTGAACTCTACAACAGGTAGAGACCATAGCTACTGGCATTTATGTTATATGATCTGCTTTCGGTTAATGGGTATAGCAAACTAACAGACAAGGGGCCCCTTTAGCCAGTAAATATAATCTCGAAAAACTCACATCCTATCATATGTGCGCTGTATACATATATCAAGAAAATATGCTCATATCCGTTCAAGTGCGTATTCATGCAGTCGTTCAGTCCTAACCCGTTGTTATTCCTCGCTGAATGCTTCTAACCTGCAAAAAATCAATAGCCACAACAGCAGCAGCAATAGCTTCGATATTAGTATTTTATATAAGTCGGCATATATACAGCGGTAAATGTAAATGTAAATGTAAGTCTACGTGTTTTTCTACAGCGACCGTATAGTCTCGACCCTGCTCATTTATCAATAAATTTATAATAGGTTGGGGACCTACTGCCGCACATGCAGGACTATTCCTTCACCACCACTGCCCACTTAAATGTTCGCCATGTCATTTAAGGGCCCCGTGTACAGATCGTGCTAGCCCGAGATTCAAATCTCTGAAATAGAGCCACTATTGATACGCAAACCGGCATCCTCACTCACAGAGGCACCCTAAAGTACATTTTAAGTTATGTGGCTCCAGTAGGCAAAGATCGGTTCAGCAAATCGCTAGCCTGTAAACTTCTATGCCTACTCGACAACTTCATGGTTGGAAGTGGTAATTTTATCGCGGTCACCCTTAAAACTATACTGTTGAATAAGGAGTGCGCTGTGGATTCTAACAAATTTGTTACAGTACGAATACAGTGTGTTTGGTTGCACTTAGTTCGAATACAGTGTGTTGCACTTAGTTCAAGTTCCATCTATCTATTCATCCATCATTCATTCATCTATTCATTCATTCATTCATCCACCAACCAACCCACCCACCAATTCACCACCGACCTACTGGAACCATGCTCTATCTCAGTTATGTCGCTTGAAGAAATCCCCTGGGCTTAAAACACAGGTCATGTATGTATTCAAGTAACATAATCTAATAAGTAATTATTTCAAATGGATTGCACTTTATGCTTTGCTGTCAGTGCGTTCAGTTAAAAATGTAACATTTAAACGCTTCCTATGCCGTCTAACTCATCTATCACCGTGCTTTATCATTTGCTGTAGCTGTGCCAGCTGCCGCAATGATGTTCTAAAACCTAAGCGTTTCCCATGCTTATACCTTGCATGAAGGTCGTGACCTTTTCAACTGCGCCCTTATCTCTCGACTCTCTGCCTGCTGCTCTTAAGTGGCCCTTTGCTCTTTCCCTCGCTGGGGGACGTATACCGCCGCACACGCAATGGAACAGTATGGCGTTGAGGCTCTTACTCAAGGACACGGTTACAGAGGCTGAGCCACGAAGTTTGTACCAATTACCTGCATCATGGATGGATATGCCTATAGTGTCTGTGAGTATGTGTCGGTAACCTGTGTTTGCTGCTTTTGTGTATTTCTTTGTGTGGATGTTTTTAGATGTTACTGTATGTTTGTGCACGTGTCTATACCTATACTACGAAGATCAGGCTCTTAAAAGTGATGTCTGGTAATAGCAGGCATTAATGAGGACAGCTGCCCACAACAATCAAATGTAGTAATGATATTCAGACACATTTGTCTCAAAATCAACGCAGTTTTGAGTTAATGAGGCTTGTTGAGGACACTCCAGATGACAATGTTTGGATACAGGCCACACTGACAATGCTTAATAAACAATTTACGTCGAGGAGAGTTTTAGCCACGACGTTTTTGAAGAACACACTCAGAAGGCAGCATAGTTGCAGGAATTCCAGCCGGAGCAAATGCGTAACAGAGCGGAACAGGTGTTTCACTCAGCCTTGCATGCTTCCTTCATCGGTCCCCGGGATCTAGTTTATGCCATGAACTCACGTCAACCAAAATACAAACAGTTCAGATAGACAATTGTGGCGAATCCTCGCACCGCAGTTTCAGAAAAATCCCGATGTTTTCGAGTATATTGACAATCATCTTCAAATGGAGCCAATGGCTCCAATCCCTCCCTCGTCGCTTCATTAGGCTGCCATTTGCGTGTGCGGGAAGTTCACGTGGTAAACTGCTGCTGTTTTCAATCTCCTTCGATAAGAGGTTCAAACGAGTGTATCTCGAGCCCTACGTGTCAACAAACACAGAAGTGCTTTATTGAAACTAACTATAAACAGCGTTAGTAAATGAAGTAGCCCAGAGTTCTGACACCACAAGCAGTTTTCTAGGTGTTTTAAACTCACTGGGATCGATAGATTTTAACCCTAATCTTACTTCACTCTGTCTCTTCCAAAACAATATATACACTGGTATAGTGAAACTAAAACGATCGGTTAGTACGTTTTCTTAATTATGTGGTCTGCCTAAAAATTTTATTAGCCTGCCTGGAAACGCAAATTCGAATTGACTGCGCCACCTGGCGATTGCATTGAATATTCATCGTTATTACGATTGAAGAAATCATCCTCACAGCCAAACATGAATAATAATAATAATAATAATAATAATAATAATAATAATAATAAGACAATTTATATAGCACCGTAGCACAGCCGAGCTCAAAGAACACGGCGCCTTGCATGGGTGCCTCTGTTATACGTGGGTTCGTTTCAGCATTTGGCTCACATGTGGGCCCATGTAGATTCCCCCATTTTTGCGGCTTTGCATCTACAGTGGCCATGCACCGGGTTGAGCGGATTCCCATGGTGGACCGAGTTCCAATTTGCTGACAACATGGTTTGTTCATCACACGAAGTGTTCGTTGTTTTTACGGATCACTGAGTAATTGGCCCATAATGGCGCACCTGTATATCCTGACTGCATTGACGAATCGATCAACTTAATCCTCCTCTTACCTTGTCTCCTCCTCTTATTCCTCCTCCTCCTCCTCGCCTGTGCCCCTCCTCCTCCTCCTCCTCCTCCTCCTCCTCCTCCTCCTCCTCCTCCTCCTTATCATCATTCTACGTGTGCCAGTCCTTGTCAACCGACATCCTCCTTCAGCAGTTCTTGGCTGTTCATCGTAGGGACTCTGGAGTCGTTAGAAGTCCTAATTACACTCATTGACTATTAGCGCCAGTGACACATTGAGTACTAACTGCGAAGATAATTGGGGGAAAATAATTAAGCGTCCAACCTTCGACTGCAACCAGATATGTACACCGTATATGCACAAAGTCGCCTTGTTTTGGGTAAGTGAGTTAAAAAGTAAGTGCGCCGCTTAATTAATATGCATATGGTATATTATTAGTAGTTGGTTATCTAAACACTTGATGTAGCGCCTTTCAAGAACTCACAAAAGTGCTACCTACCCCTAAATGACTGCTAAATGTCACTAGCAACAAGGAGCACGTCAATAAGCAAAACAATGCACAGAAAACTAGAAAAGTCACCAGTGGCGTGCCCACGCATACACGTGAAGCTCAACCAACGGATTCCTATCCAGAGTTGGCAGCTGACACAATGTTCAGGCTTCCTGACCCAAGTGGCCTCGATGGTGTAGAGCGACGTCAGGTGGTGTATAGTTTGCGCGGTACACGAAGGCACCATGTGCACCACCCAACGGTCCCTCACAGTGGAACATTTCCAGGCTGAACAGTCAATTTGCGTCAAAAAACGTTATCGCCACAAATTTTGAAGAACACAGTTCGATCTTGACCCACGTAACCCACATGTTTCATATATATGTATGTTTGTATGGATGTATTTATATATGTAGGTGTGTATGCATGTATGTATGTGTCTATGAACCGATGGATGGGTGGGTTGGTGGGTGGGTTGGTGGATGAATGGATGAATGAATGAATGAATGGATGGATAGATAGATGGATGGATGGTTGGATGGATAGGTGCATATATGTATGTCTTTATTCAATTTTGTAATTTTTTTATGTATGCACATATGGGTAAATTTATGCAATCCATGTATGTATATATATATATATGTAATACACAAAGGTACGTGTTTGTGTATGTATGTTTAACATTATCAGTGAAGCCACTCCACAGATTTAACGTCGTAATCGTAATCTCGAGATTTCTAAAACTTTTAAAATTCGCAGGAACCAGCTTAATTATTCACTCAGGTAAAACGGAATCTACAGGTAGGTAAGGTCATATTCGGTTCCAGGTCAAGACTCAGGATCCAAGACTCAGGCAGGTAGATAGCCAAGTGGCTACGGTTGATGTTGTTTAGATCTGCAGTGGCGAGAGAGGTAAGAGTAAGAGGAGGAATCCGGGTAAGATTGTGGAAGAGGAGAGTTTTCATTTTTGAATGAAATATTTGGGCGGAGATTGCAAGAAGAGCAGTGTTGATGAGTTCGTAGGATGTGTCTGAAAACACCTTGTAACAACTTTTTATTTATTTTTTGTTCCAGGATAGTGAGTGTTACTTCCTAGTTGCTTATGCTTCAAAAGTATAGAACATTTCACTGTGGATTCCCTCCCCCGTCTTTTCTCTTGTTTAGCCGGAATTATTCATAACATTAAATGACTTTTCCAGGGTCAATGTCTTCTCTTTCCCATGCAACTAAATTATAGTAAAATCTGAAATCCAATAACGGAATATCAAGAGCATTTTCATTCGTTCTCTTACTGGCGACAAACTGTCTAGGCTTACAGTCCCCATATCGATTGCTCGATCTTTTGTCTGAAGCGCAGACACGACAACCACACGACCTTTGAGGCTGCATGGCAGGAAGGTGAATGAACAATCTGACACGGCCTTCTGGGTTTCCAGCTCCAGACGCAGTAGCCAAAAGCAGACGCCGTTTGATATTTGAAAAGATTAGGAAACTTCTGGCTCGAAAAAATCACGGGTTGGCATTTTTGACAATCATCTCTCGACGTAATAAGAATAAAGCAGCCGTTCAAGGATTCTGACGCCATCTACCACCACCTAGCGAAAGACACGTAGTTTGCGATCTGCTGTTTGCGGCTGTTACTTCAAGCGAATGTAACTAAGTTGCTATACTACAGTGGCTTAGGTAAGGTGCAGTTAGGTAAAGTGAGGTTAGTCGAGCTGAGAGGCTATGCATGTTACCGTAGCGTAATCGATTAGCCGCTTTTGATTGCGAGGATATTTCGACAACAAGTCAACGCCAATCTGATGGTGATGTTTCAGCGCCTTTGAGATGTAATCAAGGGACGTTCATATAAATATACAGATACATGCATGCATACATACAAACTTTCCTTAGGGTTTACTTAATTTATGGTTTAACAAAAAAATCGTCAGTTAAACACAACGCACGTGGATTCCTGTCCCAGAAGACCAAGTCACTGGCCGTCCTGCAGGAAACAGATAGTAATCTAAAATATTCTAATTTAATGCTGCCTATATTGGACTTTCTGCAATTAACACCTCCAAGCTTCAGTCTATACTTAATGCTTCTGCACGCCTTATCGGTGGTCTTCCAAAGTCTGCCCATATATCTACTTTTATTCGTGATTCACTTCATTGGCTTCCTGTCAGTCAACGCATCCAGTTCAAGATTCTTGTCATTATGCGCAACTGCCTTCTAGGCTCTGCTCCGTCCTACTTCTTTTTGTATTCCGGTTTCCTCGTTGCCTGCCCATGCCTCCCTTCGCTCAGCTACCCGTGATCTCTTGGTAGTCCCTCGCGTCCTCACTACGACTGCTCAGTCCAGGAGCTTTGCCTTTGTTGGCCCTTCTAGCTGGAACTCCCTTCCTCTTGACCTGCGGCTTCAGTTACTTAATCTCTCTCCTACCCAGTCTCGCAAACGCCTGAAATCCTTTTTGTTTGTTCAAGTCGGGAGCGCCACTGTTTCCTAAGTGGCGCTTTATAAATGTTCGTTTACAATAACAATTACAATTAATGACTTCTGTAGCGCCGTTATCATAATGAATAGTGCATAAATCAATGGTCGGTTCAATATATTCGTATAGGCCTACATCAGAGTGTTGCCTAATGCGGCCAAGTAATTACTCATATTAAGATATGTCAGTAATCACCTTAACATGAATGAAAGTTATTTTTAAATATTTACTAATTTTTCACCCAGTTAAAGCACTTATGATTTAAATGATATTACATAAGTTCATCATCATTGGCAGTTTCATGGTCTCTTGTGGCGCTGAATAGACCATAGAAGTTGAAAAGTTTCACTTTGCTGAAAGAATGTTCACAAAAGCTACTGAGACTAGCGATGTCAGCAGAATCTAAAGAGCTGTGGCCAAAGTCTTGTATGGTTCTAGTGCGATTGATAAAATGTACTGAAGCAGTGCCGTTGGTGAATAATCCAAGATTTCTCCATTTCGTTTTGCTCTTTTTGAGAGAAGCGATTATATCGTATTGCAAAGTTCCAATCCATTCAGATCATTTTAATGATAATTTCCAGATTGATGCAGTTAGTTCAGAGTCCAATGCGCTGTTCACAACTTTGAGGATCCAGCTGATTCATCGAAGTTCAGCATTACCAAGAAAAACCAAAGCCGTTTCCGAAACTGAGCTCGGTTTAGTTTCTAACGCTTCATTTTGGATAAAGGAAAGAGATACGTACAGAGTGATGAACATAAAACACTATAATAGGATAGTACAACTTACAAATTTTCAGAACTTTATGTATGCACGTACGTATGTACCAATACGTATACATAAGCGTATACAATGTAGTGTATTTGTAATGTATTTTGGATAATTTAAAGTTGTCTGCGCATTTATTACACAGAGAAGACAATTTAACTCAGTCATGCATGGTTTCACATACAGACACACACACACGCATACACACGTGTGTGTTTAAGATGACTCAATTTAGAAGCACAGAAATAGTTCGAGCCTGCTAATTTTAGACCGCAGGTATTCTGATTGCTGATTTAGGGATAGCAAATGACTGCCGCAGCAAATGATAGGTAGATGACTTGACCACATATGGTCCTCGGGTAGACCGACATCATTATGAGCAGGTAATACTCGGGGTTCCATTAAGAAATCGCTGTGGGTTTACAGCTCTTATGAAATTATTGAAGCCATCTCGATTAAGTGAAGAACGAGTTAAGAGAATGTCAACGCAACTACACGAGTCATTTGATGGCGACGTTGATTGCCCTGACCTTTGCAATGATAAAATAGGAGTTGATCATCGTACAACACTTCGCCATTGTTATCTGCAGAAGCCAGACGAATAGCCGCCGGCGTCCATACAAGCTCTGCTTAGGGAATCCGATTATTTGTTACGAACTTTCAACTGACCAGCTCCAACAGATGTTGTTGAGAAAGACTGGACAGTTGACTACACCCATAGGTACAAAAGGGGGCTCTGCTCGGCGGGGTGGTGACCCGAGCGATAGGAAGAGACGCAGCCCTGTCAGGTAATCGATCAACGGATCGTTAAGTGATAATGATCTCAGATGATTCGTGACATCTCAATCTAAACTGCATTAAACAACCAATTGGGGTCTTGGGGAAATTGATGACGCGCTACACAGATACCAATTTAGCAAGTCAATAATAATAATAATAGTAGTAGTAATAATAATAATAATAATAATGTCCTCCACCATTCTCATCACTTCTTTGCTGTTTTTTGGTTCATAATAATAATAATAAATATTATGATTATTATATTATTATTATTATTATTAATATATTATTATTATTATTAACATACAAAAACATTTTATTATTATAAAAATAATAATAGTATCATTAATTATTAACAACAACCAGAAACAACAAAAATAAAACAACAGCAACACGACGACGACAACAGCAATAATAATAACTTCTTTTTTGCTTGGACCAAGTAGAAGGAGAAGGAGAAGAAGCAGAAGCAGAAGAAGAGGAGGACGAGGAGAAAGAGGAAGAACTAGAGAAAGAATAAGAGGAAGATTAGTAGTAATAGTAGTAGAAGTAGTAGTAGTAGTGGCAGTAGCAGTAATGATGATGGTGATGGTAGTAATGATGACGACGACGACGACGATGATGATGATAATAATAATTTTATTATACCTTTTAGGTCTTCTGCATGCCATATTAAATGGAATGCAGTCACACACATACACACGTACTTATATACACGGAACAAGTAGAATGGTCTCTGTCCTCACTCCCGCACTTTAGGTGTGATGGACATGAATTTATTAGGCGATATGCATTATTGGAGAAACTGTAATTTAGTGATTGGGTTAGTGTTATAATCTGAGAAATTTAATTAATTCATCAATTCAGAGCAGTCATAGAGCGCCCCTAGAAGATGTCTATCCAGAGGCACTTACTGCTCAGCTCCAGCGAAAGAGAACAAGTTTCAAGAGCTGATTAAAGACGCATGTGGTGTCTCTTGCAAGAGGAGCAAGCAGATCCAGAGGGAGTCTGTTCCAGGCAGGTGGTCTCACCCAAAACTGCACAACGTTGCAATGTTAAAAAGTGCGCGAAATATTAAAACAAACATTACAAGTAGCATTTTAAGCGCAGTTAATGAGCAACATATAGGCAAACAAGATCGTAATCTCGAGATTTCTACAGCGCGCAACGAAAGCCACGTCACAGGCACCAGCTCATTCACAGGTCGATGGTCACCGCCACCTGATCACAATTAGTCAATGCAATGGACACGATAATCATTGAAGAAACTATTTCGTGTTCCATTTCAACTGACTGACAGGTGACATATATTTAACGCGTTCAATTTGCTGCAAGGAAACTCTGAGGCCCCCATATGTGACACCCAACTGTCCATCATCCAGAGATGTCGTTAACATCTTCTTTTCCTATAAGCCGAGGACGTAAACAGGGACGAGGGCCATGCAGTGTGGGCCAAGCAGAGTCAGTGGCCCTGGAAGGCGTTAGAGCCAATCGTGCGTCTGCCATTCTTCGATCTCGTAACCGGCGATGATTAGTGGCAGTTGAGTGGAATCTTGGGTGAATTGCTGCCCCTGTCGGTCGATCGACGGAGGCGCTGTTTACTCCCGGCAATCAAACATTTCATAATGGAAAATATAATCGTCCATTAAACGCTTCGTCGGCGGGTGTTAAACGAATTATGAACCGCTCATAAACGCGGCTCCTCGGGGCTCGTTCATCACGCCACCCGTCATGCGAACGACCCCACATTCAAAAGTCGGATGTCAGAACTTTATCAGTTTAATTGCCCTTTGGGGTATGAAGACCTCGCCGGTCATTATCTGGCGAGGCCCGGGGCGCCGCGAAAAAATATTGGGTTGCCGGGTTTGACGGTTGATCGCAGGAGTCGTATTAATCAGATCCTGTAATGATTGTTGGAAGCGATTCATGCAATCGGGATGGTGTTATTACGGTGGCGTGGTATTAAAGAACCATCTAGCAGAGATGAAATCAACTACAAAGACGATTCGATAATGCCATCCTCGGATGCAATTTTCTTCATGTCTTCCGGCCTCAGTACTTGACGACACACTATAGTGTATGGCAGCTGGGCACTTGGCCACACATATGCCATTCATTCATCCGTTTCATATCCACGTCGTCTCTGCAGCTCGAACTTGTGTCTTGCCCCTATTTTAGATTCGGTGCAAGTATACGTATGTTTGCATACGGCGGAAAACGGCTATACTCACAAAATGGTGTCTGGTGATAGCAGGCACTGCTTTGACTTGAACTCTTTTTTAGGTTACTCAGCCCTACAGTACGTCTTGTCATCTTTGGTCTACAACCAGAGCGATGTGGCATTTAAGCACATTATGGGTCTAGAGTATAAAGAGCCAGAGCGATGTGGCTTCTAATCACATATTATGCGTCTAGAGTATAAAGACCACACTCATTATCATTGTAACAGTAACTATGTGTTTTACTGAAAATCTTCTTCAGCTATTGTCTTACCACGTTGTTGGCAGGACGTCAAACTGCTGAGATCTTTGAACAGCTTCTGAACTGGATGACGGACGTAGAAGCCAGAACTTGGCTAAAAGAAGGAAGTAACAAAATGAGAACAGAGAAGAATGGCGTTGCTGAATTCCTGAGCTTTTACAGCAGGTGATCGAAGAACACAACAGTGGCGAAGATTACCAAACATCGCTTGTAGGGTGCGATGTTTACATAAGCTGAATTAACTGTATTCTCCATTCGGTCATAGAGAAGCATGAGATACGCAGATTTTATTAGGCATTTAAGCCGTTATTCTCAGGATTCCATGTTTTCCGCAAATTTTAAGTTGTAAACAGCACCGATATTGCAGTCAATATTAATAGTTGCTTTAGCAATAAGAGACAAATTTAAAATTGTGTCTTTATTGGACAAGTAGTCATCTAGACAAAATACGGAGAGAGCCTAAAGGAACAGTGTTAAGGACTTCTCAGGGAAACCAGACGATGCATAGGTTACAGCATCGCATAATAATGGGCCATGCACTAAACAATATGTATTGTGATTGTATTTGAGTGCTTGAGTCATTGAACCTTGTATGTGTATCGAAGTTTAATTTTTATCAACGTTCATTAATAATCTGTCCATGCTTTTTGGAAGGGTTGCTATACTGACTTATTTAGCCAACGAAAAGTTCAACATTGCACTTACATATGTGCCATGGCTGTTCATGCAGAGTAATATCATTCAGGTGAAACGAGTGGGGGCCGTGGTCTATCTTTTTTTGCCACTTATATTTGTCTATAGCGCCCTTAAGCTAATCGCAAACCTATTCAACCTGGATTCGATTCCCGGCGCATTATGTAAAATTGGCCATTTTATATAGCGCCCAAAGCCTTTAAAAAAGTCAAATTTCAGGATTGCCTAATTCGGCCGAGATTAATCCAACTCCTCAGTAATAATAGGCTGTACGTACGTTTGAGGTGCCTCTGTATATTGTTTTGTCCTTTGTCTTTCCAAAAACATTTTCAAATGTAAATCTGTACAAATTGTTACGTATAGAGTGAAGATCCTGTTAATACAAGAACGGACACATTATAACTTGTAATACTGTCATCTTGCTACATGTAAAATTGCACATACTGTTAGACCTACATGTAAAACAGTTCATGCTTACAGTGATGCAAATAGTTTACATACATGCATAAATACATGCATAAATAGGTGTATTCAGGCAAATATGTGCGGAAGCATGTACCATAACCATTGTACAGATGTATTCTTTTCATAAGTCTAAGTACAAAGGCATTCAACAAGCAGATTATCTGGTTATGTAAAAAAAACCAAGCGCTCAGATCTATGTGCATACTCTTACTTAAGAGCTGAGGCCTTGCAGAATGTACATATTGAGATGAAACAGAAAGCAATTTCAATTTCCACTTTATTGTTATTCTTTATAATTTTTATTTATGACGCGCGCAAAGTCAGTATATCTGAATCTGAGGTGCGAAGCAACTGCGAATGAGGGACTTGCTCAAGACCCCAATGCCCAGCATCCTTCTAAGGAGAAGCTCGAACCCGTATACTCTCCGCATTACAAGCCGAGCGCTCTCTCCAATCGGCTACCGTGTCCAAATCTGCTACAGTGCCTCGTGTAATGTTGTATTGTATTATATTCGAAAACTTACTTATATAGCTCTTCTTACATAAGAAACTATGAAACAGAGGCGCTTCTAGCATGAGAACCCCAGGGAAATAAGAACGTCTTTAAACAACGAGTGACTGAACTCTATTACCACGGTGACCCTTGCATGAAGTGATGGCGGTCTAGCAAGTCATATTCAACTGCATATTCATTAGATAACTAGCTTATCCAGCGCTGAACATATCCGCACTAGTTCGGCAAACTATTCCTTCTGGGGAAATCCTCTGTTGCTCCTCGTTTCTCTGACTCCTTCTAAACAGGCTGATCGCAAGTCTTTTTTACTGTTGACGATGTTCTAAAAAATTGTTGATGAATCACTCAAATAGGGAAGTGGATTCAGGCATCAATAGTGGCAAAGACAAAAGTTGTCCCCAATAAGAAATGTAAGGTTAAACAGTCGCGAATCATTGACAAGAACACAATCACGACATCTTTGTTGAAAGTGACTTTATGGAAAATCTAAAACAAACTAAATACCTCTAGATTCAAAGTTTTATAAGGCCTATAAAGCCAGCAGAAACAGAATTTCCAGGATGTTCTGTGTCGATCTCCGCAGAACGCCCTGCAGGCCACCTCTGAGCACCGCAGGCTGAAGAGGGATAATTAATGTAAAATCAAATGATTGTGTATCAGATTTAAGGAATCACTCATATTGGAGATGTCGCATGGCCTCCTAAGTTACGCACAGTTCGAAAATAGCGATCAATGTTGATTTCACACGATGGGCCTGGAATTCAAACCCAGGTTGGTAAGGTGGAAAGCCGACGAGTTAGCCTCTTAGCCATCGTACCACCTCTTGAGAATCAAATGCGCATACATTTAATCGATATCTTAGTAAAACTTCGAAAGCGCTTATTGCTTAAGCCTATGCGTTCCAGCTAAATGCATACGCAGGTTGCACACTTTCCTGAGAGTTGCTGCACATTGAGTGGTAGCTTATAGCCAGCGACATGTACATGCATAGATACAGGGGTCTATGCCTGAATGATCCAATAATTATCCGATGCGCTGATATCCATCGAAGTGTCATTAAATCGGCATTTCGTCCTGTGCTATCGAACGGAAATAGAAACCATTAACCACAGGTGTAATTATCTGTTCTTTTTTGTTTTCTTTCGTTTGTCCTTCTTTGCTTTTGTGGCGGCACGCTTGCCACAATCCACGATGTCTTAATCGGTAACCTCCTCCTGATCTTTTCGAAGCACGGTAAAATTTAAAGTTGATTTGATTTATACATTCATACGTTCAGACATTAATAACTTGTAAAGAATGTTGATAATCATGTAACTTAACTCTACGGCCACAAACTTTCAGGTTATAGGATGCTCTGTTTACGATATATCGTATCATGGAGATATCTTTGTTCTCATATGCAAACTAAGTACCTCATTAAGATACAGGAAATACACAACACAAAAACTTCTCAAGGGCTCACTTAAATACCTAAACTGCATCAGACAAAGCATATTCTGTATTAGAAGCATTTTCATTTACATAAGCGCTTAACAACTCGTCGTTAGAGCGTGTATAATTTAGTAAAAATTCTGTTCAAAGCACACTGCAACCAAGTCTTCACGGCTTCCGAACCACGGCGCTCTTCATAGGTGGCGTGTAAAATTCAGCAACAAGAACACAAAAGAAATGGCGCTATACCATGCTGTGTTTGTTTACTAAGCACAAAAGTCACTGATAGCCGTGTACAGTTTACACACCTCATCCTGATCAAACGCCGATTTTTGCATGTCTCTTTAATGATCGAGACAACACAGCAAGGAAAAGAGAAAGCAAAATCGACGAGTCAATTATTGAATCATCAGACGAACACAAAAACTTTCATCAAGTCAATCGGTATCATATAAACGGCTAACGCTGACATTAAAGCAGGAAGGATGCGCTCAAAGGCTACGGTCATTCAATGACCTGTCATAAAACTGACCATAATGACCGCCACAGGTAAGACACTGATGGTTACGGATGTTGCTTCCTGTGAGGAGCTTGGCCTTTGATGTCAGGTGGGCCGCCGTAAAGTGTTAATTCATTTCGAAGTTCGCTCGATTTGGGCGAAGAATGAATCTCATTAAAGAAGACGAAGAAAGACTGGATTGATGCAAGGGCAACACAAGAACTAAATCTTGGAAGACTTCGAAAGAGGTTACAGCTGAGATATGGCAACTGGTCAGTATCAGAATTCTCCTGCAGCGAAGATTGCCTTCTTGAAATTGGTGATTAGTTGTAATTACATTTAATTACATTACTCAATACAGTTGCAAAGTTGCTTACAGAGCATTTGATTCAGAAACGGCTCTTTGTAATGAAAATTAATCAAGATTAGATAAGTCCATAGATCAAATCACTTTCAGTACTATATGACATATTAATTTATTTTAATAATTTGAGACAATAACATTACAGTAAATTTATTAGACGCTATACGTACATGTGCGGCACGTTGGTCTATAGATAACGCGTTTGGTCAATGATCGTGCGGTTACGGGTTCGACTACATGTAACGAACCTGGGTAAGTTGTTGTGCCTCTGTCACTAAGCAGTATAATTTGGTGCCGGCCTATATACAGCTGGGTAGTAAACGGCAAGACCTGCGATGCACTTGCCCCGTGTCCATGACCTTGGGATTCGTCCACTGCCAGCTTAAGGACCAAAACAATAGGGAATGAGCGTCCTTCCCTACATCTCACTTGTGAGATATAGGATACTTTACTATACGCATACTAATTGCACTCAGGCTCAACACTGTGAGTCACCATGTGACAAAAATCGCAGTAAATAATACAACGAGAACCGGGTGTGCGTGTAGCACTGAGACCACCAGGACCACCCTCTTCACCGAGTTTTAAATCACGTGTGCTTTATCAACAATCACCAACGTGCACCAGGCACTCAACATTAATGTTATACAATGACTCAAGCTTACATTCGCTTCGAACGACTTTAAATTCGTTGACAACGACACTGCCATTAGCAGTCGTGTAATAAACAGATTCAAGTAGTTTGCATATTTGTTAGACATACCAAAGTCGTCATGTTCACTGTTCACAGTGACTTCACATTTTAAAACATACAGCAATGGAATATGCGATTCCAACTTTTCCAAAGTTGAGAAGACTCCTTGCTAAGAAAGTGCTCATATAACTTCCCATTAAAACTATGCTCGAAATCAAAGACAGCTTGTTTTAAAACCCATTTTGAATTCGCCCGATTTTAGACGACCTGTATCCTTTCACATCAGCAATTCCCAAGACTTGGACTTCTCTTTCAGGGCTGTCCCCAGAAGGCTTTAATGAATTATGCTGAATTCGAGGTCAGTGACATGACAACGGTTACTGTTATGTCACTGCAACCCACTGGGCACTGTGCGAATGGTTGAAAACGCTTTCTATTCACGTTAACTTCTTAAACTAAGTCATG
Organism: Norana najaformis; assembly: GCA_964023275.1. Lineage (NCBI taxonomy): Eukaryota > Metazoa > Annelida > Clitellata > Crassiclitellata > Hormogastridae > Norana > Norana najaformis. The sequence continues at coordinate 36,388,750 of OZ029915.1, read as the reverse complement.
CAGAGAGCTAGAGACGAATATATGGTCAATGTAAGATGACTAATAAAGGGCCACATTTACCTACGTAAATTTTTATATTAGGAAATAATTATATTTCATTTTCGCAAAGAAATCTAGGTATCGTCGCAATCTAATTATATTTGATAAAGATACGCATCTGACGAGGAGATGCATTAATTTGTCTGACGTCAGATTTGTCAGTCAAGAAAACTCCCCTACAATATGGTCGCTTATAGCTATCTTAAATCTCCGTGCATTTGTATGTGCGTGTCCCTGTCTTTCTCTGGCTACATATACGTCTTTGTGGATCTGAGCCGCCTGTCTTCTTCCTTCGCCAAACCATTAATCTCTCTGTATGTATCTGTCTGGCTTTCGTTCTTGTTCTTGTTCCGCCTCGCAGTTGCCCTCTTCCTTCGAAGTTTCCTGTATGGATTACAGATTAAACAAACGCCCTCTGATAATAATATTCATGGTACCGTGTTCGGCAGACAACAGCTAATCGGATGCAGATTATTCGTGCGTCTCATCTGCCTCTTCTCAGCCCCGATTACCCCACGCCTGCTCTGACCTCGGGGTCACAGTTCATCGCTGGTTCATAGAAAATCCGTAATTGGCGATCGTCCCATCGCACGGATGCTGCGCCACAAAAAAGAACACCCATAAATCGGGCAATTAGGGGAGAATCATAGAGTGATGAATTTTCCGCTTGGCTGAACACTGTTGACGCCTGAAGACGTCTACGACTTAGAGGAGCCCAGTAGGCGAGGGTGTGACGGCCGCTCAGGATTTCCCTGGCGATTCTTCCCATCTTCCGCCCAGCGTTGCCTCCCGACTGATCTGCTTAGATATCGCAGACATCCGTGACCGTTTAAACTAACGCTAGCCTGTAGGCCTGCGCTTGCCGAAACAGCAGGCTTGCTATGTGTCCGTGCCATACAAAGAGACTGAACTGTTTCCAACCAACTGTTCCATATAACTATCTTACAGATGCTTTTATTCCACGTAGTCAATATTGGTCTACTTAAAACCATAATCAGAGTAGACAACATTCCTCTTTCACAGATCCTATCCTGACACCCCTTCTTCCTCTTATCTCTCTCTCTCCTCTCCAACCCCAAACACCACCACCATCCCCCATAGCTACCCCGCTGTCTCTCCGTCTGACTTTTGGATCTTGACCTGGAACTGAACTGTGGCTTTGCGGAAACATGCGCATCAAACCGAAGCCACTATTCCCTGGATTCGAGTCCAGGCAAATCAAAACTTCAAGTTGTTTTGCAATTTAAGAATCAATTGTCGACATCCAACACGACGTCTTGCGTCTATTAAATTTTACTTATGCAACTTCAATGATCATGGATAAATCCTCGGTGACTCGCAAGGTGGCGTTTAGCGATAACATGGAAAGGACTTTGATATAGCGTTTAAACCACAGATGCGCTATATTTCTTATGCCGCGTTACACATTAGAATATCAGGCGTGAGTGTTACGAGACCAGGATAGATGTAAAATTACTTCGGAGAGAAGAGAATATCTGGAACGGCCGTAGCTCGTTACAGCTATATCTACAGATCTATAGAACTGCTATAGATTTGACAGTGTAAAAGTACTGTGGAAAAGAGCTCGTTAGACTGCCATTCTAAGGTGTTGGAGATTACACCTATCGGTTGAAATGCGGAAGAGACAATTCCCAATGTTTGTGAGAAATGTTAGGTCTCTACTGTTGATTGAGCCAAGCACCTCGAAGGCCATTTGAAAATGATGCGTATATGTGACAGCGAGTTACGTTTAGAACACTGAAAGCCGCAAGGTGAAATCGTAATCGTGATTGTGAACTCGAAATGTCTAAAGCGATACTTAAAAGCTAAGCGCAGGGCACCAGCTTATTCACGAGCGCTGCGTCAAGTCCGTGGGGTTGCCCAACGATGCCATGTCAAGAACCAAGTCCGGTTGCCAAGAGACCAGAGAGAGGAGGGGATTGGAGTCTATATGGAGGGTTGTGTTTAAGTTAGGAGAATTGGGAAGACCGAAAGCGACTGACCGACACAGAGATCATGGACAGGCAAGCGTTTGCAAATCTACCTTTGACCTCCCTATGTATACTGTACTGCAAATTGAACATTCATCAGTCATAAAAGTAAAAGCCAAATGAATTGAATCTAATTCATATCAAAATTTCAGTGTCGTATACTCACAAACTTCACTGTGATTCAATGCAGATGCCTTAAAATTTCTCTTACAACGGTTTAAACGTGATCTCGTTAATATTGGCGCTATACAAAGTTATGCATAATGGTAACCAATCAAGTGTTCGTAGCCCATGCAGATTTTGCATTTCGATCATAAATTATGCGTCCGATGTTAACTTCAAACGAGACATCATTGCACGTGGTCATCCTGTGACTGACCACAGATGCGATGACCATCACCTCCGATCATTCGTCATCCATCCGCCCATCCATCCATACGTCTGAGGATGCACCGTCTGCCCATCTCCTTTCCTTCCTTCCTGGACAATGGATAAGGATGGTACTGGAGGGCGTTGCAACCACCTGTTGACGCTCAAACATATTGCCTCGAAAGCACCAGGAAACAATCATGGCTGACTGATTGGACGTCTTTCAAACTGCAACAAAATCCTAATAAGTAGGAAAAACAAAATAATGTTGTCGTGTTCTTTTATTTACATCCTGCCTGTTCTACAGTATGCGTGATTGTTTGGTTATTTACCTGTACCGAATGATTAGTTGTTCAATAACGCATGCGCTCATTAATTATAACATTGGAAAGAGCATTGGCCTATAGTAAAATCACTGTAGTCTATTTTTTGGCAATAGAACCGCAATCCATGTGTGAAAACCTTTGTCTCGTTGCAATAATAGACCGCGATAGTGTTCCACTACCTAGTGTACCAATTCCAGTACACTACCTTCAGTTTCTTATGCATGATAATACACTTTAATCTAACGCAATTTAGTTTTTATTTAGAACCATGTATCTAGAGTGATCAGCGTTACACAGCTCACTGGCTGACTACATCTAAGATGTTACTAAAGATATCTGAATGCTAACTTCATTAACTTTCTTCCACCATTATTTCTGAATGAATAAGTCATTGATAGCCTTAAAGATTGGCGTCGTTCCATTCGCTGTTGCCTTTAATAGGGACTGACAATTTGGTTACCTAACTTACGGATCGAGTTTACCTCTGCATTCTCGTGTCATGAGGCGCACATAAAGAAGTATCTGGAGTCAATTAAACTGTTTGCTTGGACACAATGATCAGCTGCATAAGGAATCGAAGCGACTGCAGTCCATCAATCGATTATGTTCTTATTTCGTAACCAGCTTTCTACTTTTGCATTGTATCAATTGAATCGGTATTATAACGGCTTGTCTATGAGACCCACGGGCTTGTCTTCACCCGATTCCGTGTCGCCAGGCCGCCTCCAAAAGGGACCCGACGCGAAAATGGAATTACGCCAATTGATGGGACAGGTTCGACTCAAGTGATATGAAGATGGCATCGTTTACAGAATGTAAACCATTGTTCATCTAGCGGTTCAATTATGTCTCTTGTTGAAAACAAAGCCAATTTCTCTCCGGCCATCTACTGGTCCGATGTCTAACTCCGCAGGGCCTCGCACAATCTATAAAGCCCGATCTGTATACACCGATTCCCTTTCCGGCTCCGATCCTATATCGTCGGTCGACCCTGCAAGGCGGGCAGCAAGAAATGGGGTCTTCGAGGGCCAGTAGTTCTCTGTCGGCCTTAGCGGTCTCTAGCGGCCGTGTCTTCAACTAGCGACGATTACATTTCGTCGCCAGAATTGCTTTGGCTCTCAGATACAGCGACCAATTCGGCCGGTGTCAAAGACCGCTGTCTAGATGCACAGGTAGCCTATAGGCCGCAATTGTTCTAACGAACACCCTAGTGCACACGACTGCCGCGGCTCTGTGTCTGTCTGTTTGTGTGTCTGTGTGTCTATGTGTCTCTGTGTGTGTGACTGTGTGTCTGTCTGTGTGCTTGTCTGTATGTCTGTGTATATGTCCGTCTGTGTATCTGTCTGTGTGTCTGTGTGTATATGTGCCTGTGTGCCTGCGTGTCTGCGTGTCTGTGTGTGTCTGGGAGTCTGTGTGTGTTTCTGTGTGTGTGTCTGTCTGTGTGTCTGTCTGTCTGTCTGTCTGTCTGTGTCTCAACATCTGAACTCTCGCCTTGGCGATCCCTAACCGCTGTAGTCAATTTGCCTTTGCTCCGTGCTTCGGTCCCTTCGTCCGTCGATCCGGCTGCCTCCCCCACCGCTGACGTATCGTCTTTCGAAAAGGAATTAGATTGTCGCCCAGACGACAATGAATTGACGCTTGAAGCGGATTTATCCGTCGTTTGTTATGCCTGTCGTCGCCCGACCGACCGACCGACCCACCGACGGACCGACCGACAGAGCGGCCGTGGTAGATGCCTATCCACACCCGCGCCCTCTCCCTGCCGTCCTCTACCAACAGCACCGGATCCAACACGAACATATATAATTTAGCAGAGACGCGTGGAAACAACAGCAAGGTGTCGGCGCAAGGCGTCTAATCAAGAGTCGAAGAAAATGCTCGGCCATCTATCTCGTCTGCCTCTGCTCGTCTACACGATTGGCCATTTGTCATGCTGAAGCGCGATAACAGGCCTAGTGCAAATACGCCAATCCAACGGCATGAATAGTACATAGATGCCGTGCAAAGTGTTAGCCGCGTCTTCGCTGCTTATTATAGAGATATCTGAGAGAAAGAGGCGAGCATACGGTTAACAGTTTGATTGGTTGATTGAAGAAGAAATTGCTTTTATAATTATATGTTGTAAACTGTCCAAGATATACAAAATGTAAATTGACTTAACCAACATAACGCAGAGCGCTTAATTGGTCCATGCAGTCTCGTCTTGTAGGCGTATTTATTTAAAACCGGTAAATTTCGAACAAAGTGTACGTTGCATAAATTGACTAGAAGTGTAAATTCATACCATAAGGTTCCTTCTGATTGATTTCTACCATCTGTTACCTATAGATTTTAGAGGCAAAGACCTATTTCAGCCTCTAAATTTCTTTTCTTTCAGTAGCTGACTTATAAGTCTGTAGATGAAACAATTGGAAAGTAATCGATTTATGTGTTGGCTTCTTGTAAAGACAAATAAAAACTATAGCTACAAGCAGTTGAGTTTAAAAGTAAACAAGGAGTCTTTAAATATTGTTTTAAAGTCTGTTTTTTCTTCCATCAGTTTCCTCTCTGTTTTCGGCTCTCACATCTCTCTCCCTCTCTCTCTCTCTCTCTCTCTTTCTCTTTCTCTTTCTCTGCCTTTCTCTTTCGCTCTCTTCCTCTCTCTTTCTGTTTCTCTCTTTGTCTTTTTCCCTCTCTCTTCATCTTCCTCTTCCTATTTCTTCTTTTTGCTCTCATCTTTCTCTCTGGTTCTTTTTCTTCAGTTGTCCTTCTCTCTGTTCCTCTTTGTTTCTAGCTTTGCCTTTGTGCTCGTGCATTCTTATTCGATCAGTTTGTCTCTACCTCTACATGTCACTGTCTTTCTCCCTGTCTTCTTCTCTCTCTCTGTCTCTGCCTTGGGTAGTCGTTTCTCTGTCCCTCTTTCTAAATATATTGACTTTCTTAATCTGAAGATGTTCGACGGGGATCCGATAAAACTTGGTAGAATTAGACATTAAAATTGATATTCAATTGAAGTCAGTTAAAGAGGTCAGTGAACAAACTTTAGTAAATATCTTTAAGGAACTGTGGGATTTGACTCAGTTTACTAACACAGGATATATAATATCTGGCTAATAATATCTGGCTAATAATATCTGGCTAATTAATTGATTCTTCATAACCACACTCGTCGATGGAAAAGAACAGACATATTGGCATCATTCTGACCTCATATCTCCACTGTTTACGCCTCTTAAACACATTCTATACACGCCAAAACGATTACTAGAAGCCTTTCCCAAAGACCAATAGCGCCTGCAGCATGCAGTGCAGTGCTTGATCGGCCAGATTGTTTATCGCCCGGCAACCTAATCTCCATCTCTTCCTTATCTAGGAAGCAGAGTCATTGAGACTCTAAAACAATTCCCGCGACCCCCATCTGCCTAATAACGTCGCGGTGCCGTGGAGGGCAAGCCGCGGCAACGAACACAATGCATGCAGTATACAGGCGATAGGACTACATATACATATGCATGTATTATATGTATACATATATAAACATTTATGCGTATAGTTATGTAAGTATATATGTAAATGTATGTGTATATGTATATGCATATTCGTATATATGAATATGTATATATACATGTGCACATGCGTGTTCATAGATCTATGTATATGTGTGGCTTCGCAGCTCTTATCGCAGATAAAACTGTTTATAAAAATCCCGTGGAATCGTTCCATCGTCCGTCCGTCATTCAGTCGCCGTTTCATAATTGTTTATGCTTTCCGCCGGCAGTTGGGCAACTGGTTCAATTGTTGGGTGTTCGTTGTCTCATTCTGCAGGGGAGGGGAGGGAGTGGGAGGGAATGGGAGTGGGAGGGAGACGGAAGCCTTGCTTATTATAAGTCTCATTGATATTGGATGACTCCATAGTATGATCTCACTTGGCGATCTCAAGTGGCCTTCCATCTGCATGAGCAACGAACATCCCGCTAACATGTCTATCTATCATCTGACAAACCGTTTGCTATTTAATTTCTACAAGGCTCTTTCTTCTTCGTATACGACATAAATTATATGGGCTGAATGTCCGCTTGCCTATGGTAAAAGTCTAAATAAATAAAGGTTCATGTCACGTGGTCATAATTGATAAAGTTACGTGGATATTGACTTTCTTTAAATAACCCTCCAAACGGGGATTGGAAACTAATAATTGCTATATGATATCCCGCAGTTTGCATCATTTAATAAAGGCTATCTGACCCAACAGGTTGGGTTTAGTTTATTGGGACGGTTATTCTTGTGAATGAAAGACACCTCGAATATCTTAAGGGGAATTAAAGTGGAAACAGTTATCACTGTGTTCTTTGGATCTCTTCAGCGCCGACTCCAGCTAAGTCGTGGGGACGAGTCAAAACAAATCGGTGAGGCAGGTATGATCCATTTTGGTTTTAATTCCAGATTCAAAATTCATGATAGTTCGCGGTAGTTACTTAATGCAAAGAATTGTTAGAGAGAGAATTGTAAGAAATCGTGAAGAAAAAGACGTTTCTACGGCTTTTGAAAACGCACTCGCTTAAGGAAGATGAAGCTAACTAAGTCTGTTCCACTGCTGATGCGCTGTGCTACTGTTTCAGCTCCTATTGGCTTTAGTTCTAGGTGTTTGGGTGCCTAGCACAAATCGCTTGACCCAAAACGAAATGCAATCCGAACACTGAGCAGTCTGTTCATTACTAGAAACGCACAGCTGATGACAAGTGTTCGTTTACAGTTGCACGACATTACAACCACGTATATCACGCTTCGTTACATTACTTTAGTAAGCGTAGTAATGACACATCGAAGAAGAGTTGTCTTCGTTAAATTTAAAAGTAAAATAGAATAGAATGAAATAGAATAGAAAAGAATACAAAATCGACGAATCTCATGAATTTCTCTTCAAACGGCGCTAAATAAATATGCGATTAGAGTTATAATTGAATAGAGCAGAATAGAATTGAATTGAATTGAATACAACAGATAACATGACATTACAATGATGACTGTTGAGTTTAGGAAGCTGTGCAAATAAATAGGCGATCGGATTATCAGCGATGCCAATCGACGACTCAGTGGCCCGTCAAACCGATCGTTCTCTGCTTTCTTTCCTAATTCCGACCGATTGACCACGAAGCATCAACGGAAAGGGCAGCAGCATCAGCATCAGCAGCAGCAGCAGCAGCAGCAGCCTGCACGCGCCTAAGTAGGGCTATTGCCCACGCCAGCGACCCATTAAAGCGTCGGTAACGAGGCTCTGCTTAGGCACGGGGCTGTTGGGCGCATTGCCTCGGCGTCGGTCGGTCGGTCAGAAAGGTGGCCGGACTGCTAGAGACCCGCCCTCGCCTTCTCTATCGCTGCCCAATCGCTGGCAAGCATTCAAGCGCTTCGTTCGCTAATGTAAAGATGAATGAACGCAACACATCAACTCATCGAAGGCGACATCGAGCATTGGTTAGCCGGGCAGCGAGCACCGACTGCGGCCCAGCGGCGCTCGGCGCTTAATTACTGTCAATCGACCCGGATGTTCGGTTCTGGCTCTCGCTCGCTCCCCTCTCCCTCCCTGCCACCATCTGCCCTTCTCTTGGCATGCCGCTTCGTCCTTCAGCAGAAAAAGGCGCAGGCAGCGGACGTCGTCTTCATAACACTAAGTGACGCAGAACGCTCATTTTTGCTTGGCATCGGCCATCTTCCAAGTGGCCCGAGGTTGCAATCGTGAGGTGAGACTTCGGAAAGCGGCCCTGATGTCGCTGTAGAAGACAGCGGCACCGAAATCTCCTACATCAATGTCACGACTGGTTGCTAGATGCTTTGGAAGACTGTCGAGTGTTTTTGGCATCTAGCAGAGAGCGATAGAAGGACAGGAAGGTTTTGCTAGAACGGAATGGATATAAGGTTCTTGTATGGTGTCGCAGCACTTGCTCCGCCAGGTGTCGCTAAGGACATGATGTTCCGTTCAATGGGTCATCCATACGCAGCTGCTGGATCGATGTTCGGCTCCTTGGCATCGCCTACCTTCGGCTTCTACAACCACAAGGACTACCAGGGCACCCCTCACATGGTCCCCGGTGGCTCTGGAAGTGGCCCCGGCGGGTCGGTTGGCTCCCATCCGGCCCTGTCGCCCGTCGCCTCTTCGTCGGTCGCCTTCTCGATCGACTGCCTTCTCACGGCCTCAGAAAGATCATGCAGTCCGATTACGACCATGGCTGGCGGGAGGTGCAGCTCTGCCGGAACTCTCAGACTTCGCAGACATTCCGGTTCATGTCTTGATAAGTCAGGTAAGCTGCAGTCATTCATTATTCAGCTAAGAACATGATGTTCCGGGCGGTTGCAGCACTCACGGAATTAAGAAAATTAGGGCCTTTATGATTAATTTATCTCAGTTTCTTGAAGATAACGCTCCATGTTTGTATACTCAGTCATGATGAGATCATAACAGTCAGGAAAAATTAAACAAGTAATTCTGGATTATTCTTAATTATTGTCACAAAGTCTTTTATGGTTAGGAAATGGATAAATCCTATACTGAGGATCAAGCACCGATTTGAAAGCCCAGTTTTTAAAGTACGATATATAAGTCTCAGAAAATGATATTAGTCTAACATGTGCATGAATTAGGCTCAGTCATTTCAAATCATTAGGCAATAGCCTAGCAGACGAATGAATTAGTGTCAATTACTTCACCTCTGACCTCTTTTGACTTATAGGCCTACATCACATCCCCAGTCTATAATACCGACCAAACTTTCGCATATCTATTTACACCACTTAAGTCATACATCACCGTTTTCTAATTCAATAAAAGATCGTTTCACGTAGTCCGTAGAATGTGATTTCGCTTTTGACTCGTGCTCTGGCTAAAGGCTTCATATAAGTTATGGCCGTTATTAACAAAGTATGAGTGATTTTCACGGTGTATACCTGAGCATAGGCTGCTCTTTCGCTTCCGTTTACTCGCTCTGACCTTATATCTCAGTTTAGTTGGACAGTCTTAATAAAATAATGTACTTAACGCGGACAGTCTCGCTCGTCGCTCGCCGCTTTCATCTATGATAAACTTACCGATCAAAAGTAATCAAGTTCAAAACATGTTTTCAGGCTTCATTGCTTTTCGTCTGCACCTCTTCAACCATTATACTCCGCAATATATTTGCTCATTAGCCATTCAGGGCGTATTATTTAGATTATGATTTAATAGTTAGGTGAATTGATGGATGGCTGCACCGATGGAATGGTAGATGGACTGATGGATGGACGGATACATGGATGAATGGATGGATGAATGGATGGATAAATGGATGGATTGATGGATATGTTGATTGATGGATATATTGATGATTGATGGATGAATGGATACATGGATGAATGGATGGACGGATACATGGACGAATGGATGGATGGATGAATGGATGGATAAATGGATGGATAAATTAATGGATAAATGGATGGATTGATGGATATGTTGATTGATGGATATATTGATGATTGATGGATGAATGGATACATGGATGAATGGACAATGGATGGATGGACGAACGGTTAGACGGATGATTGGATGGATATGTTGATTGATGGATGGATGATGAAGCAGGCCGGTAGGCAAGGAGACTAGAAGAGAAGGCAAATATGGCTGAGTGAGAGAGGAAAGAGGGAGTGAGACAGGAAGTCAGAGAGGGAGGGAAGAAGGAAAAGGAAAAGGGAGGAAGAGAAGATGGAAGGACAGAAGAAGATAAGAGGAAAAGAAGGATAAGAAGACAGATGGTAAGTGGGTGCTTTGGTCAATGGATCAATTCAAGGATAACCGGCGAATAATTCATTGTGATAAATTAATAAAATCTACTTCTTGTGAAAGAATTTGCACAATTTCTACGAGACTTCAAACGAAACAAGAGCTGCGTTGTGTTGGCATTGCGCAAATATCCTGCCTGCAAGTGAGATCCTTGCGAAGAATATTCACTGAGTATAAAGGAGAGATCAAATTACAGTCTGCGATTATTGAACATATTGGAACTATAAGTGAATCTTAGAATGCCTTCTGTGGACAAACTATTATAAATGCCTGTGCAGCTCCCTTCCCATTATTATTCATCTGTGTAAACTCTTCCCAGCTATAAATTTCAGCGATATATATAACCCATACACAAACTCCTTCACGTACACACATACATGTATATCGGTGCATGTATATGCATTTATATGTGGAGAAAACAGCTGCCTTATAGGCCTATACAAAATTGTCTCCTGTATATCTATGGGATTTTGAGAGTATAAGAGCTGGCGACCAAACGTGCCGACACAAGAGGCAGGCTAACTGCAGAGGCGTCTATTACGTTTCGTTACGCTAAAGATATCGAACGAAATGAGAATTGTTTACATAGCACGATCTCAACAAATATTAACGTATGCGTCCATGTTTGTAAACTTCTGCAGTATAGTATGAACACGAATTGCTTGCAAATTGACTGAAGGCGAGTTCTATTTAAACAATTCAAGCTGATGAAGACTCTGTCATATATAACATCTATCCTTATAGACTGTTCAGTTCTTAGCAACTCCACAGAAATAACATGTATGTATATATATATATATATATACGTATATATATATATACGTATATATATATATGCACGTATATATATATATATATATATACGTGCACATGTTTGCATATTTGTAGATCTATATATAATTAATGGATTTGCTGCCTTTGTCAGTTTTTTCAGTGTGAAGTGTGTCATCATTTCCGTTTCCGGTTTGAAGTATGTAAAGTATTGAGACATGAGGATGATTGAATTCTGACAGAATGTAACTATAGAACTGCGTGAATACGGTTTAAAGGTAAACTGAACCTGGTATGTAATGTAATGTAATAAACATTTATATAGCGCCTTTTAAGCACCTCCCAAAAGGGCTGGTATACAGTTCTTAGAGCACTTTAGCGCTACGCTTGACCTAACATTAGTGGAACGCTGCCCGAAATGACCATTTTAATTGCAACTTAATTAAACTACTAGATCCGAAAGTCACTCTTGGGGTCTGTGGAGCTCGCTCCCGCCATGCATGCATGCCGTTTCCTCTCCTCCACAGTCCTCTCGCACGTCGCAAGATCTGTCTTCCTGCCGTACCCTTCCGTAACTGTATTGTTTCGGCTTTCTTCCAAATAGGCCCATTGAATTGTAATGTCGAGTAACCGGACATTTACATTGCGGCTTTTCTGACCCATTCTTGTCCTGCTTGTTCCCTGTTGCCTGGAAGCTCCGTGAGATCTGAACAGTCGAATGGAAGAAGTTACCGCATGAGTAATAAGACTTCTCTGGATTCTTCTATGCAAGGGCAACCGGTACATATCTTTCGGCCATACTTGAAGCCATGCATATACCTGAGTCTGGGAATTAGTGCTGCGTGGTCTATCGAAAACAGAGAAAGAGACGGACAGAGAGACAAAGACGGACTCAGCGATAGAGAGAGACACAGAGAAACGGTGGCAGAGAGAGTTGGAGAGAGACGCAAAGACAGACAGAGACATAGATACAGTAGATGACTAAGTAATGCATACAGGTGTCACTTTGGTAGCAAACGAAGCGTTTTGATTGTATAAGTCTAAGATTCTTTTAAACTTTAGCGACTAAATTGTTTCGGCTTTCTTCCAAATATAGACCCATTGAAGCGTAATGTCGAGTAACCGGACATTTGTATGGCGGCTTTTCTGAGCCCTTCTTAAGTCCTGCTTGTTTCCATCAAGGAAAACGATGAGGGCAATTATTCATCTGTTTTAAACACCCAAACTAAGTTTTCATTTTTCATAGTGTGCCCTGATTCATTCTTAATATGTTTTCGTTATATTTTATATAATATTAAATTGGAATTTTGTAGTTGCCACAAATTGGTTATTATTTTAAAATTCTCCTTTTCCTGTAGGTCTGGGTTTTTACTGTTTTGCAGAGGCCGGTGACTACAGAGATGGTAACGATTCGCAGAAGCGACGAAGAACGCGAACGAACTTCACTTCGTGGCAACTTCAGGAACTGGAGCAGTCGTTCATGGACAGCCACTATCCGGATGTCTTCATGCGCGAGTCTTTGGCCCTCAAGCTCGACCTGGCCGAGTCGCGCATTCAGGTATATCTCTCAGTATGCATATCTATCTGCCGATCTGTCTATCTGTTTCTGTCTGTCTGTCTGCTGTTTATCTATCTATCTATCTATCTATCTATCTATCTATCTATCTATCTATCTATCTATCTATCTATCTATCTATCTATCTATCTATCTATCTATCTATCTATCTATCTATCTATCTATCTATCTATCTATCTATCTATCTATCTATCTATCTATCTATCTATCTATCTATCTATCTATCTATCTATCTATCTATCTATCTATCTATCTATCTATCTATCTATCTATCTATCTATCTATCTATCTATCTATCTATCTATCTATCTATCTATCTATCTATCTATCTATCTATCTATCTATCTATCTATCTATCTATCTATCTATCTATCTATCTATCTATCTATCTATCTATCTATCTATCTATCTATCTATCTGTCTGTCTGTCTGTCTGTCTGTCTGCCTGTCTGTCTGTCTATCTATCTATCTATCTATATATCTATCTATCTATCTATCTATCGATATATCCATCTATCTATCCATCCATCTATCCATCCATCCATCCATCCATCCATCCATATATATCTATTATATATCTACTTGTCTGTCTGCCTGTGTATCCATCTATATGTCTGTTTATCTGTCTGTCTCTATGTATACTTATCTATCTATATATCTGTATATTTGCATAGGTGTGTTTATGCGTGTGTGTCCGTCCATCAATCCATCCATCTACCTACATAAGCAATTTTTGTTGGTAATGAACTTTACCACTATTTAGGTTAACGAAAAGAGCACCTATGATTATTTAATCTTGAAGCGCCACCGTATGAATGTCTAATCACAATTACAATTACAACTACGTATACATATTTATCTAATTTGCTATCTTCATAACAAACTACCTACTTATAGTTCCGTGCTTACCCGTGCACTTACTTGCACTCAGTCGGTATATATACATCCGAAGCCACGTAGCACAGGGCTTTTGGTGTGATTGTCCCAGCTGCCTGCAGTCTCGCCTTCCTCCTTCCTTCTCTTTGCGAGCAGCACCTTGGTTCGTCACCTCAAAACAGGACTCACTTTCGAACGACCGCAGAATATATGCCCTGTGCATGGGCATTATTAAATATATTAAAACTACGTTACATTCTTTTGGAGTTCCGCATCACAGAATGTCATCACGTCATCGAAAATGGCACCAGTAATTAACGAGTAACCAGAGGACGTTGATTATTCGTGTTCATCATCTTGCCAGTCCGACTTCGCTGTTGGGGGTTGAAGAAAGTGAAGTTTACGATTTCAACACAATTATGGTTTGACCTCTTGGCTTTCGCGCATTGTGGTTAAAGCTGGTTGCCAGTATTTTGGCGACAATGATCTATATATCCGACTTCTGTATTCGAACAGCCGACAACCAGAACACATATCAGCTACGGTCCTCATCGAGGAATCAACTGCATGTCCCGCGTTCTTCCACGAAGTTCGACGAACGTTCCTTCACTGTCGCCGGACCCACTGCGTGGAACAGTCTTCCTGAGAATGAGACGAATGCCCCATCCCTGGACACATTCAAGTCACGACTCAAGACACATCTTTTAGGATATCTTATGACTGCAGTTGATTCTTGAACCCTTGTACAGCGCCCTTTTCTTCGGCCTCGGCTGTGCTACGACGCTATATAAATTGTCTTATTATTGTTATTATTACGTCGACTATGTGTAAAAATAGACCAATTCATGGACGGTGAGCTGTGTGCGATGATGCTAAACGACAGTAGCTCTCATCGTAGCTATATCTATGCATAGCAGTTGAGTTCAGTTTTTCTACAGTCCACTGCTCTCTGCAGGACTTCCATCTCACTGCTAAGTGATTCGGAGATATCGAAAGAAAGTGTGACCAGTATCTGCCATCTTCACGTTACTGTCTGAAAAGAGCAGATCCAATAGGGTATACAAGGAGCTCGCAGACACAGTTTGGATACTTATTCTGCTAATATATGGCAGTTGTGGAGTTTTGTCTTAACCACACACATATAGGTGGCTTTATAGGTCAGATTGTTACTTTAGGTCGGACGCTACTTCTATGTGTAATCTTGAACATGTGAGCAGCCTGGCCACTGTATTCGCTACATTATATTGGAGTGTAGGAAAACCCATTGAACAGCACATGAAACATATCGATGTCAACAGCTAAGTATACTCCGTGGACGAACCCATGGAAAACGATCTGCTTCTTTTAAATGCCTTTTAACACCATATATATATATATATATATTCAGACGCTACTTCTATGTGTAGTCTTGATGCTGCTCCCATTTCAGGTATAGGTGCAACACGATTAAGACCTGAAGGTTTTCTTTTCCAGTTACTAATTCTATTAAGTCTGCCATCGATTCCTTCGTTCTTCGCTCGTCGACATCACTGCGTGGCTTCATGTCCCTCTACCTTGTTGCCTGAAGTACTTCACTCGCTACGAAATATCATTCGTATTATGAGCTTTTACATTACTTCTCTCACATTCCAGTACATAGACCTCAGACGCAGAAAATTTCAGCTCTCTCGGCCTGACCTATAAGAGTGGTCCAGCGCTGAAACTAGCACTATAATTGGCAGTGCTATAGTTTCCAGTAAACAATTATCACATTGCGTCACATTTTTGTATAATCAATTCAACTATTAGACAAGATATTGCTCCTGATAAAACAGACATCAGAAATCATAGAATTTGAGTTTTCTTCAACGTTTAAAAGCTTTATTTTCGTTTAAACAAGACTTCAGACGTAAAGTTTACGATACGTTTTAGGTCCGTATACCTATAAGTGACGCACACGACGCATACAGGACAACTGCTTAACGCACACATATGGGCACTATATAAAGTTGGTACATGCATAGATGTATGTAGGTCAGTCGGTAGAGCAGTCAATGTTCTCTCATGTCGTTCAAGTTTTGAACTCCATTAATGATTCAGAGAACAGACATCGACCGTAGTTGCCTGTCACCAGAAATCGCGAACTTGGCGGGCACGTGCTGTGACCGCGGGCTCACGCACGCAGCCGACCATGCATACATGGACGGTGATTGGGAGAGGGGTGGGATGACCGGGGCGGCCGGGGAGGGGGTCGGCGACCGGAGACGATTCTTATCCGTGGGATGGAATACCCCAAAGGGGAATCCCAGGCGAGAGCCTCGTCCAAGATAGACAAAACTCCTATCTTCGCATTTCCCGAGGCGACCAGATTTCCAAATTGAATTTAGAAAGAATATATTGTTTACAAATCTCTCGAGAAGCATCGACTCTATTATGTATCTTTGAGGATGTCCGGCTTGCTATCAGTTCATCGCCGGACAACGCACTGGACTTTATTGGACAGCCGAGGATATCCGTCCGCTCCCTAAGGACCGTGCGGCCATTTTCCATTCCAGTCGTGGAAAACTCAATTTGGGTCACAAATTTATTACGCGTCCGCTGACGTGGTAATTTATTAAAATTAATAGGGTTTCCGCCTTCGGGGAGAATATACTGGCCTCGGCTCAATTTCCGACCAGATCGGAGATCCTCCTTCGGTCAGCCGGGCGCTGAAAGGCATTGCAGTCAGATCGAGCGACGGACATGACCAGGAGTGACCAGTTAGCGCCATCAACGAGCGACACAGGCGACATGATTCAATTGGCTTCAAGACCTCGCTGCCTGCGAGATATCGTGCGATAGAATCGGACTCATTTCTGACTGATCGCCCGATAGATAAAGCGATCTTCGGGCCTAGTGTTCCGATGCTGACACGCTGATGTTTCCACTCTGGACCTTTGGCAAGATGGGCGCGTCCAATCGTGGATCTGCGGCGTTGAATGTCGCTGCTTTTTTACTTAATCTTACTAAGAATCTTATTAATGTCCTCATTAATAAAATTAATGAGGACGTTAATAATGCTCTCATTAATAAAAAGTAACAGACATGCTCTCATTTTGTGCTGCGCTCTAAATCAAACCTGTATAGTGGTCTTGATGAGCAAAATCCGCGCATAAGGCTTCATATCTGTCTTTAAAAAAAAATGTACATACAATTTGTTTCATGGTGAAAATATCGGTTGGAACAAAAATTCTGTATTAATCATTGGCCGAAAAGTAATTTCTACATAACCGTGGTTATTTTCAAGTGAAAAAAATGAAAATGGCAAAGTAACACTGTGGATGCATAAAGGAAATAAACAACAAGCTAGAATATAGATGATCCCCAATAAGCGGAACTTCTGTTCCTTCTGGGTGTGCCTTTTGCATCCCTGTCAATTGTATATGACAGTAACATGTATCGTTCTTGAATTGAGATCAATATACGAGATGTAAAAGACAAGTGAAATCTGTGTTTACCAACTGCGAGTCACATCAAAATCATTGTAGTCAGTGTTAAGTCACAAGGCTGTTCGTTAGTCTGGTCAAAAGCAAGTTTTGAGGACCATTATTATCAGGCTGGGTTCTTTTTAAATTACATTTAATTTTGCAGCAAGGTTTAGGTAAAACACAAAGTCCATGTCTGAGGTTGAATTTGACAATAATATTTGACAGTAGCATCTGAGCATGGTGCTTATCACTTTTACACGCAGCCTTTGAATGTCTTGAGATTTCTTGTGTGTGACTTATGTCTGAATGCAGACTGTATTTCCCATGTGTGCAGGTTTGGTTCCAAAATCGTCGAGCGAAATGGAGGAAGCGCGAGAACACAAAGAAAGGCCCTGGGAGACCGGCACACAACGCTCACCCGCAGACGTGCAGCGGAGAACCGATTCCACCGGAAGAGCTGGAACGTCGAGAACAAGAACGCCTGGAAAAGAAGCGGAAGAAGCAAGAGGAACGGCTGAAGAGGCTGGAAGCCCGCAAGTGTGGTCTTTCGGCCAAGGATTCCAGTTCGGACAGTTACTTTTCCATTTCCGGTGAGCCGCAGCAGACGATCGAAAACAGCATCCACGTCGAAACTGACTCGCGAAACGTCACCTGCGAATTGGTCGACGTCGTTGGTGAGGACCTCAGCTGCAGCACCTGCGATCGGTTGGATGTGCCGCCCGACTGCAGTCAGAATGACGCCGATTCCAAGTTCGACATCGAAATGAAATGCGTCAGCCATGACGTCAACCGGAACAATACGCCGACGACAGATCATCAGCTGATGCCATCTGGCGGAGACGAACAGCACTTGGCTAGCGCTGACAGTGACAGGTCGAATGACAGACCTGGTGCGGAGAAACCAGAGATCTACGAGTGCAACTCGAGTTCGACTCCTGACTCTAAACCGTTGACTGAGAACATAACGAACGAACTGGTCGATAGTGAGAAAATCAAAAGCGAATCGAAGCCGAAAACGGCGCAGGAGAGTTCCTTCAGCATTTGGAGCATTCTCGAGACCCCGAAGGTTCCTCGTGGGCGCCGACCGAATTCGAAATACCCCAGGGTGCAGGCCTGCAAATCGATGAACTCATACTCTTTGGGTATGTTACCCCTCTACCCGGTTACTCAACCGGTTGGGTTTCAGGTAGAACGGATTCCAACACCACCATCACCACCACCAACCTATCCAGATGTTAACCCCACGAACTATCGATCAGACAGCCATAATTTTAAATAATACATGACACTTTTATAAACTGTGCTTTGTACACTCTTGCTTAAATCTATGGTCCCACTTAAATCTAAGTGACTTCCTGGAAAGGGATTTTATACAAGACATTCACATTTCATGATATTACATTTGATCAAATGCAAACGTTGGAGACATGGTAAAGCACACATTGCATTCATTTCGGGTCTAAATAAAATTCGTGTGGTCCTGGCTGCCTTTTAATTAAAGCTTTCTATGTATGATGCTAATAACTGCTGGCAGGAATCGGTGATCTTTTCAATATCAGCCTAAAATTAATCGTCATGATCATTAGTCAATCCGCATGGTAACAGTGATAATAAATAGGTCTGCAGGAGCTCAGGTCTACAGCTCATCCAAAATGAACATAATATCTCTGAAGGATACAATAATATTAATACTTTGTTGGTCTTTTGTTATTCCTAAACGGCCAAGTCGTTGTCGTTGTTGTTGTTAATGCTCTTGTTAAGTTGTCAGAAGGTCTTTATATAGACAACCCTGGAATTAATAACTAGTTTTGAATTTTTGCTTCAACGATTTCGATGCTAGAATTATAGTCCATTAAGAATTCTGTCCCTTCACAGTGTTAGGCCAATTGCATAAATGAGACTTTAGACGGCAAGTTAGGCCTATGCAGTTTGAAAATATTTTCGTTGTGGCTGAACGTTTTGTGAAAATGCGCAGTTTAGTCTAAAACGACAATATTAAATTGGCGTCAAATTTTCTGAACTTCTAACTAGTCCATAGGAAAATCTGATTAGGTTACAATTGTTATGCATAGGCCTACGGCTCGCGTTAAGATTTGGCATTGCGCAACCATTGATATACACAGCAGTTCAGTTCACTGATCTTGTCATCCTATACCCATTACTTGATCGTTATATAACGAAAGTTTCTTTGTGAACTGTGTAATCTCGAAGCCGGTAACATTTGATTTCTTAAGTGTCAAAATTGTGAAATATCTCGAATGAGAAAATTACCGCGTTGTTCGTAAAAAATTCATCATGTGAATGTTTTGCTATTGCAAAGCAAACAACACGAGGAAGAAATTATTATTAATAATACATAGATACACTAAATAATTTGCATACAAATAATTACGAAGTATGATTATAGTTTCTCTTAGAAGATGCAACTATCGGTCAACTGTTGACCGTCAACAATATGATTAACTGAATGGAAAGAAACTGAGTACCTGGTCGCGTGGAAGAGGTGGGAGTAAATTCCAGATGGCGGGAAGAGCATCACAAGGGAAGCACGTGTCTCATGATTTGCATTTAAATGTACTGTGATGTACGCATCCATTCGGTGACGGCAGTTGCCGGCCGTACAGCACTTGGAGGCCTTGGCTGGAAGTTGATGGTCAAGGCCAGCAGTGCAAACGGGAGCAGAAGGATGTTCAGGGAGAAGAACACATGTAGACGGACATAGGAGTCATTCTGACAGTTTTGTCTATTCGAAATGCCTCATTAGGTAACAGAAATTGGCAAGATGAACCTAGCGAACATACATGCGCTCTTCAGATTCAGGTGTACAGACATTGCGCCCCTTATAAATGCTTTAATAACTAACTAAATAAATAAATACAAGTAAACAAAGATGCAATCTGACTAGCTAGACGGTGAGAAGCGCTCCTTAAACTCTCATCTGCCGACAAACATGAGACTACACTACACTGGCCAAACCTCTGTTGTCTTACAGCAAAGCGCAATCACTGTTGCCTCTCTTACTAATCAGACATAGATGCCATAGATGTATGGCTGTAGAACACGAAATACTGTTGTATTTAACAGACAATATCTTTGCGAGTACTTTAGAGGATCATTATTTGTTAGTGTATCAGATATTACTTTTCAAGACTGAATACAATCCAAAACTTAAACAACTGTGATATAATGTGTCATCTTCCTTTCCTCAATGCATGGCGTTTCTTCTTAAGCCTGCAAGTTTGCATTTTATTTCACCAGCAGCAGTTTCCAGTTTTAAGGGCACACTATCAAAGCGAAACATTTTCAGGCTATGTGCGTTACAGATGAATTTAGATGCACTTACACTTACAGACGCGATTTAACATAAATGCAATAACATTTGTCCAGGAAAAGTGATTTAAAGTAACCTATAAAATAGTCTGGTTTTCATACAATCTGCACACCAGTCCTTAGGGGAAGCTGTCTTTCATGTGAGCTGTTTTTGCACCATTTACAGCAATAGGCTTGAAAACGAGTTTGTGAAGGTTTCTCTTTGACCCAGAAAGACGAGCACGGTGATTAGGACAGATTTGTCGTCGTAATCATCGTCGTCGTTGTCGTCCCATGCCAGCCTATAAATGAAATGAGTTCCACTTTATCTTCTATGTCGTAACGCAACTTTACTGATAATTTAATTCTCGCGGAATAGCGTCGAATGATTCGAATGCAAATTGGAAATCGGTTCGGCGCCGATGGTGTCGCCACCTACCGGCGTTCTAATGAACATTAGCGTATGCAGACGACCGAAAGAGCGCGAAAATAAACCCTGGAAATCCGGCGAGCGAGAAGAGCACGCGGACAGGCAAGGGAGAGCGGGAAGGGAGGGAGATGTGCTGGAACGCAGAGCGAGGAGATCTGCGCCATTTTGGCGGCGGTGGGCGAAATAAGGTTCGCTGACTTTCGATTTCATTTCACTTTTGATGTGGTGTGATCTGTACGGATTAGACACCACACGACAGCGAATATATTAGCATAGGGAGGCGATTACGGGCCGATAAATATCCCACACGGCACCGGCGACCTGGATAAAGACGGATTTGGTGCCGTCCGTATGACGGATTTCGACGTTTCCCGTTCGCGATTAAACGCGTGAATTATTGAATAGTTTTCAATAAATTGGGTTCGTTGGCCAGGCGCCATTTGTCGTTACCCCCTTCACCCGCCGTCCACGTTCCCCTTCAAATTAGGAGGTAATTGTTGGCCAGCATTCGATGCAGCTACGAATGCAGATTGTTGTGCAGCAGTGGCGTTTCCAGCTGTGTCTGTCTGCTTGGCTGTTTCTGTATGGTTGCGTTTCATATGCAGTTTGTTAAGCCTGACAGTGCTTTTGATTTGCACTTCTCGTTAATTCGATTATGGATATCTACTTCGCATTAAATTGCTTTGTGTTGTCTTCACAGTTCATCGAATTTTTCTACTGATGAGAATAGCAGAACATGCTACTGACGCTAACAAATTAACGAACTGAGAATTGCTTATGATAACATTCTATAACAGCAAATATGCATCGCAATGCTATAGATTTATACTAGAGCACTTCAGTCACCGGTTGGTTAGTTTGCTGATGTAAATGATACATGTAACCGCTGAATAACTCTACAAGGGAATGCTCTAGGAAGTCAGTTTGGCAGGAAAACTATAACACCTAAAGTTTCGCTGGACAAATAGATAATGGATAACTACTCTGTCTAGCATTTTTCTCAGTTTCGTTTGATATTTTCTGAGCTTAGGTTTCAGTGGCCCGTTTTGGTCCATATTTCGAGAAAACATAATTAGCGCGAAACTATCGATCGATTTATTAACTATCGATTTATTATCAATTAATTATCAATTTATTAATTATCGATCGATTCATCGAATGAAACTGAGTGAAATTAGGACTTGCCTATTGAAAAGAGTCTCTGTCTCGAGTTTCCTCGTTTATTGGATTTACTTGATTACCATCGTGATCTTACATTTGATGTCTCTGTACAGTTCTTATGCCGCCTTGAGAAGGTACTGTATGTTCGTTTCTTCTTTGCTGTGCATGTGCTTTAAGACAACTGACGATTTTCTCAAACCAAAATCGTATTTTGTTTCCATTTTTAAACAAATCGACGCCAAATTGATTAAATGACTTGCTGCTCACATTAGTTTACATTATTATCCAACCTCTGCTTTCGATAATTTATACAGTTAGATGACCAAATGCTTGCGTAGGAACTCTGAACGAGAAGAAAATGCGCTGAAGAAAGCAAATTACTTTGACTTTCAGTTCAGATTCGTGAAAAGCCACGCCTCTGTCTCCCAACCAGGCTTCCTATCTACTTGTAATTCAACTCACGATTCTACTTTTGAGATATGCGTAGGAGCAGCGGCGATTAGGCGTTGAATGCGTCACTCAAACTAGTGACATTTGGAATGACCGTGATGTGAAATGGATCATCCGGATAGCAGCGGTCATTCCGTTTTCCTCCCTTCGTTTCCCACCCACCCACCCCTGTCCACTCCCTCCGGTTTCCCGTTCCTTCGGTCCTCGTTTAAGGCTCATAGAACTCTGGCGAAATTCAATTTCATCGCTAATCAGGCCTGCCACAAAGACGCGCCGACGATTTTCGGAGAAGGAAGTGATGTATCGCTGGAAGTGATCTGTTGACGTAAATGATCCGTTGCTGGAGAAGGAAACGGTTCCATCATGCATGCATATGTCGCTATGTTGGAATACATAACTGAGCGAGAGTCATCTGCTCCAACAATCGCAGCTAAACAGACCATACTAGCTTTTGGACTAACATTGGAAACTGATGGTAAATAATCGCACGAGAAATGAGGTGTTGTATTAGTAGCCCCACTGTATGATAATGGTCCTTTATGTTCGCATGCAGCCATTAATATTATACGAATGGCTGTTTTCCGCCGATGCATCAAAAGACGCTGAACATTTTTAAGGCAGAAAGGATTCCAATCGGCATTTGTCTATTTTATTTGCTTATTTATGTATGTCTATATATAGTGCCGATGTATAACGAAAAGTATACCATGTCAGTCCTACCCTTAAGTCACTCCAACGGATGAAAATCTTCGAAAGCATTGATTTCAAAGTTCTTTCGCTAACTTATAACTGCCAACGTGCTTATCTTCGCAATCTTCGCAAACTCTCTACCCTCCAATCACCCTTCTCTACCCAATCATCTTCTTACCTCTTGCCTGTCACACAGGATCAACTCAACTTCTCTAACCGATCTATATACCACACTGCACCTGGAGTCTAGAACTATCTTCCTTCTGGATTCCCTATAGGTTCTTCGTTCCTCCAACCCCTCCAGTCGTTCACGCACAATCGTCTGCCTCAAGCTCCTTTATCTCTCCTCAGGTCTTCAATTCCTAACCGAAGTCCCACCTTTTCAAGAAATCTTACCCTGCTCCATTAAGTCCGCCGCCTTCCAGTTTCTCTCAACCTCAAAACAGCCCATCGTAACAGTTCCTCCGTTTCCTTTTCCTGCTCTCTCTGTCTCTGTCTGTCTCTGTCTGTCTATGTCTCTGTCTCTATCTCTGTCTCTATCTCTCTGTCTCTGTCTCTGTCTCTGTCTCTGTCTCTGTCTCTGTCTGTCTCTCTCTCTCTCTCTCTCTCTCTCTCTCTCTCTCTCTCTCTCTAACCTTCTGGCAACCAGATTGTTATTTTTCTTATGACAACTCTGGACAATCTCTGACTTGATGCAGCGCTCGTGAATCAGCTGGTGCCCTGTGCTTTAAAGCAGCGCTTTAGAAATTTGCTATTCAACGATTACGATTACGAAGTATCAGTCGGTAGCGCTATGCAAATATGAGAAAAGAACCCGCTCACAGTTCCATCCCTGTGACCGCCTTGTAGGGGAGGCTTTAAAACGCATACTCCTCGTTAAATTGAAGTCGGATGCTCAACCAATCATCTATACCGTGTCACATGCAGTTTCTGCGGTGAGTCTGGCCGTATTTTTGGACGCATCGCTGATGTGAGTAATTTATTCTCTATTATTTTAGTGATTTCTATAGCGCCGTTAATGCTCAAGGGCATCAATTCATGGTCGTTTCAAGTGAAGTCGTAATCAGAGATCATAATCCATTGGAGAAGCCATGACAAATTCCGGTAGGTCAGAGAGATCAGAAATTAGGCTACGGTGGATGAGCAAGTTGAAAGAGATGAGTCAAAGGGTCTCCGTGTGTGGAAAAGAGGGATTGCTGTCTTTCGAAAAATGATCAACAGAAACATTTTTCTTTTAAGGAAGTCTATTAAAATTCGAACATGTATCTCCTATTGAAGTTTCATCCATATATAGAGATAAACGGCTTTTCTAAATATCGCAAATCCATACCTAGTTAACTGAAGTGTTATCTTCGGATAGAAGTATTGTAATGCAGCAGGCATTAATTAACAAATTAGCCAGAAATTCTTAATAACTTATTTATCATATAATGAAATGTAACAAAAGATTTAAAAGGTGGCTTTTCATATATCACACAGATACGAGCGAATATTCTGATATTCTCTTGTTACAGACGTATACCAGCCAAACTAACATGTACGCCTCAAAGCAACTCTAGCTGTTGGCATCCAGATCACAGTTTGGTAAATAACAGTTCTAGTTTTTTGTGTAATTAAAATTCTTTCAGTTCACTATGCAATTCATAGTCTTAGTTGTTGTTTTAGTTCATAGCAAACCCTTAGCAGTGTAATACAAAACAAAACTATACAACGCAACGTACCACAATTATGTTTCGTGAAGCATGTACACAGCGCACTTTGATATATAGCTTTACTGATTTGAACTACTCCGCTATGCATCGTATAGCGCAACAACCCCACGAGCATCAATATTAGTTGGACTGTCATTTCATTTCACCCAGTGCCTTTTTCATAGGCGCCAAGAGCAACGCACATTATAAATGACTGCAATTATTGGGAAAGACGAATTACGGAAGCATAGATGTGCCTCTACTTCTCGTTAAGAAGCGAGAACATAATTTCAGATAATTCTCATTCTGATTCCGTGCGCCGATAAGCGATACGATTTCGTTAGCCGTTCGACAAGACTTTAACAGATTGTTCGTAATCGTGCAATATATTAGGCCTAGTCCTCACCTTAGACGCTTTCTTAGTCGCCTCTCCGTGATCACTATCGCATCGAAAATCTTCAGAATGCTGTTTTTGGCAACTCGGAATTGCCGCGAAGTTCTTTAAAACAGATTTGCTCCGGCATAATAGCAATTCTGTGCTAGCTTTCATTGAAACGTTTGCAGATCTGTCAATGCAAATGAGCGAAAGATTCTCAGATAAGACTAACGACAATGGCAAACGCATTGGCATGCATTAGTACAGGATGCAATATTGACTGGTCCTTCTCAGGAACCCCGTTGCCCTCCTCTATAACGGATTAATTGGACGGTTAAGATAAGGCAGTAATTTCTATGCCAGTCGAATAGAAAATTCTCTCTATCCACGATGAGTATGTGACTGAAACTTTCTGAGGTCGGTAGGTTCCGCCAAATTGCAAATGCAGGGATAATGAGCTGCGTATTTGGGGTTTATGCACTTCCAAATGTCGCCAGCGAACCATGACTCGATCGAAAATAAATTGCAGTAGGAGACAGTATTTTTCTAGTAGTTCTATATGGCGCAGCGTCTAACAATGTGACACAATTGTGCTATTAGTTGCTCAATTATATCACACATCTCGCTATAAACTGCATTATTCTACCGACGTAAATAATCTTAAAGATAGTCTTCTTTCTGCTTAAAATTTTAATTAAATTGTATTCGGACTCTACAAATGCCTATATATAACTTAATGTATAGGTTAGATAGGTTTTATATATTATATTCATAAACTAAAGTATAAACTTCAAAAGTTGAAAGTTGAACTTGAAAGTTCAAAGTGGATGATTCTATTATACATGAATACCTCTAGATTTGTGCATGCCTACTGTATATCTACGTATTAAAATGCTGGATGTGTGCGGAATTTGTTTATGCCGTTAGTAATCCTAGATTAAGCAATTAATGGTCCTAAGGGATTCCTGTCGTCGAACCTGTGATTAAATTATCAAAGTTTTCTCCGACACAAAGCCGACTGTAGCAAAACCTTTCAAGGTGACTACAAAAACGGGCCGCCTCTCTCTGCTGTCTGCCGACAAACCAACCGATGATCTTTGAACGAAAGCGCTTCGCCCATGGGGCAGCTCGCTGGGTCGGTCTGTCGCAGGGAAATCGTTTCATTAAAGCGACTCTACACGTCGGTAAGAAACTAGTCATTACTCTAATTCAACTGTCAGTTCAGTCGGCAATTTTCGCGTCTAACTATATGCGGCCATTCAGTTGACGACAAAGATTTCCTATAGAGAACTGAATCGCATACTTTTCGTCAACGCCCAACAGAGCAGACGAGGCTGAATCGCAGCTGACGGCAGACAGAAGACAGAACTGCTGTTGGCCTCGGATTGCAGTGGAAATGCAAGGGAAATTGAATTAGACGATTGAAATTTGTGGTAACTTCGTTGACCCTTTCGGTGGTAATTAGTGGTTTCTTGAAGAGCTTGTACGAGTTAGGTGCAGATTTGTCAGTGAGAGAGAAAGATCACCTACCCCTTCTCTGCCTATGCGGGGTTTGCCAGATTTGTTACAGAGGATATCGTGAATTCGAGCACATTTTTCATGGTTCAAGATTCTTGTCAGCTAAATCACGCTTCATACTGAGAAAGTGACGTTGCGTATCAACTGGTCGTCTATATCGACTCACAATGGAATTCATCTTTCCCAGATAAACACCCGTCAACCCAGAAGAAATCATGTTTTTGTACAAACGGGCAGGTGCTGCTCACCCGTATATGCAGTTCTTTTATCTCGTGATCTGAAAAGCACTTACTGAAAAGTAACCAAATATCTTTAAACGCAATCACTGTTTTGAAATTTTACTACTTTATAAACAAATGACATCGAGATAATTTGTAGTTAAATATTTGTGTGTGTGTGTGTGTGCTCAGATTTTGCTGCGTTGAATACAGTATTCGGTATATAAAGAAATGACGTTTTAGTTTATACGAATTTTTATCGTATAGAAACTGTATTTTTATCAGCATTATTGTGAATGTAATATTACACTGATTAATCAGTGAGCTTAAAGCGCACGTTTGCATAGAAAATTGAATTATCGTGTTGTTGACTTGTTTGTAATTGGCTGACGAGTGTCCCGCGTTAGGGCGGACATTTTCATGACCTCTTTGTGTTATTGACTTGTTTATGCACGCTCTGATCACGTGTTTGCGGTTTTTGGGTATGTCTACCTGATGCGCAGTAATCACGTGCCTCGGATTGTTGGATGCGTCTAGCGTCAGAGCATCGAGGGCGTGCTTCGACGTCAGTTTGACGTCTTCAGGGGCGCATTTTGTCACGTGGAGGCTTACGCGTGATTGCGATGAGTCATGGGCAGATTTAAACCGGTCTGGACTGGTCTCTTGATGTGGTGGGAACAAGCGCATAAGAGCGATTGCAGATGCATTGTTAAGAGAATGCGATAAAATTTTGTAGCGGTAATTTGTCCTGCACTTAGTTGATAGTTTGAGTAGAAAATTTTTGCGTTTAGACGAAAATTTTTGCGTTTAGACACTATGTCGACGACTCAAGTACTGTTGTCACTGAACATTTATTTAATAGTACATACAAAAAAACATAGACTTTGTATGTTTTGTCGAGTTAACGCTATGCTACAAGTCTTGAGGAGTCAACCGTTCAAACCCGATCGACCGAAAACTTCGGAAGGTCGTCGACAATCATGGCGCTAAATACGATTATCAGGTTATTTAACAAATTGGTAAAGTATCAGCCTTTTTTGGTACACGCTGTATTAAACGACACGGGGAAATTTGAACGAGCTTTCAACTCAGGTGTGCATTCATGGACATCGCAGTGCAGTATAGTTTTGCTTCAGATGAGTTTAGACATGCTCAAGAAAGCAGAAATATATAGGCTTAAGTGAGATATATGTACATATGTTCTGTCTGTATATATAGTTAATGTTAGACCTTTGATACGATGACAAGCGATAAGTAACTGAAATATGTAACTGGGAGCAACTGTACGAATGTGAAAAGGGAGTTGTTGAAAAGAAGAAACTCAATATATATCAAAAGTAAATCAAACCTTGTGAGTTTATGTGGAAATAAGCCACGTTACTTTGTGAAAGATATCATAAGTAGAGCTTAAGACAGTACCGCGTGCAGTCTAGGAGATAAGGCAGACTGACAGAATATATTTAAGGTGATAGGGAAGACTGAACGAATATATTTACACAAATTGTGCTAGCTAAATGCATCGCATATTTCATGCTGACCGTGTTTTCCTGTTAATGTATTCATCGTAATTTTTGACAAAGAAATATTCTATCCAACCTTTTGTCGTGTTCTTTGTTTCTTATCTTCTTCTCCTTCCATGCATGAACCTACCCCAAAGTGCTTAGATACATTCCCTCTTTTTCTAATTATCTTATTCCTCACTGTATCTTTGTTTCTGCTCCTAGTCCTATGACTCCTATCCTTTATAACTCCAAACATGGCTGTAGTCATCGAAGACATCCACTTAAGACAATTTCGGATGAAAGTTTACGGCTTTAGGAAAACGCATTTTCAATTCCATTTCTATTAAGCTCCGGTTCCTTTACATCCCTTACAGCATCGTTTCATATTCGCGGAGAAAACTAGACGACCAGGCGAAGGCAGAGAACGCCAAATTTTCATATCCTCTAATAACTTGGCGACAGCTGGTACAACTATTTCGTCCGGCGCGATTCCGATCACCGATTCTTCCCCCTGAGGCTCGATACTGTCCTCGGCGTCTCGGTCCTTCACGGCCATCACTTCAATTCGTCAACGGCCGATCCCAGGCGGGGCCCCCGACGCCGTATCCGATGACACTATCGGCTCGTCCAAATGAAATAGATGCTCCCTTA
This sequence comes from Norana najaformis, assembly GCA_964023275.1. Classification (NCBI taxonomy): domain Eukaryota; kingdom Metazoa; phylum Annelida; class Clitellata; order Crassiclitellata; family Hormogastridae; genus Norana; species Norana najaformis. Next base: position 36,359,574 of record OZ029915.1, on the reverse strand, counting down.
TTAATCACAATATCGTTAATGACCAGCACTGGTTTCCGGTCCAGCGGCGCACAGCCCCCGAACAAGAGAAATTGCAGCTGACGTACGCGAGAATAGAACGAGAATTTGCGCGAGACTCCGTGTGACTCGGTCTGACATTTTATTTCCATGTGAAAGCAACTGCTGACTTCTCTGCAAATCGCTGCTTCGTGTACTAATTAAATTCGTGGGTTGGCTTTGGTTTCTGTGTTTTTTGCTACTTACTGACACGAATTGAATATTTCTTCGTAAGTAGCCACTCTTACACAGCCGTCCGTTTAATGCCTGTGCATTGGTTCGCGGCGCTTTAGGAGTCATAAGACTAATTTAAGTTAAATTTGGTAGTTTTAGACAAAGAGCTGCCTAAATATCTTTATATCTGCTGAAATTGTAATACGCTGTACAACTGTTGTCTTTTGAGTTCAACTTTTCTCGTGAGTCTATACAGAAACGGCTCATGTAAGTATTCTAATCTATAGCTGGAAACCTCTATAACGCAGTTATCGTAATGCAAAAAGCATCAATCGATGGTCGCTTCTAAGCAAAATCGCAATCCAGAATCGCGATCAAATGGACAGAGCCATGCAGTTAATACCAGTGAGTTCTTCTCTGGGACCCCATTTCTGAACAAATGGTCAGGTTTGAGTCGTCTTCAATGGTTATAACAAAGTAAATGTGCCAGTCAGTTGTTTTCCTGCCCTCTTCAGCAAAATGCTAGTTGGCAATATGTGGTCTTATTTTTTTTGCAGCAATCCAACAGTTATAGACAACCGCTTCAGTCTTGTCTAAAATAAACAATTAATATGTCAAAAGTAAACTATAAAAACCAGGCATAATTGGTTATCGCATTTCTAAAAATTCAGCTGCAGCACAGAAGACACGTTGAAGAAACTATCTTGACTGCTATGGCCTGCCCGTAAAAGGTTAATGATAGCTGCGACAACACTTGACACCACATAATGCTATTCAAATATCAATCGCTCTTGACTTCGTGAACTACTTCCAAACCTTCTCTATTCGACGTTCACCCAGCATTGTTTATTTGCGCACCGATCATTAGGCCTGTCTTCTAAGCTTATCAGTGGGGCTCATAAACAATATCTTGGTCAATAGCGGCAGAAGAAAAGCTTCAGCCCAAATTGCCAAATAACCGACCAGTGTTTAGGTTTTGTTCCGTTGCTACATGGTTAGGAACAATGCGTGAAATTGAGCTGTTATTGTGAGCAACGCTGTTCCACCGCAGCTTGACAGGCTAAGCAGTTAATTTGATATAGTGATTCTATTATCGCTCATCTCCTCACAACTCATCGAACGGTAGGCGTGGAACAGCTGCACTGTGGGCGGTAATTTATCGGGGAGGCGTACGCCACCAGAAACAAGCCCAACTTTCCCGGTGAAGGGGACGCAGAGTTCGGCCGATTCCTCAGCAGTCACTCCCACCGCAATTTATGTTTAGCCGCCGAAGAGTCCGATGTTGGATATTCAAAGACTATCGGACGTTCAGTCGGTTGACAATTCGAATTATTTGAATAGATTTATTGAAAGGGAGTTTCTTGTATGCCACGCTGATGCAGGTGGATGGATTGAGTCGCTGGTGTTTCTCCCATCTATTTCAACACTGCCCTGTCCTTTCTATCGCGAAGCTTGATTTGTTGATGTAGAAATACAATGGTTGTGTTGGGCTATTATTTCTTCTGACGACATGCCACGCACATAAAAAGCTCGGAGTAGCAGCCATTGTGTCTTTATGAAAAGCAATAACGAAGCTGAGTATCTGTCGTCCGTCCTTGAGAACAAAAGGAAGAGTAGACTTACTGGAATCATGGTTATTGAAATCACTGAGATAAAAGACGATCACAGTGCAACAGCTTGAAGCATGCAGCAATAGCAATAGCAATACCACAGCAATACAAAAGAGAACAACTACGATAATTATGGCAGTAATGCAACAACTGCTGCACTTCATTGCAACAGCAGTCCGAACAACAACGAAGACGCTGAAGACGACGATACTGCGATGATTATGAATGATAATAAAAAGCCGAGTATATGTCGCTTAGTGCCTTCTTTCTAAAATTAGTGCGAGGATATATCATATTAGTGATCTTCTGGATTATTAATGTTTCAGTTGTGCACGAGGCTTACAGTTCCGCGTGCTTTTGCGTGGCCGCTGTTTGCGGCTTTGGTGGCGACGCCAACATGAAACATGAATGAAAACCGCACAAATAATCGGCACAACGTCTCCCTTTCCGGCGACGTCGGCCGCGAAGCCTGTCATCAGATTCAATCACAAAGACCGAATTTCCGGCTGACTTTTCTATTCCTAAATCATTCAAGCCTCCGGGGTCCGATGTCCCACGGCTGTCCGTACACGGATGCAGCCAATACAGTTTCGGCCGGGCCGCAGGGCGTGGACCGGCGTTGGCTGAGCCAAGGAGGAGAGAAGAATCTATGGCAAATCCGTCGGCGACGCCATCGGTCTGTCGGTCGGTCGGTCGACTGTCTAATGAATTCAAATAAGCTGTTAATGTTCATCCCTTTTAGCGGACGACGTCGTAACGGCGCATGCGCCGCGTCCGCCAAACTTTTAAATAATAGAATAGTCGAGCAGAGACGTCGACGCTGGCGCTCGGCCAATACTCACGGGTCTACTTCGGCCAACTGTTGTTTGAATGCTAAGTAGCATAGCGACATCTAGCGTGTGGACGCCACTCGGCGACTGCTCAAGACGACATGACCGATATCGCGTATCTTACTTTCTCTCTCATTCTCACTCTCGCGCTCTCTCTCTCTCTCTCTCTCTCTCTCTCTCTCTCTCTCTCTCTCTCTCTCTCTCTCTCTCTCTCTCTCTCTCTCTGTCGTATTAAATCGCACGCTTTTATGGGCAACGGCATCCCATACAAGAGCAAAGATGGCCGTCGCTGTGTTTCTTCCTGGAAGAGGCCTAATGCACATCTCCGTATTACACATTCTGTCTGACGCCCCCTGTCGTCTAAGAACAGAAGTTGAGATGTCGTAATATTGTGACCGTTGAATTGTAACCAGGCGGACTAGAAACCTGTATTTAAATTGGAAATGAATTTCTAGACAACCCATATGCTCCGATACTTTTATTAATCCTAGTTATAGCAAAAATAGCAAAAATTAGTCAGGTTAAAAGATGAACTACGACAACTGCAACTCCATTAGTAAAAAGTAAAAGCAGGTTACATAGTGGTCATGACATCTGGAAAAAACAATGACTCGACAAATAGAACAATATTATCCAGACCATCTGATCAATAGGTCTTAGGTAAAAAGGTCAATTAAACTATCACGCCATATGCCAATTTTTAAATTATAAGATGGAGTCATATACGTTGTCATGTTTTAAACTTCATTCGATTCATCATGCTGCTTTTTAATTTATCGTGTTGCTCATATTGCTCTTTGATCTAACGTCTGCTGTCTCTTTTCTCCTATGCTTTTGGTTATTACGTGTGTCCTCTGTCGGTCGTTGAACGGCGTTACCCATACTCAGAGCCGGTGCAGTGGTGTAGCGGACGGCTTCCTAGGTTCCTAAATGGATGTCGGGGCTTAGCCAGCCTCATCCGCGACGCCTGACCGTCGACATTAGGCATGCATGGATTCGTCTCGTGGCGGCATGCACGTGGGATAATTTAATAGATCTCCATTATTCAATTTCTGTCAAATGCACCAGCTAAACTCCCGTCGCCAGACAAGGCAATCGATTCTCCGTCGGTCGAGGGTCCTAGGTCGTCGCGGAGACCTACCCAACCGCAGAAGGACCAACCTCTCGCGGGCATCCCGAATCCCCAGCCTCTGCCCGTCCGTCCGTTCGTCCATCCGGTCTCGTCGCGTCCTGGTATTAGTCGGGCTCGTACGGGGGACCTGGCGATGAGCCAGGCAACAGCCCCATCCCTGGCGATGATATTTTACGATTAGCGTTTGACCGGCAATAGAATGACGGCGAGTCGAGCGGTCATTTGTAGGCCTATAGATCCCGGGGATAAGGCATCGGCTCAACGAGGCTGATTGATACCGGGCGCGATTGCTCGGGATCAGGACGCCACGGCCGGCCGCCCAGCCGACCGCCGAGCTTCGGACGACCGACGGCGTTCCCGACTGATAGTCACGATAAGCGACATATTTCCTCTAATCGTTTTCTGATGGAACTCATGCATATATATTATACTGAAGAGGCCGAAACAACTCGACCGATAACGCAAACTCTGGCGGTATTTAGAAAATTGGTGTGGGCGCTACATCAATTCTAATGAGCACTCACTGTCAGCCGACGAGCAATCTGAAGTGCGCAGTACTGCCATTCGGACAGAGATAAAGTTAATGCGGAGGTACAAATTGCGCACAATAATTTGTCCCCGTATCGGACCTTAAATAGAAAACGGTGTATGTGCAATGTCCGGCGATGCGATTAAGCGCCTGACCGGCTTTCAACTAATTTACCGATTACAGTTCGATCTCTTCCTATTACACTCATCTGTATTTGTAAAGCGTAACTGTTACACGAGACATAGAACGACCTGCGTGTCTGATCTGAAATAATGCAATCTTTTTAGCGTAATGAACTGACTAATTTTAAAGCCGTTTTTTGCTTCAGCATAGTTTAGAACGCGTGCTAGAATCTTATTTTGGTGTTCGAGTTTCACGCTTAAAAATTATGAAAATATTGATAAGTATGAGCAACAAAGGGTCTAAATTTGTTACTGCAATGATATTCGATCCAACGCAGTTCAATAACAAACCAGACAAGACCATTCAATAAACTACACCAATCCATCATACGTAATGATACATCAATATGTCAAATACAATTTGTAGAATATCCTTATACGCCTGATTTGCCGAGAATTGCTATAAAATGACGTTCCAGAAATGCGTTAAAAATCGGTTAGACTACGAAAGCATGCGTAACGTTCCTAAACATTTGTCAGAAATTGAAGGGGCTAGTTAATTCTATATATAGACGACTTGTTTCCCCGTAGATCGACTACATTTTGTATCAGATGAACATATTAACGAAAAATACAAGCCTCTTTAACGCTAAATGATTTATATAACCACCAATTCACAAACGTTTTGATAATAACGATGAAGCGTTTTCAAAAATAGGTTATAAGTCTACGAAAGTTTGCTTAACGTTCCTGAAACGTTTGTACAGTTTTTTATTCTATACATAGACCACTTGTTTGCACGTTGATCGACTTCATTGGTATAAGGTAGAGCTGCATTTCGATTAAAAATTTTAATCGCGATTAATCGATCGATTAAAATTTTTAATCGCAGTTAATCGCATTTTAATCGCATGTTAGAAAAATTAGTAATACTAATTGGATTGCAGTTTTACAGTATTTAATATTTCTAATTTATATGCAATGTCCAAAGTAAAGAAAAGTAATTACAATTTTTAATCACAGTTAATCGCATTTTAATTCCATGGTAGAAAAATGATGAAAATTTTACAGTATTTATTTGCTTTCTTCGATTCATGTGTGGTCGTGTTATACGGGTCTGCGGGTGCTCGGATTCGGGAATTTGCCTGCGACATCTTGGAAGAGAATCGATAGAAGTGTTTTCACAACGGGGAGCAAATTTATGCTTTCTAATTGAAATTAAAGTATGAATGCTCCAAGTCTTGATTCAATAGCTATAATAAAGCTTTTAATGTCAATTTAATGTGTGAAGTTTAGTTACCAAGAGTCAAACTAGAGTTAGTGACAGCTATAGTAATGTTGGCTGTATCTGTAAGTTTGGAATAAAAGGAATAGATTGTGTTTCGTGATTAAATAATTAGAATGGCGGAATCTGATGTTGATTTGTCTGATCCTGAATTAGACTCAGGGCTAGATGTAGTGCCAATATTAAGGACATTGTCTGATTCGATTTGTTCACTTATGGAGCGCCAAGCAGATTTACATGATAATGTGACAGAAAGTAACTCGTTCTTGAAGAGAGAAGTTATAGGCATACAGGAGCGACTGTTGGAAAGTCATTCATGTTTGGAATATAAATTTATAGCCCATCTTTCGTTGCTAAGAGACGAATTTATGCAGCGCCTGACTAGAATAGAAGGTTTATCAGTTGTAACGGGTCTCTCAATTAAGTCACAGGGAGAGGAAGAGAACAAGTCTGGCGAGGGGGCACAAACGAACCCTGAGTTGCTCATGGAAGCGCTCGCGCCCTGCTCGGGAGCCCCGGACACCACAACAGTTGTAGAAACTGATCGCCCCTCTGGTGAGTTTGTAATGGGTACACCGCTTCCTCAAGCGCTAACTGTCCCACAGGGTAGTATGAAGCTTAGCAATACTGCTCCAGTCTATTACAAGGAGGGTTTTGGTCGTCAATTGGTAAGACCGACTGACCGAGCTTCGAATCCCTGTCTAAAGAAGGTAGAATCGGTTACTCCTGCCTCCATAGCCCCCCCCCCGTCAGCACGCTGTGCCCTTCTTTCGTGAGGGGACGAGCGTAACGCTAATAAAAGAATACTTACTTAGAACAACGTTTCATTATTGTTATCGTGACGTTTTTAACCTTTGGATGTAAGCGTTTAATCAACGTTAAATCAACTGACAGCGTTTTGTAAACGTTTTATGCAAACGTTAGATACACGTGTCGGCAAACCATATTTCAACGTTACATTAACGATTGTGTGCTGCCTGGGCCTAGCCCAGCCAAGTCCCTTTGGGGTGGCTCGTTGCACTACTGGAGAAGATGAACGGAGCTGAGATAACGCTTTATGCCTGAGTCTTCGGCAGCGTTCATATGACTGTGCTTTATGATTTGGTGAATTTCTTGTTTGTATGGGCCTGTGTGACAACTGTTTTTAGTTATGACCAGGAAAGGTCTTTGTAGATGACAAGCTGTTTAACAGATACTATAAATAGACACTGTAAAGAGAACCACTGAAAACAGAACTGGGTTGCTTTTTGTCAATTAGCTGTAAATGAATTCGAGATAAACTAAAGCAACAAAAACAGACTTTCTAATAATTGCATTGCAATTATTAATGTCCTTTCTTCGTGTGTTGGATCGATCTTTTATAATGTGCTTTTTGTCTTCGACACTTCCGTATGGACCGACGAATGGTTGGATACTGCGTGGACCGGATTTAAGTACAGACTGACAGAGAGTCAAACTGTACGGAAAGCCGACTGAAAAATGCGCAAAAAATCCAAAACAAAGACGATGCAATGCAGGAGAAAGGAAAATACTTATGGAGCGAAGTAGACTACATTTTAAGGCTACTCTAGGCTAATGTAGGCCAATGTAGACTAAAGTGCGGCGCATTAAAACTACTCTGATGACCAAGGAAGTGTGAAAGTATGACACCATGCAGTCAAAAGTCTCAAAACTTAGGATTTCGGCTGAAAGCATGAAATTGTTTGTGTTTCTATGAAAATCTAGCATAACGAAGGCGCTGCACGTTTCGATGGCAGCAGTTCGCTTCATAATGGCATTAGTCACGTTCTGACGAGCACTACACGCCTGTTTCCTCAGCCGTGTCTCCGAGTGATACTTAATTAACGAGTCCGAGACACGGATAAGTGGCCCGGCGGTCGGTGTTTAACGACACCCCGGGTGAACGTCAAAAGTCTGGCGCCGGGTGCTCTGCCGGTCGGCGGGCCTTCTGTCATTCTTTCCATCCGTCGTTCCTTCCATCCTTTCTTCCGGGCGATGCGCCGTTCTTCAGCAAATGCCGCACGCTGCTGAGCTGCTGCATCAATCACACGAATAGGACTATCTTAGAGGGCGGATGAATTAATTTCTTGCGGATTGATATGCTCCCTTGGCTGTCGTTAGCCACCATCGCATAATCCAGTCTAGTCGGCCATCTTATTTCTGTTAGCATATATGCCATGAACAAGGCGCGCGTGCTAAGCAGACAGACAGTCACACCCGATTCCGGGCAGAGACTAAGATGAACGAAGCAGATACGTTGATGGATGTATCGACTGATGCCGAGAGAAAACAGGTCGAACAATGAACGTACACATCTATGAGGCGAATAACCTCGGGCCATTTCCCAATAATTCCGGCGCTAAGTTTGTCATGGTTGGAGCCATCACAACAGTTACATCAATTAACTGCACAGACGAGGTGGGTGCAGGGTTTTTTGACGTATTGAACAGATGCCCTTGTTCAGCTAATCTATTTAGGGGCACATATATCTCTAAAGTGAGAAGTGACGGAGGATAGGTTTCAGTCTTCAGCCTTCTCCAGCTGAACGAGCTTCATTCATGCAAAACAATCTTGTCGTCGTTTCAGAACTATAATATCAGTTAGGCCACGCTTTTGTGAGGTACAGAGGGGCCGCAGACATGTTTAGAACCAGACATACATCATAATACCTAGGAAAAGGTGGACATTCTAATGGATAGACGAATATGCGGGATAAGTGCAACTACGGCAGTGGATAAATTGATCCATACATAACTACGGATAGGTAGATACTTATATAACTTGATTATGTTTATTGTGTTAATGTTAGCGCTCGCTTCTGCTAGATTGTGGTATTCTTTCTGGCTAAATGAGCGATTTTGAAAGTTCATGAACACTGACGGCATCTAGCGAATTCTTTTAGACATTGAGTGAAGTGTGAAGCTTGACTCCGCAGAGTTAAACCATAGTGATTAGAAGGACAGTTGTAGCAGTTCACGCTTTAGCACAGTGCCGATAGTATAGCCAGTTGCTGACATACGCTAGGTGGGGGTAGTGTGAGACGGTGTTTCTGTTTGGCGATTTATGCATTCCTTATGTAATCGTATTCGTAATGCCGAGACTTCTACAGCACCCAACGAAAGCTACGTCACCTGGACCAGCTTATTCACAGGCGCTTAGTCAAAACAAAATCGACAGGCAAAAGAGCGGTTCCAGGTCAAGATCCAGGTCAGACAGAGAGACAGCGTGGCAGCTATGGAGGGTGGTGTTTGGGGTGGAGAGGAAAGAGGAAGGGGTTTCAGGATAGGACCTGTGAAAGAGTAATGTTTTCAGCTTTGAGTGAAATGCCAATGCAGAAATTGCAAGCGGTGGAACATAGATGAGTTTGTATGATGGCCAGATAACTGTCGCAGTTCTAGGGGGAGTTTATTCCAGAGGGGTGGGCAGCTGTGGCTATGGGGCGATAAACAAATTTTAAGGATGAGATGACGGACGGGCGTAGAAGTGCTAGGACAGAAGAGGAGTGGGTTGAACGGAGTGGTTGGATTGTAAATAACTGACGACGATAGGAGGGTTGGTAGGATTGAAGTGTGTTGTAGGTAAGTAGTAGTGCTCTGTACTCGATTCATTTTTATTTTAAGCCAGTGGAGTGAGTTACGAATAGGAGTGATGTGATGGTGTTTGGGGGCTTTGGTGACAGCACGAGCAAGAGCATTCTGGATGGCTTGAAAGCGGCTTATTTGGATGGAGCTAATGTTCAGGAAAAGTGAATTGCAATAGTCTAATTTAGCATGGACTATGGATGTGGCGATGGTTGATGCAGTTTTAAAGTCAAGCATAGGGCGGATTCTGCGAAAGTCACGGATTGCATGAAGCAAGAGCGGGAGAGTGGTAATGTGAAGGAAATGGCTCTTTTTTGCTTGTAGATTTAATTGTCATTTTTTAGAGACTCGACAGCTAAGTGTTTGTGATATTTCGCGATGGAATGGGCGCATAATAATTTCAGATTGTACCGGTTATTGTTTTTGCTAGTTCACGTTGAGCGATAAAACGTTACGAATAACCATTGCGACAGTTTTTACATAAGACGTCGGTGCAGTAGAAATAATTACGTATTGTACTTTATTTGATACTGAGTACATGCTAATATTAGACGAATCAGCCAATTTCCAATTGCTAAAAAACAGCAACAATAATTGTATTTCCGTATTAATCCTAATGCGAAACGAGGATAGCTGTGTAGACTGTCGCTACCTAGCGAGTGTCAGCCAAACTGGACCACGAAAAATTGATAGTGGGCAGACCTGTCCTTCTAACCACTATGGGTTAAACCAAGGCGTTAAGTGTAAGTGAAATACCACAACCAAAGTCTTGAGAATCGACCAGCAAAATTCATACAGTGTTATTAACAGTCTTATTACTGAATAATATTCCAGATGTGTTAGGCTTGTCTTCAAATGTAATAAATAATTTATTACTTAATTAGGACTGTAAGCATTTTAAAGTAGGCCTAATGTTGCTAATGTGGTTAATAAGCGCCAATTCTTTTCAGCTAGGATGAAGGATGACTAAATTACTTAAAGGAGTCTAGTTTAAATATATTGGTCTAAGGAGCCATTGCTAGGTTCAAATAAATAATAAAAGTAACACAACTTATGAACGGACTTCAGAGTGACTCCTTGGCCCAAGGCAGCGAAGAGCCCACATATGATTCAAACAATCCTCTGTTATAAGTAACCCCTTTTCTATGCGTAGGCCTATAATTTCTAATGACAGTGATGCTCTAGTTAGGCCTCAGCTAACATCAACAGCCAGCTGAACTATGCGGTATGTAACTGTATCAGTTATAACCAATATGGATGTAATTATGCACCACCAAAAGGATAACTGAACTGAAATTAACTGGCTATAGATATCTCTTTGGATAGAGAGGCAGGCAGTTATCTGTGCAATGTGTTGTCCGACGAACGACTATAGCATGTTACGCCATGGTATAGCCTGGTAAGCTACATTGGTTAAAGCGTACGTCATGGCGTCTCACTGACCTGACACATTTACGTCACAATCGTCGCCATGGCATCTCAGCTGGCCAAGTTAACTATATTGGTTAAAGCGTAGGTCAAGGCGCTTCACTGACCTGACACACATTTACGTCACAATCGTCGCCATGGTATCTCAGCTGGCCAAGTTAACTATATTGGTTAAAGCGTACGTCAAGGCGCCTCACTGATCTGACACACATTTACGTCACAATCGTCGTCATGATATCTCAGCTCGCCTGGCTAGCTATATTGGTTAAAGCGTACGTCAAGGCGCCACTGTGCGTGAGGATGCCGGTTCGCTTACCGATAGTGGCTATATTTCAGAGATTTTAATCTCGGTCTAACACGGTCCGTGTTTAACTCAAGGATCTTAAATGGCGTGGCGCCCATTCAAATTGGCAGCGGTGGTGAAGGATCTCATCCAATACATTCATTGAAAAATGAGCAGGGTCTAGGTCATATGGTCGATATAGAAAAACATGTACAACTGCATATTACAGTGAACTTTAAATCCATTAGGTTCGCATACTCACTTTACTAAACATGATTCTAATCCAATTTCATAAAGATCTATTGAACGAAGCTTTCAGAAAACGTTAGCTGTCCTACGTGTGTTGGCTATGATTGTGCTACAGGAACGAACACCGAGGACCACACATTAAAAACAATGGACTAGTTAGGCCTACATAATAATTATTTTAAAACGCTAATACATCACTGAATGTGTAAACGATGCTTGTGGCGCAACCTATTGAATAAGAACGCATTTTCTCATCAGGCCGCAACTTAATCTTTAAGGTCTTTCAAAAACTGGTAAGTTTAAGAAGTCATAAAAAGAAAATTTGCTGCTTACTAAACGGTCATTCTTTTGCTCGGAAGCTAAATAAAAGGCCATCAGAAATCTTGTACAGTAAGAAAAAGCTCTTCCAAAAACTGTGAAGCTTAAGAAGTCATTTAAAAGAAAATCTCCTGCTTACTAAACAGTCAGCAAGGGAAAACGGCGAAGTTAATTAGTACGGTCTTGTTACAATCTCCCGTTCTGTAGGCCCATAACCTTCGTGATCTGCCACTCTTCTGACTGACTCGAATAGCTGAAAGATTTAAGTTTTAAAATCAGCCTCTATATTGCAATATTGCGCTTTAATGATATCATGATGTACCAGTGGCGGATTTATCTAAAAGCGTGGGGGCGGTTTGCCCCCCCGCGCCCCTCTTGGTTATATGCCGGAGCCCCTCAGACCAGACCCGTGCATGGTGGGCTGCCAGAACGGGCGCCTTTCTGGAAATATCCTTGACCCCCCACGCAAGCAATCCTGGATCCGCCACTGTGATGCGCGTGCTTTACTTTTACCGTTTCCTTTTAAAGATATCCTCAACTGGATCTGGACTCGATGATACCCTAAAGCAACGTCATAATGTTGAAGATATGGTGAGAATATGACAGCATTCCCATATGGGCCTTGTATGTTCTATATATGAGCCCATGAGTAAGACATGAATCCCATATGGGATTATTGTCCTATTCATACCATATTTTCAATATATAAAATCGCTGTAGGGAATTCGACAGCCAATGTCTTTGAGTTGCATGCAGAGCCCCGAAAGTCATCGCATTTTAAAGCTACCACATTTTTGTGCCACATTTTAAGCTAGAGGGTCCATACCTGGGTGAAAATTGAGGGTATCTGAGACAACAAGCGCCGAAGACGCGAAACCCCTAACGAATACAAGGTCTGGTGGGTTGTATGCTTCTCAGGGAGATCCGTGGCAAAATAAAACAGGCCTGGAATCCAAAAAAATCGAGTAGAAACTACTCTTTATTGTCTGATATTTGTAATCATCGAATTGCAAAGCAGAGTCGCCGATCGGAAGGAGGGTACACCTAAAATCTCATCTGATCTACGCGAATCCCAAGGTCTTGGCCTCAGGGGGATTCTGATAACATAATCCCCGACCAGTTACGCCACTGGTGCTAAGATTTGCAAAAAAATTTAAACCAATTCTTGTAAAATTTCCAAATAGGGCAGCTCGATATTTTGAATCTTAAATATGCCAAACTGGCAAAATGCGTACAACTGGAGATTTATTTACCGCCTTTTAACTCTAGAAAAGGTCAAAGGTTGTTAAATATTCTTACTAATCGTCTTCCTGGTGCATCTCCGACTGACCCAAATTCGAACTGTTTGGCCGAGTTTCATTGATCTTCTGTTGAGTAGTGTAATATCCTGAATGAACGACAGATGGCAGAATGCGTTCCTGACATCCACAGTCTGCGTGGAAGCGAATCTCTTTTATGATTAACACGAGAAGAGGCCTCCGTCTCTGTTAATGACTCCATTATGATGCTGATGAACACTTTTATTGCAGTATACGGTCAGAACTGTAGCAGAAAAATGGCGGACGTCATTTTAGTCGGCTACTTAGACTTCCTGTATACTTATCATGGTTTATGCGGTTATGTTATGTTCGACCGAATGCTGCATATTCCATCAACATCAGCTATTCCACGCGAAAGAGTTTTCCGACAAGTTTACGAGGTCATCACACTTGCGCAAGATAGGTCTTGATCTTGCAATACATGTGAAACTATTCTGTGTTCTTGCTGTTTAATAATTAACTGCCGATCAGCTATCACAGATCTACTTCGTTTAATGAGTATTTGCTTCGGTTGCCAGTCGAGGATTGGATATCGCCAGTGCCCCTGCCAACATCGACATCTCATCAGTCTTGTGCTACAGCCTCAATGGACAATGCTTAGCTTTGTTTTGCTTCAATGACATTGTCAGATATATCTTAACCGTATGCGTAGAGATTACGCTGAGATCCGCTGAGATTTCTACAGCGCCCAACGAAAGCCACGTCGGAAGGATCAGCATATCCACAGGCGCTCAGTCAAAACAAAATCGATAGGCAAAACTGTTCGGTTCCAGGTCAAGATCCAAGAGTCAGGCAGAGACAGCGTGGTAGCTAGGGAGGGTGATGTTTGGGATTGGAGCGGAAAGAGGAATAAGAGGAAGAAGGGGAGTCATGATAGGATCTGTGAAAGAGGAATATTTTCAGTTTTGAGTGAATGCACCACTGAAGATGCTGCTGTGCACTCCAGAAACAGATCAATGTTGTTCTGAATTTTACAGCTTGACCATGGAATGGCTGAACATAAATGTAAATGTGCACGTTTTTTATAGCGACTATATGACCTCGACCCTGCTTATTTTTCAATGACTTAATCGGGTGAGATCCTTCACCACCCCTGCTTCTTTGACATACTAAGAATGCTGCCACAAGATAGGTTAAAGTCAGGGTTTATCAAAAAATGCGATAGAATACAGAAATGAAATATAGTCGTAGTAGTAGAATCCAGCGTTTAACAAATTTTAACGTTTAACAAGATGAAGGGGCATCTTAACATAGTATGGCTTTCAGGACCGTTGACGTTCTTACCTTACTAGAATTAGGTTATACCAGAAATGTCAAATTAAACGTAGAATCAAAAGAAATCTCATGCCGTGACTTTAAGTTATTTTGGAGGTGTTTAATTTTCAACTACAGTTGGTAGTAACTTGACTGGTTCCTGCGAGTACGATATGAGTTGTAGCTAAAAGAAGAAAAAGGAGGAGCAGAACAGAAAGAAGAAGAAAAACAAAAAGAAAAAGGAGAAGATGGAGAAGAATGAGAAGAAGAAGAAGGAGAAAAAGAAGGAGAAGAAGAAGGACGGCGATACTTCCGGATTGCGAAGCACAACAGCTATAACTTTTGTTCAGCTCCGGGACGAAGAGTTGTGCATGAAGGGGCATGTTAACATTCTCAGTACGATATTGGACCGTCTTCTTGGAACAATCTTTCACCCAAAATTCTGAACCTTACCAGTAGAGATAGCTCAAGAAACATTTCAGATTGTCTTAAGTCGCTAGATATGTTGATTGTACTTCAGGACTTATGAGAAGTTTTTAAAGGCGCTACATAAATGAGTATATATACAGATATACAGATACATTACTACACAGATACATAGATACATGTCCAAATAGAATTGCAGTCTGGGTCTCGTAGTCTTGGTCTCGAGACGGTGTCGAGACGTATATAGGGTCTCTCCTCGGTCTCGTCTCGGACAGTCTGGCCAACTCCTCGACCTCGTCTCGGTCTCAGGACAGTGAGTCTTGGGTCTTGTACCGGTCTCGCGTATTGAGGTCTCGTGGGCAAATTCCGAGACCCGATGATTGGAACAAGTTGAAAAATCGCAATACTGCCCATTGGTACCAGTCGTCGAATATGCATAACCGGAAATAAGTTTACTATAAGAATAGTTAATTCATCAACGCTTAACTACAGTCCTCCGTTGTACTTTTCAAATTAGGCTCTTATTTTCAGTACGCCATAACAGCTTCATGGTTTTGTAACAGCATTCGGACACGTAATGTAATGTAATGGCCACGCAGTAGCCATCTTCAGCGCATTAGAAGCGGCACTGTCGTGACTACTGTTAAACAATGAAATCTAGGATACATAATAACCTAATGTTGTGTCAGTACACAGTCATAACAACTTCTGACTCTGGCATGTGGAACTTGGGATCAATCAGATTTATGAAAATGTTGATTTCGACACAGTCGATGATTGTCGGTACTATAGTCAAATAATTGCTACAACAATTTGACCACAGTACTACTTATGGACTTAGAACACCAGTAGAAATCAATGGCATTCACATTGTCTGTCCTATTCACTTTCTATTGTTTAATTAAATGATTTGATTTAACTGCTGGAAGCCTTTGTGTCAGTCATAGGTCAATGACACTCGACAGCCTCTAACTGTATGTAGTAGGTTCTCGGTCTGGAAACTAATCATGGGCTCTCTCTGCACTAGCCTTAACGATGTTAAATATCATCAAGAACAGAACAATCATCCGTTAGTAAACATTGTAAAACAGTCACCAATTGGCAAGCTCGCGCACACAGCAGAATCCTACCAACAGATTCCCAACTAGAGTTGAAAGATTATACCATATTCAGAGTCCCTGAAGCACGTAGCATCGAGGATGACGACGATGGAGGATGTGATCCGCCGCCTCTGCCGATGGCTCGCGGTTGCCTTTCCGTTCAGCAGTCCCTCGTAGATGAAAGGCGACGCTGCGTCAGAATATTCCTCGAACCGACGGGTATGCGCAGGACAGGCACTCGTCGCCCGACGTGGTTCAAGGTTGAGCCATTCCGTGATTTACGGTCGGTTCCTCTCCAAAACTATCTTCTCCCTTCCTCCGCCGAATCCAAGATTTTCCGGCGTAGACGGTGTATTAAGATCGGTTGGTCTGAGGCCTGACTGTCGGGCTAGAATCCTGTCTCCCCTTTGTAGATGGACCATTCCAGTCACAGAAGGTCAAGATAACATGCAACAAAAACCTTCCGAAACAGTAAATCCGTGTTGGAAACGTGAAATAATTCCGACACGCAGACTCAGCAGCAGTAAATGTCCACTTTGCTCGAATTATGGTCTGAACATTCGACAGGATTAGTTGCCTGTGTTGAGAAAAAGAACGAGCTCTGTTAACCTGACTTCATATTAAGTTTCGGAACAATATGCAC
The DNA here is from genome assembly GCA_964023275.1 of Norana najaformis. Taxonomy (NCBI): domain Eukaryota; kingdom Metazoa; phylum Annelida; class Clitellata; order Crassiclitellata; family Hormogastridae; genus Norana; species Norana najaformis. The sequence goes on along the minus strand of OZ029915.1, from coordinate 36,343,255 downwards.
GAATACATACATACATGCGCACATACATACATACATGCATTAAAGAGGAGAAGTAGAAGGAGGAGGAGAACAAGTGTATGAACAAGAAACACAAGAAGATAAAGAACAAAAAAGAACAAGCATACAAACAAGAACATGAAGAAAAGAACAACAGGGAGAAAGGGCAATTCAGCTTAATTGCTAGACCCCTGGTTGGCCGACTGATTGCCTCTATGTCCGTCCGACCTGACAGTTTTGTGTTTGCATGACGCAAGCCAAGGCGCCATGCAATCAAAGCCGAATGGGTGACGATACTGTTACTCCTAAATTAAAGGCGGGTTATGACCAGGCGTCTCTGTTTGATTGAATTTGTCGAGGCCTTACGTGATGAAACGAATTCGTGTCGACCCGATCGCCCTCTGGTGACAGTGCCTGTGACTCGGTCATTTCCCGCTATAAACAAGACGATCTTTAGCGGACGCCTCAGCCCTTCATGAATACACATGCGAGCGTCGTGTCTTGCAATTCGCAGACGAGATTCGAAAAGCGCTTTCTGATGCTATGCATAACAGATTTCTTCCATATTGAGCCGGAATTTCTGACGCATTTGTTAGTATTCAGCGGATAGATAAACGCTACTGGAGAATCGTATTGAACATACCCAACCAACCAAAAAGCTTCAACGAGCTTTTAGCCCCATAAACCGCCTCATTACTTGCGCGTTATTCCCAGAATGCAAAACTACTTTCAGAAATCTTTAAATCGCGATATTTGTTAATCGAACGTATCTTCAGACTTGGGTTTGTTCGTCGATCAAGTCGCCACTTACTGTTTAGCATCTTAAAGAACCTGACTACATTCCTACTTCCAGCAACTTATGCTAAAGAAACGACAAAATAGATTATAACTTTTCTGCGTTTCAATGTTTTAAAGAAATTCATTGCTTTTGTTATGCGTCGTGTCATGCGACTCTTTTAGAACGAAGAATGCACTTCTGAAACTTTTTGAGGTTCATTGTTTTGTAGGGCAAAAAGTGTTGCTTCGTGTGCTTTTTGAGACTTATTGTTTTACGTGGGTCATACGCCAGAAAGTCTTTCGAGGTATTTGAATTGAGGAATTTGCTCATGAGTACCGCATGCAAGAAGTACGTTCACCTACATGCAACTCGTTTGGAGCTTTATGAGAACTTCTGGTACTGTAGCATCTGGGACAAAAGAAACTACCGACTCAACTTTAACAACGAAGTTGTCTACATAGTTGACAACTGTTCTCAGCCTCTTCTGTGTTAGATCTAGCTGGAATATCCTTCATCGTGGTTTGTAATCTTCATGCGAGCTTCAGTCTGCAATAATATTGACCTCTATTAGATCTTTCACAGAACTAAACGATAGTTTCTATTCTAATTGAACAATAATTGAATAACTGAATGGACATAATTGAATAACTGAATAGACATAATTAAATAACTGAATAGACATAATTGAATAACTGAATAGACATAATTGAATAACTGAATAGACATAATTGAATAACTGAATAGACATAATTGAATAACTGAATAGACATAATAATCTGTTGCTCTGTACTGGACATATGTCATACCCCACATTCAGCACAGCGCAATAGTTTTGTGGCGAAAATAATTACTTTTTGTAGGAATCCTAATATGCTGTTCCTGATGCTTTTCACCAAGCTAACCCTTCTCAGGATTGTTTTTTTCTATCTGGCTTTCTGGCATTTGACTCGAATTGCCATCAGATTTCATGCAAAGTGCATTAGATGTGTTGGCAACACAGAAGTTTTTTAATATGATATTCGATTCAGACTTAAAGTGTTTTGAAAGGATGGAGAGGAGTAGGAGCTGGTGAACTCATTGACAAAATCTGAACAAGTGCAATCTAATATAATATAATATCATATACGTAAGTCTATAATATGTCATGTCATGTCATGTCATGCACCAACGTCGCCTGCGCGATGGTTGGCTACATGAATGGACTAGAGCTCTCTATTGACGCCTATTGCGTGCAGCGGCGAGAAGACAAGAACCAGAAAGGTTAGTCAAGGAAAGAATATTGTCTATAATATAATATAATATAATAAAATATAATATAGTATAATATAATACCATATGATAGAATAGAATAGAATATAATGTAATGTAATATAATATAATATAATGCAATATAATATAAATAATAGTGACAATTTTAATAATTAATACTAAAATATATAATATACTAATTATATAGAAATATAATAAGAATCTCAATAATTAGAAGAGCTGGAAAACCATGCATTATGTTTGCAATGGAAGGCAACTGTGTTGAGGATTTAAGCGCCCATTTTTGCAAGTGTCCCATCAGAAATATGTACGAATTTATGGAATTTTCTGTTACATACGATACATACAGGGCCAAAGCTAATGTCAAACCACTGTCAACATAATCTTGACAGGATAGCTGGATTGATTAGCCACTTTTACCCTGAATATGTAAACCACTTTTACCCTGTATATAGTTAGGGTAATGCGATCCTTCAATTTCTATGTATCGATGGGACGTTGTTCATGGCAGTAGCGAATAGCATGTCTAATTCGACGAATGAAACCAAAACATCACACACACACACACACATATATATATATATATATAAGAAGACACAGGGACAGTCTACAGTGAAAATGAGTCAAGAAAAAGATGGGTTTTGGGTCAAGATCTAAATGTAATCGTAAACTCGAGATTTATAAAGCGCCCAAAAACTAAGATAATTTACTATAGAAGGAAAAGAGAATATGGAATACTATAGCAGTAAAAGGTGTCACCAGAAGTTTTGAAAAGATGAAAAGAGTAACAGAGCACAGGTGACTGACTATAACGTGAGATTCGGAGCCAATGCAAACACGGCAAGCAAAAAAGTAGGCAGTCGAATGAGGTAAAGGACAATTCTAGGAAAGTTAGCGATGAGACCAAGAATGATCAGAAACACGAAAACACAACAGTGAGATTAGGAATAAGACAGTGTATAGGCGGGAAAGGGCGAGGATTTCAGCTGATTGGCGACTCGTCAGCATACGAAAACCTAGATAGTGCTAGCCGTGTTAGTTGTGAACGTACATTTTTTATTACAAACCTGGAGAGTGGAGGAAGGCTTACTGGCGAATCCGTCGGCCAAATGTGTAAACAAAGTGTACACCAAATTAGGGTCAAAGTTTATAAGTGTGAGATAAAACTTATCTGTCGGTGCACAAAACCATAAAATAAAGAAACGTCGTAAATTTAAGCGAGAAATTCGATTATTTCTATGTTAAAAACAAATCAGTCCGAAAGACTTGTCGGAAAATTTCAATACAACACATTCCGCTCACTGCTTCCGAGTCATGCGAAAAGAAAGGTGAGTCCTCTGCTGCTCCCGATGTACCGTGAATGAATTGATGTCTTTTTTCTAACGAGAGAAATATTTTGTTACACTGGTCCAGTAATCGGCCCCGGTGATCAATGGCCGTCACATGAACCGCCTTCTTCTGGGCGGTTAATGAAGACTCCATCAGAGAATACATCAGTGTAATGTTTGGTGTCGGTGTCCTGCCATCGTCTCGCTCGACCGCTTCATTTATCGCTGTTGCAAATGTCCTCTGCCTCCTCTTCCTCCTCCTCCTCCTCCTCGTCCTCCTCCTCTTCTTCCTCTCCCCGAAATGATGCTGCGGCTGCTGAGCCTGCTTCTCCTCCTCGGCTAATGGCCTGAACGCGTACTGCAATCGTCCGGTCACCCGCTTGCTCGCTTTGGCTTCATACGTCAGCTCTCTCTTTCGCTCACTCGCTCGCTCGGTTCTTTTAGGATAAAAGCAGCAGTTCAGCATCAGTCGCCAGAGGTCCTTGGAAGCGCAGCAGCAGAGGAGAGGAATTGGATTCTAAGGCGAAACAAGTGTTGGAACTTAGTAAATTGAAGGCAATGACTGCGCCGCTCGACTTGAAGAACTGACCATCTGCGGTTTCTGCCCGATTGAAGACCGAAGTACCGGAAAAACAGAAAACAAGATCCAATCAAGGAAAAAAGGTAATTGCTACAAGATGAATATCAGCATGTCTTCGCCTAAACGAACCTTTGAATAAAAGTTCTTCTGTCACTGGAGAAAATTCGCTATAAATTGATCGCCATGATCTCGTTCGTAAGCATGATCTGTGAGCATCATCATAATAACTTTCGTCATCATTATATTCTTTGTCTTTACCTTCATTTATACCGTTAACATAATCGTCGTCGATGCCGCCGTCATCATCATCATCAACATCATCATCATCATCATTATCATTATCATCATCATCATCATCATCATCATCATCATCATCATCATCGTCATCGTCATCGTCATCGTCATCGTCATCACCACCACCACGACCACCATCATCATCATCATGATCACCATGATCATCATCATCATCGTCATCATCATCATCATCTATTCATCACCATTCGCCACCATTCGTTGCCCTATACTTGCTACTTGGCAATTGCTGCGACAGCTCCAGTAATTATTTGTAACAAAATCAGTTCAATGCGTTTATGGCTATTGCGAAGCTTTTGTTTGGCGTTCGTCATATTGAAAATGTTAAAAAAGCGATTAAGTCTTAGAGCGTCGAGAAGCGTAGTCAGTCGCATGACCAAAGGTTGCCAGTCTGCCAGTTTCTTAGTCCTGCCCAACTGTCGTTTTAAGATTCCAATGAAAGTACACTGTATAAAAATACGTAAATTCACTGTTGTTATTCTGCAGAAAGTTGCGTTAAGGAACTGTGATTCAGCAGTTACGGTGTTTTCTGTAGTAATCTGGCAACTGTAAATTGATTGTAAATCCAGTTAGTTTGAACGCGAAAATCTCTTGACTTGTATCCTGCGTGTGCGAACTATTTTTTTATTTTTGCGACGAAGAAGAAATGAAAGACGTTCAGTTCGGTGAGTTTTAAGAGATTTTTAATGAGTTGTTTTGACAATCAACTGCTGTATATAATCGGAAAACATGTTCGAAATAACCTTAAGATCGAATTGGTAGTCGATTTTACCACGTTTAACATACATTAGCGGGTCATTGCTATTGAAGAGATCAACCGAATTGCGATTCGTGATGTAATTCTATGATCAGATGTTACTCGCATCGGTTCTTCAACTTAATACATGAACGGCTGTGATCAGGCAGTAAAAAATTTGTCCAAGAGATTGAGTCTCACGAGCTAGGGATAGGGAATGAAAATAGAGTCTGTCGATTGAGCCAGGAGGGAGACAAGACACTAAGAAAAGAGTCAGTCAGTCAGTAGTGCCTCGTGGGCTGTTATTAATTTGCGCTGCAAATGTCGTAGATTTGTGCGTTTAGAAACTTTGACGATTTAAGTAATGTTGTGTTTGAACTGTTCATTTTATTCAATATATTACGAAAACCAAGACTTTTGAGTCTTTTATCAAGTTAACAATAATCTACAAATCGGGGGAGTCGACGATTCGAAGCATAATCGATCGACAACTTCGAAAGATCGTCGACAATATTATCGTTTGTTCAGATGTAGTAAAACACAAATACTTTTAACGTGACTAGTTAGACTAAACGTTATGTTAAAATAAGCACTGATGTGATACATGCTTGTCGTGAAAGTCAGTGTACCTATATGTTTAATTTTATTCTTTATGCACGTGAAGGTCTGTTTTTCTAATTTAACTCAGTCATTTAGAGGCAGATGACACACGTAGGCCTAAACATACTGGATGGCCTATACTCACCGTGGCATACCAGAATTCCTATAGTTTTGTCTGTATCTGTTTTGTGTATTGTATCTTTTTCTTATTTGTCGTTACATATTAAACACAGCTGCTAAGAATCAAGTCTCCTGTTTTTGTTACTACTGTTAATCGTATTTTGATTTTTGTTGATGTCAGGCCTTTTGCCCGCACCAATCCTCAACGAGAATGAAGGCGAGAAGTCATCGTGGGAAGAAAATTCACAGCATTCATGCAAAGATTCTGTCTATTACCAACGCTCTGAGATATTCTGCATTACAGTTTAGTTTAAAATTTAGTAAGATATAAAACATTTTGCGTGTTTATATTGTGTTTTGATTAGCTATAGTAAAGTATTACCTGATACACAATTCTGTTTTGAGGAATGATAATATTGAGTTTTTATGAGCGATGCGCTGCGAAACTATATTAGCAACTTATTGAAACTAAAATTTGTCTATTCTTTGGACTCCGTTCATTCTGGTCAGAGACTCTATGAACGTGCAGTAAATACGAGTATATGATTATTGTTATTTACTGTGTCGAACAACATAACATTATTCAATAATTATGCATGTATTAGTGCAGCAATCTTCTTATTCTTAATAATGGATCATTGATACAAAAATGGTATTTAATTTAATAAAATGAAGGAACCAGAGTTCAGTTGGCCCACATAGAAGCTAATAATAATAATAATAATAATAATAATAATAATAATAATAATAATAATAATAATAATACATAGCAGCTAGACATTTTGCCTTATATAGATTAAGCCGACTGCATCAAAGCGTCATCCTAAAACTATAATAAATATTAAATATTAAAGAAATTAAAGGAGTTTCTGTTAATTGTACAAAGAAATCTATAATGTTTTCAGGCTAATTATTTCAGAAATTACCTATAATTTATATAAATTATACAGAAAAAGTCGGTATTTATTTTACAGAAAATCATCAAAATATCGGATATTTTTCTGGCAACACTGCTGCCAGTAGTTTTTCTGTAAAATTACAGAATATTTTTACAAAGTAATGAGCTTCGTGTGGACAAAGGTTGGTGCGGAAATGCAATGCTATACTAAGTTTAGTATTAAGCATTTTTACCTAAAGGGGAAGGTTCATTAGAATTTTGTTTAATTAAGGAGTCTATCCTCCTCTTGCAAGTTAAATGATTACATTCCAACCTATTTTGAGTTGGGCCTATTTGGACACACCCAGCGCTAGGTGATATGTCTGGTTGTCAGGGGCACTTGGCGTCCCCGCTAACATTGTTACCAGACAATTTATTTCTATGTGCTTTCTGATCACATTAATTTTAGTAATATACGGTGTTAACGTTGGTTAAATTTGATATTGTAAAGAGATAGAACTGAGAGGCGGAGATGCCGGCGATGATCGAATTTCGTGTAACTAGTCTCGTCGCCGCTCGTTCGCAGTCTGCCCAGGCGAAGGATTATAGAACGGAGATCAGCGCTAAGCCATCGAGACAGAGACAGACCTGTCGTTTGCTATTTCATAGCCACATGGCTACTGCGCTCCTTAGCTGTCAATGTGAAACCGCATAGCGCGCACTGCGCACGCAATGACTGACATTACGATCCAGCTGAAGGCGCTTATCACATTAGGATTTCTACCTGAAATTAGCCGGCGAAAAATTTCGTTATATCTGCTGTCTGATATCTCATGATATTGGCCTTTCACCGCAATTTACTTAAACTCTGACTTTTTAAAGAATGGTAGGTCATCGCAAGAAAAGCCGCGCTTAAAAATGCAGGACTGCACATCAATCAATTTTTACACGCATTTATTGATTAAAGTGATTCATTCATGCGTTGAATGCGACAAAACGAACGGGAACATGCCTTCTTTTCTTAGGTACAGATTTTGAATGCACGGACGATAGTATAATTACACTAGCCAACACATAATTTGTTGCCTCAAATGTTAGAACTGTTTCTGGGTATATTTGACCTGCTGATTCCAGAAAAGGCACCAGTTTTCTCCCAGCAGGTCTAGTTTTCGAGATATAGAACATTATGCCATATACCAGTCCTTGCCTCTGCTCGCCCATAAAACATAAGGCTATAGCTATAATTATGTAGTGCTCAATTTATTATGTGATACACTAAATAAACATAATAATACAAATACTTAAAAGAAAATGGTAGTACCTGAAACTGTACTTATATGATACCAAACAGAACAAGTTTGTTATAAAAATTTCAAGTCATTCGACACCGAAGAAGCTCCTTTTGTACGATTTCCGAGTGTGGCATCTGCCGGAACAATCGCGCATAATATTCCAGCAATAGTCTGCCATCATGTGTGCATCCCATCTTCCTTGATATCGATTTTCCATTGTTTTGATGTCTTGGTGAAATCTTTCACCTTGCTCTTCGCTGAAGTCACCAAGATTCTCTGGAAAGCGATCTAAGTGACTGTGGAGATAATGGACTTTAATGCTCATGTTGCAGCCAAGCTTGTTGAAATGAAGAAGCATATCCTCTACTAGTTGTGCATAATTGTCTGCCTTCTTGTTGCCAAGAAAATTTTTAGTTACAAGAACAAAGGAAGACCAGGCACAAGATTCGATTTCATTCATTGATGGTATGAAAAGTGGGTCATTCATAAGTTGCCTGATCTGTGGACCATCGAAGATTCCAGCCTTCAATTTTTCCATTGTAATTCCTGGTAACTTGTGTACTATGTATTCGCAGCATGAACCTTCTTTATTCAAAGCCCTGACAAATTGTTTCATCAGGCCTAGCTTTATATGTAGTGGTGGCAGTATGATCCTATCTCGTGCCACCAAAGATTCCTTGATTACATTTTGAGCTCCAACCACCATGTCTTTCCTCGAAGGCCAATCTTTTCTTGTCCAATGTTCATGCTTGGCTCTACTGTCCCAAAGACACAAAAAGCAGGGATACTTTGTGTAGCCACTTTGTTGACCAAGGAGGAAATTTACCATCTTCAAGTCTACACAAATTACCCATTGATGTTCTTTGTATTTTATCTTTTCCAGTACTAAAGAGATGGCATTGTACTCTTCTTTCATCCTGGTGGAGTGACCGATTGGAATAGAACCAAATTTGTTGCCGTTATTTAAAAGCACACATTTCAGACTACGTTTTGAACTGTCGATAAAAAGACGCCACTCATCTGGGCTGTAATCCGACTGACCAATTTTCTTCAATAAGTTGCTGATGTCATTACAGAATATTAGGTTGTTGTCTTCGGTAAAGAATGGCAGCAAATCCTTTTCTCTGTTTCTATAAATTGTAATTTTCGTTCCAGGCTGAAGTGCATTCTTTTCCTTTAGTCTGGACGCAAGCAATTCAGAGGACTCTTTGGAAAGATTTAAGTCCCTGATCAGATCACTCAACTCTTTTTGGTCAAAACGTTCACTGTGTGAAGTTGATTGGAAATCACTGTCACTGCCCCCACTTTCTTCACTTTCGTCATCTTGTCCGATATTGGACATGCAAGTCTCATCGTCTGAGAGCTGAGGTAGTTCGCGAAAAGGTGGAACTGGTACAATATCCGAATGCGGAACAGGTCTCCTGGCTGAAGGTATATCAGGGTAAGACAACTTGTGACGATTATTTCGATTGATGCCTATGATATTAACCATACAAAAGTAACAGTCGTCGAAGTGGTTTATCTGTTCCCTCCAAACCATCGGTACACCAAATTTCAGGCAGCTTCTCTTTCCAATTGTCCAGTGGCGCAATTGTTCAATACAAGTTTTTCATACTGTATGAGGAGCCCATTGCTTATCTTGATCTCCAAGTTTGACACCAAAATAACCTACATATGCTCTTTTTACAAACTCAGAAATCGGTTTCCTGTTTGCTTTTAGTGTGTATTCCCCACAAATGTAGCAGAATATGTATGGATGGTTAATGCAGCTCCGTCTGGAAGTAGCCATAACCTTAAGGATGTTCGCATCTGAGGAATTAAATGACTAACCTAAAAAATAGTAAGAACATGTAGTTATTTAATGCTCACATTCACAGGAGGCGGTTTATATAGGCTATAAATGCTGACTTCAGCATAATCTATTTACATAGTTCGAAACCATGAAACGCTGTATAAGCACAAATAAATTCTAAATGAGGCCATGAATTTAGTGCTGAGTAAGCTGTAGGCTACGGAATAGTTATTTCGTTGAATCAGCAATATCTCAGCACGCGGCAAGATATGCTGATTTTACATTATAAGGATGTAGGCATTATATGAATCAGCAAGAATTATAATTAGCCATAAATAAAGCTTATTATGACATTTTAGTTTTGCCAAAGACATCGTTTAAAGAGTGGACTGGGTTTTCTTTACAAAATCGACGATATCTCAGAAACTAGACCTGATGCACTCAATCCAATGACATTTTCTGAATCAGCGCCCAAAATTACCCCAAGAACAGGTCTAAAACCGAAGGCAACAAGAAAAAAATTTTTTCTGTTGGCCAGTGTTATAATTCGTTAATAATGAGTAGCTTTGTTATTCTTTCTCCCTCATTCATTTTCAGATGTACTAAAAGAGGATTTAGTGACTAAATTACTTTCAAATCATGACATCATTAGACTACAAGCACCTCGGCGTCAACATAGATGAAAGCAAAACTTCTACTCCTTGACCTGTCAAAAACAGACTACTTAACCACTGATCTTCGTGAAATCTTCGTGAACAAATAACAAACTTACCAGCTTGTGTGGCCTGTCTGTAGACAAACACTGTATCTTACCCTTCTCTTCGCTCCAGATTCCATTTAGTATCTCTGACAGAAACCTGTCTTTGTTGACCATGATATACCCAATTATCTTGCGTAATTGATTATACAATACATCTGCACGCCACTTCACTTCACCTGTTCATTCCTAACTTTTCTGATGCAATTCTCATATCCATATATAAAATGCTTTCACATAAGGCATCCCCACATAATGAGAAAGCACTCGCCCACCACCACCAACGACAACATTACCGCCGCCACTGCCGCCTCACAGCCCTTGAATCGTTTCAGTATTTGCACGTGCTTCAACGTACTCATTAGATAATTCCTTTTCATTACACTATGAAGTTGATACAGGTGAATTAATGCGAGTATGGCCTTGTAAGTTACTATCTGGTCTCCCGTTACGTTGACCTCTGATTGAACCCGGTACATGTTTGACTCATTTTCACGCACGAACACACAAGCATACTAACAAACACTCACAACTCCACATAAATATAAAGAAACATATATTCATATGTAGTAACGTTTCAACAACTCACCACAACAGTTGCATCAAGTCGTCTTCAGTGGGGGATGTAGCTAAGGCGTGGGGAAGGCGGTTCGCCCCACCCCCTTGGTATATGCCAGCACCCCTCAGACTAGACCCGTGCATGGTGGATTGCCAGAATGTGGCGCCCTTCTGGAAATGCTCTCCTCCCACGCAAGCAATCCTGGAGCCGCCACTGGTCGCCTTTATCCTTGTCGTAAATGAGTCAGCTTTATAAAGTCAGCTTTATAATCGTCATCACCGTCAAAGTTGTCACACTCATTATCATCTCTAGACAAACAATGTATCGTCATAATCATCATCATCATCATTATCGTTGTCATCATCATCATCGTCGTCGTCATCATCATCATGGTGCATCGTTCTCGTCCTTTCCGTTATCTTTATTGTTGCTGCGATTTGACTCATCGAACCAACCGCAGTTTGTCGTTTCTCTCTCTCTCTTCCATTTCCTCCGGTATTCTAATTTTGGATACTTTGCACGTGATGCTTTTTCTCGCATACAAAGCAATAGGGTCTATTCATGATTCTCTGATTTTCCTGTACTGTTAGCTTTTCTGGATCAGATGAATCACTCACCATATCAGAAATCTATTCCAACTGCGCACAACGAAGTACCTGATTCGCTGAATCGCATACGCGAAGTAATTGCAGTTGTGTGGCCTCGTCGGTGATTAAGGGTCTGCGGATGTCCATTACGGGACCCAAAGGCAGCGTTAACAAAGATTCGAGAGGATGCCACTAAGGTAATGCTCCATCGCCCGAACACGCAGCAGCAGCAGCAGCATTCAGACAAGGATCGCAGTAGACCTTACATCTCCAGCTACAATAGTCACACAGGCAAATACGGCTAATTTTATGTATGCATCGCATCGCCATGCAACGGTGAGTGAACACAGGTTTATTTAGGTGACTTGTGGATTGTCCGATTGGAATTGGAAATCGTTGCCATGCAATCTGTTAATGCCATTCGTATACAAGACTAGACGTCGGGACAAGTCTCCGCCAACTGTTATCGGATTCCCTGTTGTGTCCGAAGACCAACGTTTCAGTCTCGATCGAGCCATATTTCCTGTGAGGAGTGACTTCCTGCTGTGGATTTGATGTTGTCCTATCTACCGTTGCTGAAAAACCCCAAAGACCAAAGAGTTGAATACTTTGATTTATAGAGGTGGCTAATAAACAAGTGATAGCCTTAACAATTACCTCACAAGTTTCATGACTTATGGTCACAACACATGTTGCTAGGCAATAACAAGAGTTAAAGCTTAGCAGCAATAGCTCGTATTATAGCTGCTCAGCGTGGCACTAAATGACCTACTGCCTATTCATCTCAGCATCGCCTGTGCATGTACCTTTAGAGTACGGTAGCTATGTCATATTATCACCATAGATAACTTCTCCTAGTCATGCAGTCTGTCGATAATGGCCGTAGCGTAGTAGCTTAATCTTACTCAAGCAAGTCATTCAGCGAACGGTAAATAGATTTCGCAAGTTCTGTCGCGAGGGTTGTAAATGCGCGTGGGTTGAGAAAATTAACCCCAAGAGTAGATCCAGAATTTCCAAACGGGGTCATATGGTGAGCGCGGAGTGATTTTGTCAGGTAATTGAATTTTGAACTTAATTCATGAGTTGTCATAAAAGAAAGCTTAGGCCTATGTACTTCATCTATCAGTCTCATGAAATAGGTTTACAGTGGCATTAGCGTCATGGATTATGTCAGCTCCAGCGTCAGCATTCTGTAACTTTCAATTGAAAGCGCTGTTGATGGTCTTGCAGGTATTTCATCTTTTGACCCAATTCCAAAATGAAATAAAATAAGATTGCCCTTTTAGCTGTCTATCTTTCTTTTCTCTAAGCTGCTTCTTTGGGCATTTCTAGGATAATTCGGCGCAGGACAATTCCTCGCAAGAAATTTGGTGGCTAAACAATATTATTATGCAATGGTGTGATTATATAATATACACATAGTGCTAATGCATCATAGAGACACTGCAACGAGTACGAGTTCTTTGTGCAACACGTTTCCTGCAGTTTGATTTTGAGTCAGTTCGGTTTCTTTAATTTGACGGTCAGATACCGAATTGTTACAAGTCTTTCACTCAAAACTGTAAACATTCCTCTTCCACATAAACTATCCTTCCTCTTTCTCTTATCTCATTCTCCGGTTCAATTCCAAACACCAGCCACCATAGCACGTCTGTCTGCCTGACTCTTGGATCAAGACCTGGAACCGAACCCTTCCTGCCTATTGGTTTTGTTTTGACTGAGCGCCTATGAATAAGCTATAGTTACGATTACGATTATGATCTAAATTTCTTAAACGACTGTCGTGTTTGAAGGTGAAACCAGAGCCTACGAAGTACTTCTAGTTGGATTCCTTCCCTAAAGTGGAACCCATGCTTGCCTACTTTGAAGCGACTTTCACCGAAGGAAAATGTCGATAAAGAAGAGAAAGAACATTACCTTTAGTTTCATTTTTAAATCTGAGATTCTTACTGGTCGGAAACAAGGCCGTTGATAGATGGAACAACGCCTTTGCGCGATTCCCGCACATATAACTCACCCACGGTCAAAAAATTAATTGCAAATTTACAGAAGCAACAAAGCCTGAGGCAGCTTATGATAGAAAAGATCCTCGCTTGTGAAGCATCTGCAAATTAAAAAAGAAATATCAAACTCTGGATGAACTTTTATTACTGGTGACCAGAAACTATAAAACCCGTGATATTAGGCCCTATATCGTACTACGTGACTGTAGTCATAACATTTATAGGTTTATATTCGCAGTATTAATAGCACATTACAACTGCCATTAAAGAAGAATGTTTTCTTTAAAATTCTTGTTCTCAGCTGTGTAAATGGGTCTATTAATTTATAATATACTTTTCACCGAATTATCTCTGCGCCAAATTGTCCCTGCGACAATTAGTCCCTGCCGTGAGTTGTCTGGTCACTTCTTGTACTTATACTCCATAATTCCCAAAAGAGATAACGGTATAATATCTATACAGAATTTAATTTGTATATTGAAAGGTCTGTACTTCTGAACATGACGCCTTATAATGAATGAAGTAACTTCATGAAGTGTCGTGTTTAGGCCGAATATTGCAGTGCAGTACGCAAGCCAAATATTTGCTCAACAAGTTCTTGGTTTATTCTAGCCCGACACATTTTTCGATAGAAAGACAAGTGCTGTGGAATGAGCGATGAGCGTCCATCAAAGCATATCAGCCAACACTTGGAAATATTTTCATTCTATAGCTATAGCCACAAATGTGACTGTAATTCCCAAATACGACCAAGCGATCTGGGCCACACTTGAAAATTTCAGTTGTTATGGTGACCCACCATTGGTATGGATTACTGTATTCTGGCCCAAGTGCACTACGCCACAACTTCCGCTACGTAGTACGGAAGTCATGTACTCTTGTGAATCTAGCATAGAAATGGGACGTTAGTAATTTTTCCAACGACAGGACGCACAGTATATGATTGGCATCAGTCAATATCAGAACTTTCAACAATGGTACGGAATGTTCAGTGAACAGAAAATAATATTCCGGGAGGATATATAATAATTTCGATATTTGAATTGTGTGTATGTACCGACTTTTTAGTGTTCTCGGTTACTTTTTCAGTTTTCGATATTTGCAGAACTTTTCTACTTACGGTCTTCAGTATCGAGTTCGATTTCTCTGAATATCGCAATATCGGTTCGATATCGTTTAAACCGAACCAGCACTACTGTGGAGATGAACCTCTTATACAGTCGTACTGCGAAACACATAATAAGACTATTATTACTGTTTAGTCTTTCTTTAGTAATAGGACGAAAGGTGTCTGTTTGTATGACCAGATCATTAAACTCTACATTACCTGACCCCGTGCATTAATAAGCGTCCTAATCAGAGTACTTTTCAAGAGTGCGTCTAAATATATATTCGATATGCAGGGGTCACTACGGAAACAGATGTTTCAATCATTCACCTCTAAGATCGAAACACAAGTCGCCTGCCTTACAGATAGAGTAAGACTAGAAAGGTTTCTAGCGAAGGCAGCAATGTTCATAGTTCTCTTCATCGGATCTTTGATTTCAGGCGACGTTTCTGGGGACCCACATAAGCAACCTGCCAAAGGCCATTACTTAACTAGTCAACACTAATAAACCTCTGGCACGCAAACTTCCACGGATAGATATCCTTCCACTCAGACAAAAGTCGCATAAGAAAAGGCGAGTGGAGCTCTAAAGCAACATTTCCTTCTTAATTTAACCCATGATGTGCCCTAGACAGACACCTTGATGTTTTGTCATGGCTGTCGCACGCTACCCGTGTGCAATAAGCAAAAGCATCTTAACAGTTGACTGATGCATTGCTATCGAGGGTGAAACAAACACTAAAAATATTCGTCACCAGTAGCAGGTAATAATATATGATGATAGCGACACATAGATAACTGATTTGAACTAATTCATGTTTTCTGGTCAGGGTATATTATAGGTACAGATTATGGGTTTAGCACTGGTAGACCAATGCTACATAAAATGATTTGTAAAATTTAAAGTCTTTATGTAGAGTTTCGCTAAGTATTTTCAGTTTCGATTTTAGTATGATGATCAAACAAATACTCAATATTACATGTCCCCCTCTGGGCTCCAATTTCACGTAATGTGCATCGACTGTTACCAAATGATCAGTTCATGTAAATGTTCATCTTAACCAGTTTTATGGAGATTTCATTATGGCAGCCTCAGAGGTTTATGACTATACGCTCAAATTTACCAATCACATAAACATTCACGACCCACAGGCAGAGCGACTTCGGTCGGGCCATGGTTACGGTAAATTTTAACTCGTGATTTCTCAAAAGTAGCTCCGAAGAGATCTACATCTTTAAAATGTTTCAAACTTTTT
The DNA here is from genome assembly GCA_964023275.1 of Norana najaformis. Lineage (NCBI taxonomy): Eukaryota > Metazoa > Annelida > Clitellata > Crassiclitellata > Hormogastridae > Norana > Norana najaformis. The sequence goes on along the minus strand of OZ029915.1, from coordinate 36,327,304 downwards.
TACTATTTGTGATAGAAACAGGCAATTATTCAGCTATTCCAGACCAATCCCTGCAGTATCAAACTCAGTTTTTGATTTTTTCTGACTTTTTTCTGACTTTCTTAGGGTTCTCTCAGGCACGATCACATATATCAAAGCTATACTAATAAGCAATTCTATCGGCGAATAGGCCGATACATTGCTTTAGGTAAAGCAGAAGTGCTGTAAACATGATTGGATACAATACAGGAACGCCATCTTACAAATAACGCTTTTGTGGATAAATGACAGGTTAAAGATGCAAAAGTAGCAAGAAAAAGAGAAATATCGACACCAGCTAACGACGCAACATGAGACGATGCAACGTTATTAGTATTAGTTCTGCATTTATTAAGCCCCATTATCTAATGACTAAGCATCAATCGATGGCGCTGAGCAGTTGTGAATGAAGGACTTACTCACGATCCATACACAGCAATCGTTTCAAGGAAGGCTCGAACCCGTATTCTCCGCGTTACAAGCAGAGCACTCTATCCAATCGGTTACCGAACCGTGCAGGCGAGCACTTTGATTCAATACTCCTACAAGAAGAATCGAGGGTGAACTGATGGTGGGACCTTTGCAATCAGAGGCAGATTGCTTTCGTCGGGTCTAGAAGCAGAACTCGTGGAACTAAGATCCAACATTTGGCAGGACTAGCCGACGGACGGACAGACGAACAGACGGTGGGACAAGTAAACCTGATAAAGACCATTGCCAACCATCGATCATTACCCGCCTTTATTCGCACCTAACGCGCATGAACAAGTCAGCTGTGAGCGTCAAACTTTGCCCTGTCGACTTATTTGCATTATTTGATATCGCAGACAAAGCATAGGTCTAGTCAAGTAGACAGACGCGCAAGCAAGCAGACGGAAGGACAAGAAGCAAACATCTAGATTGACAAATTTGTACTATAACACCTCGTCGAAATGAAAAATCAGGCAATAGGTGTCTACTGCTTTTAGCAGAATTGGAAGACGACTTTTTGTGAATTGTTCTACATAATTTATCATTAATTTAATAATATGAGCACTGTTAGTTTACAGAAATGACTACATCAACGATGGGAATACCTTAGTTATTTTCATTATTTTCGTAACGCAAAACATTATATCACAAATAATTAAAAACTTATAATAACAAATAGTAACAAATAAATTTTCATATAAATATTCAACATTTGTTTATATTATTATATAAGACAAAATTCATTTTGTTTTAATCTCATCGTATATCACCCAATATGAACTTATGAGAATAACTATAGAGCGTAAGGAAATTAAACCGATAAGCATCCTCTAGATTTCTCGCTATATATATATATATGGATCAATAAATAACCTAGAATGAACATATTGCAGGTATTGTATATATCCAAGAAACTCTCAAGAACATTGGTACATGATCTCGCATACGCATCAATTACCCCGCCTTATCGTTAATATTTTTCCATATCTATCATATTGTAACATCTGTTGGAGTTCAGACTATCCCTCCGGGTTAAAAAATTACTACATCTACAGAGGCATGCTCTTCATATGGGCTGTATGTTACATTGGCCTGCCGATTCTAAACCTGGTTTTGAAACACTCAATTCATTAGAATTTACTGATATAACAAAATATTTTATCAAATTGGCCTATTTATGCTTCAATATCATAGTAAAATGTTGCCACTAGCAGCTGATAGTTATTTTCATAAGAGAGGTTGTCCACTGCTATGAACCAAGATGATCGTTAGAATATTTAACTGACAAGGCTCTTATTAACGTAAAACCTTTCTTATTTCTTAGTTAAATGCACGGATCGTTAGAATATTTAACTGACAAGGCTCTTATTAACGTAAAACCTTTCTTATTTCTTAGTTAAATGCACGGTCCGTTGTTATGGAACTCCATTCATGTTATTTCAACAAACGTAACTACTTACCTACTCTAAGTCAAGTTAAAGTTCAACTTAAACGTTACCTGTTTAGTTTGCGAGGACGGTGTGCGCAATTTTCGTATAGTTTAACTGTTTTAGTATAGTTTAGCTGTTCTTGTTTTAGTGTTTTTGCTGTTTAATTAAGATAGAAAAATTACTTATAAGCTTGTAAATTAAACAAACCGCCTGTAACATAATCATTGCCAAAGAGGAAGCTTATGGAGGCCTATAGGCCCATGTCTGTTTCTTCGTTTATGACACTAATCACCGTCGACCGTTCTTTTTGTTTCGGAAATAACACCAAATAACATAATAATGACTGGTGTAAGATGGGTTTGTATCTCTTAGGCGGTTGTCGTGTATTCCCCTCAGTTCTAGGCTTAGGCTACTTACGAAAATCTTAAAGTACGACTACTTGTGCTTCACAGTCAGTAGTCTTATTGAGGTTAATGACGATAGCCGTGTAAATGTATACAACAGAGGAAATGTATACATGTATACATGTATACAACAGAGGAAATGCGACACGACGTGGACAAAGACCCCATGTTGTTTTCAACTGGTGCTGTATAAATTTTTCCCTGAATGATTGAACACAGCATGAAATTAGACCAGAATTTTCTATTAAAGCGTAATGACCTATTGGCGTCAAAAGCTGAAACCGAACCCCAACAGCAACGTCTTACGTAGGACATATGAAGCCCATATGACAATATTTCCAAATGGGCTTCAAATGTATTGCATGTGGATTCAAAAAGATGAAGAACCGTAAGACTTCGAGTCCCTTAAGGGAAGTAACATGAAGTCTTGTTAATTGATTCGTCTAATTGCTGCAGTAGGTTCCTAGGTTTTACGGCAACGAAATCAACATTTATGCTTTTCTAGTGAATGTGCAAGTGCAGTGGTGAAAAGGAAACAGTTTAACATTATTTGACCAGGTATCATTAAATACGGAAAGGTAACATTGATGAAAAATTTGACCGAGTGTGTTGGTTGCATGCGTAGCCTGTAGGTCCTACAAATGTAAACTAACCACTCAGATGCTGATGCTGGTGTTTCTTGAGCGGGAATTGACAGATGACATGGTAATCATTAATCCAGACATCATCCAGGTTGAATTACTTTTAAGCTTTTAGACAAAAATATTCGTATTCGGTTAGTTTCTGTCCAGTGTTTGCCTTCTGCTATCGCTGCTTATCTCTTATGGCTTTTGAAAGAGCTGTAACTGTGCAGATGTCGTTGATCTGCTAGTTCGTGCCGATTTTTTCATTTGGGAAGCACAGCGGCCTAATTGTTACCATCCAGCCTTTATTCCGCTGCGTTCTGGATTATTATCAGAGCGCGTGCATCTGAAACTGGAAACTCATCAGACTGGCTGAGAGATACTTTCGTGTTTGCGCTTCAGTTACAAGATCATACAGTCCCAGGGTCGCGAAATATTTGAGTGATTATTTGTGGATACTGCGGGAGTAACAAGAAGACTGTACAGATTAATAAAGCAAAGGCACTTCGAGCATGTGCTATGAAAGAGTGGAGATTGTCTGGCAAAAGAGATCATCCAAGGCTCAACTCCTGGATTCCGAGTTCGGGTTAAACCTAATACGATATGGATCGACAACATCGACAACCTCTTAACCTGCGTGTCCGTCTGGCAAGGAATGCTAGATGCGCCTTTTGCCAACAGTTGAAAACTGTTTTCTTTCGTCGGGGCTGTAATCGTAATCGTAATCTCGAGATTTCTACAGCGCTCAACAAAAGCTAAGTCGCGGGAACCAGCTTATTCACAGGCGCTCAGTCAAAACAAAATCGATAGGCAAAAGGGTCAAGATCCAGGAGTCAGGCACTCAGACAGTCGGACGGCTACGGTGGATGCTGTTTGAAATTGAAGCGAGAAGAGAGATGAGGGGAAGAGGAAGAATGTGCTGTACTGGGAGCGCCTCTGGGTATACAACTTTAAGGACGCTATATTGTAGTTCTGATTGAATGATGAATGAATGAATGAATGCATCAAGTCGTGGACTGAATTATTGTTAGACCAGTTATTTGTCATATTTGTATGTGGTAATCGGCCATCCAGATGTCACGAGGAAGAAAAACATGTTTTACAGGTCGTAAGAAAACAGTTTTCGTGTGGGCGTCATTACAGACAGAATTAAAACAACAGTGTTCTCTGAGGTATGAGCAGCGCATGACGCAATGACGTCAGACCCATTCATTAAGCTGCTTTTTGTGCCTGCGGTGCCAAAACGACCCTGCGTCTTGTAGATAATCGGAGTACAGTGCAGTCGTATACTGACCAGCGATCAAATGGCCGGGCAATATTTACTGACAATTTATATGGCTTGACTGCGACCGACCTGGAAGTTCCCTCCAGTGGCACGTTAAACGGGGTCGCCGGGCTGTGGGAATCGTCAGGATCTACCACCCAGTGCACACATAACTCATTTATTTCTGTAGACGTTTACGGTGCATTACGAAGTTTGCCTAAGGATCATGTCGCTTTCAATTCGTATTCGACTAAAATCAGGTAATATGCATGACACGGAATTTAGGGGCAGATTGTGTCAGTTCAGAGTTGAAACGATGTGAATTTGGGATCAAATTCAAATGCTGTCAATTTAGATTTTCATGTTAGATTTAAGATAAAAATGGAAGTGTAGGCTGACAGCTTCTAAAATGCAGCTTTATGTATAAGGGGCGTAAAGTCCTATCCGTTAAATGAAGACGAGGATACAGCGTGCTTGCCTTCCAGTAGTCATAATTATTAAAAAATAATCCTCAAATAGCATCCCAACATATATATATATATACATATATGTCACAGGTGCATAGATTTTACAAGAGCCTCGAGAAGTGACGTGATGGCAGTATCATAACATCCTGTCCATTTTGGAACATGAAGACAAGACTTAGTGTTCTAATTTGTTAAAGTCCACAGAATTTCTCAAGGTTTAAGTTGTAAATATTAAGCAGGAGGTGTTCGACAAATTAGATTACGGGAATGGGATTAATACAAACTTAGTACAAACTTAAGACAAACAACTGTCTAATTATGATGATGATGATGATGATGATGATGATGATGATGATGATGATGATGATGATGATGATGATGATGATGATGATGATGATAATAATAATAATAATTCTATTTACTTAAAACCTCGATCACGTCTGGTGCTGCAACTGCGCAGTAGCTATTCACAAAAACGCTAAATACATCCAACTTCTTACCACTTACCACTTTGTCCCTCTTGCCTTCGAAATTCTGGCCTTCATCACAGCACTGGAACAGAGTCTCAGGTAATGTCTCTCGAGATGCAAGAGAAACGACATATCTTTTTCAACGCTTAGCATTGACAATTCAACGCTACTATGCACTTGCTTTCCGCAACACATTCTTCATACCAGAACTTGACGAGTAGCCGCCGTTCCAGATGCTTTACCTCTTCGCCAATAACTTTAAAAATCTCAAGGGATCATATGTACTTCGGGACTAAAAATAAATAAACTAATAGTTATGCCAAAATATTTAGTAATAGTGGTGGTGGTGGTGGTGGTGGTAGTAGCAGCAGCAGCAGTAGTGGTAGTAGTAGTAGTGGTGGTGGTAGTAGTAGTAGTAGTGATAGTAGGAGTGGTAGTTATAGTAGTGGTGGTGGTGGTGGTGGTCGTGGTGGTGGTGGTGGTGGTGGTGGTGGTGGTAGTAGTAGTACAGTAGTAGCAATAAAACAAAACAAAATAGGCTGTCACAGTTTGGTAGAGTACAAACTGGATATGACTTTACAGATAACCAATAAGATTCAATGAGATTATTCTGCCCACTTTCTAATAATAAACAGCAGTTCTATTATGTTTAGCCTTGAAAATGCACTGAGGCCATCGTGGCTCCATTTTGGCTTCACTTCTATATCCTTTTGGATGGTTGACTGTTCTTTGGGTTTGGCGCAGTCTGATTGACCGAGAAAAAGGTCGCAGAAAGTCACTGACACAGTCAAAGAAGGGTCGAAGACAATTATTGCAGCAGTCCCTGGTCTGATGAAGAGCTCTGAGCTTTTGGCGTGGTAAACCTTCTTTGCTTGTGGGTTTGACTGAAGGGCAACAATGTCAGGTGTTTGTGGTTCAGGGTGTTCGTGTGGTTCAGGATTTATCCGGAGCCGACTTCGATTTAACCCTGACAGTTTTGTTGGAGTCAGTTAGTATCTTGTAGGATCTAGCATCCAAAGGTTTGTGATTGTACTTTTATCCCGCTTGCTTTTTCCCAATTCAAACGGCTTCATCCTCACAATGTCACCTTCAAGCGTAAATCTTTAATTGCTTGTTCAATGTTGTAGCCCACACTAATGCAGAGAATCTCATCAACAATGCACAAGATACAATCTAAGTCATCAAACGTTTGATTGGGCTTCCTTTGGAATTCTTCGCTGCTTGTATTCAAACCGAATGGGAGGAACAGTTCTCGGTGCTGTCCTCTTGGAGCTGCAAATGGTGTTAATTCGCTCAACTGTTCATCCAACACTCAATGCCAGAATGCTTGCTGTATATCTAGCTTCGAGATAACCTTTACCCTTTATAGTTGTGGCAGGATTTCATCCGTGAAAGGCAGTTGGTAGTGAGACCTTAGTGCTTTGTTGAGTGGTAGCATCTGTCGATGCATAGCCAGATTTCACCAGGTTTACAGGTGACCATTGCCATCTGGCCAACCCATTCAGTAGGACCATCTCCAGGCATTACGATACCTAATGCAACAAGACTGTCCAATTCCTTGCCAATTAGTTTGTCTAATTCAACTGGGATTCGCCTTGGTGCACTTAAGTTTGGTTGTATGGACTCATCCATATGCAACCAGTGTCGTACCTGGGAGGCAGCCCAGAGTGCCGTCAAATACCTCAGAGTATTTGTTCAGCAAGCCTCTCAGGTTAGAGTCACATAATCCTCGAGAATGGTCGTCATATTGACAAGAGCGAGGTTGTGATAATTTATCGCGATCTGATGACGGACGATCTACGGGAGACACATTTGTCTTGCCTGACCAGGCGGTCTTGCCGTGTTTGACATAAATGCTCTACTACGGAATGACTCGACTATTTATTCCGCAGTAGCATCACCATTATTGTCTTCGTCATTGTCAGAAGATTCAGGTCTATTGATCAACAGTGCCAATGTATTATGTCCATGGCATTTTCGTCTTCATCAAAAACATCAAACTCAACACTGTCGGAATCAGCTAGGTCATTCGAAATAGAAGAACGGTCATAGTCGTTTACCGCACTTACTCATTCAGCAATCAACCTATATGCTTCTGATTCCGTAAAATGCCTTCGTGCCCTAGAAGTTGTCTGTTTTAGGTCGTGACTTATACATGCAGCTATGTACGTAAATTACTGGTAAATAAAATTTAGAGTGAAAATATAACCAAATCAGTGAAATCATCCAAACTGATGCTTGTGCAAATAGGTACAGTCATAAATTAAGAAACATTAAAATTTTAATAAGAGCTTATTATAATGACTCGAACCGTTGGTGATAGTTTTACCTCCAGGTTGACCTTTGAGGGTTAAACTGCACACCTTAACCCCTTTATAATGTATGACAGGTGCTTTCGCGCCTTCGCAGAAAAAAGACAATGGAGCGAGATAGAAATACGGACAAGAAACAGCAAAATAGAGTTATTCACTTAAAAACGCACATAATCAGGAAGATGCAGCAATGATGTATGCATAATGGTCGATAGAAAACCGAGAGACAGCTGGCTAAAGAGAGGAAAACGGTTGCCGCTGCAAAGGAAAGCAGCTGAAAAGGCAGCCAGGCAAAGAAGGCTTGATATACAGACTGATAACTAGAACTTGAAATTAGTGATAAGCAACATCGACAACCGATGTGGAATATATACTGTACGTAGACAGACAACCAGGAGCACAGAAGCAGCAAAGGATGAACATCAATTATGTAAAACTTGGGCTACACAGCCGAGAAAAAACTTTGTTTTCCTCTGTGAGTTTGTACTTCTGAGACAATTTCCCGACATGAATTTCTGACTTTAGGAGATACTAAGCGATTAATTACATGGACAAAAATTCTAAATTATAGCAGGAGGTATGAAAGCTGATATACATATGGACACAGCGAAATATTGCGCTTAGCCACGTAAATTCGATGTTTTTCTGAATGTGAGAGATAAAAGATACCGGTATTATTTTGTTTACGTGTGCATACTTGTTTTTATGTCTGTACGGCTGTATGTATCCTTCTTTCCTTCTGGGTGGAATTAATCCCTCCTAGGGGAGGGGTCAGCCACATGAATCCTTCTTTTCCATTTGTTTCTATCTCAAGTATCTTCTTTCTTCAGTCTGAGAAGCTTTAGCTCTTGCTGAATCATGTCTCCTATCTCTTCCTTTGTCGTTCCCGACTGAGGCGTCCGTAGACCTCTGCTGTCTTAATTCTTTTAACGCAGTTTTCCTCTTCTCTCCTCATCACATGACTATACCACCTCAGCCTGGCTTCTCGTACGTTGCCAGATATGCATGCCAGTCCCAATTTCTGTCTGATATACTCAGTCCTTTTCTTGTCTTTCAGTGAGATAACAAGTATCCATCGCAGCATTCTCATTTCTGTTCTCTCCAGCAGCTTCTCCTCCTCTTTCACCAATGTCCAGGCTTCTGCTCCATATATCATCACTGTTCTTATCATTGTTCTGTACACCTTTCCTTCGAGTTGAACCGGCATTTTGACATCGCATAATACACTCGATAGGTCTTTCCATTTTTGCCACGCTGCCTTAATCCTGTTCTTAACATCATGTTTGCAATCTCCTTTAGCATTCATACTGTACGGTTGTATGTACATACATTACTATTTATATAGCGCCTTTTAGGAACCTCACAAGGGCGATGAGAGTGATCGATAGACATACAGGGACCAAGAAAAACCACGAAAGGCATCAACAGATGTGAATCGTGCTTCGGATATTTTCCAAAACGGATGCTGCAGTGGAACCGAATGGACCGATTGCTTGAGAGCCTGTTCGACTGACAGCGAGTCCGATGACTGACCGTTAAGGTTGGTCAGCTTTTCCAGATCATACCTCCCATTTGTCAGAGGACATAGGCTTTCAGCGCTCTTCAATTATTCAGAGACTTCGATGGTGTTCGCTTAGATCTCCGACTACATCGAGCGCAGAACTTTGTCCTGTCCAGGAAACGGTTAGCTTAAGGACATCCTTAAACGCGTGTACAAAAATGTCACATGCTCTCTACTAACATTACTTGTTTACTCGTCTGAAGCAAATTGTTTTCTAAATCTAATCTAATCTAATCTAACGACTTATGTAGCGCCGTTGTTATAATGCCCAAGGCGCATTAGTCGATGGTTATTTCAAGTTAAAATCGCAATCAAATAGCATAATCCGTTGGAGAAGCCAGATCGAATTCGACATAGCTCGCATGCAAAACTGCATTTATAACTCCTAAAATCGGATCAACCTTCGTAAACTAAATGTGTAAGTTGACGAAAGAACAGACCATATTTGTATTATAATAAGTCGGAGTTTCATTTAATAGCTAGCAGACTGAATTCTGTTTTATAGGAATTACAGTGAATTGACTTGCAACAGCGTCGTACAGAGTGTAATCAAAGTACATGCTTTAATTTTAAAAGTGATTTTGTTGGGTTCTGCTAATTACATAGCGAAGAGACGCAGCTATTAAATAGTAAGACTCTCTTTCCATGTAGTAGGCCCGGCCCGACCCGGCCCGGCCTGGCAGGTACCATGTGGTTTTCTAGGTCACAGTGATAAAACAGTTTTCATTTTCATCTGACGTCTTCTTAGACCTCTTGAAACATTAACAGACGCGACCCACTTTCTGAGGCGACATTCCTCCGGGAATTAATTTCCCGACTTTGATCCTCAAATACCATAAGCCGACCTGGTTAAGAGAGCGGCACTTGAGGAGGCTGTAATATAGCTATAACAAAGCTGTCTAGGCTGTTGAGGGCCTCCAATAAGCCAGGCCGAGAAGAAAGCCTGATGCAGGAGTTGGCTCGTATCGACTGAAATAAGACAATCCCTCTGGAATAGAGACAACACAGGCGTCGGTTCTCCTAAGCCCCCTGTAATAACATAACTCACCAAGCCACATAAAAGGAATTTCTATTTCCCAAAGACAGCGCACCTTGCACAGAAACTGATGGCGTCAACATCTTGGAGACATTGCAGCTGCTGCAACAGAAACGATAATAAATCGCCCCACCCTGCAGGCAGCAGGCGCGTTTGGCAACGTTGCTTGACACAGCTGTGTTGATTATGTCCCATCAAGTGAAACCAACCCCAACACTTGTAGAGAAGCGCTTATATGGAATACTAGTATGCTTCGAATGGCTAACCAAAACCGTAATCGGTGTGGAATAAAGTAGATGTAAGTATTATTAGGCCTACTGATGCAATAACAACTGGCTGATTAATTTTATTATAAAAACCGAGATCTCTCTGGCAGCACACCCACCAATTTTAAAAGTTGGAAAGAACCTATTTTAGCCGAGTTTTAGGCCGTTTGCTAGCCAAGTTCTCGTGTGTTAAAGTGTTCAAGTGTTCTGGCGGTAACAGACACACTTGTATACAGTGTCTGGCGGTAACAGACACACTTGTATACAGGGCCCGATGGAAACTTCTCAGAAGAGTTTTTCCGAGGTCGAATGATAATTCGACTCAAGCTTAGACATGTCGCAGAAATCCAACAACAAGACACATCTGTTTTACTTCTCACCTTCTAGTTGCACTCAGTTACTGACCAATAAGAAGATGAAAGGGTGAGCCGTCGCCAAGTGGCGTGGTGTTCCATGTACGGTGACCCATCCAAGTACTTTTACTATTCCGGGTCGATTTGGTTTAAGTTCAGTGTTCAGTGCGCCTACCAGCAAGCCATCCACAAAACAAAGTGGTCATCCAGTTACTGGTGTTGAGATAGCACGATTTTGACCGTTTCAGATGGCTTCGAATGATCGCCCCCTGCTTTTGGATTAACTAACACCCTTGTTCTCCCATTGTTTGGACAATCAAGATTCCAGAGCTAGGAAAGAGCGAAAAGCATTGAATTAAATTCTGCTCTGTTATCTTTGCAAGGATCGATCGGCTGCGATGAACTTACCACGAAGCTGGGATGAACTTACCACGAAGCTGTGATGAACTTACCATGAAGTTGTGTAGAAACTTACCATGAAGCTGTGATTAACTTACCATGAAGCTGTGATGAACTTACCATGAAGCTGGGATGAACTTACCAACATGAACCGTCACTGGACCTTCCTTCTGCCACTCAGAATTAGAACTTTACCGCCAGAAGTAGCTCAAAACCATTTGCAGCTTACCTTAAGACGCATCTTTTTTACGTCTGCTAGGTAACCATGTTTCAGCGCCTTTGTAAGGTTTCTAAAGGCGTTATATAAATGTTCTGATACATACATGCATGCATACATGCGTACATGCATATATATAATATACATATTAATAATATATTATATATATATATATGAAGCCACGCAGAGTGTCGGTAGAGCTAACAGTAGCTTTAGAATTTGGGGCGTTTCTACAATTGTGTATATTTTTAAACGCCAGACTGTTTTACATATAAACTTACTTACTTACTGACTTACTTACTTAATACCCATTAAAGTTACTCAAATGCATATGTTATTTGGAAAAGTACCTTTCTTCTCAGCAACAAAATTCTGCGCTTGAAAAGGTATTGTACGTAAGTCTATGTTCGAACGACTTATACCTATCATTTATTTACGAGTCTATGCATAGTTGTCGTGGCTTGTATTGTCGCCGACGGGAGCAAGACATTTAAAAGACACAGCAGAAAAGCAATTACCAGTTAAAACATTTATTGCTTTCCATGTCATTAGGTTATATTTTGCGCTTATAATACAGCCTCACTTGCATTTAAATGCACTCGATTTCCATCCGATCAACTAATATTTCTAACAACAACAATTACTTATTTACACGACAATATTTCTTTTCCAAGATATAACGATCGTTAGATATAATAAAAATATACACTGCATAAATATTATATATATAATATATATACATATGCTATATAATACAATATATATATATAGTATAAGCAAAGGGTGTACCTAAGCGTTGCAGTATCCGACTGAATTCAGGATCATGTGTAACGATTGACGCAGCGATTTCATACATTACATTTGCAGACCACACCGCTGAGCGGTGTCATTGTATGTATATATATATATATATATATATATATATATATAAAGAGAGAGAGAGAGAGAGAGAGAGAGAGAGAGAGCGAAAGAGAGAGAGTCAATGAGAATATCGCTTCCTCTAATTAGAACCAACAGCCGGATTTCCACGACAGATTCTGCAGGAATACATTTGCGTAGTCAACGAACGCTCGCAATCGAGTCGTCCAGCTATAGACTGGTTCTATTCTACTCATCGTATAATATATTAAGGTGGCGATTCTCATTAGAAAGAAACGCGTGTAACATCCATGAGACGTGCAACGAAAGCAGCGAAAGCGATTAAGCAGTGGACAATTTATTCAGTGCTCTTGTTCACCTGATCGTATTCGATTTGTGTGATGATCACGGTCGCAGATTGAACAGTTAGCGCTAACAACACTGTTGACGTGTAATAAGCATGAATGCATGGATGAAAAAACTGCTTAGAGTTTCCTCTGTATATCGCATATATATACTGTCTGCTTCTACTTTCATCACTTTAATTTATTCATTGGCTGCCGTTTTTGAAGCAGCCACGCTTGCGCATAACACAGTAGATACAAAAACTAATTCAAAATGACAAATATGACAAGTATTTATTCCTTTATATTACATGTCCTTGTACTGTATAATCTCATCCCAACATATTAACTACCGAAAGACGCTTAAACCTATTCAATCACTCACCTGAGTATATATAGTTCATTGTTTCATTGTTCACGGTCTCCAAGTCGCAGAAGTATAGCAAATATTATCGAAATATAGCGGAAGTATAGCAAATATTATCAAACGGCTGAAAACATAGGATTTTTAAAAATCGCTACAGTATTCAATGTTATTCGTTAAATTGTTCAAAACATCTACAGTGTCTTTTCATGAGCTAAGACGTTTAGGTAGATCACGACAGAAGAGGTTTTGTTAGCTCAGGTTATCGTACATGTTCTATGTTATTTACTTGTTATTTATTTGTTATATCAGTAGAAGGTCAGCCACAATTCCAGCATATTATAGGAAATAATTAGTTATTAATTAAATAATTATATTGTATTACATTACATTTTAGATGCCATACAAAAATTAATTAATAATAATTTAAATATTTATGCATGCACGCATGATATTGCATACATCTGTATCCCTAGCCTAACATGCAGTGCTTGGTTTTAAATTCTGGTATTTAAAGTGGCTATCAGAAACGTTATACAATTAGCTTAAATTTATTAATTGATAGACATAAGTTGCTACTTCAGTGTTTCATCGAGGGAAGCACAATATTCTTCGCTTTGGTTTAGTTATACTTGCATTTTATTAAACAATTTGGCGATCCTGTCGTATCCTCTATTATCGCCCACTTGTTCACCGTAGTACCATACCAGACTTGTTTATTCCCACCCTGCGTTTCCAGTTTGCATTCTTTTATGTGTGTCAGCCAAACCATGTGCATGTCCACAAGCTGTTGTCGCTATAGGTTTCATATTAACATGACGCTATACACATCATTCGCTGCATTCCTCAGAATTATTGTCCCTTTTTCCTGTCCACTATCGGATTAGATTACACTAGATTAGAAACGAGACTAGTCTACATTAGATTAGATTTGGTTAGGTTAGATTCGATTAGAACATATTAGATGCATTCTTATATTATAAATGGGTCACGAACTCCGTTCGTCAATGTAGGTCGACTGATGACAGCAACGGCGTTGACATAATGGGCCTCGAAACAGGGTGGCATCTGTGTACTTTTCCTGTTACTCGCAAATAATCTTTCGCAGAGGGAATGCGCTTCTGTGTAAATATCAGCCAAGGCGGAAGGACGGACGGACGGACGGACGCAAAGACACAGCTCGAAGGGTGACTATGGAAGGGGACAGCCAAATGGAAAGCCGGAGTATGGGAGCGAGTCGACGGCCACCTGAACCAGAACAGATGAAATTTCTCCAAGTCGACAGCAGGTTTTGCCCTAGAAGAGGGAGCGGGAGAAGAGAGTTAGGAAAGACAAATATACTCGGACAGGAATGAAGAGGTGAGAAGAGAAAGAATAAAGACTGTAGAGAATGCATAGGATAAGAGAAGAGACTGGAGCAACGACATGGACAGGGACATGAGATTAGGAAGAGAGGAGAAGAAAGAAGGGGCAGGATACACCAGGAGCAGACACGATAAAAAAAACAGCAGACAGTGGACAAAGAGAATAGAAGCTGCCATGACGCTACGAATTTATTTAGCATCAAAAGTGAATAATTCATGACATGTTTCAGGCGGGACGTTTCCCTCCGACTACAAATGCTCCCGACAACAATAACCGACTGCTAAACAATTCCTCCCTACCTTCCCCTCCTGTCTCCCGAATGCCACCCAACGGAAATAATATGTCAGTTGAATTGACTTCAACCATGCCGAGTGACCGAGTAACTGGTGCATTACCACTAGGTCCTGATATTATGCACAGAACAGAATAGATGTTGCGCTGCTACTGCGTCTGCTATTTATATGCCTTAGCACCTCAGAGAACACATAGTATGCATAAGTGCATCTAATATATCACAATTGTCTGATTTCTTCATGTGCACAGTTCACTGAGCCGTAAGGACCGAATTTCCAAAGTGTCTGAACAGAAAGTGGAAATGAACAGAGACGATGATCTCCGGTGTGTCATTTTGCCGAAAAATTGCACTAAAACACTGACACTTCATGGAAATCGTAAGATAGGATGAGGCTTTCTACAGACACATGCGCATGCATAAATGCTTTCCAGGAAATGATTTCCAAAGCAACTTGCGCAATCAGTATTACCAGTCTTTATGCCGTATTTGCTAGCAGCCTGCACTCATGATA
Source organism: Norana najaformis (assembly GCA_964023275.1). Lineage (NCBI taxonomy): Eukaryota > Metazoa > Annelida > Clitellata > Crassiclitellata > Hormogastridae > Norana > Norana najaformis. Next base: position 36,312,276 of record OZ029915.1, on the reverse strand, counting down.
ACAGCCTGGTTGACACGACTGTTGATACGGCAAGCAGTCTAGTGCTACAGCAGTTACACTGTGGTGTATCATCAACGATTCACTGTATCTGGAGTTAGAATCTCGGCAGCTCAAGCTTGGTGTGAAATCGACAATTTGTAGATCGTTTGTTGTAAAACCATGTAACCTTTAAAACAGCCAATGCACACCTGTGGATTATAATACCCGAAGCGTCGTTCCTCTTCGCAAAGCCTACGTAGGCCTATTTGTTACGGCTCAGGAAATTAGTTGACATTTTACCTGCAGCTTTTATAGCTCATCATCCCGAGCATGACCGCCTTATCTTCGGGAGCGTCGGGATCTTAACTGAAGCAAAGTCACTCTTGCAATGTAGTCCTAAAGACTAATTCGTAGATTTGTTATTGTTATAATTCGATAGTAAGCGGTCGCTAAAAGATCGCTGCCGATTTTTTAGACGCAGAACTATATAGACTTTTCATTCGAAAGAACTTAAATTCTGCTCCTTAATATTTACTTATAAATAAGCCTTATGGTTATCATAAGTTATATCATAGCCTAATAGTTATCAGGTAACTAATAGACTTATTTTAAGTAAATATTGGTCAAGAGCAGAATGTTAGTTCTTTCGAATGAAAACTCTAAACCTCATAAACCCATAGCGATTAGACCTAATGCTTTGTCCAGTTTACAGATATCGACCTGCGAGTGTGTGTGTGTGTGTGTGTGTGTGTGTGTGTGCTTATGCTCGCAGACGAGTGAGTTCATGAGCGTGTGTCGTAAAATGCTTAAGCGACGTGCACTACAATATGTTGGTTAGGGCCATCAGCATTTGGCTAACGAATCCTCCTAGACGTTAATTGCCATCATGTTCGGCTTCTGTCTCTAACTGCAGCTATAGACAATCCAAGAGAAAACATCTCTGAATACAAAGACCAAAGAATACCAAAATACTGAAGAGATCTAACAAGTTCTGCATTTCATCAAGAAGGCAAACCCTGGTTCTATCACTGCCACTCACATGTTGACGAGGCAGTCTCACAACATCATGTATGCCTTGAAACAATTTACAGGAAGTCCCTTCCCTCCATACATGTCTCTAGCAGCAGATAGGGGGCGCAATGAAACTCGATCACATAAGCATCTGACTCAATCACTGCAATTTAAGGATTCTAGCAGAAGCCTGACCCATTTTCTGGCCAGTCTTATGCTCTGTAGAGTGTGAATAGGTGGACTCCGTTCGAAATTTAACTTATGCGTTACTTAAGTAAACGTAAGCATTAAGTGACATTAAATCCTTTTATTAGCTTTGTTTCTAAAAACAAAATTCAATCATAATCTCAGTTGGCCCATTTTGTCAAATCTTTTGCTTTGCATCAATTCAAATTTAAGCGAACACTCTTGTGGTATTTGTTCATTCAATCCTCCTTGGAGGTTTTAGATACTGCAAAAGGACAAAACAAAGTATTACTATTTCGATCTGGGCACCCTTTTACCCTTTCAATATTCGGGCAACCTATGACTTGACCTGTCATAAAAGCTCGTTTTCCTAAGCGCCCTGACTCCATATTCGTGAAAGTGATGGTTTGACTTTTTCACACGAGGCAAGATGTAGAATTACACATAAATATAAAAACTCGGAATATTGCGGAATATATATGATATATATGTATGCATCTATGAACGTTTCAAGACTATTAATATAACTCCTTTTAAGTACCATTCCAAATATATATATATACCCGCATACAAGCGTGACACAATGTGTTATTGATGCAGTTTGAATGCACTATATGCGCTACGTATATATGCTCAAAAAGCTGTGCACAATTTCTTTGGAAACGGGAAAATCTGGCTAAAAGAGGTTTATAATTTCTTCTGGTATATTGAGTTCATACACACACATACACACACGCACACGCACACACAGACATGCATGTGTATGTGGGTGCACCTTAACTGGTGCGTGATCTAGTTCATTTCCAGTAACAAGCCTAAACGCTGTTAAACATGCACTGGTGACGTCCATAGAATCGGTAACCTAGGCCTTAGTTTTCCCGCGCTTCATGAGCGCAGTATTGAGAACGCCAAATGATTTACAGCTATGGCGTCCGAGATGCTCAATTTCCCAGTCGAAAATCAAAATAAACTCAATAAAGAATTTTAATTGCAGTTGTTTTAAAGACCTGTATGTTCCAAGTGATAGACTGAAGGATAGAGGCGTTCTGTAAATTCTAAATTGAGCAGCAACCTAAAGTGGAAGAAACTGCTCGTTATTCTGTGAATTAGCGTATTCCTCCAAGACAGCAAGATCGATCAGATGCATTGTGTATGCAAGCCCATGCCTCTGCATCAGCGAATCCAACAGTTATTACAGTGCATTAATTTCGCCAATTTTTAACAATGTCTGCCGCATTATTTAACACAGATCTACTCGTCAAATGGTTTCCATGCGTAGTTCTTGCTCCCAACTTCATAAATTAATTTATTTCTGCATTTATTAAGCACCACTACCTAATTACTAAGCATCAACCGATTGCGCTGAGCAATTGTGAGTGAAGGACTTGCTCAAGGTCCCTACACAACAACCGTCAGAATGTAGGTTCGAACCCGTACTTTCCTTGTTACAAGCCGAGCGCTCTATCCAATCGGCCACCATGATTCAAATGTAGATAATAAGGCTTCCGAGTTATCGCTGCTTCCCGGTTTAGTCTTGCTGTTTCTAGCATGACTAGAACTAAACTAAACACGCTGTTTACAGTTTCAACTCAAGTGAACTGTCCGAGTCAAAAGGAATAAACTGTCCGAGAAAATAGAGAAAATTCATGTTTAGCACCGAGATAACCATACTGTATGTTTACAAGCCGAAGCGCAACACATGACTCAACGTGACGCTAGCTTCATAGAATCTTCATAGAGACAACATTCGATGGAAGCAAATCTCTGGAGAGCCAAATCTGCATGTAGACAAATTTCCATGAAGAAAATTCTCAACAGAGAAAAATCTTCGGTTCCCTACATAGACAAAACTCTCTAGACATGAATTGTAATAGAGTCTAGGTTGCAGGCTTTGCACTACAGTAATTAGGGCCTTGCCACGTACAACATGCCACTGAATGATCAACGGCACTTGGGTATCGATAATTCAGACCTAGGCATACATAACGGTTGTTGTCATAATATGCATTCCATCCATAACGATGCGCAATTAACTCTTAATGTCGAAACTAGGTACACAAAAAATGCCGATACTGAGAAACCAAGATGTGCATAGCATATAGCTGCCCCAATCAAACATTGCGGTCACGAAAATGTTTGCCTGCATGTTTGTCTGTGTCTTCTGCACACATAGATTTATTTGATACACAGTGTTACATAATGTTAGCGTTGCTCCAAAGTACTAGGCTTATGCATGTATGGATGGATGTATCCTCCACTGTACTATGTATGTATGTATGTATGGATGTTTGTAAGTATGTAAGCATGTATGTATTTATGTATGTATGTTTGTATGTATATATATATGTATATGTGTATGTTTGAATAAATGGATGTATCTTAGCGCTATTCCACAGTACTGTGTATGTATGTATGGATGTATTTGGGTTTTATATAGCGCCCTTTAAAAATCTCTTTAAAGAGCTTGGAACATCACTGTAAGCAGCTGAATCTTAACATAAGAAGAAAATACAGCGTGAGCAAAGCAAGAAGGAACAGAACATATTTTCCTGAATGATGGACCAAAATTCGAGAATGCGCAGTGTTTGCATAATGATGTAGATCAGCGAGATGCCAGAAAATCTCCTTGGGCAGCTGAATGAAGCGATTAACTCCTCGATTGAACTATCTGCCGAAAGCATGCGGAGGCGCAGCGGACCAACAAAGCCCGACCAAGGAGATAGATCTTGAATTTCATTCTTCCCTCGAAAGGAAGCCAGTGAATATGATATGTGAGAGAATTTTGGTAGATTGACCCCTAGGCCGAGGAACAGTCCAGGACGGACTGAGGTGAGGTATTCTTAATTTCAGCAGGCCTCTGAGGATGGAACGACACTAGAGCAGGCGCGTCAGGACGAAGGAATGTATCTCTCAATGTTTCTGAAGCGCTGAACGACTGGCGGCGCCCTATTGACCGAATCTGACGTAACTGTTACAGGCATGGTTTGCACAGCAAGTTACTTCTATTATGCCAACGCTATTATGCTTTAACTCTGGGTTTCTACATATTTATAATTATGAATAATTTTAATTATTTTATTATCATGTACGTTATCACGTAGAATTAAGAGTATGCTGTGCATTGCACATAATGCAATCACTGATACCATGTTGTTGTTACTTAACATAATGCAATCACTTATATCATGTTGTTGTTACTTAACATAATGCAATCACTGATACCATGTTGTTGTTACTTAACATAATGCAATCACTTATATCATGTTGTTGTTACTTAACATAATGCAATCACTTATATCATGTTGTTGTTACTTAACATAATGCAATCACTTATATCATGTTGTTGTTACTTAGTCCGTGAATAACTAAAACATCAGGTGACCCTTGTAAAGAAACTTTGATTCCGTTCGGGTTTAACTTATGGCATCAACAATATTTGCAATTCATTCTATTTTGCTTACTGATAATTAGGTGCTCGATAAAAGATTTGGTTGACTAATTGACCGTGTGTCCCTTAATAGACTTCTGTGTGTTTATCCGTCTCTTTTCATTGTGTAGTTGTAATAATGTGATTTGCTTTTTGTGTGACCGTCATTTTGCCTGTCTGACTCTGCCTGTCTGTCTGTTCACTTAGAGTGCTCTGTGTGGCTGTCTGGCAATCTTCCACTTTTCAATCGTTCTCTAGATTTCCATTTTTATAGAGTTCTTTGTTTCAAGTGTTTGGTCTTGCTTTTTCCCTTTCTCCTATCGACTTCTGCATCTGAACTTTTCTTTTTTATTACTCCCTCGCCCTCTCTGTGTCTCTCTCTTCCTCATAAACTATCTCTCTTTTTGTCTTTTTCAATCTCCAATTTTCTCTGTTTCACTGCTTTCATCTCTATTTCAAGCTGTTGCGCTTTCTGTCTCTATCTCTCAACCTGTCTGTATTTCTCAACTGCTGTAGCAACTGTTCTTTGAGGCCTTCCCACTGCCTGCTTGAGACATTTGCTTGTCGACGATTCACAGTCCAGATGATAAGGACTCCAGCATGTAGACTCCGGACGTAAAGCCTTACGTATTTGCAAAGCCCTCGACTTGATGACAGTAGCTGCCAGAGCAGAATAGATAATCCATCTTCACAGTAAAAAACGCACGAGAATGGGAAAAACTGTAAGTTTTGCAGAGGCATATTTTCTTCCCGGAATTAAACAAACAGTTTCCACTGCTGACTGTTTTCAACGAAACGTAAAGACCCGACCCCTGTCCGTCCCATGTAGCTGTCTTGGTGATCGATCGATCGCTCTGCAAGAACCCTTATAATTTAGAAGTCAAGACCAGAGAACTTCATTACTTAATTATCTGTCTGTTTGTTAATTACTTGGGCTAGACAATGAACAATTAAAACAATACTGCAAATTATTAACTAGTAATCCAAGCCAGTTTGATTGCTGTAAATGCTGCAAGATGCGACCTACAGAAAGAGAACGGTAGAGAACATTTGTCGATAGGATTTAAACGGATTCGCTGACGTGTAAGAAGCGATTGAAGAGATTGAAGAGCAAATGTGGTAAGGTACTGGTAACAGGGCCAAAGGCATATGCGTGCAATTCCAAACATTATAGATCGTAGCGATACGCAGACCCAAATCTTCCTCAAAGGATATCTTATTTTCTTAGAGTTTTGAAATGACATAATTTTGTCAGTTGTGAATAGATGTATGGATAAGAGTAGACAAGCAGTGCTGTAAGCGAACTACGAGAAGCAGTCATAACTATGAAGTTTTATCGACTTCATATTCTTTGCCTCGACACTTGAGAGCGGGTGACCAGTCTTTTCTTTCGCCGCGTGACCATTCCACCGTTAGTGTAGTGATTGAACACGAAGCAGATTTTATCGATGGATATGCACACGACTGTAACATATATTACTTGTATACACCTATATCGTAAGTTTAAGTTTTATTTCGGAGGTAATAACTGTTGTTCGTTTTCTTAAAGACCTTTTGGAGATCACGATTGTGGCCCATCTTAGTTAAGACTTTTTTGTAGTTAAGCTCCGAACAATAAACCAAATACACAAGGAACAGTATTCATGAATTTTGAGAATTTTATCCATAGATGGGTTGGGTGCAGAAAGCTTCATCTTGAATCCCCAGAGACGACGATGCATCCACCAACAATGCCATTCATCAGCGGCGATTCTGATAATGCAACGGATATCCGTTCTGCTCTCGTGGCTCAGTCTAGGTCGACGTTGTTCAGTTGCCGCTGTATCCTCTGCAAGCGCTGCCTCAGTCGCCAGCCGTAGCCAGGAAGTTCTTCTGAATGCAATGGAAGGGCGCCTTTGAGCCCATAGAGCAGTCTCCGGTGCACCGAGTGCTGGCACATTGCTCCACAGGCACACAGCGTTTTGTGGTCAGTTTTATGTATTTTAGGTCTATTAGATCAGACAAAAGTTTACTCTGTAATAATGCATCAGCGGTCACACTGTACATTAGCATCTCGTTGATGCAACAGTGGTGGAGTTTTATGCAAGCCGATGTAATTACTGGAGATGGGAATTTTTATTCCGTAGAAAGGCGAAACCACTCAACCGATTGATATTGATAGGGCTATAAAGCTCTGGACAGAGCAAATTGAATGCCTGATTGAACGACGTATTCTGCTCTAGGTCCATGTATCAGCTAAGCGCTTCTTTCGGACCTTAAAAATTGTCATCTGCCAGTTCATCACTTCTACATAATTTAAGATTCAGTCGATTGTTTGTGTTATAGATGGCTCAATTTGACGCGAAATGAACTAGAATACCTCTGTTATTTTTGATTTCATTAGACTTCTCACTTTTCAAAAAAAGGTTTTTTCAACAAAGTTTTCTTATTGTCTTTCTGTCGTCCGGTGTGCTGTCTCTGCGTGAACTTCTCCTTGTAAACCGTTTCATTGGATGCATACCGGGACCCAAGTTTGAACTATTTTACTTGAATTTATTCTGACCCAGCCTCAAAATTCAACTATCAAACTGGCATAGATATATTGCGACACCTCGTACAGTATCTGCAGAATTGCTTTTCTAGGTGGAATAATTTTGCTTACAGTATACAGAAGCAGATTTTTATTGCGAAACCTTCTAAGTGACCTTCCGTCTTTTAAATATTCAGCAAACTGAATAGCAGCAGAACTAATATAATGACTGGCAAGGTATATTAGGTCGTATGCGTATCAGCAATGGTGACACCGCCTATATGCTGTCCCGAGCGCAATAGCGATACGTTCATTGTATATTAAGCGTACCAATTTGCTGCAGATGTTGGCTTGATTACGATGTGCTAGCTATCAGAGAGCAGTAACTTAGTAATCGTGATCGTAATCTCGAGATTTCTACAGCGCCCAACGAAGCCACGTCACGGGGACCAGCTTATTCACAGGCGTTCAGTCAAAACAAAATCGATAAGCGAAAGGGTTCGATTCCAGGTCAAGATCCATAAGTCAGGCAGAGAGAGCGTGGCAGCTACGGTGGGTGATTGCTTTTTTGTGTTAAAGTAAACATTTTGTAGAAATTGAACGTTTTAGAAAATTACAAAAGCATCGCAGTTTCTCAGTGCCACCCGAAATCTATTTAGTGACTGTCACTCAACCATAAAGTGAAAGTGGAGTCGTATATGTCTCCGAAAGCGCCAGTATTCTCAGCGGTCTTGCCATGGTTGTTGGAATTTGTAACAGCTTAGCAATCGGGTTTCAAAACATGGGAAACGGATTCCATAGAATTGTTTTTTTCTGTAGAAAAAATAGTCAACGTGACCAACAACTATTTTAAGCTATGAATTGCTTCAAATTTAGCATCCTATTGACTAAAGAACCTAGTAGTAGTTCCAATGTTTAACGACATCTTATGGCATCAAAGACCGTTGACGTCGCTTTACTCCTTTATCCCGGCTTGGGACTGGCGCTACCCGAGTACGGCAGTGGCGGTGTTGACTAAATAACGTGAAAAGCAAAGAATGTGAAAAACAGAGACTTTATGTATGGTGTTGTGATAATCCTGCTACACAATTATCATACAGGCATTCATTTTAAAATTTAGTGAAATTCATTGCATTTAATCACATTGGCCTATTATGTAATTTCAGTGTAACTGAAAGGCGCAGGAAGCTTAAATGTGTGTTTCACTTAATATATCTTCGTCTTAGTTTAAGGACCATATATTTTGTCATGGTCTTATTAGGCAAATATTTAAGTCATAGCTGTTCATGCACTATAGAGCTAAAATTATCTATGTACACGATTTTGCCTCTCCCCATAGAACGACTTCACTCGACTTCGTTCCAACCGATGCCCACGTGTTCTTTAAGTATAGAAATGCATTTGGACATAAATTTCGCAAATGTACCGCAGCATGAATTTTGCCAGTCATATCCAGTTATGAATTCACCTGCGTACTTGCCTATAGGTCAGGATAGTTAGCCGAGGTGAACACAGTGTTTCGCAAACTTGAGAACATTAGACAGATTGCTTTGTGCGTTGAATGCATTGACGCGTGCGTTGCTGCAAATTAGCGCATAACGGCGTTTCTGTTCATGGAAATCGCTTTCAACGATTAGACCTATGTTATTTACAGCACTAATACACGTGATAAGTAGATTTCTTTCACGTTTCGTCTCTTACGGCCTGCATACATGGCTAGCTTTCTCTTATTATTTCACTGTATTAGGCTCATTTTATCTCTGTGTGTCACTATTTCTTGTATTTTTCCCGGTTTCTCTTGTGTTATCTCTCCCGCGTTACTCTCTCCCACCCTACCATCAGGTCTCTCTGTGCTTTTGCTCACTGGCTTTCTAATGTTACAGCGAAGAAAAATATGCACTGTATTGATTTTTCCAATTAGTAGACTCTAATTAGGTTACTGTAACAAAATTTTTAATTTTATTGCTATTCCAATGCTGTATGAAAACTATAAAGTCCTATGCCAGGTAAAGATTTTATAGATACAATGTTGAAATTTAGTTGCATTGTAGTGTAATATTATATAATGTAAATTACCAAAATTCTTAGCGCCACAATAAGCTTCACTAAGAATAACAGATTATTCACAGAGTCTTAATCAAATCAAATAAAATCAAACGAAGTCGGCAAAAGCCAGCTTTTTGGTAAATTTATCTGCCATAATGAAGTCCATCAAACAAAGACTATGTGATATTAAGGTGGAAAGTGTTTATCGTGTTATGGCTTTTGCAGCATTGTGAAGGATGGGAATCGGCAAAAGAAAGTTGGGCGAATATAACAATTTTGAATTAGAAAGAAAAGTTCAAAGGAGAATTCATAGCTAATGACATATGGAGGATTAACCTACTATCGAAGTTGAGCGTTCGTTCCACAGATTTGGTGCAGCAAAGACTTAAGAGCGGTTAGAGAATTTGATAGAGTAAATAACTGCATGATGAGAAGCGCAATGTATGAAGAAGCATGAGTAGCTTCTTGAAGTGATCAAAACAAAGTATGTATAGCTGACGAATGTTATAAATCTCAAGATTATTGTAAATAAACAGATGTAAGTTTGTAATAGAAGTAACGAAATCTCTTCAGCCACTTCAGACACTGGATCTACACCAACTGCCTATTTTATAATGTGAGAGCATTTATCTTACGTTAATAAAATACTACTTACGACTACTTTCTACTGACTTAATTACTTATTTACTTACCTGCCTACCTACTTACTTACTTGCAATGATCTTTAAATGCATTTATACCAATCATGCAAAATAAGTACAATCTCAGAAAACACACAAGCTACTGCACGAGCGATTAATAATTCAGTGATTAGTTTCAATAAGCAGAAAATCCTTGAGCTTAAGCGCTGAGCCCGGAACAAATTATGATCAGAACCCATTAAGTAGAATTAACGAAAAGACGCGGATAATACGTTATTACTCCTCGTAAATAACTTGATGGGCTCTACTGTAACTATATGCAGACTTCATGGGGATAGATAGATAGATTATATATATATATATATATATATATATATATATATATATATATATATATATATATATATATATATATATATATATATATATATATATATATATATATATATATATATATAGATAGATAGATAGATAGATAGATATTTATGTGTGCGCTGTGAAACTGCTATGTGACCATATTTGGAATATCGAACTCTGACTGAGTGTACATATTTTAGAAATACAGATGCTACCTTGTCACCTTGCCCATAAACATTTGATGGGATCCACATGCGCCCTAATGGGTCCCACATGAGAATATGACCCTCATGTGAGCTCAAGTGGGCATCCTGGCAGTAATAATAATAATAGTAATAATAGTAAATAGTATTAATGCTATTTTAAAGTTGACATAACCTTATCTACACCGTCTTAAGTCGATTATTTGTTCCAAAGAACTCATCGCTATTATGCTACTTTAACTTGTGCCAAAGAGAGATTCTTAGCGCTGTTTGCTGCAAAGAAGCGTCTAGCTAATATTATTGTTTATAATAATTATTGTGATTTTTATCGCTGTGATACGAAGTTGTTCCAAAAAGGAAACTGTCCAACAGATTGTAGTGGATGCTATTCAGCATGGGCCAAAACATTTAAGAAATAAATAAACATTTTATCTCCCTCCACTAAATTCTTGATAGTAGATCTATATGCACGGCAAGTGATTCCCGGGAGAATTGTTATAAGAGGAAATTTCCGTGGATGGACTGTGCGATGTGTGGGTAGGGGAAGAGAAATGCCCAGGGAATGTCTGCGTGACTTCATAAGGAAATTCAAGCACATGCAATTTGTACAAGATTACACTTTTTCGGTTTCAAGGTTGTAAATGGATTGCTGCGTGACATCCGACGGCGTAAATGTGGAGCTTCATAGAAGATGCTTTCCCAACAGCAACGTCATATGTAGGACATATGAAGCTCATACGGAAATACTGTCATATGGCTTCATATGTCCTGCGTATGAAGTTACTTTGGGGATTCACAAATATTCGTTCAATTAGCATAGTCTCTTGGCGCGCTTGAAGCAAGAGACTGAAACCGATTGACAGAAGTCCCAAAAGTAACTTCATATGCAGGACATATGAAGCCATATGACAGTATTTCCGTATGAGCTTCATATGTCCTACATATGTCGTTGCTGCTGGGATTCACAAATATTCGTTCAATTAGCAATAATCGCAATACAAGTAAAGATCTAATGCCTCTAGCGCATCAAAGTATTTCTATTGGATGTACTCTAACACGCCCGTGCATGTTTACTAACACATGTCATCGTTTGTATCATAACCGAGTGTAATTTTCATGTAATGCGAGCAGGCATTTATATAGCGCATAGTTTGTTTCTCAACATGTGAGATCGGGTCGTGTGTCGTTTCGGAGCAGGTGACAAGGCTTTCGGATTGAAGAACACCGACCCAAAATGCGAAACCTGCCGCGAGGATCGAATGTCATGACCGAAGACTATTCAACTCATCACCGCGTGACGTCCAAATTGTCCGCGAGCGATTAACTGTGACTGAAGCGTGGACAGACGCTACCAACGGAAACAATACATTTAGTTACTGACAACACACCAAACAGTCGAACAAGATCGACAGTCAGCTATCCAAAAATTTCAATTCATATACATACACCGAAATCCGACCGTCACTCAGAGAAAACGCTATAAACAGATCATGTTTCAATGACGTCTACTCCTTCTGATGTACGCGGTTCGTGTCCAACCAGTTGCAAGCCTTTTCACCAGAGAGATGAAGAGTTAATAGTCCCCCACTGAAACATGTTTACTGGCAGGCATTGCCAATGTGCACCACAGTTTGCGCTGCGCTTCAGCTCCACGAAGGATCAGTGACTTGCCCCCATTTGACGAGGCTCTGTATGCCTAACATTCCTGGCCCGTACGTATTCGATTAAGAATCGTCGAGGCAAGTTGAAGCCTGGATGACGGAGAGACAGCTCAACGATGAGGGAGTGGTTAGTCACATTCGCTGCCTCCTGCTCGAATTAGCTGTCAAGTCCCAATGCGTCCAACCCAATCGGGCGTCTCGAAGACAGGCATGCTGACGAGTGCGAAGGATATCGTCATAAAGAGGTTCATTTTTGTTCGCATCAATCCTTTTCAGAATCCTTGCAGTGGCCTCCTTCCTACGGAGGTGAGATGGTGCGATATTGCGAAGGACCGCCAGCCACTGCAATTGAGTTGGGCCGATTCGGCACAACATTCCTGTAATAATGCGCATGGACGTATGGAGAGGGACATCAGCTAGCCAAATGTGGGCCAAACGACGCCATATATAGGGGTACAATACTCTGTTGCTGAGTAGCAAAGAACAAGGGTTAAGTTCTTAAGGTCTCGGCAGTGTAGCCCCAAGTCGAGCCAGCTAGTTTGCTCAGCAGATTGATTCGAGCGCTGATCTAGGCTGCAGTCTTCTACAAGCAGTAATGGTTTCTACATGACCTCTCCAGGGTCACGCCCAGATATGTCGGGGTATTTTAAACCCTATGGTCGATGCGTTGGCCGTTGAGTTTGATGTTTAATTTGTGCTCAGCATTTGCAATGTGTAGATGGAATACGTTGAAAACAGTTTTGGATGTACTTAGCTGAAATCTCCATTTCTTACAAAATTCAGCTATGGTCCCCATGTCTGTATTCAGTGTTCAGTTACATAATAATCGCTAAAATTTCATAGCTTAAAGTAAGCGATCTGTGTGCATGCACGGTCTCAAAGATATATTAGACTACAAATAATACTTTAAATATTGGTCGCATTTTTTCATCTTCGTCACGAAGCTTCAAAACCGAGCAGACCATTTGTCACGACAATCATGGCATGTGACTCTGATCCTATTCATAATAAGTCGGCAAAATGAATGTAAATGTCATGCTCCTCCAGTTGAGCACTGAGTCTTGCGACATCTACGGTCGTGTTGGCAGGCCAAATGAATCAACAGGAGCCAGAGTTTGGCCTGCGCGGTTTAAAATCCTGCATGCATTCTTCGTAGGCATGTATATCTGGATATTTTGTAGCGCCTTTTCTAACCCCTCGAAGGCTCTCCTCGCTGGATTCAATGATGTCAGATTTAATTAGGAACAAGTTCGTCTGTAAGGAAACGATGCCTGACAAGTTGGAAAAGTCAACATTGGCTGACACTTGCATACACGTAGACCCAAACCAACGGATACTTACCCGTGACTGAATGACGACGGATTCAGAGTTTTGGTTCGTGTTGCGCCGAAGACGAGGATTGACTACAGCCGAGTGAAGCGTTCGCAGCACACGATTTAAATCATCGACTGAAATTTCGTGATCTGAAGAAAGCATTCCTCACAAATTCGACATGCAGGCGTTCGTTAGAATCTAATCTGTCAAAAACCCTCTGTAATGGAAGATTGAAGTTACTCCGCAGACCCTGGTCCGCTGATGTATGTAGTTATATATCAAGATACTTAATATAGCGCCTTTTAATTACCTTACCTAGGTGATGCACACATGACTATTTGGCTGATTCAAACAAGTACGTTTTAAGATCGTTTGAAAATGTATGATGCTCAGAGTCAAATACAATAGTTCCTCGTGCAATTGGGAGACAGTTACAGGTGAACGGTCCAACACACGAGAAGGCACACAAGGATAGAATTGAAGTGCGAAAGCGCGGCATCTGGTGACATCGAGTCACAGCTTTTCCTGAAATAGACGGCTTATAATTCCCGGTTCAACATTGTGCAAACGGTTTGTGGCGAAACTGTTTACAATCAAGCCGTTCAAAATGACGATCGGCCCTTGACAATAGAAAGTGTCCAGTTAATTAGCGCACGAAACCGCATTAAATCTGAAGGAGATTTAAGATTTGACTCGCCTCTACCGCGCAGAACATCTGCGCTCTTGTTTCGCAAATTGTTCGCAAATTATTCAGTCGGACTCCTTGCGTTTTAACTTAAGCGTCGACGACGTTTTGCTGGAACTTTCTCTTTCAATCGGTTTCAGTCTCTTGCTTCAATTAAGCGCGCCAAGAGGCTATGCAAGAGACTAAAAACGATATTTATTAATTTAAAGTTACAAAGTTACAATACAGACAGTTTTAACACATTATGAAATTAAAGCTTACATTTATATACCGCCTTATATATAAGTCTAACCAAAGCGCCAACGCTTCCCTAAACTTTCTACAGCCCAATTCAATTACATTCGCCCGCGGCGGCAGAGTCCATGTACCTAAGGCTACTATTATACAGATCCCAGAACGCGCCCTATTACAAAAAACCGTCTGAATAGTTGAGAGTAATTGAATGAACTCCTATTTTAAAAACTTAGACGTATTTTGAAAAGTGTTTGTTATAGATAGATTGCTAGAGGAGCAGTTTAGCATGATGAATCCAGTCTAGAAGCTATGGAACTAAACTAAGGTGATGTCACATGGTTAGACGTTAGGAAACCAATCTAAGGATAAAGTGAGCTTAGTAGTGACTAGGGCACCAGTATAAGAGTGAATGCAAAGATATCAAATTGAGTGAATGCAAAGATTTCAAATTGAGTGAATGCAAAGATATCAAATTGAGTGAATGCGAAGATATCAAATTGAGTGAATGCAAAGATATCAAATTGAGTGAATGCAAATATATCAAATTAAGAATATATTTTTAAATTGTAATGTTGTAATGCGAGTTTTTGTTTGGACATGACTGAACGTTAATAGAATTATTTAGTTATATTTGCACAGACAACGTCAAGTAGGAAAATAGGTATAGTAAAAGAAAATGGAATTAGTAAAACAGTAATACTAATGGAGTTTTATCAGCTGTTGAATAATGGAGTTTTATCAGCTGTTGAACTAGTCACCTACAATATCTGGTTGCTGACACGACCATACATTAGAATGGTCAAAGAGAAGTTTTTCATAAATTCGTTTAGTAGATCTATTTGCACGGCTAGTGATTGCAAAGAGAATTGTCAGAAGGTGAGTCAGACCACTGCGTCTAGTCACAGCAACACCAACATTCAGCCAAGCAAAACACAGTCTGCAGCCTATTAAATCAATTTTATGCTAGCGACGCTGTCGCCTACAAGTCGCAGTTCTGAGTTACGTGCATAATTACTTTCCTAAAGCAGAACATGGTCTGGACTCCCGGCCGATGCCCGATCGCCGCGACAAGCTGCTGCCTCCATTCTACTAACGGCATCCATAAGCAGAACGGCGAAGCAAATGCAGCTGGTAAAAAAGGAAAGCTCAGCCGCTACCTATCGTTCGTATGCAGCAAAAGCAGTTTCGTGAAGTTTAAGCTCTGAAAAGTCGAAAGGCGAAACGCAAAGAAAACTTCGAAAGGTATAGCGGTAACTTAATTTCAATTGCTAGAAGCGGTTTGAAGAAAGGACAACGTTTTACAAACCAGGAATAAATATTTGTACGTATTTGACACGCTGACCCACAGTAGTGTAAAGAAAGATGTTTATGCTAGTAGTGTAAAGGAAGATGTTTAGGCTAGTAGTGTAAAGAAAGATGTTTAGGCTAGTAGTGTGAAGAAAGATGTTTGGGCTAGTAGTGTAAAGAAAGATGTTTAGGCTAGTAGTGTAAAGAAATATGTTTGGGCTAGTAGTGTAAAGAAAGATGTTTAGGCTAATAGTGTAAAGAAAGATGTTTAAACTAGTAGTGTAAAGAAATATGTTTAGGCTAGTAGTGTAAAGAAATATGTTTAGGCTAGTTGTGTAGAGAAATATGTTTAGGCTAGTAGTGTAGAGAAAGATGTTTAGGCTAATAGTGTAAAGAAAGATGTTTAAACTAGTAGTGTAAAGACAGATGTATAGGCTAGTAGTGTAAAGAAATATGTTTAGGCTAGTTATGTAAAGAAATATGTTTAGGCTAGTAGTGTAAAGAAAGATGTTTAGGCTAGTAGTGTAAACAAAGATGTTTAGGCTAGTAGTATAAGGAAAGATTTTTAAGCTAGTAGTGTATAGAAAGACGTTGAAGCTTTCGAGCTAAAGAGTTATGAAGATGGCGGACGTCGCAGGACTCCGCTCTTTAGTTATAGTAACTAAACTACGGCATTTATTAGCGCAATAGATGAAATCATTAATGATTTCGATATAGCAAGCTTCCAGTGGTTTTTAGCCAAGCATTAATTACTCAAATGTAATATAATTGAAGCCAACAGTTCCACCATCACCGCTTTCAGTTAATTAAGCAATTCCTGCTCACACAGTTTCAGTCAGTGAAACTTCTTATGGATTTGTCTATGTATTACTTGAACTTCACTGACTGGTAAGATGTATAATAACTCGAATTAGAATTTATATATCTAATCTAAGTCAGTTACTTCTACAGCGCCGTTATCATAATTCTCAAGGTATCAATCGATGGTCGCTTCAAGTAAAATCGTAATCATAGATTACGGGCCGTTGAAAAAGCCAGGTTGAATTCCGGTAGGTCAGAGAAACCAGAAGTTACGCTACGGTGGGTAAGCAAATTGAAACAAATGAGTCTTAAGTGCAGACCTGAAGGACATCAAAGAAGTGACAGAGCGAAATAAATTGGGTAGCGAATTCCGAACTCTATAGGACCAGCCCCCGCGAGAACGTCTGGGAACGAAAACTGTTCTGGTGTTGGCACCACAAGAAACAGTGTTCATTGATCACGTACTATATTTATTGGAAGGAGGGGTGAACATAGAACATTGACAGATAGGTTGACTTTATCAGCAAAGTTTATCACTTGTCAAGTCATTGTTCCATGGCTTTAGTCGCCTAAACGATTTATCAATTGTAATGGCTTCAATAGATCAATTTATTTATCAATTGTTTTTTTTGAAAATTCAGACGATTGAACCACGAATGAAGGCAAAGAAGGACTAATAATTATTTTTATATTCCTTTAATGCATCGAGTTCTCTGGGACTATTTTAAAGTTTTCTATGCGAGCTGCTTATTTTTTACGCTTTTAAAATCCCTTCTTCTTATCCCTCTTTCCACTCCAATCCCAAACATCACCCATTGTAGCTGCCTCGCTTTCTGTCTTGCCCGTCTCTTGGATCTTGGCCTGGAACAGAACACTTTTGCCTATCGATTCTGTTTTGACTGAGCGCCTGTGAATAAGCTGGCTATCGTTAGGCGCTGTAGAAATCTCGGGATTACGATTACGATTTTACGACTCTAATACGTCTACTCATTGAATTTTCAAATTATAGTTAATCGATATAGGCCTATATACATATAGATACACGCGGATTTTATGAAAATAATTGAAGAAGACCACTCTGCTGTTTTAGCCTCAGGTCGTATGCTCATTAATCTTATACGTGTACTTACAAGCCGCTACTGCCGGGCCATCTCTTTGCATCTTCACGCTTGACTGAATACGCAACATCTTCTTTTGAGTCGCAATTATCATGATATATCGCGTTATATAAATACGAATGATACGAAGACTGAAATAAATTCATGCTGGCTTTTTGTGACTCGAACTATGAGACACGATACATCGCAGCGAAATGAATTCCAAACAAGCGTAAATACCCATGAAGCCACTTGAACCCTTGTGTTCTTAGTGACTGTAACACACTTTAATGTGGTCGGAACACAGACATCAAATAAGGGTCTGGTAACAAATATCAGTAACTGAGCCTCCCATACTGTGAATCAGTAATGTGGCTTCTCCTAGGCTTCGAACAAAAGTGTATACCTTAAGGCAGCAATGGCTTTAGACAATTGATGAAATGTACTTCCGGGCACACTAGTATTACGAATGTAACTATAGTAATCGATACGGTGGAAGGGGTTCGGTAGCAGGTCCAGCTGTGCTTGGTAATAATTAAGCTATTATAGGCAACAAGACGCCTAAAACACCTATTGATCTATGTACCATTATTTATTTAGGCCCATAATATTACACCAATAGGCTTCAAATGCTAGCCATCGATAAGATCGGTAACGTGAACTATCTTCCATTTGCGGCCTTATCTGTTTTGTTTTGAGCTTGACTTGTATAGCTTATTGGTCCTAACGTAGCCTAATGCAATACATATCAAAACAATTAAAGCGTCCACAGCAATGCTCGCACGAATGAAATACGGCTTGTGCTGTGGATATGACACTGGCACGCACAGTGAAATGAAGCTAATCGAGCTCGCGAAATACTTAGTGACAGTCCGTGGCATGCCAATCTACTTCCCACGCTACCCTCCCTCTTTTTTTGGGTCAGTGAGGGAATATTAACCTAAATCGAGTGGTCATGTCGTTGGTTTACGCTCGTTGTTTTACACCTGAGTCAAAAGGTTCTTCGA
The DNA here is from genome assembly GCA_964023275.1 of Norana najaformis. Classification (NCBI taxonomy): domain Eukaryota; kingdom Metazoa; phylum Annelida; class Clitellata; order Crassiclitellata; family Hormogastridae; genus Norana; species Norana najaformis. The sequence goes on along the minus strand of OZ029915.1, from coordinate 36,293,831 downwards.
GCATATACACGTGTTACCTTTACAAATGATGACTGAAACATCAAAGTCATTTATTGCACCTATATGCAAGTTATTATTGACGTCAACATGTTTGACAGTGCTCAGTTACTGAGGGACATGACAGCCGATTGGCTAGAGTGCTCGACTTGTAACACAGAGAGCACGGATTCGAGCATCCTTCCCTGAGACGGTTACTCTGTAGGGAACTCTAGCAAGTTTTCACTCACAATTGCTCAGCGCCATCGATTGATGCTTTAGTTATTAGATAGTTACGCTTGATAAATGCAGAACTAATTGCTTTGCAATAACAGGATGCCAGGTTGAAAAATTAATGATGCAGGGCAGCTATAAACCAATCAAAATTCAGGCTTGTTTGGTAAAATGTTAATCAAAATGTGCTGAACGAGTGAGGCTGATTGTATAAACTACATCAGCTGATTGCAGATGATTACCCGATCAGAAAAAACAATGCAATTCAAAAATTAGCTTCTGTCGGGAAAATTACCAACGATTACTATAGCTCTTCGATACTACACTGTAAAGCATATACAAAAACGAGTAATAGCGATCCAGCAACTGAATGCACACATCAGATGCTCGAGAGCTCGACTACAGTTGATTTGGTTTCAGTTTGTCTAGTTTTCTACACAAACAGCTTAGGTTGTGCGACGTTGAGCAGAAACGGCAGAGGGCTCACGTTGCACCTGTCGGGACTTCTAATATTGGAAGGTGCTTAGCGGCAGGTGTTCGCATTGTCTCAGACTGACATAGAACCTGGAAAGTCGGCTCAAGAGACGTCTCGATCGAAGCATCGATGAGGGCCACAACGGCAATTCCTTGCTTCGGTCACATCTCCAGGCCATCATTGGTATCGATTTCTCTCTTCAGATCCTGTTTTTCTTCAACCAACTGTCAACACACAAGACTGAAGCGTTTTGTTGGCCGATATATATATATATATATATATATGCATGAGAACTATGCATTTATCGATGATTCTTTAAATCAAGGTTTTCACTGTGCGCTTTGTTTTGTTGATTGTACTCAGCTGCTTTTTCTGGTTTACCTATTCCATTTCTACCAGAATCCTCCAACAGATTACGATTTTCACTACGGTTTTACTTGAAGCGACCAATGATGACTTGTATACTATGAACAGTGCGCTATAGAAGTCATTGGATTCGAGTTATATTACATGTACATGAGCGTAGATTGCTCGCGATTATATTAGTAAATTTAGGTAATATTGTCAATAGCATTATCTAGTCAATAGCATGGAAATCTGACAAAATGAAGCCGAATAGACAAATTACGGTTGCCGCTAATGGCGATGTGAAGATTATCCTTCGGATTAACTTAAGGAGTTTGGATGGACCCGATTTAGCCTACGGAGAAAGCTACCGTCCAAATCTACCGTCCAATCCCGCGTGTCCAAAGAAAAGAGGATAGGCTATAACTGAAGCGTATAGGCCTACACGCAGATGTTTTTAGTTGGAAGCATGGGGGACATGACAGCTTTTTCGAGCTGGAGAGACGAATGGGTAGTAGCGGATGTGGCTAACCACTCTGTCATCGCTGACCTTTCTGTCTGTCTTCCAGACTTCAACTTGCTCTTAACCGAATGCAGACGGGGCAGGGTTGCTGTACATAAAACCTCGTCAAATGGGATTTGACAAGCCACTGATCATTCGTGCAGCTGTGGCGCAGTGCAAACAGTGGTGCACATTGTCCATGTCTGTCTGTTTAAAAACGTTTCATTGGCGGGCTAATAGCTCTTCATCTCGCTGAATACGAAGCTTGCACCTGGCTGGGTACCAACCGCATCCGATAGAAGAAGACTTGTCGGCCAAATGATGCTAGCAGATACAGAAGCAGATAATCTATCAGGTTTTTTGTTGACTTCAATATTTTTAAACAAGCTTACAATACAAGCAAAAAATCTAGGGAGGATTATCTACATGGAACGAGTAGTTCTACCCCTTTAAAGTCAAAAGCAACAATAATTCAAATAAGAAGTTATTTCAAATAATTAACTTTACATATGTAGCTAAACGGTTTGTTCTCAATCTGCCGAGTTGTGTTTACAATTTATTTACCAATATATTTATGACGCTATCAAGGATCATTTTAGTCATTTTTGATCATTTTGGTGTATGTTTGCAGTATTTGTTGCCATGCGGCTATCGTGGATCGTTTTGGTGGTGTCCCTCGTCAGCGTCTGGTCCAGTCTGGCACAGTCATCCTCCTTCACCGACAAAGACACCCTGTTGCTTGTCTTCATCACCAAGAGTCATGCCTTCTACCGACGCACGTACGTATCGTACCTAACACGAACCATCGACTCCATCAATCGCGATAAGACAATGACCTTCCACGGTCGATACCACCTGACTTTCCTCCACATCGAGCTGACCGAATTCAGTCCACCTGAGGTGCTGAAGATACTTTGCGACAGCATCCTTGTCAGGAAGGCATCTCTAATTTTCTATCTCAGCGAACAGGAGTGGGTCGATTATAAATCAGCATCCGCCGAATTCCTGCTTCAGATTGCCAACTTCCTGGGACTTCCGGTTATAGTATTAGCCGAAGACAACTCTGGAATTGTGCAGGTAAGTCGTGATCGTAATCACTGCTAGGCAATTATGTAGCTCCACTTCAGAAAGCTCCTCTGAAACTCTCCCAAACTGACAGCACTAAACCCCAAGTAGCAGAGCGGTTTGCAATTGTCGACAGGACGAAGGTATAAATGCCATGTAATTGTCATCGTCACGTCAGCACATGCGTTTCGACTCTTCTAGTTACTGCACATCACAAGAAAACTAGACTTCCTGTCCTGTGCCACATCGAGAGCGCAGTAGCGAAACTTCATATTTCAGGCCCCCGCAGGTGACAAATGTATCTTTTTGCACTTCATCACGCTCTGAGCGGGCGCTCTTTCAGATTCAGATTCGTGTCCTGCCACCCACTCCCGTAGTTTGGGATCCTGCGAGTAAATACGTTTAGTTGAGAATAGAGTTATTTGTTTGGTTTAATTTTTACACTGGAAGCCGTCGTAATCGAAATCGTAAACTCGAAATTTCTAAAGCGCAACTTAAAAGCTAAGCGCATGGCACCAGCTTATTCTCGAGCGCTGCGTCAAGTCAGTGGGGTTGTCCAAAGATGCCATGTGAAAAATTGTAATTGTAATCACGACAGCTTTGGCTATTTGGCCGGTCCCTGTTAGGCGTCCTAGCTGTCGTCCCTGGCGCTAACAGATCCTCCTCAAGCAACCGACTGATTCAATGCGGTCGGTTTATAGGACTTTTGGCGAAAACCTAAGGCTGTCGCTCAGCGATTAGAAAGTCACATACTGTCGGCCCAAAGTGTCGGCTTGCCTGTCGAACCACACAACACTGCTGATCGGTCAAGATGTCGGCCGTGAAAACGGACTAGGAATGGTCTAATTAGCTGACTTAACTGTCATTCAGTATTTCAACTCAGGTATCGGCATCCGCTGAGATCACAGTTGCCTGATGTTTGATTGCAAACCATCTAAAGTCTCATGCTATCAGGGTTCGAAGCCCGGTACGTATTGGGCAAAATACGATCAGTCTTCGAACTACGCAACCCACAAGAAAGAGACTGCTATCGGAGCATTGCTATCAGTCGATTTGGTCTCGATGTCTGCAAGGCGTCTGCTGAAGCGTCGGCCGAGATGTCGGCCGAGATTTGCGACTGTCAGCATCATTGGCACTGGGTTTGATGGTCGTCGGGTGCTGGTCATGTGGCGGTGGTGGTCTTCGTCGTTTGTATCGATGAAGCCTCGTGGTCTACTGTCTTTCAGCTCCGTCCATTACCCGCGCGAAACTGCAGCTCTGTGTATGCACCAGTCACGAGTATGATTTCTGACTTGATCCTGGCGACCAGAGATGATCGTCTATCGATCAAGCGCTCATTAATGCAACGGCCTCGGCGGTTGTTTCCCCTTCGAGATAGAACGACTCACTTCATCTATGCCCCGCTTCAAAGCCTTGCCTTCATAAGTCTTTGACGGCCGTTGCCGCTCGAACCTCCCGTGTAGGCACAATATGTCTGATTCACCTCCCTCGATCTCCTGATACATAGAGCCGTAAAATTGTGCTGCTGATGTGCAGTTGCAAAATGCGTTTCGTAACTGCCTGGTTACCGTATTTCATATGCGAAGGTGCATATAAAAACGTCAAACATGTATACTACACATAGTTAGGATCGTCGAATAATCCAGTGTTTCAATATAAAGACTTATTTAGGATCGAGTAATTTACGGTGTTATGGCTTTACGAACGAGCTGGACAAGCAGTGTTATTTATCTGATACGGACTTGAATTCGAAGTCGATTACCATAAATTCGGACGAGCGCTGGTGCAATGGTAACAGTCGATGCACATGACTGATCACAAGTAAGAAGCTGTCATTGTTGTCGGTTATAATTCACGGTAACGGTAAGTTCATCATCAAAGGCTCCATTAAGTTGATCCGATGGCGTGTACCGTTGAACTTACTGCATACAGTTGACCATAAAAACTGTTGACCGCATTAGACCTTAATAATATTATTTATCAAATGAAGACGCCTAACAATCTGGTCTAATCAGCCATATATATATATATAATAATCTAAATCTAAATCTAATCACAAGATTTACCTGGTGCCGTTATTTTAATTCCAGCGGCATCAATCGATGGTCGCTTCAAGTAAAATCATAATCAAAATCAGAATCTTTTGGAAAGCCAGGTCAAATTCCGATAGGTCAGAGAAATAAGAAGTTAGACCACCCGGGGGCAAGCAAGTTGAAACAGATGGGTCCTAAGATTAGGCCCGAATGACATCACAGACTTAACAGAACAAATATAACGTGACAGCGAATTCCAACCGAGAACGCTCGAGAACCTAACACTGTCCTGATACAAATGTGGTGCTTTGTGAACTTCAAGACAGCTCTTAGCTGGATTCTTTGCTCGATGGACAACCAGTGTAACGAATGCATTATTGCTGTAATATGCCGATACTTTAGATGTTTCTGTTATGGCTCTAGCCATAGAATTTTGAACCATTTGTAGTTTGTGCAGATCTCTCTTATTGATGCCAATAAGAACTGAGTTACAGTAGTCAAGTCTGCTAATGCATTGGTTAGTGGGATTAAAACAGTTTGAGGCAAAACAGATCTGATTCTGCGAATGTTCGTATGTGAAATTGAGCTGATCTGTATGTGACGCCAAAATGATTAGAGAATGATACGATGGAGTAAAATATTATGCCTAGACTGTATGCACATTCAGTACAATTGACAAGCAAGCCGTCCAACTGAATATACGTAAGGCTATCAAATTTGCGGAGTTGTTGGTTTGTGCTTAGAAAAAGTAGTTCAGTTTTGAAGGATTCAGAAGAATTTTATTACTAGTCACTCAAGACTGAACATCACCAAAACGGAAGCAGGTAGTTGGTAGGGGGGATAGCTGGGTATCGTAAGCGTACGAATGGTAGTCAAGAGAGCTAGAGCTGTCAGTTCACTAAGTTGTGAACCGAGTGGGGTCGTATATAATGTGAACAGGAGCGGGTCCAGCACAGGACCTTGTGGAACATTGCAATTCATGACAGTAGGCGCAGAAGTGAGTTGGTTAACATGAACTGACTGAGTATACGAGGGCGCAGGTAAGATGCGAACCAGCGGAGCCAGAAAGATCAAATCGTTCGAGGCCATGAAGGCCATGTTTGTCGTAATTAGCAGTATCAAAAGCGGCAAATAGGTCAAGGAGAATAAGAGCAGTTACTTTTCTCTGGGCCATGGAGTTGATTATGTAATTGTGAACGGTTAGTAGTGCGGTTTCAGTGGAATGATATATACGGTAGGCAGATTGGAAAGGAAAGTACTGGTTTTAGAACGAAAGGTGATTACTCAAACGACTGGTTAATATTTTTCAGGATTTTGAAACTAAAATTGAGAGTATAAATGGGGCAATAGTTTGATAGATCATCAGGAGGGAGAGATGGCTTTTTAAGTAGAGGGTAAACTGTTACATGAGCGAAACTGGCCGGGAAGCAGCCTTCAGCGAGAGAGAGAGAGAGAGAGAGAGAGAGAGATTGACAATGGATGCGATAATTTGGTCCAAGACATTCAATCATTCTATTAAAAGAGGGGTAGGAATGAGGTCCAAGGCACATTTTTATCGTGGGATGAGAAAACGATATTACGAATCCCGCTCAAAGTTGTTGGCTGGAGCACGCTGAGAATCGGTAGTGAAAATTTAGGATAATAAAGGCTTTCAGATGAGAAGGGAACGTTAGAAAAGTTGGGTCTTAGGGCCGAGATTTTGTCAGAAAGAAACACAAGAACCTGTCGGCAAGGGGAAAATGTGATGAAGAGCTAGGTAAAATATTTGAATTTGTTAGGGTAGATGCTGTTTACCGCCTGCCATAACAACCTAGAAGAATAGAATCAATTAGGAACCAAATAAGACAAATAGGTGGATTGCGCAGTTGAGACAAGTTTACGGACATTACGACACTGGCCTCTAAATTTGAGGAGCTAATTATTGTTAAATCAAATGCAGTAATTACATGTTATTCTTTACTCCACAGAACTGTCTTACTTCTTGTGACTAGGCGTGACCACATGAACTATAGTATACGACATAATCGTTTAAATGCGTGTAAAGCATCGTTGGAAACACACACTTCTGAGCTCTTGATCTGGGCAAAAATTCTGTAAAATTCTCAAGTCGACGATTGGTCGAATGTCCTTCTGCATCCTTCTGCATCCTGCTGCGTCCATCTGCGTCCGTTTGTGTTCTTCTGTGTCCTTATTCGTCTCTTTGTCCTTGTTTGTCCTTCTGTGCCTCTGTTTTGGCTTCGTCTGCTTGATGACGACGACCGCGGCTTTTGCCGTCTTTATTGCGTTCTCTGGCGTTTAAGCGCCGGCCTATATATCACATCGGATATGGCGGGTATCTAAATGTCCTCGTGACGTCATGTCGGGTAACTTATTGCCACGGAGCAGAACATACAAACGGGCGTCTACAGGCGGCCTTCGACGACCCCCTAATGTGATACAGCCGATGACATTGCCTTATTAGCCGGTCTCGCTAACGCATTTATCGGCCCCGCCTGACAGTGAGCCCACCTGCCTGGAATTTCCAATTAGCTCTGCCTGCGCGAAAGAATTAGCACAACGAACTGGCCGTCGCTCTGGGTATGAAGGTGTCCGGATTACTCCCCGGACCAGGTAGAATTTCGATTTCAATTATTCTGCTGCTGGACACCCCAGTCTCCCTTGGTACCTGCAAGAAAAAAGCTACTAATGCCCGAGGCTTTTTTCTTGCGGGTCTCTATATGTTTTTTCGTTACGCAGGCTCTTTTGAGAGAGAAAAAATTATCTGGCGTCTTTAGTTAATGATATAGCATTTGCTATAAATATGTAGCACTAATCTGCATCAATGTACATGCGTGTATTCATAGTAAACGCTAATATAAGAATGTTGAACACATGGCAGAAGTTGTGCAGTACATACATGTAGACCTTAATAAATCAGTAGTACGTTGAAATTGGTGTAGGCATAGCACATGTAGATTTACCCGACGTTCTTCAGATGCGTGTGATGAAGTAATTAAGGGCAGGATTGAAATAACTAGACCAAGGAACCAATCGCCAAACCAGTCACAAACAAACCGGCATCAAAACAAGATAATAAAACCGTTGGGTGTTTAATGCGCTTTTGAGACGTCTCTGCCTCTGCCTTAAACAAACATCCTGGTACTTCGACATGTCTGTGGTTCCGATGTCTGTCAGAATCTCAGTGTCGTATCAACTACCAAATCTGGAAATGTTTCATTCTGTTTTATTCGAACGTGTGAGCAAACCTTAAAGGAATCGAAATGCCAGCATCTCAGACATTATCTAGCTTTAACGGCATGTCCCTCAGTCTTCCCTAGGTTCGGCGAATGTTCCTTCGCTGTCGCCTGGCCCAGTGCTTGGAACAGTCTTCGTGGCTATGTGACGAATGTCCCATCCTTGGACACATTCAAGTCACCGCTCAAGACATCTTTTTAAGATATCTTATTGATTTTTAACTCATGTACAGCGCCCTTTTCTTCTGCCCTGGTCGTGCTACGGCGCTATATAAATTGTCTTATCATTATTATTATTATTTTATTATTACTACTACTACTACTATTACTACTACTACTACTACTACTACTACCACTAATACTACTACTACTACTACTACTACTACTACTACTACTACTACTACTACTACTACTACTACTACTACTATGTAACGTGCTATAACCATCTCATTAAAGAGGGCCATAAAGGAACTATGTGAGTCATGAACTCTATTTGCAGCCAAATCCTGAATCGACGATCCTTCAGATGACTCCATCAGTCGAGCACCAGAGCCAAGCGATGCTTAGTCTGCTGCAGCGCTACAACTGGGCGGCCTTCGGAGTGGTCACTGGTTCTCTGGCCGGACACGAGCTCTTCATCAACAGCCTCCATCGCCTAACGGACAGTTCCGACCTAGGGTAGGTCATTCGTTCCACCTTTCGTGCTTGATTGAAATTACCATGTTCACGCTTCACTTGAACTCAACTCAAGGCGCACTGTGGAATCGTAGAGAAAAATTGGTGGATTAACTAAAACTAATTAACTAAATATTACCAACAATTTCTCTTACCTCAATCTGTTCGTCATTATTTCCTGACGAACGCGTCATTAGTTTTCAGTTTTTTCATGCACTATTTCCAACTAAATATAGGCCTATTTGTCTCATTGTAGAAGTAATTTTTATCTCATTTAACTGAATGTCGTTTAGGAAATTCCTTGGCTTTCAACAATCCTGACAACGATAAAAAAGAGTATAGTAGCCGTCTTTGTAATGGGTGTGCTGGACTAAAAGCTCAAATTTCCAACATAATGTACTTTAATAGTTGCGTTCAAGGTTAAGTTAGTCCCTCCATGAACCCTTAGGCATAAGTCAGTTGTTGAAACTTCGCTGTGTATAAGTGAGACGTTATCAATTTTAGCGAGTTTAACAAATGTAAACATTGAATTTAAGTGTTAAATAGGCAAACGATTTCACAATTCAGTCTTCAGATAAACCCATGGTAGCAGTATTAATAGGCTTGCAAAGCGCAGAGTGCAGATTTGAGCCTTCCCTGAAACGGTTACTGTGTAGGGACTTGAGCAAGTATTTCACTCAAAATTACTCAGCGCCATCTATTAATGTTTAGACGTTAGATATTGGCGCTTACCAAATGTAGAAATAACAATAAATGCATATATACACACATATATATTCACATATACACATATACACATACATACACACATGCATACACACATACATATACACATACATACATTCATACAGACACGCATGCACATACCTACGTACATACATACATACCATACATACACACATAACATACATACATGCATACTGATGCTTCTTCACTAAAATGAATATTCTAATTTTTCTCCAAAAACTTTGTATTGTTAGTTGTTATTTGTAACTGTAGACTTGCTGCATAAATCGCAGGGCCCAGCTTTAACTGTTGGCAGTCCATTCTAAGTTGACAAATCTCCTGTCTTTCTTCGTGCGTTGTTGCGTTCTTCAGTGGCTTCTTGTTAACAGCTGGCAGATTATATGACAGCCTTGATTTACGCAGACCTATAGCAGAACGCCTGTCTTTAGAAGACGCTGGTCTTGTTGCGTTTGCGCATTCTATGCTTTCGATCTCCTTTGCTCAGGTGTGCAATGAAACGTGATTTAAAGTGGAAACCTGTTCTGATCATACATCGTCTCCTTCCATTACTCTGGCGTCTGGTTTCGTCGGTCGCCAGCGACAACACGTTTTCGATTTTCGTTCGATGGATTTAATTCGTTTGCAGCGTGGCACAAAAAAAGACAGACAGACAGACAGACTCACGTACAGACACACAGACACACAGACCCACAGACCCACGGACGCACATACAGATAAACAAGTTTTCAATTTTCGTTCAATAGATTTAATTCGTTTGCCGCCTGACGCAGACAGACACACAGACAGACACACAGACACACAGACAGACACACAGGCAGACGCACAGACACACAGGCAGACACACAGGCAGACGCACAGACAGGCACACAGACAGACACACAGACACACAGAAAGACACACAGACACACAGACAGACACACAGACAGACACAGACAGACACACAGACACACACACAGACACACACACAGACACACACACAGACACACAGACACACAGACACACATACGCACAGACAGACACACAGACATACGCACAGACAGGCACAGACAGACGCACAGACATATACACAGACAGACGCATAGACATATACACAGACAGACACACAGATAGGGAGACAGAGGGGAAAAGAGAAAGGAAGAGATACTAGATGGAATTTCATTATGTTTCATGGCCATTGTTCTGCTTGCTCGACTCAGCGTTTCAGTCTCCGTCTTCCAATTTTCCCTTCTTCTGTTGAAGATAATTGTTTGTCTATGAAAGTAGCTTCGTTTAGAATTTCTGGAATTCTTCAACCGCCGTTGTTGCCAACGAGTCTTTTCAAGTTTTGCTCAATATCTAAACAATTAGGCTCAGTTGTAACATCCACATCAACACACCCGCACTATCATCATCATCGTCATCATTATCATCATCATCATCACCAACATCATCATCGTATTCACCATCATCATCACCACCATCGCCATCACAACCATCATCATCGTCGTCTTCGCCATCGTCATCATCATTGAAGCTTGCGATATGACTACATGAAAAGGCTGCGTTTGGCCACGTTTGATAAACCTAATCGATACAGTCGAAACCTGAGCAGAATTTTATCTCGCTCTAATACTTTACTGCATATTCTACAAAAACTAAACTGCAGCCTAAATTCCGCCCGAATTCAATGATCTCCGCTCCTGAAATGTCCTGTTAAGAATCCATTCATTTTGAATTGGACCTGTAAGACGTTGTCTGTTTTGGATTGAACATTGCTCGTCCCTCTTCCGTGATCTCAAAGTCTGTCGTGACTTTTAGTTCGTCGAGGTTGATTGCAAGCGATCTCTTTATAAATAATCTCTTCTGCTGGAAAGGAGCAGTCCAGACATGATCAAGTCAATGGGCCTATTGTTATGCAACACATTACTACAATGTGCTTCATGAAATAATCCGAATCTCAAGAGCATCCGCCAGAATCAACTTCCTGTGAATAATGCAGCATACAAACCTCATGTAGGCAATAGGCGGTCGATGGCTATGGATTCAAGCTTAACTGTGACGCATAATCTGAATGCAAGCATTTCCACCTCAGTCGGTTGAGAAATAATAGTAAAATCTCTCAACTGACTAGTGCTCAGTATTACTCTGTCTCCATGCGCCCTAAGAAATGAAACAACCAATCGTAATGTCTAGGAGTTGCCAATAAACAGAGCAACTGCATCATAAATCGTAATCGTAAACTCGAAATTTCTAAAGCGCTACTTAAAAGCTAAGTGCATGGCTCCAGCTTATTCACGAGCGCTGCGGCAAGTCAGAGGGGTTGTCCAAAGTTGCCAGGTCAAGAACAAAATCCGGTTGCAAGAAGACCAGAGTGAGAAGAGGGAGAGTATCTGTGGGTGCGTTGTATTTAAGCTCAGAGAAATGGGAAGGCAGCGAATTCGATGAATCAGGGTGGGCTTTCTTAAAAAGGTGAAACCTTCGGAGCAAAGACTTCTACAGCAGCGAAAGTGTATACGCCTGTCTAGAAACATAAAGCGCTGATAAGCCTGTGCATCAATATTGCTGATAGCATCATTTCAAGTGCAATGGTGAAGGTGAAACGAGGCAGCATAAATCAGTCCGGAACTCCTAGCGATGTAGTCGACAAAGTGATTTAGACTGACTTTCGGTATAAGATTCCAGTAGCTGTAAGGACTGAAACAAGGTGAACTCCTTAGCCATACATAAATTTCCCTTACTTAATTTACAGCTCATAAACAGTTGTAATCATAAGTTCGAAATTTTGAATTGCGCATGGCATCAGCTTGTCTAGTCCATCGTTTCATCACCTTCCGGTCAGTTGGACTCGTCGTAGATCTCTAAATACTTTCCGCCAGGATACTCGAAATGCCGTAGACTTAAACTCAGGGTCTTACGTTGGTTTCAACTTTCGACAAGTAGCGTCCAGTCATCCAACGTCCTTCAGGTAGTCCTACAGCTCTTGATCCGCATTGGTCGGCTCCAAGCGGTCGCCGAAGCAAGTTAATGACCGCCGAACCACTTTAATTAGGCGGTAGTTTCCCATGTTTCAATGTTGAATGCTGGCATGTGGATGACTAGCTGGCTGATCCTTGGTAGTCAACGAACGTCTGACAACCCCTGCCTAGCGGAGGCCGACCACTTGGACGGACATCCCAGCCGCTGTGCCCCCGCCCGAATAATAAAGACCACCCGACGGCGGAAGAGATCCCTCGGTCGAAGTTGACAGGAGACACGACTCAGTAGCCACAGGGTTCACGGTAGCAACAATACCGTTCGTTATCTGTTCGTTCAGCATCTTCGACGGCTCCGCTACCTGAACGCAGAACTCAAATGTGCACCAGCGTTGTGAAGTCGGGTAAGTCGCCGCCAATGCTCCCGAAAGCGGTAGACCACCTGCTTCCCGTGGCCGCCATTTACTGCGACAACTTGACTTTGTTAACGTCCAGTTGCATGTACAGCAAAAGTATGTCTGATACTTAAGCTTAGTCTGGGCCCTCCAGGACTTTCGACGTACTTTGGTACGTAACTGGTACAGTACTGCAATAACAAATTAGTTGCCAATGTAACTTCTATCATGTAGAATTCACAAGAACTGCCATCACAAGATATGACATCCGTTCTTGCTAACTTTGTAAATGTAAAGCTAAGGAAAGGGAGTAATTTGCCGATGGCATACGAGGAATTCGCGGCCATCTTGACTCACTCTATGTAAAATCCATATGATCTATATAGATTTAAAATGACGTACCATGGATTCGAATCCTACCAGCAACGGCGCAAGGCCAACTGGCTTACCACTAGACAACAATGCCAAAATCGTCGCTTATTATCTTACCATTATTCTGCTCAGAGCGACTGATCACTAATGGGCTGCAAACCAAGCACCATTTTCTTAGCAAGTTGCGAGAGACAGAACCTTGAAACACCAGATGTCGTAGCTGAGGTCCACACGATTCGCCTGCTAATGAGTCAGTCAGAGGAGATGCCGAAGAAATAAAATGCGAAGAAATTTTTAATGCGAGCAGTTGCTAGCCAGAGCGGATGAGGTCTTTAGGCAAGCACAGTCCTCTGGCCAGATGGATTATCTCCAACTTAGCGGCAGATGCGCTGTCCAGGTCTCTTCCTCAGCCCCGACGAATGCCGTCACGGAAGAAAAAACAAACAAATAGCTACTTGAGCTCAAAGCAAATAGTCGCGAAAGGCTTCTCCAGTCCAAAGTCTGGGACAGAGACTGCGGATTTAGGAAAGACCTATCGTTCTCGTCCTTAGAAAAGGAGGACAAACAGAGGGAAGCAGATGATATGAGGGGATAGACGTTTCACAGGAAGAGGGCAATCAGGTTAATACCCGAACATGTTTAACGAAAACTTGGTTTACAGGAACGGGGTAATAAAATTTAAGTTGTTTCTCATGTCTAGGTTTGATATTCTCGTCGTAATTAAAATTCTTTGGACCGAGAACAGCGATCACGTGCGAAAACAGCTGGCAAAACTGAGCAAAGCTGAAACAAGAGTTGTACTTTTATACGCTTCGCAGTAAGTACAACTTTCAAGTTGAAAATATGAAATTGCCAGATTATTAAATACATGTGGATTTTTTAGTGTAATTTTCCTTTAATTTTATCTTCCATCCTACTCCACTCTTCTATTCCTGGTGTCTACTTCAGTTACCTCCTACTAATGTTTTCCTGCTTGTTCTCATGGCTGCTCTGGTGTTCTCGTGTGCTCGCTTTTCTTGTTTCGTTCCTTTATAGTAGACTTCATTTATTTTTATTACTTTCTCTTTGTTTTTGTTGCAAGTGTCATGTTCAAAATTTTTTCCATTCGTTTTTCATTTATTTTCTCTGTTCGCTTTATACCATTTCTATACATGGCTTGGGTCCTTTCTTATTTCCTATGTATGCGCCAATATCTCCTTACTTGTTGCCTTTTTCTATCTCATTTCTCACATCTTATATCCTGCTTTAAAACTATTCGATGTACTGTAGGTTTAAGGAGCATTTTATTTTAGGCGAAAAATCAAGTCATGAAAGCCGTTCCTCGCTTATCCTGTAGAATCAAAGGAACATGACCGTTGGCTGTTTAGTGCAAAATTCCTCTTATAAATCCGACCCATATCACTGAGTGTGACTAGCTATCAGTTCATCGTATTCGCCATTCATGGATTCTTCTTATTTGCTTGCTGTTTTGTATGAAGAGAATCTCGGTCTCCCGGTTGAGTCCTGCTATCGCTGCATCTATATCCGGGTCATCTAAGAACACATCTTTATCAATGTGGCTGGTAGTCGTACACAAAGCTCTTTATATATACGAGTCTCTCGGGTTTCTGTGCAAATTTTAGTTTACAATAGATAAATGTAAAAGTCCAGAAGCCGTCAGCCAATGTAACTGAGACCTGAGTATTTGATCGGATTTGGGCTTCGTACCAAGTGTTTCCTTTAATTTCCTTTAACAATTGCTTGCTAAAGGAAATTGAAGTGCATCCTCATTAGCTAAAGAACCTGTTTCACTTTCTTCGAGCGGACACATTACATTTAATTATTCGTATCCGCAGTCCATTCTGGGGTTTAAAGCTACTTTAATTAATGCTTTCCACAAAAACCACCTACATTCAACAACTGATCTCTCTCTTTAATAATCCAGATAAGCAAGATGGACAAAAATAAAAGCTGTTACAGGCTATGCACTCTGTTCGATTGCTCAATCTCATCTTGTCTCAGCCTCAACGCAGCTAACCTCAGTTCAACTCTTCTCGCCTCATCTCAGTTCATTTAATCTCATCTCAACTCACTTAATCTAATCTTGTTTTGAGCGTTTTTCGCTGTCAGACATGCTGAATTTTGTGTCTTACTTCCAGTTATTATTATGAAAGTTCCAAAACTACTTGAAAATGTTCCACCTAAATCTTCACAACTTTACTACATCCCAACTTCCCTTATTAAATTGTGTTGAATTTTCCATCCTCGTTTCTTATCTGGCTGATATCTTCTTTTTTGAAGGCCGATGTAAAGATTTATTTTGAAAGTATTGTTAAAACTTTAATGCGATACTTCGCTAAAAAGCGTTAACTAGATAAAGATTGTCCAGGTAATTACATACATATTTCTAATCTCAATAATATTTATAAACTGCTTGAACACCTATTTCTCGTACATCTTCAGGAGCATGTAACATCTTCTCCCAATTTTAGTCCTTTTCAGTCCGTTTATCGTACACATCTTTCGACTGATATTGCTCTTACTAGCACACTTAACATATTTCATTCAGTGGATCTGGTAGAGCATCTTGTCTGATACTTCTTGATTTAAGTGCTACTTTTGATACTGCAGATCATAATGTTTTATTGTTACGACTCCATATAGGCCTACATGCATTGAAGTTTCAGCTTCTGATCTTCTCTGGATGTCTTCTTATCTCAATGACAATTCTCATCAAGTTGCAATACACACACCTCGCTTTGATCCCGTTGCCTTACAGGATTAAGTCATCTTCCTCCTTCTATTATTATTTCGCCTGTTCGCTATATCACATGATATCATAGTCAAGCAGTATGCTAATGATATTTAACTCCACGTCGTTCTCTCTGCCACAGATCCCTCAGCTAAGCGTGAACTCGAAGTCTGCCTGCCCCCCTCTTCACATATGGTTCTGTTTTAATTATCTTGCAATTAACTTAGACAATTCGGAGGCAATTCTTTTTACAACCCACAAGTGTATGTAGTGTTTCTCTTCACGTTCACCTACCGACCGGGATTTTGCAGGAAATAAAATCCCGTTACCTGAAAAATTTAGCTGTTGTTGTCACCAGTGATGACTCACTCACTATGATTTCACATGTATTTTCCAGTTGTAGGTCTTGTTTCTTTAACATCAGGGCATTTCGTCATATCAGGCATTTTCTCGAACTGGTGGGATGGCTAAACCCGTGGCTTGTGCACTTGTCTCTTCTCTACTAGGCTGTGCAAATACGGTGCTGTACGGTATATCTTCTTTTAACCTGAAATATCCAGATGGTTGAAATATCTTTTGTTAGGATTGTCCTATGATCTTCTTCCTCATTAAATGCATTAAATCGCCTTCGCTAGCTTCACTGGTTTCCTATTGAGTGCCGCGTTAAGTTTAAAAGCTTAGAATACCAACCTTCCATCATACTTTCGTACATAGCTACACCCTATCGTCCCCGTAGACTGTTGCCTTCATTTGATGTTGGCTAGTTGCAATAACCTCGGTTCCGAATAACTGTGAGATGACTTGCTTTCAGTTGTTGTGGTGTTGAACCTCTGCCTCCAAAAGACACCCTTTTGCCTGGCATCATTTCTGATGTCCAACGCACACTAGGCGGAGTGCCAACAGAACGGAGCGGCTTTTCAGTTTTCGTAGCATTGCGATGCCGAGTATCTAGTGGCACCTAAGGCTGTACAGTTATCAGATTGGACGAATGAATCCTGGTGTCTGTCTACTGTTTCAGTCGGGAGAGTGAACGCATTCTACATGAGGCTCGAGAGATGGGTCAGGTGGGGAGAGATTTCATCTGGATCATGTGCAAGACGGCGATTGGGCTGACGACGAGCGTCGTACCCTCCTCCTTCTACCCGGGACTACTAGGTGAACCACTGTCGTCAGTCGTCTTTGACTAATCGCAGTTGATCCGTCTGTCCGCTTCTGCATCTGTCTCCCTCTCTCTTCTCCAAATCTTCTTGATTCTATGGAAATGTCTGTCGGTCTGTCTGTCTGAGCGAAGGCAAGCGACCAACCGACAGACACACGATCGTGCAGACAGACGGACAGACAGGCAAACGGGCAAACATACATGATAACAGACAGACAGACAGGAACAAAGCGACAATGGGGGACCTACCTAGAGACCGCACAACAGTAGGCACACATACATACATGCATGCATGCATACATACATGCATAAATACATACGCTGTGTTTGCTGCGAATTATGCATAGGGCTGGGGGTGGCTAGTTAAGCTCATTTGAGTTTCTCTTCCCCGCCTGAGCTCATGCATGGCAATGATGAAAACTAGATTTCCTTGATTCATACTATAATGTTACTTATGCAGACATTTGTGCAGATATCTCAGTTATTATAGAATGTCCATTTGTTCGAATAAACGAAATGAACTGAACTGAACACATAGACAAAATAGCAGGCATGCATTTAAGCAGACCAGCAGAGGGGCAGATAAGAATGAAGCGACGGAAAAGACTGACCGAAGGATCAACAGAGACAGACAAGCAGAGGGACGTACAGATATGCAGACAAACAGACAAACAGGCAGCCATGCATGGAAACAACAGCGGACAGTAAAAGCCGACAGCCCAAAAATTGGCAGACTGATTGACAGACTGGCACACTATCAAGTCTGCCACAATGTGCACCTAAAAGAGATAGTTACGTACATAGAAATCATTATTCTTCTTAAAAAAATCAGTAAATTTGTCAATAAATCAGTATGTTTAATGAGACATAACACCTAGGCACGTACGAATAACATAAATTACGGGTGAAAATCCACCTGAGCCAGGCATCGATCCATCTATCTTATAAGACCAGAATTTACCCATCTGTTCCCGATCATTCATCAGTTCATCCATCAATTCGTTAATGCCGCATCAGTCCATCAAGTCATCCATCAGTTACTGCAACGATGGTTAATATTTCACTATTAACTGGCTCTGCCGGAATTTTTCAATTGTCTTTCTCTTGCCTTCTTTTTTAACTCGATCGATCTTCCCTTCTCTCTGTCTCTCTGTCTCTCTAGCTATGTATCTGTCTCTCTTTCTCTGTCTGTCTTTCTCTATCTGTTTCTCTTGCTGTCTGATTGTCCCTCCTGTGCTTCTGTCTATCTGATGAAATCCTTCACCTCGTTTGCATGGTCTCCAAGTTAAAGAACACACGAGTTTTAAAGAAAGCAGCGAATGCTCTGTCACACTGTAAATTTAAATCATTTCGAATGTGTTTAATGTGTGTAATACTGAGCATAAGCCATGCCAATCATTTTCGGCAAGATCAAAATATCTTTTAAATGTTGAAGTCAGTTGTTGAGTTATGCAAATTTTATGAAAATGCATTAATTATTCAGTAATCGATTCACACTTTCAAGAGATGTGCATGAAGCTTCTAAATTACACGTTGCGTCCTTACTTCCTATGCATCAGAAGGCTTCAATACTAATAGACCCATAGCCAAACTAGACTGAACTGCCGTAAAAATACTGCTGCCATCATCTCCTATCATCCATCCAAAATATCCTTAATTTCTTCTATAAGACTACGATTCTCTTCTCCTCTGCGGTTTCTTACCCACTTTATCAATGCTATCTTCATAACAGGACAAAGGTAAATTTTGATCAATGCTATCTCCATTACAGGACAAAGGTAAATTGTTATCGATGTTATCTCCAATACAAGACAAAGGCAAATTGTGTTTCTATTAAAAGTCGAATTATCAAATACAAGAAAAATTAATTATATTTTAAAAGTCATAAGATTATTCTCTGTCTATTCACGTCTAATTGTTACTCGGTGTTGCACGTGTCTTTGAAGAACATTTTTTGATAAAATGTTCCTGAACCCTAGCTGCTTAAATTCGTTTCCTTGAAACAATTTCGACGATGACTGCAGTTTCTTTCCAGCCATCGACTTCAACAGAGCGCTTTCGAGTGGTACTAAGCACCCAAGCGGAAGTCCTGATATGGCATACCGTGAAAAGCCAATCAAGATGGGTCTCATCACTTGGGCTCACGGCATGAATGAGCTGTTGCGTGAGGAGCCGAACGCCAGCCTCGTGCCGCAGACAATCAACTGTAGCGTCGGAGGAGTGGGAAAGCGATGGAGGGAGGGGCTGATGCTCATCAGGTCTGTATAGTCTGATGTCTGGGCGTTAATTGGTATTTATTCCAGTTCGATTACGTCAACTCCATCTGGGTTAGATTCACACGCGCATACCGTCCACTTTGTTGCCTTATGATCAGAGAAAGAGACTGTCCGCACATTGCTGTCTTCTTAAAACTAATGTGGCCAGACATAGACTGTCTGCCGGCACAGAACAGTATTGTAAATTACGTTCCTGCATTTCTGCCGTCCAGCCTTGCTCTATGACCAGAAAAATGGACTGCGAATACACACTACTGCGTTTCTAAAATTAGTTTGGCCAGACATAGACTGTCTGACAGCATAAAACAGTATTACGAGTTATATACCAACACTTTCAAGCCGTTACTACAAATGGCCAACTAGGCTCATTTCTGCCTTGCAGACGACAACGGCTTCCGAAGTTATTACCCGACATAACCTGCAGCAAGTCTAACCATACATAGAGTCTGCTGCGACTAGACATTTTTATGAAGCTCATTGAGAATACTTCAGTCGCTCGACTACATCAATCTTCCATCTAAAAAATTTATGCCCTAATTACGGTAGGTTAGAGTCAGGCCGAGGCTCTATTCATTCGAAATTATCATCGGTCAACGTTTCCTCTGTGGGAACACTGTGACAACGGTTTGATGATAATAGGCCTAGCCATGATAGAGTCAGCGCAGTGTGAGCACTCAGACATAACAGTTGCATAAAACTCGTTCTTTAGTCAGGCGGTGGAAGTGAGACTGCAACGGACTGAACGAGAGCAATTGTTTATATGAGCGACTATATCGGCCCAATTCGTGCAAAGCTGTGTGTTAGAATCAGTTCTTGATCGTCCGTGTATCCACAATATACGCAGTACTCTTTTATGTAGATATATATATATATATATATAGATATATATATATATATAGTGTTTTATTTTACCAGTACACGCAGTCGCCAATAGCAATATAACTGCTATAACTGTGGAATATAATGTACACGCATAAGCACGTACATACACATGAGACCACACCTGCAGCAGAAGCTATAGAACGAGAGGAAATGAAAGAGGATAAATTATTTTGTCGGCTTCGTTCAATGTTGGCACCACCGGAGCACCAGCGGCTGCAAATCCAATATCTATGCTATATTTGAACGGGCGTTGCCGTTTGCTGGTCAATGTTCCGACAGCTTCACGGGTTTCGCGACATTTTGACGTATGCAAGTGGGACTTTTGGAAGGCAAATAACGAAGATTGCTCATGTTCAGTGTTTATGAATAAGAACGCATAAAGAAACGAGACTTCTTTACCAAAACAGCTGGGCTTTGTAATTACGTAAAAGACGTTAGAAGATGTTAGAGCATGTTATCTACTAGCGAAATGACGAGAGCATGAAAACATATTAATATATAAGTAGTAGGTCCTTAGTGGTAGTTACCTGTTAGTGCTATTGTCAATTAACGTTAACATTAGCACTAACATTTATAATAATTAACACAGCTGGATGAAACAGAAATGATATCTGGTGATAGCCGGTCAGCTGACTTTTCTTACTGCCAGAGTTGGTCCGCATGCGAGACTACATAAGAGAGTGTGTGGTCTTCAGACAGTCATTCTGTACCCCACAGCACTTCACACAATGCATAAGACCCCAATAGCAACGTCATATGTAGAACATACGAAGCCCATATGGGAATAATGTCATATGGGCTTCATATGTTCTACACATTACGGTGCTACTTCTTGAGATAATCCGGCTAAAATTATAGAAATATACGCTATATAACTATATGCAATTCAGATAAAAGCTTATAAAAGAGGTATCGTACTACTTCTTATAAACCGTCTTATTATTATTGTTTCTTTTTTGTCGAGGTATTTATTTATTTATTTATTATTATTATTTATCATTATTATTTATTATTATTATTGTTATTATTATTATTATTATCGAGAATATTTATTTCAGTTGGATGTTTTAGGCACATGAAAAGCTTGTCAATGGCTATCGACGATAAGACGCAAATTGCCTTTAACGAAGACGGAACAGTCAAAGACACGGACCTGAAAATCCTGAACTTGGATCAGACTAGCCAGTGGCAAGTGGCACGTACACAATCCCACAAATACTCGACAATCATTCGCGCCATTTAGACCTAAGAAAGGAAACACGGTAACGCATTTGGTGCCGCTCTGTATCTTTTGTCGAGAAAACAAAAAAGACAAAACATGGCGGCTCAGATCTGCGTCGACTCGTTAATGTTTAATACGGTTATAGATCCTAAGGGATTCGCTTGCTACACGGTTCTATGTACCATTTAGATGACCATATATTCTGCTGGGGTTCCTCGAACTCTATAATGACGACTCTAATCATAGGGACCTCATAGAAGAATCAAAAGAAGATGTGAGAGAAAAGCAGGAAGAACGATGAAAAATTTATGACGTATACAGAATATTTGAATAAGTCTATTAACTGTTGGTGGAAGGACAAGTTGCTGATGCTCCGCATTGGATTGCTGTGCACACATAGGTACAATCTGCTTAACGTCAGAGTAGACGCTTCAGCAAACAACTCTCAGTGCTATGAATGCCACATAACATTGCATACTACAGGAGGAAAATGCAATGTAAAAACCGTAAATGTCGTCTATTGTCGGCTTGCTGCAACTGTCAGTCGGGAGAGGAAAACAAAACAACCAAACGCAAAGCGATCCATTTCAGCCATTGCTGCTTTGATGGTCGCCGCTAAACCTACATTATTAACATCGACGACCAGCTGTTTATGCAAGCATATAATTCCTTTATCAGCGACTAATTTGATTGCAGTGGCTTCAGCGATTTAATGCGTATTCATAACACTGAGTTCTCTTGTCTTTGCTGAAGACTCAACTGCTCCAGCTAAATAGGCCTATGTGTATCCAATGCGGCCTGAGTCTACAGTAGGCCTAAATAAGTCAAACTAAAACTGAATTTGGTAATACAAAAGATGGTATGGAAGCCTTCTACAGGGCAAGGCAATGCCTTAAGTGAATTATGGATCACAGTCAGGAATTGTAATGCAAGACTTGATGGAAAAGTAGTTAGACCTAAGTAAAATATCGAAAGGCGACATAATATAAAACAAAGCTTACCGTGCGGTAAGCTGGTGAAAAAAAGGCAAAACAAAAGGTCCATTTCCTTCTACCTTGGCATTTATTTGCCTGATTTATCTTAGGCACTGATCTTTGTATGTCGGATGAAATTGTACTGCATTAAATTTATCTGCTAGAAGAAAGAAATTCAGGTTTTATACACATTGGTTCATACATAAAATAAACACTTGGATGAGTTGTCCTAGTGTAGCTGAGTAATATTATGTTAATTATTTGATACGTGAAGGTTGGTGAATGGAATTCGAAGATCGGTCTTCACATGGGCGATATAACGTGGCCAGGCGGGGTTCCCACTCCGCCGAGGGGGCGTCCGGCCAAGTACCACATGCGAATCGTGACCCTGGAGGAGCAGCCATATGTCGTCTATTCTGACCCTGATCCGCAGCTGGGAACATGTCCGCCCCAGTCGGAACTTTGTCGAATAGCTCCACTTAACGTTACAAACCAGTATGTCATTCAGCAGATCGACTCTTCGCCGACTCTTCTCTTTCGTCTAAATAGATTGGAAATTATTCTCAAATATCTTACTTACTTACCTTACCTTACCTTTGTATGTTTTAGCCGAATAGTCACTAAAACTGCTAACAGGTACCTTTTTCAACACGGCCCCCGTCATCATCTTAATCATCATCAAAATCAGTATGATAACTATCGTCATCGTTGTTGCCGTTATCATCATCATCATCATCATCATCCATTCCTAAATTATTTTCACAACCGCACAATCGCCAACACCATCATCGTCATTAGCTGCATCATCGCATGATGACTGCATGAATATAGTAACTTAAATTTTTTCCTCGTGCCCCAGATATTTAATAGTATTTAGCGATAGGCATGTCTTGACAAATCAGACACTGTGGTGCTAATGGTTAATTAATTCACGACTCTGACTTTGTCTGACTGCGCCTTTGTAGCGTAGTGCCCATATCATTAAAATGCAATAAATTAATTGACGTTCACTTTGAAGATGAACACCAGCCAGTAATCCTATTCATTAGACAAAGATCCAAGTGGTCAGGTAGACCTGGAAAAATTCTAAGTAAAACTGTTTTTTTTTCATCAATTTTTCCATATAACTTTCCAGGTTTTCCAATGCAACTACAAACTCAATGTTGTACCAGTGTTGTTCCGGTTTCTGCATCGATCTACTACGGCTCTTGAGCGAAAAGATTGGCTTTGATTTCGAATTGTTTGAAGTGCCTGATAAGAAATGGGGAGCATACGACAAGGTGAAAACTCGATGCTAAAGCATTATGATTCAATTTCAGAATAAAGTCAGTAGCTTTGAAATTCGAGATTTAAAAAGGCAGATTAATATTTTTACTTTCATAATACAAAATAACTGATAATGATCTAAAAAATAAAATATAAACCGTTTTCGAGTAAAAGATTGATAATCCTGGTCAAAACGCTTCATGGCGAATGAACTAAATTTAAGATATTGAATCATTAAGATTTACGAAACTCGTGACCATTTCACGTGGAACTTGACAGGAACTGTGGTTGAATTGTTCACATGTTTTCCAGACAGTTTCTTTCCTGTATGTTCATGCCGAAACTATGAAATTGAACTCACAAACACCTCATACCCAAATCTGCCTCTCAGTATTAGCTCTAGGGACTTCACTTCTTCTCTTTCATATTGCTTTCTCATAACTTCAACGACATAAACACGAAACAACAATGACTCGAGGAATTTTGTGAGAAAACTGAACGAGATCTGCACATGTTTGCTCTTCCGTTGTCGTCTTTTGGTTTTCTTCAGTCGATCGATTCATTTGTTGCCTTTCCCTGAAGTGTCATTTGTGGGCACTTATTTTGCTTGTCTGAATGGACTGTGGTTGAAAGATTTTCTCTTTCGCTTCAGCAAATAGCCTAACCGTACTTGGGCTTCGCTATTTACCAAAGTGCCCCAGACAGACTCAAATAAGTCTTTGGAGAATATAGTTCGCGCAGTGCAGTCTAGCTCCGACATGAGATATTGTGGACCGTTTGGCACTGGGACTCCAGATGGCCAGCCTTCCTACAGAAGAAGTCCGCCGAGTGTTCTAACTTCGCCTTTATCAATGTCCGATTGATGGCGCCGTTTAAACGGACTGGCGAAGAGAAAGAAGCCACCGAAGCAAATGCAATGAAACACAATTAAGCTCTTGGTCCACAGTCTGCAAGTGGTATTAGGAAGGGGTCGAATGATTCATCGAGGTTATTGAGTACACTAGACGAACCTAACAGTCATTATTCAGATTCCAAATAGCCATCAACGTTTTCCCTCTTGGGCATATTTTCCGAGGTTCAGCTCTGTTAATATCTTCCAAAAAGGCTCCAGCAATGTCTAGATAAATACAGTTATAAAATAAATAAAATGATAGATAAATTAAATAGAGATAAAGTGAATGAATGCATAAAATGAACAGATAGACAGATGTCTAGATATATAGATGAATAATAAGCAATCAAGCAAACAAGCAAACAATACAGACACAGACAAGAGGCAATAGGCAGTAGGCAACAGACATACGCAAATAAATTGACGAACTCATGCACAACAACACACACGTATACGCATACAAGCTTGCATGCATAATGCATATGTGTATATGTATACAATTCTCAACTGTTGACGCTGTTACACTTTCATATGTCAGTGAAGCAATCAACGCTTTCTGGTTGCTTCACTGTCACTAACTGTTCATTAAAACTTCTTTGTTGTTTAAGATTTAAAATTTTAGTAACTATGCACAATTTGTGTCCGGGAGCGGAAGGGTTTTAACTGTCCGACAAACCAACAGACCGACTGACTTACTAAATGAATTAACTGACTCACTGGCCGATAGATTGGTTGACTTAAAAAAATATCTTAGTATCGAATAGTCAATAAAAGGTTCCATGTCAGCAAACCGCAACTGAGCTATATTCGATAAACGCACAGGAACTTTTCCTCTGCTATAGCTACTATCTGCTAGTTTGATATCAACCAACAGCATCAGTTCTTCAGTGTAGGCCTACAACTAACAGTTCGTAACTTCATTACGATTTATAATTTGTTCTGTTTCGATATACTCCTTTGCATGCATTTGTTAATCTCTGTTTTTAACTTGAATAAACTTGAGTAAACTTGAACTGACAACCTCGTTAAGCGAATGATCATTTCGATTGGTGTTCTGCCCGCAGACAAAGAAGGAGTGGATCGGTCTGGTGAGGACCATTCTTGACGGAGAGGCTGACATGGTCGTCACCTCGCTTCAGATCACACCTGAACGGTCGCAGGTCATTGATTTCTCGGTTCCCTTCCTAGAAACTGGAATAACGATCATCGTCGCCGTACGAGACGGAGTCATCTCACCTACGGCTTTCCTTGGTAATTCCTCTTTGATGCCTTTCCTGTTATTATTATTATTATTATTATTATTATTATTATTATGATCATCATCAACATCATCATCATCATCATCATCATCATCATCATCATCATTATTATGGACCCGTGGAAGAAATGATCCCTCAGGAATAAAAAATTAGGTTAGGAGTAGGAAATGATTGATCTCTGAAAATTGTTATTATTACTATTATTTTATTATGTTTGTTACCCAAAGTAGAAGTGATCCCTCAGGAACTAAAAAATTAAGTTAGGAGTATAAAATGATTGATCTCTGAGAAATCAGGCCTCGTCCCAGTAGTTTTCACAGCCGTTCGAAACTATGCCTCTTTAATTTTAATTTTTTTAATTTTTTAATTTTAATTTTTATTATCTTAGCATTATCATTTGCATTATCATTATGCTCTTCAAAATGCACCAGCGCTTAGTTCCATAATGATGCACACAGGATTGGCACTTTGGTTCATCGACATTTTAGTTTTTTTCCAGTTTTCTGAAAAATTGATAAATAATAATGAAAGACTATGAATGTTTCGGTCCAAATAGATCGTCCTAAGTAGTCCATTCGTCACTGCACATTTTTATCATGTTATAGGCGACTCCATTAAGGGTGACTTTTGTTCTTTCGGGTTGCCTTTAGTAACCCATGACAGATATATTGTTATTATGATGTTATTACTGGATTTAATAAATAAACGAATGAATGAATGAATGCATTGTGTCATATCGCACTATAAATATCTAATTCTGAATGACTTCGATGTATATATTCCGAAGTTTTAATATAGGTGCAGTAGGTCAATTTTCATGCAATGCAAAATGCTTAAAATTATCAGCCCAATTAGAAGGTTGCGTCAGAGGAGACTAGATCATTCGCCGGCACTTAATCGAATTAGTTGGCAAGAGCCAGGTTTTTGGGTCAGCTTCTGTGCCAAATAAGTAAAGGGTGCGCGATAGTCTAGTGGTTACATGTTGGACTGTCAATCGAGAGATCGGGGGTTCAAATCCCTCAGGGCGGAAATTTGCTTGAAGATTGCGCCCCCACCCAAACCCAACTATAAGGATTACACTGACCGTATGATGTCAGCGAGAAGATCGGGCGACAAGAAAGAGGACTGGTCACCCACCCTCATATGCCGAGTCTAAGAAATATAAAGTTGTTAACACGGCACACTCATGACTGCCTCAGGACCAGCTTAATGGACTGCTGTTCTTCTCCTGCTTCTTCTGTGCCAAAAGAATGTTCGTCGGTGCCAGGAAGAAATCGAGTCTTGCAAGAGAGGCAGTGCAGTGCTAAGCAGAAATACAGGGAAAACGAACTGCGTGCAGAAAACTAAACAGCGCCTGCGAAACACAACCTGAGTCACGACTTGTATCTGATAGACTTCGATGTTATTCATTTGGTGAATTTACGGGAAATTAATTTGACGCGAGATCCCCAACTGTAAACATTGTGTAGAAGGTTTCGTATGCATATCTGAAACATTTGCAGTAGCAAATATCGGCATTATTCAGGAACTGAACCGGATTGCCGGTATTCGTCAGAGTGTTTGCTCTATATAATTATTGCTAATGTTCTAGATATTGAAACAGCATCTCCATGCGCCCGAAATGAGCCTCCGAGCGGATAGCTGCTGAACCCTATTGAGATGTTGGGAGTTTAGTGAGAAGGTCCTGTTACTTCCCAATGGAATCTGATATGGAACGGTGTAGAGAGGAAAGCATATTTTTTCATGATCGATGCACAGCCTACATTAGATTTAGATCGATCCACGATAGATCTGTTATGTAGTAAGCGAAACAAATGCTTTATCGACTCTTTTAGAAAGCTGGGACGTTTACACACATTAAGCAGAGCTTGTTAGATAGGTTGTTTGTTCGAACCGTTTGACCCCCTCTGCCAATGGGCATGCACTCTAATCGAACCTTCAGCGCTACTTAAATGGATCGTGTGGTTCCATGTCTGTGTAGAACCGTATGATTACCCGTCCTGGTGTCTCATCCTCCTCTTCAGCGTTCATGTTTCCGGAGCAGCCATCTTCATCGTCGAGTGGCTCTCGCCTCACGGTCTCGACACGGGCGAAAAGCCTATCAGAGGTAAACAAGTCTCAGTCGCTACAGTCAGCATCCTGCCTGTCTGTCTGTCTGTGGTCTGTCTGATTGTCTATGCAATGCAGACAACCAGCCAGGCAGAGACAGAGACAGACAGTGAGGAACAGATACAGACCGACACAGACGGAGAGTCAGGGAGAGACACAGACAGAAACAGCAACCCCAATAGTAACGTCATATAATGAAGATATGGAGAGAATATGACATTATTCCCAATTGGCTCCGTATGTCCTACACAGCGGGCCTCGTTAGCTAAATTGGTTAAAGCGTACGTCAATGCGCCTCTGTGAGTGAGGATACCGATTCGCATACCGATATTGGCTATATTTCAGAGATTTGAATCTCGGGCTAGCACGGTCCGTTACGGGGACCTTAAGTGGCGTGGCAACCATTAAAAGGGGAAGCGGTGGTTAAGGATCTCACCCGATAAATTAACTGAAAAGTGATCAGGGTCGAGGCCATACGATCGTTATAAAAAATGAACATTTACATTTATGTATGGACCCATTTGCAGGTCAAACGAAGCCAATATGGGAACATTGTCATATTTTCACCATGTCTTCAACATGTTATTATTGTTATTTCTGCATTTATTAAGCGCCACTATCTAATAACTAAGCATCAATCGATGGCATTGAGGATACGCCAATGAGAGCTTGCTTAAGATCCCAACACAGTTACCGTCTCAGAGGAACCCTTACTCTCCGCGTTACAAACCGAATGCTCTAACCAATCAAGTAAGTAAGTAAGTAAGTATATTCTTTATTAACCAATAGCTAATCACACATCGGTTTAGAAGTATTTAAGCTACCGTGTCCCACAATCTGCTATCGTACCCCATAGTCTGCTACCGTGCCCCACATATATGATCGTGGATGAGAAAAGAGTATCAAATTCGGCAAAACTCACAAATGAGTTTGATACTACCCTGAATGGAGCAGGAATTGCTTAATAATTAGGTGAAAACCGCATGTTTCTATCACAAATAGTAAAACGGTTACAATTTTTAAAAGGTCTTCGCGGCTACTTTTGTAAAATCGTGAAAGTATACCACCACAACTACAACTCGGACTAGATCGTTGAAGGTTTATGAGATTAATAAATTGGAGCGTATTCATACGCCTTTGAGACTACTTTCAGTGAAACCTCCATAAGAAACTGGTTCAGAAAAAGTTTACATGACTTGATCATTAGAAATAATAATCGTTGTACACGACTTCAAATTAAAGGACCCAGAGGACTTGTTAAATTGAAGTTTTTGTTGCGGGGCATCGTATTGAAATTAAAATTGAGAGTACACTGACATCAGAACTCTGCACAAGAACTGACAGTTTGATAGCTAATACAACAAGGAATATAAATCTACAAAGAACTGATTTTTATAGTTTTATGTTTTATAGTTTTATGTTTTATAGTTTTATAAAGAAATAAAAAAATCTATAAAAATTTTATGCTCGCCTCCTGAGAGCGTTTCTCGCAAATTTACCCATTTTGGTACCCTTTTCTCATGCACGATCACATATGACGTTGCCATTGGGGGACAGAGAATGGACAACTACCATATAAAATTAAGAATGAAAGCCAGTTAAGAGATAGAGTTCTATAAAGCAAAATAATATTTTGGTGGTAGGCAAAATTGCTATGATGCGCCCATTTCTTCTTGTTTCGAGTGGCAACCTCAAAGTGGCGTAGAAGTAGTTGCCTAACAGATATAGGAAACTCGTCCAATGACTTCCACAGCGTCACTTTTAGCAGTCCCCATAAGTTTCAATCGTCGGCCACCTAGAGCTCACTGATTGCCGACTGTCGAAATAAAGATCAAGAATCAAATGCTTCAAAGGATAAGTTCTTGAAAACAAGAAAGAAACAGTCTACACTGAACACAGCCTAAGTTAAAAACGAACTTCTACTTCAATCAACCACATCATATAATTAATTAGCCAAATGAACGTGAGCCATGAAAGATTTGCCAGAAATTCATATAGGCATACAAACAGGTCGGTCGGTCGGTCCGTCTGTCCGTCCGTCCGTCCGTCCGTCCTTCCGTCCGTCTGTCCGTCTGTCTGTCTGTCTGTCTGTCTGTCTGTCTGCCTGTCTCGCCTGCCTGCCTGCCTGCCTGCCTGCCTGCCTGCCTGCCTGCCTGCCTGCCTGCCTGCCTGCCTGCCTGCCTGCCTGCCTGCCTGCCTGCCTGCCTGCCTGCCTGCTTGCCTCGTGTGTTCTAACTCCAGAACTGGCTAGTGATAGAACAAACTTGTCTGCTTAAATCTGACCTTTATAATGTATCCTAAAAAAAATAAGGTAGTTTTTAGATTAGGCAGCTCGGTGAAGAATTACTTAGAAAAGTAGCTTATAATCCTGTACATCCAAACATCTTTCGCCAGATGGCACCTGTAGACTTATCCCGTAACTATGGTCACAAAATGCATTCGTTAGATGACACTAAGTTTCGTCTTGGTTCTCCAGTTATGCAGCTCTAAAAATTGATTGCTACGCCATCTGGGGAATATTACGCTTCAACCGGATGCGGCAGCGTAATTTGGCGAATCGTTTTCTTGGTCGTTTTATGGTCGTGGTTTCGAATCTGCTGAACAGATGCAATTTAGCGGCCTTAGGCAGGTTGTCTACGGGCGAAAACAAATCGTGCGATGCTAACGCTATCTGACTTTGGAATTCGTCAATTTGTGACTATAAAAATAAATGAATTTAGAAATAAGGGCCTTTCTGTTTCCCACTCGGGGAGTGAATGATTTATTTATACTCTGCTCATGCAGACAGTAGACTTTCCTTAAAAAGGTGACATGGCCCTTATGCTTTAATGTTAACACATTTTAAATTGGATTCTATCCCACAACGCATGACGCTGAATCATGCTCAGTCGCTTTCACTTACTTCATTACGTTACTCAATATAGCTTTACACTGGATTACAGTATGTGCAATTTGTAGTGTAGTTCAGACTGTCTCCTGTTTAAGATTTATCTCATACAAAATTTAAGATAAGTTTAAGATAATTTAAGATCAGTTTAAGATAACTTTTCCGTAGGCCTACATTTCGCTTCTGCACGCAGGTTTTTAATACCACTACGGCCAAACACAGTTCGCACCTTGCTGTATTCCATTATATTGTACTTTACAATACCTTCCTTCCTTCCTTCCTTTTTCCTTCAATTCGCACCTTGCTGCATTCCATTATATTGTATTGCATTATCTTCCTTCCTTCCTTCCTTCCTTCCTTCCCTCTTTCCTTCTTTCCTTTCTTCCTCCCCTCCTTCCTTCATTCCTTAAGTCCATGGGCTCACTGCTTGTTGGTGTCGATCACAAGCCTCCACTTTTTTGACCATCCGGGTATCATCCATTCTACAACGCACAATGCAAAATTAGGCAACATAATGGAGCAGCCATGATCACAGAGACAGAATTTAAATTAACATTCACTAATATAAATTAAATTCACGAAACACAAATAAAGAGACACAGCAAGTTTTAAAAGGCGTGACATGACAGAAAGGAACAGTTCTTCAGTTCACTGGTGACTCAGGAACGCAGATAATTAAATGTATGCCAGCCATGTTAGTGTGGGCCTAAAAACTTAAAATTAAGAGAAAGTGGAAGGGGCTTGCTGTGCCCATCCAAGTCACAAAGCACAGAAAGGGCAGGTCAGTCAACTGCCCGTGCACGAACGACCCTCAAATCAACACGATGAAGAAATAAACAATTAAAACATACCTAATAAGCAGAAGAAATGAACAAACTAGCCAAAACTAAAAACTTGAAGACCAAAATAAAAAACTAACTGCTAAGAACGACAAAATTAATGCAAAAATGCCACAAGAAATTTAACATCAACCGCCTCTGCTGACCTCCTATCATCATCATCATCATCATCATCGCTGTCCGTCCACTGCACACTCACGCATCACTGCCGCACACCGCCAGAGCCAAATGTAACACTACAATACATTAATACTTCGTCCACAGAGAATTTCAATAATACTTTAATAATTTGACTGCAGAGCACAAGTTTTCGCTGTTTCGGTCGTTTTGGTTGATCTGGTCGATGTTGTTCGGTGCTGCTGTAAACGTCGACAATCCGCGAGGTGTCGCCAGTCGTTTCCTGGCAAGCATCTGGGCGCTGTTCGCCGTTGTCTTTACGGCCAGCTACACGGCTAACTTAGCCGCTTTTATGATCACGAAAGAAGACTACGATCGCCTCACCGGAATCCAAGATAAACGGGTAATAGTACTATCATAATCATGGCCTGGCATATATATGTATATATATATGCTTCTGAAGGTTTATAAGTCTACGTCCGTCTGTCTGTCGAGTATGTGTGTCCGTGTCTGTCCGTGTGCCTGTGTGTGTCTGTGCTTGTTTCCTTTGATCATGTACTTTTTAGTGCAGATAAGTTGAGACTGCATGAAACACTTGCACTGTTATTAAAGTGCTCATTATAACTGCTTTTATACAGTCTGATCTTGTAAATTATTCTCTTTTATTAACAGTTATTTATTTATTTCTCCCATTACTACCTTTACTACTACGTTTACTATTCATCGACATAGATGCACGTGCTGTCATTCTGTCTTCTTTAATGGCATTTTATCGTCGTATGGGAATCCTAGAAACGGCGCTATAAAATGACTGATTACAGTATATATTACAATGCATAATGCAATCTTTTATTGCTTAAACATCATCCGCCTGCCTTCGACACTGAGCTTTGATCTTACTTTACCTATTCGTCATGTAAACTATTAAATATGATGATCCTGTCTGCCGCTCAAGTGGAACCTTGTCTTTGATGTTTGCCGCTGGTGCAGCTTCTCTATCCCTACACCCATAAGCCTCCGTTCAAGTACGCCACGGTTCCATATGGAAGCACCGAGACGTACCTGATGAACAACTTTCCGGAGATGTACGAATATATGAGGATCTACAACAAATCGACGGCTGTTGAGGGAGTCCGAGCCGTCAAGGAAGGGTAGGAGGATCGCTTTCAACATCCTCCTCTTAGAACAGTTAGAACAGTTAGAACAGTTAGAACAGTATGCCTGATGCATATACGTACTGCTTGCTTTTGACTCAGTGCAGCTCACGTTTTCAAACTGTCTTCAGTTACACTTATTCAGATCAGATAGACAGTCAGGTATGCAGCGCCTTTATGAGGTACTTTAAAGGCGATATATCAAGTGTACTCATACATACCTACATACACACATACATACATACATACATGCATGTATACATACATACACACCTACATACATACATACATACTTACATACATGTATACCTGTATACATACATACATACATGCGTGCATTCGTACATACATATAGACAGAGAAACAGGCAGAAGTTCGTAGTAGATGAGAGGAAAAGAATTAAGTAAAAGTTGAGAGAATTATGCAACGTATGCACAAAGGGACAGGAAATACTATTGACAAAATATCTATTCTTACACAATATAATATATTACACAATATTAGTAATGAAACAGTAACTTGCATAATATTTACTTTAAACTATTTCCAATAAGTACCAAAATAGATGACATGTTTCTAGTAATTCTATATGGATAAGAAATAAAATTAAGACTGGCAGGCGTTGTCGTTTTCTTTGGTTGCCAGGGAAATCAATGCGTTCATCTACGACGCTACGGTTCTTGAATACCAAGCGAGCCATGACGACGGATGCAAACTGCGGACGATCAACAGCTGGCACGCCATGACCGGATATGGAATTGGATTTCCCAAAGGATCCAAGTGGATCTCCATGGTCAACCAATACATTATCAAGTTCCAGTATGACGGTATACAATGAAGCGAATCGTGCATCTCAGCGATTTCTATATAGAATTCAACGACATTAATAGGGGGCTTGAGCATAATGGCAATTCGGTTCATGAACAATTATGACGACGGCTATACGAGGAAAATTAGTGCGGGTTCAAGAATGATGATGAGGGTGTTGAGGAAGTGTTTGTGAAAAGCTAAGGATAAGCAATTATTAGCATGATTTGATAATAAATGAATAAATTAATACGATGAAGATAATACTAGAAGTAAATAGTCGCAAATTTAATTTCGGTACTTAAAGTACGATACGTGAGATGCAAAAAACGCATTTCTCGTTAATCACTACGACCTATAGTTACCAACATCGCAGAATCAAAAACATGTTTCAGTCTAATTAATTTCAGCGGTTTCTGATTGAACAGGAGAGTTGGAAAGGCTGCAGAAGTTCTGGTTGGCTGGCTCGTGCAAGAAGAACGAGGCGAAGGGCGAGTCGAGTAAGCCTCTTGGCATTCTCAACTTCACAAGTGCCTTCATACTGCTCGCCTGCGGAATGATCCTTGGAGCCGTTCTCATGATCATAGAGCATATCTACTTCAAGTTCTTCCGAGCCAAACTCCGCAAGTGGGATTCCTACGGTTGCTGTAGCCTCATCAGCCTCGTATGAATCAATGACCTACAGTTCAATTAATTTTCTTGCTAACTCACGAGAACTTTTGTAGCGCCGTTTTCAGAAAACACATTTAAGGTATGAAATGCATTTCTTGTGCCCAGTGAAGCGCCAACTCAATCAAGTCAGGTAATTTCGTCCACTGCCGACTTACAGGCCCGAGAAAGGAAAAGAGCACCTGCCCTACTTCTCATTGTGGGCTATTGGAGATTCTACTAACTACTAGTACCTCATTCACTGAAGTTCCTATGACGACGTTGATGATGGTGACGACATAACAAAAGCAGACGGATGGATGCATGGACAGACGGGTGGATAATATAGATTGACGGACGGATGAATGGACGAATGAATGGATTGGCGGACGACTGGAATGACAAGTAACCAGACAGATGAATTGATCGATAGAAAGATATAATGTCCACTGGGACATATGTTTAGAATATGTTCTGCAAGAAAATCTGGAAGCTAATTCTGTCGCTGTTATGACAGTGCAATACAACATCGGTATCTTTACTGAGAACCTTTGGCAATGGTATCTGAGGAGCAATGTTGCTGTTTGTTTTGCCTGTTGCTAACAGTTGACTACAACATGTCATTCTGATACAGAGCTTAGGCAAATCGCTGACATTTCAACAGTCGGTGAAAGAAGCCATTGAGATGACAAAGAACTTCAAATGTCGAAACCCAGTCTGTGAAACGCAGGTCTGGAAACTGAAACACGAACTCGATCTCGCCAGACTCAGAATCGTTCGACTCCAGCACCAGATGGCGTAAGAGGCTACTTAATTAAACCGCAACTTAATTAACTCACTAACAATACTATAGAAGTATATTGACAGACGGACGGGGGGGACTCACTAAAGGATGCAAAAATGTAGATGTACATTTTTTTCTGTAGCGACGCATGGCCTCGGCCCTGTTAATTTTTCAGCGAATTTAACGGATGAGATCCTTCCCCACCGCTGCCCATTTGAATGGGCGTCACACCATTTAAGGTCCTGATATAATATTGCCACGATCAGTATGCGAACCGGCTTCCTCACGCACAGAAGCGCCTTGTCGTACTCTTTAACCAATGCAGCTAACCAGGCCAGCATGGAGTAAAGGATGAACGAAATGATCCCATGGATGGATGAATGGATGGATGAACGGACGGACGGACGAATGAATGGAAAGCTGGATGAACGGATAACTGGATAGATGTACGAGCGTATGGATGGACGATTGAATGGATAAATGGTCGAATGAATGGATAAATGGATAGGTAAGTGAGTGAATGGATGGACGATTGGGTTCATGGACAGATTGTAGCGAAACAGCAAAACACTCATCTTCCACAAATCCTATCCTGGTACTTCATCTTCTTCTTCTCTTTATCTATCTCGCCGCTCAAGTTCTTAATACCATCCACAGCAACAGGGATTTCTGTCTGCCTGACCCTTGGATCTTTACCCGGAACCGAATCTGACACTATCGATTTTGTTTTGATTTTGTTTTGATCGAGCACCTTTGAATAAGCTGGTTCCCGGGACTGAATTGTTTCTGGGCGCTGTAGAAATCACTTGTTTATGAATTACGAATACGAGGAGCCAAATTACTTTTCTATGGTTTCTGATTCCGTGTGAACAGATTGGACGATAATAGTGCGCCAAGTAATCGAAAATCTCTTCAGCAATTTCCTGCACAGGAACCGTCACAGATGAACAACAAACGTTCCTCAAGTTCGCAAAGACTTAAAGAGCCACCTGTCCAACTCGACAGGGCTGCTGTGGCAACGGTTAAATTCACCCAGAAGTCACACAGAGATTCTGGTCGTCCTCAAGGACAAACTGTGGATGATTCGAAGGAAGAAATCAGCCACAGCCCTTCATCCTTAGCCTCCCGTCCCGAAAAATCCAATGCACTGCTGAAGTCCACCAAGAATCGCCCTGCTTCTTTGATCAATTCTCGACCAGTTAGTTACAGCATCAAAACCGAATCCGAAACCGAAACTTTGACGGTGGAACCATCCATGAGTTCCGCTACGTTAGCTACAGCGGCGCCTGGCAACCAATCGGATTCCATTTCCGGAGGTTTTCCAGGATTCGAATTCGGCTACGACGGCAGCGATACCCGAAGAGCCGGAAGAATCGCCAACCCCCGAGGGGGAGGATCTACGGGCGCTACATCAACTACCAGTTCGTGTGCCACTTCATCTGCTGATGTAGCCAAATCGCAGAACCTCCTCCGATCGGTCACTTGCCACCGGAAGCGCGAGAGACTTCGCTTCCTGTCGAGATCGTTGCCCAGTACTCCCGTCAGACACCGCTCTGCGTTGCCAATGATGGCGGCAACAGAGGCGCGAAAATACGGCGCACCTGTCGCCTGCGGAGGTCACGTGTGCGTCACCGACCGATCTACGGAAGCCCGTGAGTGCCCTTTCGACCCGGACGATCACTTCAGAGGCACGATCAGATTCTTCAGTTCAAGCGAACTGCCGCAAGCACAATGCTTCGCAGATAAAGACTTAAACCGAAATACGAACACTGGCCTCAATTTCATGGAGAAATCACTGATCGAGATTGAAACTGCTCTGTGATGTAATCAATATCACATGACGTCAGACATAAATGGTCTTTTAATCATCAATTGAACGATCAGTTAGGCTATTCATTGCCAAGTAAGAAGCTAAGTAGCATGATATTTATTGCTAAGTAAGAAGCGAAGTAGCATAAACTTGCTTAATATAAAAAATCTACAATGATCGACGAATTGTAACTTACTAATAATTTCACTGGACAACAAATTTTTACAAAAGTCATGTTACTGAAATGAAATTAGTCAGTTCTTATCAATTTGTATGTGCTGAACACGAATATGACAGTGAAAATGCCGAATTGGCTCTAGTTTTTTTGTAATCTGAAATGAAGTAATTTTATATCGCACAATGCATGCCAATAGTGATACACTTACAGTTAATATTTGTAAAAACCAGGTCATAGACTAGTTCTTAGATTTTTTTGCCTGTCTCTTGTACAGCTGTTCGGGAGCATCTCTGCGGAGTGTCCAGCAGTAGTCAGCCAACATTGTAGTGGACCATTTTCCCTGGTACCTTTGCTCCATTGTTGCGATATCTTGATGAAAACGTTCGCCATATTCGTCACTAACCATACCACAGTTGTCAGGGAAGAAATCCAGATGGGAATGAAGGAAATGAATCTTCAGAGACATATTGCAGCGAAATTTCTGGTACTGCTTGAGCATGTCTTCTACTAGTTCCTTGTAGTTTTCTGCCCTAACATTCCCCAGAAAGTCTGTAGACACTAGACGAAAAGCATTCCATGCTTGTTTCGCATCACCCTCCAGCAAGTTGTTGAAGCGGTCATCTTTGAAGAGTTCTCTAATCTGAGGACCCACAAAAACTCCCTCTTTAATCTTTGCTTCGCTGAGTCGAAGGAATTTTTCATGCAGGTATCGGAAAGCTGGCGAAGTGCGGTCCATGGCTTTCACGAAGTTCTTCACCAAACCTAGTTTGATGTGAAGGGGTGGTAGTAGGATTTTGTGAGCCTCGACCAGAGCTGGGTGCTGGATATTCTTCTGTCCAACTGCCATGTTTTGTCTGGGAGTCCATTCCTTCCGCACGTAGTGCAACTCTCTTGCTCGGCTATCCCACTCACACAAGAAACACATATATTTTGTATATCCTTGCTGCAGTCCCATTAAAATGGCAACTACCTTCAAATCACCACACAGGTGCCATTTGTACCTGTTATAGTCAATGGAATGCAGTAGTTGTTTTAGGTTATCGTATGTCTCTTTCATGTGGACAGCATGCGCTAATGGAATAGATGGAAGACGGTTTCCATTGTGCAAAAGCACAGCCTTAAGACTCAGTGTTGAAGAGTCTACAAAGAGTCTCCATTCTTGTGGGTCATGAGTGATCTGTAAGGCATTCATGAGGTCGTCAATATTGGAAGAGAATACCAGATTACCTTCCTTCATAAAGAAAGGTTCCAACTGCTGATGGCGCTTTCTATATGAAGTAATTGTGACATCTTCTTCTAGAAGATTCCATTGTTGGAGTCTTGATCCTAGCAATTCTGCCTTGTTTTTGGATAAGTCCAAATCACGAACAAGGTCATTTAGTTCTTCCTGTGTTATTCTGTGTGGGGTTGATGATGCACCACAGTGAAAATCGGGATCACTGCACGCTGACAGGAGAAGAACATGTCGGCTCACCCTTGTCCTCATCAGATGAATCAAGGAAAATATATTCTGCTGGAGGTTCTGGAATAGGAAGTCCATCACCATGTGGAACTGGTCTCAATGCTGACGGAATGTTTGGGTAGACTATTGTCGACTTCTTTTGCTTCGTTATTCCACCGGAAAGAGGAGGAACCAAGCAGAAGTAACAGTCATCTACGTGGTTGCTTTGCTCTCTCCACACCATGGGAACTGCAAACGGCATTGATGGTCTTTTGCCATTCAACCACTGTGAAAGCTGTGTTGTACATGTAGCACAGCATATATGCGGGGCCCATGGCTTGTCTTGGTCACCAACCTTGCATTCGAAGTAAGCATGATATGCCTTCTTGACTTGATAAGTGATACTTTTCTTCTGGTTGGCAAATGTCACTTCCCCACAAATGTAACAAAAGTTGTCCACAGTATTTACGCACTTCCGAGGCATTACTGTTCTGTATTGTATCTAAATGGATAAAGTAATAATAGTTTTATAAAACAGTAACTTAAACTGTCTCGCACAAAGTCTGTAATATTGTAAATGCTCAACCGTTCCGACTCGCTTTATATAGTACACTGCTGACGTCATCTTACGTCAGCAGCCGACTGGCTGTAGTTTTACATTGTATCAGAAAATGACGTAATCAACTGTGCATGATGTGTCCATGATGGGATTATGCAATGAGGTGGAATATTACATCATTCTAGACTTATTTAGGATATTGTCGCAGTCCTACTGCATAAATTTACATGATGAAACATAAAAAATGAACTATATGAAATATTTTCAAAACGAGAGCCAATAAAAAATTTTTATGGTTATATTCGTGTTCAGCACACCAAGATGCTACACATTAGGGCCTTTTCCAGTCAGTAACGATTTCTATGTTGACCAGTGTATAATTAGAGCTACTGTTGGTAAATAGACCTATTGTTAGTAAACACATCATATAACAGATATCTTTAATTATCAATTGAAAGTTGAATTAGGCTATTTATTGCTAAGTAAGAAGCGAAGTAGCGTAAACTCGCTTTATATAAAACTTTACATCGATCGTTGAATTGTAATTTGCTAATAATTAGAGCTACTGTTGGTAAATATATCCTATAACAGATATCTTTATTTAAATACATAAGTATCTACGAATGTATCGGTAAATATGTAAACATAAATGTGTGAACCCGCGTGTTTGAACATCACGAGCATTTTCTGTTTCCTTCGAGCAAGATCAGGTCTAGTGGAAACTGCGCTTACAGCATCTGAGTCTTTATGGGTTTTGTGTGTTTTTATCTGGGTCGCTTCAGAACTTGTCAGAAAGCAACGGGTGTGTCTTGTGATCTACTCATGGCTCTCTATTACATTGTCATGAATCTTTTGTCCTCTCTATCATTTAGAAGTGGTACACAGTGGTGAAGGTTTCTAAGTTACACGAAATATTCTGTGTTGGCCTACAAGTACTGTCTCCATCTTTATTCATTATGCTGTTGTATATTTTAATTATTTAATTCTTTGGAATAACTAAATAAAATCTTTTTACAACTGCTACTGTACACATAAGAGCAAAAATCTTTGATTATGCAGTTTCGAAATCGTTCCATTCTATAGGCCTATATCTACTCCACGATTCACTTCGTCAACATTGCTAAATCGTAGAAGAGTAAATAGCCTTACAATGGAGGACACGAATCTAAACAGTGCAATATTTGTCTTTCATTTAACCACAAGCCACCGTCAAAGCAGGTACATATGCATGGACTTGTTAGAGCTGCTAAGTACAATGCATGACACGCAACCCTAGGACCATCAAAGGCTGGGGAGACTGACGCGGTACTTTGGCTTTTCCTTAATATAAAAGAGCTTCGATCCGCCCTAAACAAATTCACTGTACCTTTAAAAAGACGTACGAATAGGCCGATATGACTAAGCACAAATTGCTAATGGATGTGCTTGTTTCTAGGCTGTTGCGAGGGCAAAGATGAAAGGCTTTCGGCCGGAACGCCCTTCGTTTTTACAATTATTATTTTGCGATAACTGTGATACAGGACTCGTATATCTGTGGTAAAGATAAAAGACGGTCAGCGGCGAAGACGAAACGCCTTGCCGCTTGTAGGCGATAGGAGACACGTACCGTCTGAGGATATTTGCTTTCATCTTCAGTGTCCTGGCCTCGTCTTCCGTCCGGCCTTCTTCTTTGATCTGTACAGTTGTCTTGCCCAATAAATTACCCCAGAAACACCCAGAATCTGGGAGGGCGGGCAGGCGAAAACGCTTCGAGGAGGGTCTGTGAGTATGGGTCGGGTGAGAGCAGAGCGCGTGCCCAGCGGAAATCCATCGGCGGTGACGGGGGCGATCCCCTACACCGACCCCTGCGACCTCGTCACGAATGGGGTCAGCGAAACAAAACCCCGGGTCACGATGTCACCGGCAGATATGATCTTATATGATACAAATATTATAACGGTCCCAGCGAAGCGAGTTAACGACACACACGACCGGTGGCGTGGTTTTCTATGGGTGCGTGCGTCCACGTCCTGACAGGGGAAAGGGAAATGGATCGAGCTGAAAGCCCTGCATGCCGCTCGGTCGGTTGGACGGTCGGTCACTCGTACCCCTCCTGCTCGCACTCCTCTGCCCGCCCTCGACGAGTGGGTCGTCTGCGTCATTTTGTTCCATTGTGTCCTTCTGCGCGGTTGTCCTTTCAGACGCCGAACACGATTGTAAGATCGAGTGATTAATGGGTGGGGTCGACGCGTGGTCTACAGGCAATCGGTCAGCCGTGAAACGGGGCTCTTTTGAGTGGAACCCAGGCCTACGGTTCCCGGGCAGAGATCATACCAGCGTGAGCTCTCCCTGACAGCTCGCGTGCATCCTTTTGACTCAGGTATTCTGAAATCTACTGTCTCTCGTAGCCCAGCGATGTCGTAACTAGAAAAAATGAAATTATAACTCTGTATAAGTTACATTGGTTCATATTTAGTTTCACGTATACGGCCATTAATAACTGAATGATTGATTCATTTCGTACTCAGTTATAAATTAAATTCAACCTGCCACTGTCGTAACACGTGATTTGCAACAAAAGCATAAGACAAGGGTTTCTATTTCACGGCATATATTATATTAGAACTTTGATATTCACTTTGATTTAGTTATATATATATATAATATATATATATAATATATCTAATATATATATGTAATATATATATATTTAGTCTTATTAACACTTCTGTTTACTCCGCTGTGACAGAAACAATAGAAACATACACAGCAAAATTCACAAAATTCAGCTGTTTAATCTTTGTATTCGATACCAAACACTGTAGAGTGGCCGGCAACTAGAGTTTCTCAGGTTTTACTGCGAACATTTTATGAAGTACAGTCTGAGGTGTACAGTTATTTCTAATTCTCACGGCATATTATTTTAAAAGGCATCTGTGTTTCTCTGGCATCGTACTTCTTCTCCAGTTAGTCTTTATGTCTCTCGGTCTTCGTCTGTGAGTCTGGTGCTGTCTTCTCCGCCTTTCTCCGCCAGCTTGTCTTTCTCTCTTGCGTTCTGTCTGTTTGTCACTGCCTCCAGCTCCCTTCTGTCGTTCTGCAGAAGTGTGCATATATGTCTGCGAGCAATCCTCCGTCCACCTTGTCTGTCTGTGTGACATTGTTTGTCTCACTCAGTTACTTCTGTCACTCACCTCAATTAGACCGCGGACACTCTGATCGTAACACCAGCTGCAACAGTTTGCACTCTCCTTCTTCGTGTTTAACGGCCCTCTTCTTTCACGTACACCCTCTTCTCTCACGTTCCCTCCCTCTTGCTTGGTGCCCTACCCTTTCATACCCCCGTCACTCGCGTCCTATAACAGTTGCTTATTGTACTTGGTCAATCCGCGCAAGATCTCCTTCAGCACGAAACTACAACCGTCAGAAATCGAATCCGTGTCCTTCGGGCACGCGTCTTACCGGTCGGCACCACCTCTGGGCCTTTGATGGCGACTTTTTAATGTCAATGTTTGTCCTACGCTGGTCCCCTACTCACCAGAGCGCCTCTAGGCTGGTTCTCTGACATCCGCACGACTAAAAGCGACGAGCCACGCGTCATTTTGTTGACTCACTTGAAGATTTCGTCGTCGGCAGCTAGGCGGCGCTGGACTCATGAAATATACACACGGCCTACAACCTGAAGGACCTGGCGAGATGAAGAGCTTGTCAGCGGAACACAGAGGACTGAGTCGCAAAGAGACGCTCCTCTCGGTGCTCTGTTTGCTCCGATGATTATATTACTAGCGACGGGATATTTGACAATTACTTATCGGACTTAACAAGTTTGGCAACTTGTGCTGGCGCTGAGTCTGCGCTCGATTTGTTGTCCAACGAGAGACGTACGACGAAAATAGAAGCGGATCTGGCAGCAGAAGTTGTCAGTTTAGCGAGTAGTTGGCGCAATTTTCAAACAGACGGTTAAATTTAATTCAGCGAATAAGAACGTGTGCATTTAACTCATGGCAGGCTTTAAGGAACTGGCGCTATACAAAATAATGCAAATCTATATCTGCATTACAAAACAAGCATACATAATTACCACTAGTTTAGCCTATGGTGATTGTGCAGTGGAAAGTTGTAACATACATTTGAAACGAAATTAATATAGGCCTACAGTTGATATATTTTAGAGGTTAAACTCGTGTCGCGGTTCTGTCAGTGTTTCTCAATGCTTGGGTATTTATAGCCTATTTTCGGGGATTCAACGCTCATGCAATGGGCTTAAAAGACATTTGTCATAAATTTCATATCTAGATAAAAGTAGGCCGTTACATGGACACGTCTGATTAAACACTTCATTAAACGGTGCTCTCTCTATCTATCTCTGTGTGTGTCTCTGTCTGTCTCTGCTTTTCTCTCTGTCTCTATCTGTGTGTGTGTCTCTGTCTGTCTCTGCTTTTCTCTGTGTCTCTCTGCGTCACTGTATCTCTGTCTCTAAGGAGGTTAATGGTGATATAGGAATCAAAGTGACGTAACACAGAGAAGCGAACGCTGAGGAAAAGTGGC
Source organism: Norana najaformis (assembly GCA_964023275.1). Lineage (NCBI taxonomy): Eukaryota > Metazoa > Annelida > Clitellata > Crassiclitellata > Hormogastridae > Norana > Norana najaformis. The sequence goes on along the minus strand of OZ029915.1, from coordinate 36,250,310 downwards.
ACATATTGCATGAAAAGCCTAATCCATCCGCCCAACCGTGGAAATAAACCTGTCATCACCTGAAACACGCTATAGGCAGATTTGCAGTGGCTAATAAGAAGTACCCAGCACCGATTGACACACTGATTACAACTACGACGAATGCCTATAAGCAGCAACGACAACGATAGGAGAAGATAACCCGGGTTTATAGGTACACAGAGGTACAAGCAATCGAAGCAAGCACAAGATGCTATAGGGATCTTGAAGTGTGCATGTTATGCGGACATGTACGATAGACTGATGTCACGCTTCTCGTGCAGGCTACGGCTATGTGATGTATCAATGAGTGTGATAGCGAAAGTAATTATATCGACAGCCGCTACATTAGTAACTCATTGCACTGTATCATGTAATAATTAAAGACGATGAGTGCATATATACGCATATGGTATTTAGATTGGTTTGAAGTGTGCATGTTATGCGGACATGTACGATAGACTGATGTCACGCTTCTCGTGCAGGCTACGGCTATGTGATGTATCAATGAGTGTGATAGCGAAAGTAAATATCGACAGCCGCTACATTAGTAACTCATTGCACTGTATCATGTAATAATTAAAGACGATGAGTGGATATATACGAATAGGGTATTTAGATTGGTTGCATATAAGTACACAGGGGTACAAGCAATCGAAGCAAGCACAAGATGCTATAGGGATCTTGAAGTGTGCATGTTATGCGGACATGTACGATAGACTGATGTCACGCTTCTCATGCAGGCCTACGGGCTATGTGATGTATCAATGAGTGTGATAGCGAAAGTAATTATATCGGACAGCCGCTACATTAGTAACTCATTGCACTGTATCATGTAATAATTGAAGACGATGAGGTGGATATATACGAATAGGGTATTTAGATTGGTTGCATATAAGTACACAGGGGTACAAGCAATCGAAGCAAGCACAAGATGCTATAGGGATCTTGAAGTGTGCATGTTATGCGGACATGTACGATAGACTGATGTCCACGCTTCTCGTGCAGGCTACGGCTATGTGATGTATCAATGAGTGTGATAGCGAAAGTAAATATCGACAGCCGCTACATTAGTAACTCATTGCACTGTATCATGTAATAATTAAAGACGATGAGTGGATATATACGAATAGGGTATTTAGATTGGTTGCATATAAGTACACAGGGGTACAAGCAATCGAAGCAAGCACAAGATGCCTATAGGGATCTTGAAGTGTGCATGTTATGCGGACATGTACGATAGACTGATGTCACGCTTCTCATGCAGGCTACGGCTATGTGATGTATCAATGAGTGTGATAGCGAAAGTAATTATATCGACAGCCGCTACATTAGTAACTCATTGCACTGTATCATGTAATAATTGAAGACGATGAGTGGATATATACGAATAGGGTATTTAGATTGGTTGCATATAAGTACACAGGGGTACAAGCAATCGAAGCAAGCACAAGATGCTATAGGGATCTTGAAGTGTGCATGTTATGCGGACATGTACGATAGACTGATGTCACGCTTCTCGTGCAGGCTACGGCTATGTGATGTATCAATGAGTGTGATAGCGAAAGTAAATATCGACAGCCGCTACATTAGTAACTCATTGCACTGTATCATGTAATAATTAAAGACGATGAGTGGATATATACGAATAGGGTATTTAGATTGGTTGCATATAAGTACACAGGGGTACAAGCAATCGAAGCAGGCACAAGATGCTATAGGGATCGTGAAGTGTGCATGTTATGCGGACATGTACGATAGACTGATGTCACGCTTCTCATGCAGGCCATGGCTATGTGATGTATCAATGAGTGTGAAAGCGAAAGTAAATATCGACAGCCGCTACATTAGTAACTCATTGCACTGTATCATGTAATAATTAAAGACGATGAGTGGATATATACGAATAGGGTATTTAGATTGGTTGCATATAAGTACACAGGGGTACAAGCAATCGAAGCAGGCACAAGATGCTATAGGGATCGTGAAGTGTGCATGTTATGCGGACATGTACGATAGACTGATGTCACGCTTCTCATGCAGGCCATGGCTATGTGATGTATCAATGAGTGTGAAAGCGAAAGTAAATATCGACAAGCCGCTACATTAGTAACTCATTGCACTGTATCATGTAATAATTGAAGACGATGAGTGGATATATACGAAATAGGGGTATTTAGATTGGTTGCATATAAGTACACAGGGGTACAAGCAATCGAAGCAAGCACAAGATGCTATAGGGATCTTGAAGTGTGCATGTTATGCGGACATGTACGATAGACTGATGTCACGCTTCTCGTGCAGGCTACGGCTATGTGATGTATCAATGAGTGTGATAGCGAAAGTAATTATATCGACAGCCGCTACATTAGTAACTCATTGCACTGTATCATGTAATAATTAAAGACGATGAGTGCATATATACGCCATATGGTATTTAGATTGGTTGCATATAAACCAGATCAAAGGTCAACGTTCTGCCTTGCATGCAAGCTAGAAGCATAAGTGATATTTAGATGCCATATCCAGGGCCGCAATCTCCGCTGGGTGTATGTGTGTGAGAGTCTGTGGCAGGGGCATTCCTCGGGATGCTTACATCTTCACCCACCGAATGACAGCGATTGAATCGCTGAAGGCATCAAGGCATCTTGATACACGCGTGACTACCTCCAGAGGCATCTACCGAGTCCTTATAGCAACCCTATACTCTTCTTCAAGATCCTTCCTCATGAGTCACTGTAAATAAAAACTCATTAGTGTGCTCTTAAGGTCGATATAGGCATCCATCCAGGGCCGTTCTACGAAGCCTTATTCATGAGTAAGCGAGCAACTGGAACGACTCGTTAGCATTCTTGAATATTAAGGACCAATCGATCTTCGGCCATTGAGCATAAAGGCCTTCTATTAGTCTGCCTTCGCAATACAAGGCGAATATCGTTGAGATTTTTCGTCGGTGAGTCTTTCCTGTTCATTGTTTGCGTTCATCCGCACAGGACGTTCCTATTCTGCCAGACGATTGACGCTCAATGAGTTTAGCCATTGTTCCACGGAATATCATCACAATTGACAGCGTCACTTGTCACCAAAAGGAGATGCCGTCTTGCATGCGATCTTAAGTCGCATTTGACGACTACTGCTCTCGCCATCCATAATCAGACTAATTTCATGTTTTCAGCTCCCGCTCTTGTTTGTCTGTATACACGTTTTTAGCCATTAACTTCAGAGCATTTGTAACAGAAAAGTTCTGAATGAATTATTGTACCAACATAGATATTATTACATTGTCATTTTAGCGAAGGCTGTGCAGTGATGCATGAATAATTATTGGCATCAAGTGGTCCAAACTCAGTTATGCGCTTGAAGGCACAACATTGGTTTGATTTCAAGATTACGTTATTATGGTGTAACTTTCTGACTTTGAATAAAATTGAACTCTGGTCTTACAGGGGACAGAGAGTTTCACTTCTGATCTAAAAGTTTTGATAGCGCCGTTATCAATGTTTGCAATAAGTTGTCAGTCAGTGCATCAGCAAATAAGTGTCTTTTTGGTCACAGCAGATTGAATGTGAGGATTCCCGATTCATTTAGATTATTAACCTGATAAATTCAATTAGATTAAAGTTGCGATATCTAATCTAAATTAATCTTGTAACTTTTACATCGCTGTCATAATAGTCCACCAAACATCAACCAAGATCTATCTAGAAAACTCGGTAAGTTGCAGAAAAGCAAGCCGGTGAGGTAGACCGACAGCTTAATTATGACGAAAAGCAGGCAGATTACCTTCTTGTAACAGCAGGTAACGAGTGATCAGAACACTTAGAAATAATTTGATCAGGCAATAAGTCACACATATACAGCCAGGCATGCAGTCGTCGGTCTTCCTCTTCAGCGCCTCGGGTTCGAAATCAGACACGTTATGTGAACTTTTTGTGCGATACATCCCAAATGAAGCGGTCCTTGAAGTTGTTAGATTGGTAATGCTTTGTCTGTCTGCGCGCCGGTTAAATGATTCTTCACACTTAAACGACCGCGTGTCTGGCGACAGAACTGCAACTCGTTGGAACAGATGCGTAATAAGTTACTGATTATCTAAATCAATATTAGTTCTTTCAATTTCTTTTCCTAATAATTCAGAATAATGTTTTCTTGCAAGGGGAAAGGCTCCTAAAACCAGACTCATGTTGATGAAGTATTATAATAGTTACTATGATTTTAAATATGGTTTGCTTTTGTTAGGCTTACTTAGCATTCACTTCCCATTGAGATGTTTAACATCTGTGGTCTTTAATAGAATATCTGTGCATAGTTGCTTTGAGATTCAATCACTTGACTTCTAACTGATTTCTTACACCAGTTAGATGTCAAGTGGTTACATTTCTCAGCTGTTTGCCGATGCTCAGTCAACAAACTACGAGTTTTCAGTTATAAATACACTTTATTTACAATGTTTCACAGTTCTCAGTCATAAGAGGTGATCATATACGATGCAACAATTCTCAATCATAACAGTCTAAAGACAAGTTCAAGCCATTTCATAAAAACGCTTTAAGTCTATATAGATTACAGATATTTACAAAACTGGTGTATATAAAAGCCTTTTAACTGATACATACAAATCAAGTATGGCATGATGATCGCAACAGATATTCAGCCTATACTGTGCTATGCTTATATTTAACAAAAAGTCAAAGCGTAAATATATATCATGTAAGTCTGTAATTTTACTTTCTACATCGTCAACTGATTCCTGCTTTAGAAGTTTATTTCATACAATATTTTAATTAAAGGGGTTAGCAGATATGTGTAATGAGATTGTAAAATCGGAACTGCCGTACCTTGAGTTCTTTTGATGCTACGAAATTCAGTTGTTTATTATAATATATATATACATATATATATATAAGCACTGGCTTTAATTACCTGTCCACATATCACAGGCTCTTGTATACATACACCTGTCAAGGCACCTGCTCTTCAAGCAGGTGTTTGCGACGCTCTGGTGTTCTCTGTAGTTTGAATAGCCAATATAGTCTACACATCTACTCATTGCTCATAACGTGTATTATAGGGTGTGGAGGAAAATTTGTGATATAAACATTATCATTGAATGAATGACTTGCATTTCAGTGCGGAGATGGTAAGGATTTTGCATACATATATAATCTTTATATTAAGAAAAAGTAAGAAGATATCTAAATATATGAAATAAGATTTTGTGCCAGAACTAGGAAATGATGAATATATAAACAAGTATACAGAAGAACTGCGTTACGTGTTATTGCTATGGTCTCTCAGTGTCTCTCTCTCTCTCTATAAGAGCGATTGTCTGTTTCAGTCGATGCGTCGTGCGTCCGTGTAGGTTTGGTTGATGTCAATAGCATTTGACAGTTCGGAATTTATCGTGAAGCTCTGCTGCGCGTACACCTTATTCAGCAGTTCTCTTTGTGACTGGTGCTGCTGCTGCTGCTGCCGATGCTGAAGATGCTGATGGATAAGTGGCTGCAGCGGTTGCTGGTGCAGCTGAAGCGGATGCCGTCTCAGCTGAGGATGAAGAGACTCGTTGCTATAGGAATACTGGGTACTGCAGTTGTTGTTGTTAACTGCAATCTGCGGATGCTGCGTTGATGGAGGGAGGAGAAGATTCGCCAGTTGGCTCTTTGCTAGCGGAGTGTACCCAGCGATGGAGGACGAGTGGGAGGGAGGAGGAGACAAGTATCCGAGATCCGTGTTTGTCGACGAAGGAGACGATGAACTTCCGGCGAAGTTGACCTGACCCAGTTGGAACATAGGGTCATTGGTGATTGCATCGAACGACGGTGGCTGATGGTGGTGCCGAGCGGCGTGATTCAGAAAGACCTGCGATCGATCTGTGATCAAACACGGTGACAACTGGCTGTGGAGATTACTGGACAGAGGCGATGAACAGTAACTAGCGTCATCATAGCTACCTGAGCTGCTGAAGGAGGCGCCTTGTAATAGGGCGTCGCTATCTCCGATGGCGCCCCCTTGGAGGCTGAGCTGTAAGCTGTTGAGTAGAGTCGTTATAGCTGAGTTGTTGTGGAAGAGGCGATCCGTGTTGAGGGTCACCTGCGAAGCCAGTTCATTAGTCATGGCGGTCAGTCTCTGGAGATCGACGGAAGGATCAGTGCCAGTCAGATGACTTTGCTTCACCTGGTCCTGCAGGTCGAGCAGCTTCAGCGTCTCCGTCAGCATCCAGATGTAGTTGTGAGCGAACCGAAGCGTCTCGATCTTCGTCAGCTTTGTGTCCTCGGGGTAAGTCGGCAGGACGCACCTCAGGTGGTCGAGCGCCGAGTTCAAGTTGTGCATCCGGTTGCGTTCTCGGTCGTTCGCCTTCAAGCGACGCGTTCTCTTCACTTTGACCAGCAACTGGGGGCTGAGGGTTCTAGTTCTCGATCGTCGGCAGCGCTTCGCTGGCGCCCCCTGGGCGGCAGCAGCAGCAGCCGCGTCAGACGACGGGTGGCAATTCTCAGTGTCCTCGCTTGCCACAGCGCCACTCTGTTCCTGCCAGTCGACCGTCTTGTCTGAGTTGGCATCGCCCATGCGCTGCTGCAGAAGGAAATCAGAGGCGTTCGATAGAGAAGCCATTTTCTCATCGGAGAAACTCGGAAAGAAGCGGAATTCGTTGGCCGTCAAGACTTCGTCGTCAAAGTCCGCATAGAAATTCATCGTCTCGGTCGAGGAAGTATCGCACTTCATGTCGTCCAACTGATTTTCAAGCCCACGGCAACGCAGACAGAACACCTGTCGATGGATCTTGGTGATCGTGTCTCGGGGTTTTTAATGACGCGGCCGTGTGCCGTTCCGGTCCAGTGAACACGCCACGCGCGGTTTGAAAGTGCACGCGCCAGTTGGCTGAGCTCATACGCATCGCGAGCCAATGGTGCCCGGTTTTAGGGACTGGGGTCGACGCCCATTGCAGGGAGCAGCCGTGGGGAGCGCCGGCCAAGTCCAAAGGCAGGACGGACGCGTGCGCGAACCCTCGATGACACGCGACTTTAGTGGCGAAAGATTCGCAAGAAAGCACGTTAACAATTGTTGCAGACGACTGGTAGCCAAAACCGAAGTAGCTTCGGGGAGTTTTCGGCCACCCTTTAGGGCTCTTGAAAACCAGGACAACGCCCTGCACGCGGGGCGCTTTTGTGGGCAACGCTCCGAAAGAATACCGGCGCTCATAATTACTCGGCCACGAAAATAATTGCATCAGGCAAAATAATTATGTTAGGTTTGGTTGGAGGTTGAAAGGAAAGGTTGCTCTTGTTTCTGAGCCGCGACTTTCTCTTTCGTGACCAACGGAAGACATGAATGAAAAGCTTTAGCCTTCAGGCTCACAATTATGCGAACTGTTTATCTATAGGCTGAACTCAAAGCAGAACGTAAACATTAAATTCTACTATGTTTTCTAATCTGCAGAGTCCTTAAAATGTTGGTATGTATGCATGCTACCTATGTATGCTATGTATGTATATGTATGTATGCATGTATGAATGTATGTATGCATGTATGGATGTATGCATGTGTATATGTATGCTTTGTGGTAGTTGTGCATGCGTGTATTCGTGTATGTGTGTAAACATGCATGTATGTATGTATTTATGCATGTATATATGCATGTATGAATGTATGTATGTATGCATGTATAATTGTATACACGTATCTGTATATTTATGCATGCGTGTATGTATGCTTGCGTGTATGTGTGTACTTGTGTATGTGCGTATGTATTTATGCATGCATCTTTGCATGTATGTATGCATACGCACGTACGGGTGCATTATTATCGTGTATTGTTTTGGTACATATATCTTACACAAATTTTGGTAAATATAGCACCTGCTACAGAAAGCCACTCAAAAGAGTTTCTCGTATGAAAGCCTGTCTTAAAACAGGTGCAACTCTTGCTGTCTGGTAACTTGAGCACCAAAAAATGAAGATTCGTGGTTTCTTAATCATGACTTTAAGAACCCTGTGCATTCTTATTAGATGAACGCAGAGTCGTGCATGATTGCAGAAACGACCACACGCACGCGACTAGTGAAAGAGGGCTAAAACTACTGGGTACAGAATGTATCTAACGTACCAGCATCCGGCTGCAGAGTGCCAAACTCCTCCTACTAAAGGCCTACGTATTGCCTGTCATTGTATATGGAGCCGAAACCTGGACGCTAACCAAAATCATGGAGGCGAAGCTCGATGCCTTTCAACAGTGGTGCAAGCGGAGAATACTGCGAATACATTCCCTATGGGCATACGTCATCAACGATGAGTTATATCGACGCATGATGCACATCCACTGTCGAAGATGATCCAACTAAGGAGGCTTCACCTGTTTGGACATATCGCGTGTTCCAACGGCGAGCAGGACCATGGGAGAGCTATGCGAGTTATGATATCCGGCCCTGAAGAGGTTGGAAGGGTAATTTTATATCGCACAATGCATGCCAATAGTGATACACTTACAGTTAATATTTGTAAAAACCAGGTCATAGACTAGTTCTTAGATTTTTTTGCCTGTCTCTTGTACAGCTGTTCTGGAGCATCTCTGCGGATTGTCCAGCAGTAGTCAGCCAACATTGTAGTGGACCATTTTTCCTGGTACCTTTGCTCCATTGTTGCGATATCTTGATGAAAACGTTCGCCATGTTCGTCACTAACCATACCACAGTTGTCAGGGAAGAAATCCAGATGGGAATGAAGGAAATGCATCTTCAGAGACATATTGCAGCGAAATTTCTGGTACTGCTTGAGCATGTCTTCTACTAGTTCCTTGTAGTTTTCTGCCCTAACATTCCCCAGAAAGTCTGTAGACACTAGACGAAAAGCATTCCATGCTTGTTTCGCATCACCCTCCAGCAAGTTGTTGAAGCGGTCATCTTTGAAGAGTTCTCTAATCTGAAGACCCACAAAAACTCCCTCTTTAATCTTTGCTTCGCTGAGTCGAGGGAATTTTTCATGCAGGTATCGGAAAGCTGGCGAAGTGCGGTCCATGGCTTTCACGAAGTTCTTCACCAAACCTAGTTTGATGTGAAGGGGTGGTAGTAGGATTTTGTGAGCCTCGACCAGAGCTGGGTGCTGGATATTCTTCTGTCCAACTGCCATGTTTTGTCTGGGAGTCCATTCCTTCCGCACGTAGTGCAACTCTCTTGCTCGGCTATCCCACTCACACAAGAAACACATATATTTTGTATATCCTTGCTGCAGTCCCATTAAAATGGCAACTACCTTCAAATCACCACACAGGTGCCATTTGTACCTGTTATAGTCAATGGAATGCAGTAGGTGTTTTAGGTTATCGTATGTCTCTTTCATGTGGACAGCATGCGCTAATGGAATAGATGGAAGACGGTTTCCATTGTGCAAAAGCACAGCCTTAAGACTCAGTGTTGAAGAGTCTACAAAGAGTCTCCATTCTTGTGGGTCATGAGTGATCTGTAAGGCATTCATGAGGTCGTCAATATTGGAACAGAATACCAGATTACCTTCCTTCATAAAGAAAGGTTCCAACTGCTGATGGCGCTTTCTATATGAAGTAATTGTGACATCTTCTTCTAGAAGATTCCATTGTTGGAGTCTTGATCCTAGCAATTCTGCCTTGTTTTTGGATAAGTCCAAATCACGAACAAGGTCATTTAGTTCTTCCTGTGTTATTCTGTGTGGGGTTGATGATGCACCACAGTGAAAATCGGGATCACTGCACGCTGACGGACCAGGAGAAGAACATGTCGGCTCACCCTTGTCCTCATCAGATGAATCAAGGAAAATATATTCTGCTGGAGGTTCTGGAATAGGAAGTCCATCACCATGTGGAACTGGTCTCAATGCTGACGGAATGTTTGGGTAGACTATTGTCGACTTCTTTTGCTTCGTTATTCCACCGGAAAGAGGAGGAACCAAGCAGAAGTAACGTGGTTGCTTTGCTCTCTCCACACCATGGGAACTGCAAACGGCATTGATGGTCTTTTGCCATTCAACCACTGTGAAAGCTGTGTTGTACATGTAGCACAGCATATCTGCGGGGCCCATGGCTTGTCTTGGTCACCAACCTTGCATTCGAAGTAAGCATGATATGCCTTCTTGACTTGATAAGTGATACTTTTCTTCTGGTTGGCAAATGTCACTTCCCCACAAATGTAACAAAAGTTGTCCACAGTATTTACGCACTTCCGAGGCATTACTGTTCTGTATTGTATCTAAATGGATAAAGTAATAATAGTTTTATAAAACAGTAACTTAAACTGTCTCGCACAAAGTCTGTAATATTGTAAATGCTCAACCGTTCCGACTCGCTTTATATAGTACACTGCTGACGTCATCTTACGTCAGCAGCCGACTGGCTGTAGTTTTACATTGCATCAGAAAATGACGTAATCAACTGTGCATGATGTGTCCATGATGGGATTATGCAATGAGGTGGAATATTACATCATTCTAGACTTATTTAGGATATTGTCGCAGTCCTACTGCATAAATTTACATGGTGAAACATAAAAAATGAACTATATGAAATATTTTCAAAACGAGAGCCAATAAAAAAATTTTATGGTTATATTCATGTTCAGCACACCAAGATGCTACACATTAGGGCCTTTTCCAGTCAGTAACGATTTCTATGTTGACCAGTGATATATCCGGCCCCGAAGAGGTTGGAAGGGACCATCAGCCGGGCGCCCTTGCCATACACGAGCACACTAGAGGTGCAGTCTGACCTGCGCCGCTGAATTTCGGACTATACACAATCTGGAAACGATCCCATGGCAGAATATAGAGAAGGCTATACATGCAACAGTTTGTGGAAGTGGCAACGCTCCATGCGGAGAAGGACACGCCAAAGATGATAATAATGAGGACAGGAGATCAAAAGCTTAGCATATATAACTATGGGTACGATTTGTGTTTGACAGCAATGTGGCAAAAAAGAAATGCATAGAAAATATGTCTTCAGTTAAAGATAGCCTGAACCGATTTTAATGGGGGTGGAGGGCAATGCTCACTTACAAATCGCCCTTGTCGATAGGAATAAAACAAAGACCTCGAAGTGAGTGTTGGAAGAGATAGGCGTCTGATGATGCGAATACATCACTAATCAGAGATAGATAGAACCGCCGATTGCGAACTGTTACTGATGAAGAATTTACTGCATGCAGAGTGCATGGAGACTTGGTACCAGCATCTTAAGAAAGCCAACAAAGCACTGGTTTGAGTCACCTTGTGAAGAAATTAAGAAAGAGATGAACTTAGCCATATTAGCCTTGTCTTTGCCCCTTTCAAGGAAAACATGATGAAATCTAGTTCCGTGAGGAATGAATCAAAGCATCAGTGGAACAAATAAGAGCTAGTCTCTAGGACCGAGGACCGTGGCCAAGTGCCCCGTACACAACCCCACCAACGATTAATATAAGCGAGGGGCCATCGACAGCATATACTGCAAAGGATAAATAACACCGGTTCAGTGAAACTGATCCCCAGCTGAATGGTGAAAAGTAAGCTGAACATTAACTCACTATTTACTAACATTATGCTCTGCCCCAATGGATAGGGGGGCTGGGACAACCATCTGAGTAGGGTCTGTCATGTCAGTTGGAATCCTATACATATACAGCCAACAGGCACCAGATTTCTATATAACGCCATGGGTATAGAAACTGATTTTGAACTTCGAAGATTGTTAAAAGAGTGGAATGGACTAGAATAACCTGTAAACCATAAGCCTATACACCACCCTTCGTGATCTTACATCCGTTTCTACTTTGATTTAGACTGTCTGTCTTGTATACAACATTTCAACGGTCTCTGCAATGAAACTCGATGAGAAAGCTTCACGTATATGTGTGATGCGATCATATATTAACTTACTCACAAATGTAGTCTGGCTTCTGGTTTCTCTGACCTATCGGAATTCGACCCGGCTTCTCTAAAGGATTATAATTTTGACTGCGATTTTGATTTGCAGCGACCATCAACTGATGCCCTGGGCATTTTTATAACAGCTTTTTAAAAGTCATTAGATTAGACTAGATATTCACAACGCCAGTATATATTCCAGCATCTATGCGAACAAGTTCGTCAAAAGAAAGCCTCCTATAACAGAGTGTTTGCAATCGTTACTTTGCTTGTTCTTCAGAGAACTTTAGTTTCAGGACCTAACAGGAAAACAAATGCACAGACCCATCTTGTGAAGCAGTCAAGTTGTCTCCTATTACATTTACAGAGGCATGTGGATGTAGCAAGACACAGATCACAGCTTCTGTGGTCTGCAGTATAGCACGTATTGAACTGTGCATAGAAACGAAAAAGGAGATATCTTTCTTCATCTCAAACGACAGCTACCTATTGACGTGAATGGTTTGACTCCTTGCATCGATATGGAGAAGTTAAGTCAAGCAGTCAACCCGTGAGGCATCCGTCACTTTTCGAATAATCGATCACCAGAAAATCGATAATTTATGGTGACTCGAAATAGCTGCCTTGCAAACGACGCGCGTAATTCACGCTGCGGACTTGAAGGTTAGGGCCCGAATGCTTGCATAACCCCGACGAACGGGTACGGTACGTACCCCCCCCCCCCCCGAAGCACCGTTTGCTTACGTAAGGACCACAGATCGCCCGACTTGGGTCGAATTACACTTGACACTAATGCGAGGGTGCAGCGGAGTGTGGCCTTTCGTAGCTAGACGACAACCGCTTTCGATAACTGTATCCGGGACGCGGTCGCTGGGCCGTGGGTCCGCCCGGTCGGGGCTCTTCGCTGCCCCCTCTGCACGACAGAGAACCGTTAAACCGTGAGCGAAACACCTGGCAGGGAAAGACCCGGGCTGACTGACACTAATAACCAGCGCGCAAACCGACGATAAGTCAAAGTCTCGCTGGTTAACGCCGCCTGATTTCTGGTGACGGAGGAGAACGAGAGACGGGAAGTGCTGGAGGAGGAAGGATAGAAGGAGGAGGAGGAGGAGGAGGAGGAGGAGGAGGGAAAGTAGGGGTCCGCTGCTACCAGGTCGTCTTTGTAGATGCCTGGGTGGTGTGAACTGCTGGGCTCGTAACAATGGACCCGTAGAAGGCGCTAATTGGTTCGATGGTGACCCGTGGTTTCAAGAAAGCAGAAACGACCCCCACCAATTTCGATGATGATTAGATGTGGCTTCGGTTTGCTGCAGAAGCTGCCTTCTGTTGGGCAACGGATGCGGCTTCTACCGAAAGCGAAGTCTTTCGAAAGCTTCTGCGAACAAAATGGACACAAACGACCAGGCAGTCGCTGTCACCCAAAAGCCCATGCACTGTCGACGTTACCTTTGCTTTATATAGGCATACGATGTTAATTCGCTTTGAATTCAGCTTCACTTAATTTGAAGAAATTGTTTGCTGACCTGTATACAAACCTCTCTGCACTTCGAATAACATACATGATATTGCGCCAAAGAATATTTCACTTGCAACGACTGTAGTTAGTGATTTCTGGCATAGCTAGGTTTCCGACAATGGATCCATGGTAGACCAGAGCTCCAAGGGAAGCCTCAAGACTTTTTTGTTTATGATAACAAATGTTATTTTCAGCGACGGCAGATTTTGCAAAATGATAGCCAAGTATTTAACGGACTTCAAATCTCCCAGAAGCTTTTACAGCATTACCTAAATATGTGCAAATTTTTCATGTTCTCTTCTTTCTTGTCACAATTTTATGGCTTTTTAGAGTTCTCACACTCCGACTTTAACAGGCAACCCAAGCTCTCATTGCTACGACTCGGCAAAATCTCAGCTGGTCCACCATTTGATCCACCATTGAGCATATTCAAATGTAAAGAAGTGACAGGCATCCGGGGAAAGGTTCAGTTGGGGGCCGCGTTTTTGGCCTCCCCTATGCAGGGGCAGCCTCTGTACAGAACATTTCAGGCCGCTTTGTCTCTGTGCCTGCTATAATCATCCACACTGTTATCATTAGATATATCTCGTTTTCTTCTTATTTAAATCCATAGACTTATCGGCCGTTGGTGTTGATCGCACTCCTCACTCTATTTCTCCACTGGCTTAGGGGTATTCAAAACGGAAATTAAATTAACAATTTCAAAGCTCTCCGTTATATCGCTTAGAAAACTTATGTTTTATTGTATATTTTAAATAACCTTTTGGTAAGAACTGTAAGAACTGAAAAATTGTTCATATTGTGCCATCATTCTTTGATATCGGGACACTCCAACTTCATTGACTGTAGATGCTTGATTTTAAAGTGTGTGGCAAACCTTGACATTCCGATAAGGACGGAAAGATGTTGAGAGAGGACCATGCAACACCACTGGTGCTTATAGGAAATCATTTCAATTGCATATAATAATGAAATTAGTAAACTGCGAATCGGTAAATTCGTCTCCAGTCTATATTGCCAAAGTTCGGAACATCTGTTTACTAACGATACTATTTCTAGGGCCGGTTTCTATTCTCGCACTGTTGCTAGAATATACAATTTCTAAGCAGTTGTCAGTGTTTTTGATTCACTTAGTCCTTCCGGTCCATTGCTTTCCATTTGCACGCACCATATAACATCCCCGTTCAGTTCGTCCCTTGTATTCTGAGAGGTAATTCCGACAAGAACCGTTAATAAAACAAATTTCCGCATCGTGATATTATACACTTCATTAACCAGGATTTTGGTTCTGTCGCTGGTGTCAACGCCATTGTCAGGCGATAGGGGTCCGTCATGAACCCTCTTAACGACCTGCCTGCCAACTGTATGAATACCTCTGCATAAACTTGGCGTCCGTAGTCTTCCAATCAGTGCTTCCGCTTTCCAGCATCCGCAAACGTCATCCTTGCCCGCCATCGCGAACCATATTAGGCGTACGGGTTCATGGCGCATGCAGCCTTTGTGATTTACTCCTTTCACCGTTAAGGGATTTGACTGCGCGTTAAGATGTCGCTTGTATATCGAATAATTGAATGTGTGGAAATAATCGATTATTTTCTGTTTGTTACACGCAATGGCGTCAGCACAGTTATGAGAACGGGTGGGAGTCCAGGTATATGTTCGAAGCGAGGTAGGATTCGGAGCAGGGAAATTTCTAGGCCAGTATGTGGCGCGAAAACGACTTTCTCTCTAATGGTTTGCAAATAGAAGCACATGACCTCTGGATTTCTGGGCTTGTGATATTATTCTTAGCATCCAAACTGAAATCTTTGGGAGGCAGTGGAAATCAAAAGGGCACTCCTGCTTATGTGTGACTGACATGATGAGTTTATGATATTGTACTTGTGTAGCTAAACTAAGATAATTCGGCAAAAAATGGGGGCCATCTAAGGTTGCGATTGGGGCTTGTGTCTTGTCCTGTCCCTTAATGCCAAAGCCTTTACTTAAGTTTGTGAGATTTGTAGGCCAAAATGTCTCTGGCCCATTTTTGTGACGGGATCACGGTCCCTCTGCCTCCCGTATACCAACACTGTTGCAAAGTGTAAGTCAGTGTTTATAATATTACTTCAGGTAGCGTAGTTCTATAGGCATATATCTCACTATATGACACCCATCTTAGAATAGTAATCACGAGCTGAAGCATCAGCCATTGAACAATACGGCAGCCTATCGAGACATAAAAGAACTCTCTCAGAAGGGAACCCTGGATGCAGCGGATGAATTAACGACACGTTGGCAATCAGTCAAAATGTCACCCGCGGCTCCAGGATTCCTGACGCTAGGGAGAAAGAGAATGGAGTATGAAGCATAAAGATAAAAAAGTTGGGCAAAACAGCTTTGGGGACTTTGTCGAATCATTTTTTAAATAGGTTGCCTAGCAATCTACGACTTGAGCTCGTTGGTCTTTCTTTGATGCTTTTGTCTAAGCGCTTCAAAGCCATTCTGTTTGATTGTGGTTTTGTGTTGTTGGGTCATGACAGCCTCTAAGGAGTTTCTCTTGAAAAGGCGTTATACAAATTTGAGTTAGAATTACAATTACAATTGCAACCACTACCGGAATCCACCGCTAAAATAGAGGCAGAGCACAAGAATGTACGAGGATCGGCCTGAGAACAGCAGTTAATCAGTCTTATACTCTGTAAATCGATTTGATTTCGGTTTTATGTGTCGTATTCGCATTGTAACTGAGACATAAGCCAACGATTGAACTCGTAAGAAGCTCTGCGGAAATCATAACAATGAACTCACGCTTCTTATAATAATATATGACCGGAACAATAAAAATCGTTTATATCTGTCACATTAAAAAAACGTCACCGACTTCTGAATTTTTAATTTCTGGTTTCCTTAACACAAATTCTGATCGTCTTGAATGACTGAACAGTACAACCGCAGCAGGAAAATATCAATAATTACAGATTCGCTTCGTGTGCATGAAGGATGACGTTTTCCGTACACAATTTATAATGATGTTTATTCCGATGCCTTAGACTAAGCCTTTCGTTTCTTATTCACTGGAAGAGTGTCTGTCGGTCTGTCTGTCCTTCTGTCAATCTTGGCGTTTCGTTACTCGACCCCTGCATTACGCCAAGCAGATCTACGGCTTTGAATAGAAGGACGGACGATGTACAATTGCCGCAGAAAATTACAGACATTGGTTAGTTTGCAATTATTTCTACAGGCGCACAGTTGCCTTTTGATGCAAGTCGTTCGCCACCAATACTTTCCTATAACAGCCTTTTGATACACCATTGCTTTCCTGGACGGTATAACAGCGGGAAATGGTCGTTTGACTGACTGGCGAAAAGGTATCGTTACATAAAGACGTCTACCTTTCGTTTCCGAAGTTCATTCGTCTAA
This sequence comes from Norana najaformis, assembly GCA_964023275.1. NCBI lineage: Eukaryota > Metazoa > Annelida > Clitellata > Crassiclitellata > Hormogastridae > Norana > Norana najaformis. The sequence goes on along the minus strand of OZ029915.1, from coordinate 36,233,515 downwards.
GTCTTCGTCTATAGACATGATTTGCACAAGAGATGGTTCTGTATATGCATTAAATTGCAACCTGCAACTGATTTGGCCAATCTCAGCGGCTGAGTCCTATTGGCGGAGGTTAGACTTGATTTATCGTTCTAGGCCTACACATGTAGGTCAATCAAGTCGTCTCATTTATTTTTTGCTTGCGCTAAGTTCATGAATGTACTGTCTACAATATTTAGTGTGGCATTGTTTTATTGACTAAACTAACATATTGGCTGGTTTGACTGCTTAACTGGCACACGGTTTCACTGTTCACTTTTCTCTGTTTGGTTCATTTATATTTTGATTCGCAAAATGATTACTAATTAAATAATAAAAATTGATAACATATAATTGATTTTTCAGTGATTCTTCATTCAGCAACTCTACAATTGGATTTGCTTATTAACTGACAAAATCAATAAATCAATCAGGCAGTTAGTCCATTAAACAACTAATCAATAAATTATACAAATGTACACAGATAATTTACAACGTGCATTTATAAAACATCTGTATGAAGCCGTGTTACCACATATATAGTTCGCATCATATCTTATGCCTGGTTATTCGGTGACTGCTTTATGATGATGAGATTCTTGTTAATATAATAATTTATTGTTATCTATGACTGTTATGTTAAGTAGTTATCTCTTTATGTGTTACTCTAATCTGTTTAGTTCTGTATGACTGTTATGTTAATGTTGTGATTTCCATTTAAATGAGTTCCTTGATATGTCGTTCTAATCGGTTACGTTATATGTGATTGTTATGTTATCCGTGACTGTTATGTGAATGAGTTTTTATTACACTCTGCATTGCGGCCTCATGTAGTCTCCAGGTTTTCGCCTGGTTTGATATGATTGCTACACCTGAACCAAACTATCGCGCTCTGCATACTGCACTGCCGAATTATCAGTAATCTGTGCATCTAGGTACAGCCCTCGACGGCTGACTCTTGGACTTAGATCACGTAAAAAATAGGGTAATGTATCTAATTTGTAGCACTACAACATAACTGAATTATGTAGATCTGATTTAATGGCGATATGAAGGTGCAAAGAAAGAGGGAAAAAGTGACGCCGGGTAAAGAATAAATTGTATTTCGCATTCGGTGGCATCGCCCTGCTCTTTACAAAGCAGATGAACCGTGCAGTATGTCATAATTTAAGACTTTGTATGGGCTGATGGCAGAAAAGGCCGCATAGGCCTACATGCCCATGTACAATCAACATTCGTCAAAACGTTCTGCGTCGAACAAGAACGGATATTTCGAGTGGATTTCAAGTGGAAGAGCAAACATAGTTGACATAGACTCCATGGCGTGTCGCGGCGTTCTCGATCTGCAGGCAGATTATTTTGGTATCGTCGTTCTCTGGAGGACTATCCATCGCGGCCGCATAGCATTGCATCAAGTTCTGCAAAATGTTTTGCAAGTGCCGCCTTGGCCAGAGCACTCATGTCTCTATAAATATGCCTCGAGTAAAGCTCCTTCTCTCGTTTTTGGCAGGTGCGTGCCAGCGTTTCGCGCCTGATCGCCTGAACTTGGCCGGCCGGTCGCACCACCCACCCAGCCATCCACTCCCTTGACTGTCGGTTTATTATAGGAGCGGTGGCTCGAGACCCGACAATGGGCACGAGTCGGAAATAATTGCCTTGAGCCAAAGACGAGTCTTTGTAGAAGAGCGACAAAGGATCCTGACGCCCAGTAGACTGTAGCACAAAGGAACCCTACGAACACTACGTTGAAATCACCGTCAACGGTCTAGGGGCTGACAAACAACGGTGCTCGGCAGAGAACGAAGGCTTAGCTACAAATCAGGCGGCGCAGTTCGTTCTATAGACATGCTCTGCGTTCGAACTTGGCAGGTGGTTTCGGTGGCTGTACGGCTAAACGTTCAAATGAGATCATAATACGCGCCTGGGTCGCCTGAGCGGATCAGCTGAGGCATTTGATGGTGTCGACTGCCAATTTTTACACGCCACACTCGTAGACAGCCTCGACTGCCGATGGCTGATGTGCAAATGGGCGAATTCTTTCGAGAGACTGACAACCTCTCTGCATGATAAGGCGCCACGGTCGCGCGTCGATTGCCGGAAAGCTTTTTGATCTAGAATAGTTTGTTGACAACAGTTTCAGGCATCCAATTGTAAATGTGCCTGCATACAAGAGCTTAACCCTTCTCAGTAGGCGTGCTATGTGTGAATAGACATGTCGCCGAAGCATAGCTGCTTAGAATCACGATTAAACGCATAGTTATCCCGATAGTCTGCCAGCTCTTGCCACTGTCAATGCAATATTAAGTTATGCGTACATTCTTTATAGTAAGCCACTGGAGGTCACAATCCAAAAGCGGTTTATTACTTAATTAACTAAATTGTGCTCGAGCATTTTATAGGACTATTTTCCGCATGAAATAAGTCTTGTTCATCAATGATCCTGTTTATTTGATGACCCACTATCGAAATTATCGAACGACATTTAAAGTGATTAATTGTCTGTTCATAAGTGAATAATACTAATGAATACAATGTGAAGATTCCAGCCGAATAATCTCTCATATAAAGCTATGGCGGAATTAAAGATTAAAAAATAAGCATCCGAAGTTAAATTTATTACATCAACGTAAACAAGGGAGTGGGGTTCACAAAGAGTTCACAACAGATTGCGGAGATAGATTTTCATAGTAAGCAAATTGGAAGGCAGGCGGACGAACAGAGAAACAACCCAACAGCCAACGACGGAGAGACGGACATAGAGAAGAAGGGCAACACAAAGCAGGAATGGATAAACGAATGAACTGTCGGACAGATAGGAACACATAGAGATCGATATTATTGCATGGATATGGCGCTTGAGTCAACAAAACTCGTAACAAACAGCCTTGCACTGTGATGTAATTAATTAACCGAATATGTAGAAAAAGAACCTGGCCTTCATCGACCACCTAGCGATCCTCAATTCCCATTTGCAGATATTTAGTCTTGAGAAACAGTCTTATGACTACTTTTTAGGGCGTTGTGACTGCATGGCAGATGAATCTTGTTTAGTTCTGTTCAAGGCAAGTACGAAAGAGAATGAAGCGGGAAAAGATACATATATACATGAATAAGAGGCTAATTCATACATTCGTCCTGGTGTTGCCTTGTCGTTTAGCATTTGGCAGTCGGACAGACAGATATACAGGCGGATAAACAAATAGACAGAGACAGAGGTGAGAACAAGAGAGTTGGCATGTAAGAACTGACAACGGATAGAACTGATAGACGGCATGATATTCGTTCCTTCACCCTTTTGTGCCACTTCACTCACTTCTTGCTGACCAATCATTAAATTACCATCTATTTGCTGACGACACTCTGCTTCTGATTTATTGAAACTATTCTATTCCCACAGTTCCACGACTGCTCTCCCTCAGTTTAGTCGAACCTCTTTTTGCGGACGTGCAATCTTGCAATCAGGACATTCAGTTAACTTTTATAAACCGTTAAAAGCACGTTTACTTTCATTTTGGCAGACGGCACCAACTCCACAACAGTGCACAAGTTCGATCGGGTTAACCTAACCCTAACCCTAACCCTTGAATTCACCCGGGTGGATCGGTTGTCACTAGCAGTGAATCATCACGCAATATTTGATTCCATGCATTCCTCAGAGGCTGTCTATGTCACCTACAAATCTGTTCAGTTTCATATACGAGAATCAAACCTCGTGTGCCTCACACTATATATATCTTGGTTTCACCAACTAATGCCCTTGCTTGTAGTCTTCTCAATTCATGTAATTTTACTCCTAACCGGCGTCACAAATACAAATCAGCACTAATTATAAATGCTTCAGAACTCATTAAATTATGCTCGCTAATCTGACTCTTCATCTGCAAATTCTCGTATGGCGCATGTGGCCAAGATGGCCGCATGTTTGTCTATTGTGTTTATATTCAAGAGGTTTTGAATAGCATTGTATACTGGTCAGTGGCAGAGACAGGAATTTCCCCATCACACTGATAGCCATGCAGGCACAGGCTCTTCTGAAGCCTTATACAAATGCTCTGCTGCTTGTATAATTACACGATCACCAACCGCTTTCTTTCATTAGTAGAGACAATAATCTTTCTTCGTCTTAACAAGTAGAAGCAGTTACGGCCTCAATTTTATCAGCCGGTATTTTATCGTCTATAGACTTCGCGACTGTAATTTCTTGTTCTCACTTGTGTCCACCTCTTTGATGCCTCAAGATCGGGATGAGCTTTTGGATATAGGTTGACGAAATCCGATACAAAAGGGGGAGAGTTATAGTTGCTTAAGGGAAGAATGGATGGCCCGTCATTAGAGAATGGCGAGTCGACATGCGTGGTTGAAATCCGCGGCTGAGACAGACATCTACACCCCGTAGGCACAAATGAGTTCTCAAGGGGCAAATGAACTAATTACAGGGCTTTCTAAATTCGTTACGGTTAAACGAGCGAGAGTTTCGTTTCGCACTGCCACCGGACTTGTACAGTCGGATAGGTCGATGATTAAAGAGCGAGGCGACTGAGACTGGTGAAGTTTCTTTTAAGAGGAGATGGTTGCGTGCGTCTGTCGCTATTTCAGGAAATCTGATCCGATTCTGCGGACTCCTCGGGATGACATACGAGCAACTCTTTTGCTTGGCAGCTTTTACCCAGGTGAAGGGCATGCAATCGGGAGTGAAAGCTCGCTCGCCCGTGTCTTCTTAGGGTAAGCTGCCTTAAGGAGACGCGTGCCTCCCTTTCTCTCTCCCCATTACAGATACATGTCATGCATGAGTGATTGCAATATACATGTAGGAATCCATATACTCTATAGTTCATCCTAGCTTATCTGAAGGGGGGTATATCTATTAATAGCCACCTCTGGGCACGCGAAGCTTAGAGGAGAAATAGGAGCTAGAAGCTTCGAATGGAAAGAAAATAGTGCAGAGGAGAATGCCTGAAGGAAGTAAACCATAGAAGCAGAATCAGGTTCCAGTGCTTCCGGCCAGGAAAGAGTGAACTAAAGAAGTATACGGTAATTACACCGAGGAATACGGGGAGATGCACTGGAGCAAATTGCAACAGGACCCAATAATTCGATGGTAAAGACAAGTGGAATACAAATTATTATAAAAATGTATACATCAAGTAAAATATGCTTCCAAAAACCTTGCATAAGTGAAGTCACTTTTTTATTTCCCACGTATAGGCTATGGCTAGATACAATCATTACATTGGCGAATAGAACTATAGCTAGACCTAGGCACTACATTGGATAACAATAGATAGATAAAATCCTGCACAGTGTTATGAACTATAACTATAAAAAGTCCAATAAATATAAATATCTGCAAAAACAAAGAAACTGAAGCAGAGATGTACAAAAGCACAGGAGCATCCACAAAGAAAAGAGGATGACATACATAACGCAACAGTAAAGCAATAGAACCAACGAGACAGGACAATAGAGGCGCAATGAAGCAGAAAGTAATAGAAACGTAATATAGGAACTTGAAAACGGAACATAGGCAGTTAGGAAGGAACAGATGAAAAGAGAGAAGAATACAGAGCAACAAAGTAAAACAGAGAAATGAGTGGAACAGTTATGAAGATATTGAAACAAAGAAGAATGGTCTTCGGAGTAAAACAGAGACCGATATAGAGATACTGTGAAGAAGAGAGATGCATATACACATATATATGTATATATACATAGGTATATATACGGAACAGACTATAGAAGACAGGTGAAAATAATGGACGGGCCTTGAATTGATCAGACATTGAAGAGGCCATTTCTTCTTCCGAGTCAGTGGTTTCCTATTGAAAAGTGAACTTTTGTCTTCTTTGAATTCCGCTTTCCATTATACATAACAGCAGCGCGTCGCCTCTTACCTTTTTACGAAACCTTACAGGGACTCGTGTATACAAAGCATCCATCATTAACCTCCGCACACACTCCAGTCCCGACATTATTTTATACTACGTGGAGAGCCTATATAAAGGCACCTTCGATTTTATTCTTCGGTCCGTGCGCATTGAAATCGGCCACGTGGCCGTCCATTCAACAGCTTCATGAACCCCTACACACCGTCTTTTCTATATGCGAAGAAGCTTCTTAAAAGATCGCTTTCAATTACGACGGCCCGGCCCCGTGCACGTGCGGCTAAGGCCCCATGTATGCGTGGCCCCGAGCCCCGGGCATCGACGAAGGGCACTTCGTAATAGCTTCGTGCAGAGCGTAATGAACCCAAATTTGCTTCACCTGCGGTACACCTATCGTTCCGAAATAATGTCCGACGAAGAAAGAAGGCGTATACACAAGTAACGTTTCAATTTTCGAGGTTCCATCATTAACCTGTTCTAAAACCGTCTAAGTATGCCTCGAATAATTATCGGCGATGAGCTCCAAACACCTGACATGGGCCGAGGTCTAGTCGTAAATGATTGCAAATGAACACGTGTACAAAAGAAATGGTTTACATAATTGCAGGGTTGTAATGCTGATGAGGATTCGTTCAATAGTCACTTGACTTCTATTGCCGCCATATCAATTACTCTGGCCTCTCCTAGCGCAACAGCATTCAGGGCAGTGAGAAGAGAAAGGCAGAGTTGCTTAAACTTTACAAAATAATTTTGATTTTAAATCGTTCAGCTCGATTTGAGTATGCGGTGTATTTAAGATTTAAGTATGCGGTGTATTTAAGATTTAAGTATGCGGTGTATTTAAGATTTAAGTATGCGGTGTTTTAGGTGTAAATACTCGTCTATAGAAACGCTCATTGACACACATGTCTAGTAGTAGACACAGTCCGTGTAGTCTGTGCCAGACATTAATATATGAGCATCATAAAAGGGAACGACGATTCCTATAAGAGAAGGCGACCGGTGTTTTACTTCATTACCAAATAATAAGAGCGGTTTGTATGGCCACATTTTCATGCCACACATACAGTCTTAGAGACTTGAGTAGCTTCCTAAAGGCGCTACGTAAATTTCCATGTACAAATGTTGTAATATAACTATAATATTATGTTTATATAGCGGGGATTTCGCCGGGGCTGGTCTCTGAGTGCCTCTGAGTTGACATCGAGAAGGGGCGCTATATACTGTTCTGAATGAATGGATGAATGAATTAATGAATTAATTAATCAATTAATTAATATCGCACTCTTAGTACTTCTCGGAGGTGCTCCCCGCTAGCCCTCATTTAAATTTGTTGCAAGTGCATTAGCAGTTTTAAGAATGAAACAGTGGAAACCAATTAAAACTCTCAATTAACCAACCATCAAGCACATCTGCATTGTTCAATGCCTGTACAGCTCGAATGAGTGGCGCCTGTGGTTCTTCATTTTTCCAGCGCAATTACTGCGAGACCGAGTGTGTGGCTTCAGTTAAAAAGCAAATGAAGGAAATTTCAAATGATGAGATATCCTTGTCACTTAACTGATTCCTGCCGAGGAGTTCATGAGTATTAATATGTATACATTAATTAAACCTCATTAATTAGGCTTGATTGTAATCCTAATTCCTGCAATTCCATAAACTGAAAGAATATCAACCGAAAATGCATGTCGTTTGACTAATGCTTTGGCTTGCTGAGTCCCATGTAGACGCAATAATTTAACATTATCAACTTGTTTTCTTACTTGCTTGCAGGGCCGTGGTGCTAAATAATGTGAATGTGATATTTAGTGTCTACCAATTCCTTATTGGTATAAAGTCTATCCCCATGAGGAGCATCCATCAAATCACTGCTTGGCCGCATCACCAGCCCATCACAACGACGTCAGTTAGTAGCCGTGTCACCCACACTATCGTACTGCATCAACCCGCCCTCATTCCTCCCTTCGCTTTTCCCTAGGCCCCCTTTTAGCCAGAAGGGCCTTCACACTGTTCCCATTTCTCGCATCATCATTCATCTCATTTCCGCGTTCTGCTGTTACCAGTGTCCACCTCATCGATCGCCCATATGTTTCGGAATTGCCTTCCGAGTCGATTTCCCCATTCGATGATCGCTATGTCGTTGAACGTCTGCCAGTAGTACCCCGCCCTTCTACCTTAGGCACCCTTTCCTTATTACCATCTACACGTAAGCGATGTTTCCATCCTAACGACGCTCATGGGAGATGAGTCTTCGAGAAAGCAATAGGAAAGTTCTGAGTCAGGGCGGATCACATATCTCGGGCAGGTCCACTCTTTCTATACATGTCACATTTGTAGGACTCGGTGGCCGTATAGAAGGCTATTTAAAAGGTTTGCGATAAGATCTCGACTTGGGCTCTTCTCTGGTCAGTTTTATAACAGGGATATTGTAAAGAAGCCTATCAGGACTGTTTATAGGCACGCTGTCCGCTGAGACCTTAGCTAACTAGCCACGACGCAATCTATGGATGGGCAGCTGACGCCCATACTGCACAGCTGACTTGGGGTCAAAATGAACAGCGTTAAGATTAATGGCGAACTGTTCAAGTGTCACTTGGAGCTTATATCACGTTCTTTAGTCGTCATCACAATGTCCTACCTGGTCAGTTATTCAGCGAGTTCAGCCGAACCGAGTCTCTTTGCATGGACGGTCTAGCAGCCATTAGGCTGATATCATCGACCCGATCTTGATTTTATCCTTTATGAGGTCTCGTGCTGACTTGAACTCATCTCTTTCTGTCAATTGAACTACATAAAACTTGCCATGAGACCAACCGAGGGTTTTGATTGCTCTTCATGACATCAGTTGAATGCGTTGAATTACAGTTTCAAATGTGTTATGAATATCACGAACACGACAAGATACGGTCGACCTATAACCAGAGACAGAATTTAACCCAGCGGCGACGCCAACTGTGGAGTTAATGGGCCGAATCCCCAAATTATGGCTTCTTATCAAAACATATCATCCACAATATACGTTTTCGTGCACAGATGAAAGAATCTTACAAGATTATTAACCATAAGTGTAACTGTTTTTACTCAAATGGTAAGCTGGAAACCTGTTCTCAAATAATGGTTTGTAATAAACTTTTATAACATAAACCTACTGACTGTTCCTATATTTAGATTTGTTCCTAAAATTGCTCGATCTTGTTACTTACGGCGTAGGACGTGCAAGAGAAATGCGATGTCGTATCAAAACTTCTTAGTAAAAAAGGCTGGGTAAGTAAGTAAGTAAGTCAAGGTAAAGCTGAGTTCTCTATGAAGTGTTAGCAACTTTGCTTTTCTTAGCCTCCGCATATGAGATCGCGGGTAGTCAGTCCTCTCCCGTACCACCTGATCTACCAACCGACAGTGCAGATCAGTGCACTCAGGTTATATCTGAGTTCTCTAAGGGATGCAGCCGTGCAAGTGGAGCAGAGATATCGAAACATTTTCTGCCCTTGCGGGGTTTAAAACTTAGATTCTAATCTGTTCCGACGCATATATTAGCATTTCGCCATTGCTCCATCACCACTGCTCCATCACCATTGCTCCATCACCATTGCTCCATCACCATTGCTCCATCACCATTGCTCCATCACCATTGCTCCATCACCATTGCTCCATCACCATTGCTCCATCACCATTGCTCCATCACCATTGCTCCGCGTTACTTTACATTCTAAGCCGCATATCGCAGTCGTCACAGAGAAAGAGAGGGAGTAAGAGAGGGAGAAAGAGAAAAAAGAAAGACAGAAAGAGAGACAGAGACAGAGAGACAGAGAGAATTAATATAGTGGCAGCACTATGTGAAACTTCGTTGCTTAAATAATGGCACAGAGAAAGGTAAAGATAACAGGAACTGTGAAATTTTAACTCAGGATCGGCATAAGGGCCGAAAATACTAAGGATTAGGCCATAAAAAGGTATACATGGGGCGAACGCCACTTGACTTGGGCCCCACCAACATAGTCTGGCTACTCGCACCGACCGATCAATCAAACAGGCCTACGTCACAGACTCCCTCCATATCTACGGGGTCAGAATTTACAACGCCATCGACACAATAAACAATTTATGGTCGAGGCACGAGACCAGCGACTCTCGTTGCCTGCGCATTCCTTCGTCCATCGATGCATGAAGTCCGTCTTTAACGGCCTCGAACGCTTCCACCTCCTCCTCCAACCTCCACGGCCGATCCAGCTACCGACGATCCATTAGAAGACCAGGGAGGTTCTCATCCTCAGCTTTGTATATGAATGCATTAAAGTTCACGGGTTCGAGAAGTATTAAAACCGTACGGTTGATCAGTTCCCTAACCGGGTTAAATATTAAGGCCGTATAACTCACATTTGAAGTTTACGACCGATTGAATATATGGGCCTAGACTAACAATTTAATGATGACATCAGCGTTTCAACTCATGCATGAAGGCAGGTGCCTAATACATGTATAAGCCGCATACATCTGTTTATAGGTGTATAAATATATGCACGTATTCATGGAATTTGTACTTGCAAACAAATAACACGTCGATATTAGGCCTTGTTAGAAGCGCATATATATATATATATATGTGTGTATATATATGTATATATATATATATATGCTAACATTTATAATTTCTTTCGGTGTGAAAGACATCAAGCCGCACTCGCGAATTGCAGCCATTGCAACAGACGAGGTGTGAGCTGGAGCATTGTCCTGATGAAACACGATACCTTGACGCAACTTCCCTCGACGTTTTTCCTTAATAGCCACGCGAAGTTTTTGGATTAACTGTGCATAGTAGACACCCGTGATAGTCTTTCCACGCTCCAAGTAGTCAATCATCAAAATACCCTCACTGTCCCAAAATACGGATGCCATAACTTTACCCGCTGATGCAATTTTGCGGAATTTCACCGGTGTCGGGGAATCGACGTGCTTCCACTCCATACTCTGCAGTTTTGTCTCGGGATCAAAGTGGTGAGCCCAAGTCTCATCCATAGTGACATATCTGCGTAGAAACTTTGCCTGGTCTTCTCTAAAAAGGTCGAGATTTTCACGAGAAGTTGTTAGTCGGACTTGCTTGTTTTCATGTGTTAACATTCGTGGAACCCATCGAGCACAGACCTTGTTGTACCCCAAAATGTCTGTAATAATGTGATGGGTTGTGCCATACGACAAATTCAAACAATCTGCTACATATCTAATATTAACCTGCCGATCTGTCTGTATCAGATCCTGGACGAATTGGACGTTTTCGTTGGTACAGGTCTCAATAGGGCGGCCAGAACGGTGCTCGTCTTCAGTTGATTGCCTACCGCGATTAAATTCAGCTACCCACCGATAGACTGTAGCCTGTGAAGGGGCATTGTCCCCTAAAACCTTCTTCATGTCTGTTGCAATCTCATTTTGAGTCAATCCTTTTAAATGCAAATATTTAATAACCGCACGTTTCTCGTTTTTATCCATCATTTACAGCAGCCGCTAGGCAGACGGCTTCCGGCAGTTGCCTAGCAACCACAGTAATGGCCCACGTGCCAATTTAAAAATAAAAACTCTGCTAAAGAAGTAAGTTAGTAAATAAAAATAAAAATTCTGCAAAAAACAACTGTCTAATATATTTTTCTCATTACTTATTGATCAACCCTCGTATATATATATATATGTATATATATGTGTGTATATATATATATGCTAACATTTATAATTTCTCTCGGTGTGAAAGACATCATAAGAGAAGCATACGAGCATGACGATGTCACTTAGATTTTGTGAATAGCAAATGTCTGTTTACTGTATGTATAATTGGGATTACATGCATAGCCTAGTATTTTGGACGAATGGTGGTGCATAGTCAACGAGAGTTTGCGTCTTCTTTGCGGTCTTCTTGGATCTTGTCAATGCTAGGCCTACTTGGACCACTGGCCTTTAGTTAGGTGATGGGTACGTAGGCCTGTATGGAGGGCCCTCGTCATAACAAAAGCCGCTGAGCCTTTATTCTTGAAATCCGTCTAGAACGCCTAATTAATTCTATCTTACAGGGTGTCGCCATCTATCGGCCACTGTTGCAGTCGAAGAGTGGGGGTATGGGCGCGTGGCACCCGCAGTGAGGCTGACCACCATAGCAGGTCTACCACCCGCTCGCCGCGCGTCTTGATTGATGGCGGACGCTACATTCAATTCCGTAGTATAGGGTGCAGAGGACCCCATATCTCGATCGGCTTCGCATGAAGGGAGTCTCCCGCCTCCACCGGTCTCTGCATCGCTGTTCTACCCCCCCCCCCCTCAGTGAAGATGGACGCGAACGGCGGGTAGATAATTGATGGATGAAAACTTAGCAAAGCCTCTCTTGCTTCCACTTATCAACCTCCCTGCTTAAGCACCCTCGTGCAAAAAGTGCTAGGTACATGAGTGCCGGAAGGCTTGTCTCTGAGGCACGTAAGAACGGAATCCTTTCAATCAATTAATGGTCTCTATGCGGTGGTGAGGTCATCACGTTCTGTGGGTTGCAGTTCCGGCTTTAATCTAAAAAGTGGGAGTGGTACAAGAGAAGTTTAACCATCATGTTGTTGCCTAGGATTGTAGTTTAACTATATCTTGCTTCTAGAGTTAGGCCTAACTACGGGCTAAAACGGCTGCTAAGCGCAAATTCTCCCTTAAATGTCCAGTCTAGCCCTTTCCATTATAGAATTATTGAGTTTTGCAGCTGCTCACTGACTCTCCCATCAGACACACAACATTAGCCAAAGTATATGCCTATCATCATCGTTATGAACATCATGAGGTTGCTGTCTGGTTTAACATGCATTGAGGCAGTTGTACAAATTGACACTAGGTTGCCAGCATGCCGTGGAAGCCATATCTTGCCATTTTTTACTTCCAGAGTCCCTATCTATACAATACAATACAAACAGTGCAATACAACATACATATTAAAATACGATACATAATAGACATACATAATAAAATTATATAATCCGATCTAAGTGAAATTTGATGATGCAGTCTATCAACAGGTCATTGATGAACTTGGAATGACATGCATGATAAAGAACCCTGCGCTGTCCAGGTGACAAACACTGGCTGCATTTTCATCCAAGAACGAAACATTGGCTCAGTAAGACAGTGACAAACATGTCAGGAGTATAGACAGGAGATGGAATCATCTATAGCGCTAATGCAGATTCGGATCCAGAAGAAGCTCGAGCTTGTAACAGGCAACTGGTCTGGAAGTGAAGCCCAGTTGAGTCCAGGAGGAAAGCCCCTGGTCAGAAGTCGAAACTCCATGAGATGGAAACCATGCAAATACATCGGTATTGCGCCAATAATAATTGCTTCAGATATTCACTAGCACTAATCCGCAGTCCAACAGAATAATTCTGATCATTCTATTTTAATGAAATTAACTTATGTAGGCTACAGTCAAAGCAGATAATATGCAATTTACAAAACATAGGACTACAATTCAGTTTGGTTTCTCGACTGTTCATCTTCTGTACTCTTCTAGTTTATCAGTTTTTGGCTCTTCATTACCAACCTTAAATCCAGATGCTACTACTGTTTAAGCGCCTTGTTTTGGTGTTGGCTTTTCAAATGTTTTGAAATCACGGTATCATCTAAGACGCTTCAAAGTCGTTATGTACTTCTACATTAAATCACTGATTTCATGGAAACACAAACAGCTAATCATCTACACCTCAAGACAAACTACTGACTTCATAAACTGTTCAGAATTACTCTTAAATTAAATCTAAACCCATAATCTAAACTGGTCATGTTGTGCTCCTGAATTCAGTTAGAATCAAAACGTCTGAACTCACCATAATTGCTTAGAACTACAATGTAAGAAAACACTGCCCTCTGTAGTACTTGCATTTGCTTCTAACGCAAGCTCTTTTCATGCGCCTCTGAAAAAAATTGAGATCAGTTTTTCAAATCGCTTAGATTAGCTGCTATAAAAAACCCAAATCACTTACTGAATTTGTTTTCCAGTTTGCTAATCGAAAAATGAGTTATCCAGAAGAAATGCCGGGACAGACTAAGATTTAATGCGAGGACGGATATCTAGTTGTCCGCCGATTTCTGCATGCAGAACAAGATCACGGCACCCATGCTTGAGACTGTCTGATGTCTGGCTACATACATAGGCCTATACATAAAAAAGGAAAAGGCGCCAGATGAGGCAAGTAAACAGGGAAGAGCACCAGTGAAACCTCAAAAAAGCGCCTGAAGAAGGCAAATGATCAAATAACGGGTCAGCAAATTTTTTGGCGACTTGAAACCTTTGAAACCGGATCCAAAACCCGCGAGGACTACAAAGGTATTCAGAAATTTGCTAACATGAAAGTAGTCTTCTGTCCTGAAATGTCTCAATGACTAAATACAGAACAAAGGTCGTCAGAGTTCTTCCACCAACGCCTCAACCAGAGTAAATTTTTTGGCTTTCGCTTTCTTCGTTTTTAAATCCGCAAGTGTTGCCAAAAATTGTTTGCAGTTCGATGACTTTGTGAATGCAGCCCGCTTAGCGCTGTGAAGGCATATCTTCGTCGGCACTTTTGACAACCTGCGGATCTGACAGCCCTCCCAAACTCAAAATCCTACCGCCGCCACTGTATGTGGTAGATTCTAAAAATAAGCTATTAAACGATTAAGCGTGTTGTGGCTACCCTAATATCCGGCTATTTCTATCGCTTCGATTCAATCGATGCGTTAATTACGCGAATGAATTTTAATGAAGTGCAAATTCGTCTTTGATTATACGACCGTTTAATTAGACGATTGCGTAACTCGTGACTCTAGCATCAACGCCTCCGCTCGACGCAGAGATTCGCCGCCAAAGGCGTCGCACATGCGGTAATGGCTCGTGCAGTCACTCCTTCCGCGTGTGAAGTAGTCCGTGGAGAATTCTCAGTCTCATTCGAATTACATGAGTCGCCAGAGGGCGTTGATTTCGTCGCCAGGAGTCAGGGCCTAATAGGCAAATAAGAGAAGCCGCAGCGTATCAAAAGAGGCAAGAAGCAGAAAGACAGAGAGAAAGAGGGAGATACACAGAGGAAGAAAAGAAAGAAAGAAATAGGTATATTCACTGGAGTTACGCAACTGAAGAGAAAGACGTGACTTGAGTTTCTCTCGAAGGAGGAGGTCTTGCCCTTCCTGTTTCTCCACTGTCCACCTGCTCCGTTTTCCGGACAAGCTGCTGGGCCAACTCTAATTAGTCACCAGGGTTCGGTCGTTATCGTAGTCATCACGTAACCTCACCTCAACATCATCGTCGTTATCAAAATAGTCTTCGATTTCGTTGATAGATTCGTGCTTTTAGAAACTGTGACGATTCAAGTACTGTTGTTATTGAACTGTTTGTTTAATTATAATTATAAAATCAAAGACTGGGTATCTTTACACGACTGAAAGCTACGCTACAACACGGACGAGTCGCCAGTTTGAAGCCCAATCGTTGACAACTGCGAAAGATCGCTGACAAATACCGTGTTAACGGAGCCAGTGGTCGTCACAAGCTGAACAGCTTCTTGAAAATGTTCTTACGCTAATGACCGGTGCATTCCTCATCGGCGGATGGATGATCGATGGATGAATGATCCATAGATGGATCATGCGTTGTTGATACATTGGCTGCTGCTGCTGTTGATGAGGAGAAGGAAGAGGATGCTGAGACGATTCCATCGTATTCGGACCGGCTGACTTCCTCTGCAAGTGCAGGTGACGTTGATATTTTTCCATCTAGGGTCAAATTCTGCAAGGACACCAGTCACTAGGCACATTCGCTTTTGTGAGGCAGACTACTTAACAAACGCTTTAATATTAAGTGTCTTGATATATACATGCATACATAACGCCCACATACATGTATATTCAGTTACAGTTACAGTTAATAGGCTAAGTAAGCTATATTGGTTTTTAGTGCCTATGTCTATCCATCCAACTGTCAAGCTCTTTTTTGAAACTGTTCAAGCTTGGTGCAGATATTACTTCTTCTGGTAGCCCGTTTCAGTGCTCTATACAATCCTCTGGCTGTAGAAAAATTTTCTAGTGTCCAATCGCACACTCTTATGATAAAGTTTCAGACTGCGTCCTCTTAAATGTCCCATTGCTGCTCTCTGGAAGAAGGTTTGCTCGTCTATATTCTCGAGTCCATGTAAGATTTTATAGGTTTCAATAAGGTCACCTCTCAATCGTCTTCTTTCTAAGGAAAGTAAACCCAGCTTTTGAAGCCTTTGTTCATATGTCATCCTAGCTAGATTTCTGACGAGTTTAGTACCTCTTTTTTGTACTTTTTCCAGGCATTCGATATCTTTTTGGTAATGGGGACTCCAAACCTGGATACAGTATTCTAGATGTGGTCGAATATATGTGTTGTACAGTATCTTGAAACTATCAACACCTATGTGCTTGAAACTCCTTTTTATCATACCAAGAACTGACACTGCTTTACTTGCTGCTTTTCTACATTGCTGGCTCCACTTCAGGTCTTTACCGATCCATACTCCAAGTCTTTCTCCATTTCAATCTCTTCTAGATTCACAACATCCATTCCATTCCTAAGATGATAGTTCATTTTCTTCCTTGGCCCAATTTGCATGTGTTTGCACTTGGAAGTATTAAATTTCAATAGCCATTTCCTTGACCAATCTTCCAGCTTATCTAGATCTTGCTGCAAGAGCTGTTCATCTTCCTCACTTACATACTTCAAACGCACATTTACTTAAATATATGTGTAAGTAAACGAAAGTCTATTACAGCGCATCATGGCAGCTATTGCCGTAGCGCCTGATAGGTTGTAATGTTGCTTTCTCTTTTTTTAATGTTTCTTTCGTTTTTAATCAACCCGTTGTATTATGATAACGAAGGTATAGAACTTTTTTCGATCAGAAAAGATCGGCTCACGTTAGAAAATAAGCTAATCAATATCTACAGTTTAGTCGTTTCCCTTCTTAGGCCTACTATTAGAATTCATTTGTAAACAAGAACTATCCATTCCACCCCACTGATCAGGTCTCATCATGAATGCACAGGGGATAATGAGACGGCAGAGACCCCTGAACGAACCTGTCTCGATTCAGTCTTTCTGCAGGCATCGTAACTAGGCTTTGATTCGCCAGGTGGCACTAATACGACATCGTCGCCTCTTACTGAAACTTCCGCCTCTGAGTTCGTCTGGGGGCGATTTCTCCTGTAACAAGTAAAAGACAAAGACATGGGTGTAAATGTACACGTTTTTCTATAGTGACCGTATGGCCTCGACCCTGCTCATTTTCAATGGATTTATTGGGTGACATCCTTCACCACACCTGCAGGTTTGAATGGGCGCCACGCCATTTATGGTCCCCGTGCCGTACTTACGTGTAGGATGCAACCATGCATTCAAAACTTGGTTAAAAGTTCAACCTCGTCAGATTATCCTAGTTCATTCCCAATCTAGCCTATACCAATGTTTTGGCTTTGCGTGATAGTCCTATTGACTATAATGCTGGATTTTATAACTGTGGTCAGAAAGCACATTAAGAACAGCCTAATAGACTTTGCATCGATGGGTATAGAGCGACGACAGGCGGTAGGATCTACGGTACACGAAAACACGACGACCGCCCAGCAGTCCTTCATAGATGGCAGACGTCGCAGCCTTCGGATAATCTTCGAACCGTCTGGTCTGAGTATAACAGGTGTTCGTCGTCTGCCGGTCGGTAGGTCGAAATGCCAACCGCGACTGACGGTCAAGGTTGCTCCAAAGACTCTGGTTGTTCCTCTTTCCTCTTCCGCCGAGACCATTACCCGACTAAAGATGGCGTACATAAGTTCGTAGATTTGAGGCTAGACCATACACAAGGAAGTCCATCCCTCCTCATTCAGTCACGTACGCTGAGATGACATGCGTAGAAAATACCGTCCAACATGTTCGAAATCTGCTCAATTAATTATTTATTCTGACACATAAACTAGGCAAAAGCAAACGTCCAAACATGTCAGAAATTGTCGAGCAGTTTCGGCATTAAGACTTAAATCCCCAAATATGACACAGTCAGCAACCCGACGTGGCTGTTGGTGTTTGATTCCATCATGTCATTTTCTAATCGTGTTCGGGCCATATGCAAATCAGTTCAATGTCACATACGGGATATTCGGAGAATCAGATCTCTTTTGCCTCATAGCGTGTTAATCCCACTATCAGATGCCAGGCATGTAGCAGGCTTGACTACTGCAACTCACTTCTCATTTACATCACTAAGAGAGATCTGCACAAACTACAAATGGTTCAAAACTCTTTGGCCAGAGCCATAACATACTCACCTAAGTATCAGCATATCATGCCAATATAGCATTCGTTACACTTGTTGCCCGTTAAGCAAAGAATCCAGTTTAAAATCTGTCTTATAGTTTACAAAGAACAACATTTAAATCAGCCAACCTATCTCTGTTCTGTGCTCAACCATTAAACCAACAAATATTACACTCGATCAGCGGTTATTATGACTCTGGTTGCACCTCATACCAGGGAGGTGTTGAGTTCTAGAAGGTTCTCGGTTGGAATTCGTTTCCAAGTTCAGTTAGTTCTGTCAATTCTTTGATGTCCTTCAGGTCTAAACTTAAAACTCATCTGTTTCAACTTGCTTACCCACCGTAGCCTAACTTTGGGTTTTTCTAACCTATCGGAATTCGACCTGGCTTCTCCAATTGATTATGATTTTGATTAAGATTTCACTCGAAGCGAACACTGATTGATGCTTTGGGCATATTATAACGGCGCTATAAAAATCATTAGAATACAATAGGATACTAATGCTGTACTCATATTGCTAGGGCGCTGGGTCTGCACTCGCCTGCTGAGCGGACCTGTGCAATGTCCCTGGGCAAGTTGTTTGATCACACATGTCTCTGTCGCAAAATAGTATAATTTGGTACCAGCTTAAGCTGGGAAGTAAACGGCAAGTTCTTACATGCACAGGCTCCGTGTCCAAGATCTTAGGATTCGTCCATTGCCGGCTAAAGGGCCGAAGAGCAAGAAATAAGCGCCTCTCCTACGTTCCCCTATGGGACAAGAGAGCTTTAGTTTTTTACTTTAGTCATCCTTTGACTAAGGGTCCTTGAAGCTGTGGCGGATCGGCCACAAGGCAAGACTGCTGGAAATAGGCAGGAGTAACTATGACCCGCGTTAGGTAGCCATTAAATGCTGTGCTTATGTGCACGGTTCGGCCGCGTTACCTGTGTAAGATTTTTAGAAATTAAATTTTATTAAATTTAAGCTTAATATAATAATAGCTTAATAATTAGGTCGTGGAAAATTCTTAGTGTAGTTTTAGTAAAGTAACGAGTAAAATTGTTGAAATTTATAGGCTCTAAAACACTTGTATTAAGGCAAGTAGTGAGTAAAAGTTAGACACCTTTATTTACGTTTGATTGATCGCGCTAGTATATAAGCAAACCGCCGTAAACAGAAAAATGGGGCTTGAATAAGAGGTGTCGTGTGGTGATTTGCTATAGACGTGAAGGATGGTAGCGTGCCTTCACATATACCACAGTACAGGAGGTGCGATGCGGGCCTCCTGAAAACAGAGTGAAGGATGGTAGCGAGCCTTCACGGGAACGAGTCCGAGTGTTTCTCAGTGAAATCATAGCGTATACAAATACACGGACGAGGGTGACGTCCGGAGAAGCCGTGTTCGATCTGGTCCCGGTTACGATCAAATATACGGACGGTAGAGTCCGCGGAAAAGACTAATCTGTGCGCTCCGCGTTGGTCCCGCAAGGTTTGGGCCCGCCTTGTTGGAACGTCGCGAGACGGTCGAGTAAGTCACAATACTTGGAAGATAACAGGTTGTGCGAAACTCGGGGAAAGATGCGGCCGCGGTTTTCCCGGTAGAAATTCATACGGCAGGAAGAGATACGGGGAGGACGCCGTCCTATCCCCTGAAGCACTGTTGGTCGATAGTTGCCAACAGAGACCTGGTACGGAAATTTACTCCGGAAGTTCACGGAAATGGAGCGAGATAGTGGGAAGATGTGTCGCCCAATATCCTTGTGCCTAGGGCGGAAAGACACAGAGGCTCGTTGTAAGACTTCCCTGTTCCTGGAAACGAGAAAGCGACTGGTGTCTCAGAATATTGGCGGTAGCGGGCGAGTTACAAGATGTAAAATGGTGGTTACGAGGAAGTCCTCACACAAAAAGGGAACGACTATTGCCGGTAAAGGAACGAACCCTGTTCTGAGTAAAGGCCATCCTCAGGACGTCGCCCGTCCGGCGACCGTGGAAGAGGCAGAGTCAGATCCCGAGACCGAGTGTTAGTGTTGATTTCTTAAGGAAGCGGCCCATCCTGAAACTTCCTTAGAGAGAACGAACGATACGGGCAGAGGCGATATGGAGAGGCCATTTTACAGTGAAAATATAAGGGGCAGTGAGGCGGGTGGCTCTGAGCGTAGAACTGGGCTAGAGTACCCCACCCCGTGGACAGTTAGCCCGACCAAGAACGCAACAAAGCGACGCTTTGTTAATGTCCTATTTTCTGCTTTATATTCCCCAGGCCTCCTGGTTCACGTAAAAATAATAAAGCTATCTTTAAATTGCTAGGATGCACAAAATGACTGTGAGCAGCAGTCTGTAGGCCTACCTCCAGCAGTAGATGACCACTCCGACAATGGTAGCAAGCAGCAGTAACAATCCGACTGTAATACCAGTCGCAATGGAAGCCACAGTTGCGTCGTGTGCCCCTAGAAATGTACAGTGCCATTGAGCAAATAACACATCGCTTATAGGCCAGCATATAGGTTTGTCTATGGGCCTCGATAGTGCAGTTAGGCAGTTAGCATTAGTCTCATCTGTGTTTGAAACCGCTCTGAAACTGAAACCACCAATATCGAAGTTCCTAACAAACACAGGCATAGTGCTATGCTATAATATTCTTTTTAAAGCAATCAGATGAAGACAGCATTCAAAATTTTATTATCAAGCAAGTGCAAAATAATAGCACCGTGCCAGTTTCATTAATTGTTGAACAATATTCATTCGTTAATTGGTACGATAGGTCTAAGGAGATGCTGAGGACCCTAGCCGCTTAAAAACATCTTAGCGGGAGCAACCAGCAGGGTGGAAGTAATTGCGCTTTGGGAATGAATATTGCAGTACCGAGGGAAATAGATACACTGTATCCCTGGCTGGGACGTCGGATGGTAGTCCGGTGTGGTGGTCTGGTCCGGATCGTATAGTCCGCTCTGCGCCAGGGAAGAAGAAGCTTATAGCTTTGGCCAAAATCGAGTTCGTTATCTGGACCGTGCGTGTCTATGAAATGGATGGACATCGACGATCTATATGCCTAAAGCAGACGGTGCTTATTCGTCACACTCTGTTCTGGCGAATTGTAAATGATCAGTTTGTGTATAGCGATCTGCAGTTTTAAATATTTAAATATTTTCCGATACAAAGGATTTATGAATGATTGTTCTGATAAAATCTACAAATGAACCGACAAACTGAATTCAGCTGAGATACGGAACTTAGCCATTTGTTAAGGTTAATCAGTTATTTCAGTCTCTAAAGATATGGTCTGGGGAGGTCATCCCTCGCCAGTGATTAAGCTGATCTCTCTGATGCGGCATTTGTGTGGCGCCAAAACGTTTTGAAGATTTACATCTACGTCTTTTACTTTACATGTCACGGTGCAAACAGGGCAAGAGGAAAGTATCTAATGAAGTAAATTTTGCTAAATATCATAAAGATCAGAGGCTCAAACTGAAACGCCCTCTGAAACTATAGCCTACTCTAATCTAACTTTTACAGGTCGTTTATGTTCACATGATGTTTACACATGCTACAAGATAATAACAAGAAAAATCAGAATCAAATTTTGTTCTTACATAGCTCTGGGTCGACGAAACGAAATTCGCATCTCTCACCTTGCCATCCATCTGCGCAGCTGCACAAGAAATGTCAAGTTGTTTGATCACACATGTCTCTGTCGCAAAATAGTATAATTTGGTACCAGCTTAAGCTGGGAAGTAAAAGTTCTTACATGCACAGGCTCAGTGTCCAAGATCTTAGGATTGTGATGATGCAAACTTCGAATATTTCGTGAGCCATGACTTGATCTTAACTTATCCCTGATGTATACCTTACTTTGATTTATTTTACCGTAACCCTACTTTACCTATAACACGTTCAACATGTTATTGCTTCAAAGATAATATTTGACGCAGGCATCGTACGTAGTGACGTTTTGGTGATTTTTAGTAGTCAGCATGCAAGAACTGTTAACTTATCATCTGGTTGATGGTTCAACCCACCTGCAGGGCATAGATGTTGAAAATGTTTGTTTATTGCATAGCTCGCTTTTGATGAACTTTAGATGATTGGTTGTACAATGACAGCATCGAATTAAAACTCAGCGGATGAGAGAATTATATTCAAGTATGCATAGGCAAAGGCGACGAGGTCATCTAAGGCTATGTTTTAGGGTATCTTCCGAAATCAGAAGTTGTATCTTCTTAATCCAGAATAAATTGTTAAAATAAAACGTTAAGACGAGTTGGAGCCAAGAGGAAGTATTAGGAATTTTATTTCGACTGTAGGCATATGGACTGACGTCAGCAAAAATACCTACACTCGAAATAAAATTCCTAATACATTTCCCTTGCATAAGCACTCGTTTGCGCATCTAAATCAGTCCAAAATCCAGCTGAATTTCGAGGGGGTTAGGACCGAGTGGCAGCTTAGAACTCCCTAACAAATTACCATCACAAATCACTGTATTCATGTAAGTATACATTTATACTATACACTTATATGCTATATTATATTTATTTATATACTATACATTTATATAAGTAGGCCTACACATGTAAGTAAGTATACAGCTGGGCATTTATGTCAGAGGCGCCGGAACCTATAAACGTGGAACCAGCGGCGTAGCTAGCCTTCAGAGGACCCCTATGCAAACTCATTGCGATGGGCACCACCCCAACTTCACCCATCCTCCCCCCGAGTTTCCACGTCTGACTTCTCTAAAGTTTCCTTGTATCAACTTGGCCTATATTACTTTAAGTAATTACGCAACCGGGCCTTGGCCCCTTGAAGGCCCAGGCGGCCTCTGGTCTCGTGGTCCCTTGTGCTTTGCTCTGCGTGGAACTGCTTGAGCTATCGCAGTTTGAAAAGGTAGACGGTAAGAACAGACCTACATAGAAGCTTTTGCAGTCCCTCTTTCAACCCAACTTATTCGAAAGTAGATCTTTGAACTGTCAGATCTGCATCATGACAGTCAATAGCTGCAATGCGTGCTGTAATTAAAAACAATATTAGTTTATTTCTGCCTATTACCCTCAGCGATCTCCGGCGGCTCACGCTCAACACCTTCGGCGATTAATTCACTTCTCCTCAGCAGAAGAATGAGGCGCTCAACTTTTAAAACCATTCCGATGCCCATGATTTATGTAAACCACTTAAAGTACATATCTGAACGGTAAACTAAGCGTTAATGAGCACATTACCTGCATCCAGTGATTTTGCTTTCATTTTCCATCGGTATTTTGAAGCAAGTTCCGCCATTAAGGCATCCAATGATCTCACTTTCTGCCTTCAGACATGGCTGCTTGAATGTGGAATAGACAGTTGTAGTGGTTTTCCTCATTTCGATTCACTTCACGCACGATATGGCCTCTTTAGGCACCAAGACAGTTGGTCTGTGGAAGCATTGATGGTAATAAGTCTATGGAACTGACTAAAAGTCGACTGGCTAAATCATACAAACCCCTGCAGAAGTAACTAGTCAGATGAGCTTATTACTGGTAATAATCTCTGGGAACACGAGCTAAGATTATATACTCTCAAATATATAATTATATATTTCTTAAGGGTATAAATGAACAAGACAGATAGCTTCTTCTTCTTCTGCTGTACTAGCAGGAATGTTTCAGTTTATCCCTTGGCATAAGCGGCTGGAAATTCCCAATGATTAAACTCATTTGTAGACTGTGTCGTGGGTGTTTATATTGCCAAGCATACATAAACTTTGTGGCTGTCAAAATGAATCAGTTGCTGGCAAACACCATCTCTTAGGAATCGTACAGCCTATAGCCATATAGCCTATGAATAACATAAACCGCCGCTTGCTTATCGCAACCTATCTGCCCTGTTGCGTAATACGTTCTCAGTCCGTCTGAAAGAGCGAAAACATGAAGAACCACGGAGCGAGAAAGCAACGCGAATCCGATACACAGTTTGACAGAATGACTGATGGTGTGTCTGATAGAACAGTCATGGCAACCCCCTTCGCCACAGTGCGTTGGCTTCATGATGTTCAGCAGAAGAACTCTAGAGGTCCGTTCTCAATCTGTAGGTATTTGGTTGGTGTTCAGTCAAATGATCCTGTCCCCCGACAATAAAGCATGTATTTCATCATCATCATCATCATAGTAATTATTATTATTGTTGTCATCATCATCATCTTTTTCTTCTTCTCCTCCTTCTTCTACTTTACTCCTTCTCCAATAATTGACTAAGCTGGTTCCCGCGACTTAGCTTTCATTTGTCGCTGTAGAAATCTCCCAAATTACGATTTCATATACATTTTTGTATAGCAATCATCTTGCGACATGCCTAGACCTATTCAATAACATAACATAAACATTTAGTCTACTGTAATGTTGGTGGTCTCCAAAAGCCACGAAAATTACACCTACTGCCCTTCGCCTCCAATCAAAACTACACATATGTTCTTGCATTGCTCAGAGCCACAGTACTTACAAGCTGCCTCACATGAATGTCATTTTCCCAACCTACAAAGATTTCAATAGATACTTTACCTTGGTATCCTGTAAACTGCGAGTCCACAGATCGACACACCAGCAAACATATTTCCGAGCAGCTTTTGCCTGGGTTATATAAAGTAATGGAGTATAAATCACAATAGCCACCTGGGTTCATAAGATAAGATGCGGGCTGTAGCACATTGTAGCCTCTTGGAGCGCTTTGATAAGGACGGCCTTGTCTTAGATGCTTGTTTAATGGCAGACACGGAGTAAGACGATGGCGTGATTCTCTGCAGCATGGCATTAATCCCTCCCATACAACTGATACTGACTTAATTTTAGGAGCTCCTGGCATATGCAATCTCATGCACACGACCCGAGCAATCGGCATCGTAAACTGCTACAGACGCGTGCAAATTTGTTACATCCAGTCTAATAAAAGACGTACACGAATACAATACAATGTATTACAGCTGTAATTTGGTAATGCCCTCCTTACAAAGTACATAAGTGCACACAGAAGCCAGGGAACAGGAAGCACTAAGAATCACACACAAACTGAGAGGTAATTTTTCAGAGTAGGGCGAAAGATAGTCTTGGTAAGAGAGTTGTGAACATGAGATGGTAGGTAGAGTTCCAGAAGAAAGGACCAGCAACTGTGGATGAATGCCAGTCAAAAAGAAGACGTGTACCAGGAATAACATAATTTCCAGAAGTTGCTGAGGCAAAATGGGAAAGGTGCTATTTTTGGTGCTTTATTTGTGGCAATTTATTAAAATTTCATGTGTAAAGTTTGGATTTACGTGAGGCAAAATGGGAAAGGTTCTGCGAATAGATATAAAAGTGGATATGCTTCAGAATAGGGCAAATCTGTGGACCAGATATTCACAATACATGTATATTGCTACCCAATTAAGACAAAGAACTTTGTGAAAAGTGAGTCCCAGCCAATCCCTGGAAAGACTTTCGACTGACAAGCAATTCAGCTCTATGCCCATTACATTTTAGAGATACACTGTAGTAATTTTGTACAATATAGCCAAGATAAAAATTCTTCAAGAAAAAAAATACTGGAGGCCAACATAAGATATCTCCAAAAAAGAAAGAGTAGAGTAAGAGTACTGTGCACAAGATATATGAAGAAAGATTCTGTTCCACAATCAATTGCTCCCAAATGCTCCTGGATACTTGTGAGCTACTCCTTGTAAACCACGTCCATCAACTATTGCAACATCAAAAAAAGAGCAGATTAAAACAGTCCCTCAGGATACAATACAATACAACTTGTATTTATAACGCGCCTTAATAAAACAATGTCTTACTCAAAGGACGCGTTACAGCATAATAATTAGTTATAGTACTGAGAGAATAAATGAGTCTTAAGTTTTAATTTAAAAGTATCTATTGAAGAGCATCTTCGAATAGATTCAGAAAAAGAGTTCCACTCATATGATGTATGTACGCAGTATTTCAGCATATGATCTATGTATGCAATAACTCAGCATAGGATCTACGTATGCAGTCTCTCAGTTTATTATCTGTGTATGCAGTTCCTCAGCATATGGTCTGCCCTCGAGATCAGAATCGTGTGTATGAGGAAAATCTAGAAGACTCGACACCAACACTAGCATAGAAATTGCCGAGTACTTGAAACTACTGTACACGTTTCCAAGATGAATCAGTTTTAAAAACAGGGCTGTTCATCATTGAAATCGATATTACAGTGCAGGTAGTGTGCCTGGATTAATTGAATACTATCTTCTTCTTCTTCATCTCTCTTCCGTCAGGCGTGTGCCGACGATGAGGTTTGAACAATCTTTGATTGTATGAATGGCAGTTCTCATGCCCAATCCCTTGATTTCCAGATCTTCCTTCACATTGTCCATCCATGTCTTTGTCTGCCTTCCTCGACTCCGTGCCCAAACCAAGTCAGTCTTCTTTCTCTAATCCTGTCCACCAATGTCTTTTCCTGTTCCAGCTCCCTCCGGGTCACCTCATTGCGGATCTTATCTCGTCTGCTCCTGCCCAGTATTCTTCTTAGCCAGCTCATTTCCGCCACCGTTAGTCTCCTTTCATCCTCCTTCCGTATGCACCAGCACTCTGATCCATACAGCAGCACCGAGATGACAAGTGCCTCATACAGTTTTATCTTTGTCTTTGTTGCTATGCTGTGAGTTTTCCACATTTTGCTCAATCTACCGAACACGGCCGATGCCAGAACAATCCTCCGTTTTGTATCTCTTGTACATGGCCATTTTCTGTTATTAATTCTCTCAAGTACACGAACTCTGTAACCTGTTCCAGCTCTTCGTTATCTATTTTCACCCTCAGCTCCTTGTGTTGTTTCCCAATAGTCAATGTTTTGGTTTTCTGCACACTTATTTCAAGCCCAAATCGTTTACTGGCATCATGAATCCTGAAGACTATAGAGCAGCCTCAATGTTATTGCGCTTCATGGTCATATCGTTGACAGGCAAGTAATCGTAATTCCGAGATTTCTACAGCGCCCAACAAAAGCCATGTCGCAGAGACTAGCTTATTCACAGGCACTCAGTCAAAACAAAATCGATAGGCAAGTATAGAAATCTGATCACCGTATATCCAATGTCAAACTTAACAGCAGCTAAGCAATTCAAATGTTACAAGGAAGTCATGGATCTTCTTTGAGTGTTTTTGCACAATACTGTTGCTATTTCAGTTGAATGTTTCAACAGAAAGACTTCTCATGTGAAGAAACATGCAGACTCATGTTTATGATTCAGTATCTCAGCAAAATTTATTCCTAATTTTTGATCCAGTACATATTTAGACTCCATATCCTTCTCAATATGCTGTCATTTGAAGAGTCTTCACAGTTTTGATATATATATGTATATATATATATATATATATATATATATATATATATATATATATATATATATATATATATATATATATATATATATATATATATATATATATATATATATATATATATATATATGTGTGTGTCTAGATACGTAATATTATATGAATGCACATTTACGTAGATATTTATCATGCTTGCATCAGTAAAAGTTAAATTATTGTGGCTATGCAATGTTTGTCACAGTAATAGGCCCTCATCTGAAAAGGCCAGCTGGAAGTTACCTCTCCAGATTCTGGTATCTCGACCTCCTTGCCCTCTCTTGGTCTCCATTTTATGACCCTTGTGCATTCAACACACCTCTTTCTATCAGTCTCATTTTATTTCACATTTAAAGATAGTCTAGCCATAGTACATATTAACAATATATTTCCAACAAGTTAAAACAAATAAATATAGTTCAAACATCCTAAATAATGAACTTTACACTTAAAAATAATATCACTATCGTTTTGCCTGCATTTTTCTACAATCTCAAAAGCATAAACATTAAATTTGTTCCTTTCAGGCCATAACCAGAAAGATGGTAAAGCCAGTTCTCCTATAAGTTGCTGTGGATATATGGATCATGGAACTCCATCTTCGCTTGACATATGTCTTTGCCTCCCTTGGTGACTACAAAGTAAAGCAACAATGGGTTCGATTGGTCTTCCCAGGTCATCAACAACAGCTCATCACCAGCATGGGATTCACCAGTGTGCAGAAAACTTGCATTCTTCACGCAGTAGCCGCAGATGTCTCCCTTTAGTCTCCCGTAGTATCCAGATGCAGTAGCTTGTGCTGCACACTCCAGAACGTAGTCAACGTATTTCACTTGGGTTGTATGCTCATAATAGTCCATGTCAGTGTTGTTGACAACTAATTTACAGCAATAGCAGCTATTTCTATCCACAGAAGGCAGCAACAGTCGTGGAGGTGACTGAATTTGAAATCCATTCATAACATCATGCAATTTTTGCTTGAAGGCTGGAGGCAATGGTTCTGGTTTTCTAGTTGTAGAGTTCACTTGGACCAGGTCCCTGAACATTGTTGCCAAAACACGCCCAGATGTTTCATCCATAATTGAAATATGAAATGAAAATGACGAATTTCCAACATTGGACAATTTGCTGACCATCTTCAATTTTGAAGCAATGCTTGCTGATTCATAAAGCTCCTTTGCAACTTCGACATGATAACCAACCAAGAAAACTGATTGAACTGCCTGTTCTGCAAGACCAAGAGCTGGCCAACTGCTGAGCCAGAATGACTCAAAATGTTTACAAAGTTTAGGAAAGCTTATTAAGCCTAAAAGGCAAAACACAAAAACAAAAAGTACAAAAAGGCAACAAAGGTGTCAATTGTTCTTATAACTTAAGTCAAAAGTTAAGCTCAGGAACGCTTTTAAGCAAAAATTTTAAGCAGAACAAATGTTAAATATTCTTGAGTTATGTGGTCATCTGAATAGTATGATTTTGCTCTCTAGCGCCACCTGTGCTTTATCATTAAACATGGTATTATTACTGATATCATTATCGTGGATCTTCCACATCCAGCATAATTAGGGCTTACAGAAGACAAGATCAGGTAAATAACATCTCAGGTTCAACAAATAGTTTTGTATTGTCCTGACTGTGTGTTGCTCTACTAATCTCTTTTACCAGGCTATTTTTCGTTTCATCATCAAGCAGTCAAATTCTACAGTTCTGACATGTTTGCGTGTCATTCCATCTTCTTTAATCTATTCTAATGAACTCTGAGGCACCAGTATCATAAAACTGAAATAAGTCATGGCACGATTTTAAAGGTGAAAAATATCTAAACAGTTGAATCTTATTTATGATGCATAGTTGCATACCTGCTCTGTTGAAGTCATCATATCTAAACCCATGCAACAAATGTGCGAAGTCATTACCACTTTCATTTAGTAGGATTTCCACGCCAGATATCAGTCTGCAACATTGTAGTAAGTATTCCACAGCGTACAGTTACTAATGTACAAATTACATACCATGCTTACTACAATTGCTTACCTAATCATCCACTATGAGTCGGGCTCAACGGTGTGAAAAAATGGATTATCTGCATTAAGTTATACTACAGAAGATATCTTTATGTTGTGTTTTTATGCAAAACCATGACACAAAGGGATATACCTCAACGTTTCTGTCCTCAAATGGACTACTAAACAGGCTCATAATAGCCTAACAACATCATATCAACAGGGCCAAGCTTCCACCCTTGCCAACTTGTTATACATTGAATTGTTTAAGCAAAGGATCATATTTCCAAGTTTTTGAATTTCAAGCATCCTTAGAGTGCAATTAATGTAACACACAACTGCATTTAATTTTCATTAACCCTAAACAGTTTGTGACAAATATGTTTATTCACAACCGTTTTTCTATTCAGACATGAGACAGGTTAGGATATAAACCTGGTTACTACTCTCGCTCTTTACTATTCTTCTAGTTACTCTCCCCGGTTCCATCTGATGACGATCTTATTTGTTAGTTTTCTCTGATAAAATCTCATCCCTTTGCTTCTCATTGCAATCTCTCCTTGATTCACATTCCTCCTCCATCTCTTCGTCAAACAATTATTTAGTGCCATTTTCAATCCTACTTCACTGCCTTACAGTCATCTATCAATGCTTCTTCCAGCCTCTGAATTAGAAGTATCATGCCTTCTAAGTTATTTTCCAAGCATACAATGCAAACTAGATCATATTGCTACTTCTGTTCTTAGAGACTGTTGCATAGTTCTATCTTATTTCCCTTATCACAAAAATAATCAACCTTTTTCTTTCTTCTGGTTACTCTCCCCTAGCTTTAAAATATTCTCTTATCACTCCCCTTAAAAAAGCAAATCTTGATGAAGAAAACCTCTGTAATTACCACACTGTCCCCAATCTGTCTTTAAACAAGTGTAAGCTAACTGAATGCATTGTCCATGCCCAGTTGAATGATTATACCTTTCTTGTAACTCACTTCTTAATTATTACCAATCTGGATTCACTAGACATCACTCCACTTGTCTCTCTATACAATAAATTAGTCTGCCATTAGTCATCAGCAAGTCTCGTGTCTCTGTCCTCTCGACAGTTATGATGCTTTTGACACTATCGATCATGATTTACTTTTTTCAGTGAATATCTTCCTGGTTTGGCATCTCTGAAACTGCCCTTCTTTGGTTCTGGTCTCACCTGTTTTTCTGTTCCTTCTCTGTAAAAACTGAAAGTCACTGTTCACAAACCAACCCACTCTTTTGTGGTGTTCCTCAAGATTTGGCCGTTGGGCCACTTTTCTTCATTTTGTACACTACGCTGCTGAACCGTCTCACAGATCCTCTTCCTTCAACCACCATCTTAATGCTACTGACACTCAACTTTTGAAAGCCTTCTCTCCAAGTTTCTTTCCTCATACATCAATCAGTTGCTTGATGTTGTCAATCAAATGTCAAAATGGAAGTCCTACAACGTCTTTTGCCTCAATCCTGCTAAAACTGAATTTATTGTTCTAGGACTAACAGTTCGGATTATGAAAACCCTGACTCTTCTATCAACTAATCTGTTCACTCTCACATTCACCTTAATTTCGCCTAAACGCAATCTTGGCATCAACTTTGATCCACATCTCTCATTTTCAAGTAACATCTGCTATCTCTCACACTTACCTCTAACCATCACTACCTCTGTTGTCTGCTCCAAGCTTGCACATTGTACACCTGAATCTGAGGCGCGGATGTATGTTCGCTAGGGGCCAAGATGGAACCATCAAAAGCCAGGGTGAAGTAGTTAGTCTTAAGAAGTGATTTTAAAGGTGACAGCGAGTTTGCAAGTCGGGCCTTTTGTGGTAGACGATTCAAAATGCAAGGAGCACAGCAGCTAAATTATCCTGAACCTAGGTTCTTGCAATAAACCAGTATCAGACGAACGCAAGAATCTTTTAGGGCGATATGGAGTCGGCAAAGTATTAAGATATGACGGAAAATCAGTGTTCTGAGCCTTAAAGGTCAAGCATGCAATTTTAAACTTAATACGCCACTGAACAGGAACCTAGCGAAGTGCACGAAGGCGGTCTAATCCATTTGATGAAGAACATGTAACACACTTGATGAAGAAGATCATGTAACAATCCTAGAAAGAGAGTTTTGAACCCTCTTGAGCTTTTTAACGTTAAAAGAGGATATACCGTATAACACTGCATTTGCATAGTCTAATCCAGTGGCGTTGAGCCGTCTGTAGTTTAAAGTAGTTTAACTTGGCCACGAGTTTCAACATATCTATGTAGACTTAATCGCCAATGCAGTTCGTGAAACCTTTTTGATCTGTAGACAGTCTAGCTATGTCTGTCAGCATAACACAGCTTTAGCAAAAGCAATACCTCACATTCATCTTACCGTACGTAACGTTTTCTGAGATTAGATCGCTTTCTTTCTGCCGATTCTGCCATTGTGCCGAATCTTGATGTCGCCATACTGACCCTAATTGGACAAGCACTGTTCAAAGCTCAACAGCAAACACCAACTACTCTCGAATTTAAATCACAGTAAGCAAAATCTGGACCGGAAGTTGATCTCCTGTTGACGATGGGGCCAACGACCTTTATTTACATATTTGGATGGGCTGCGCCGAGTATTCGAGCTACTCAAGTAACTCGACTCCAACTTGGAGTCGATTAAATTTTCTCTACTTGACTACTCGTTAGAAAATAAGGACGCAATATTTTAAATTTTAATTACAAACTTATAAGCGTATACACTAATTTTGTGGCAATTTTGTTTAAATTTTAGACAGTACTCAGCAGATAGCTTCCTTCTTTCCTCTCTGACTGATCTAATGAAATCGATTGTGAAAAATGAGCAAGGTCGAAGCTGTATAGCGCTATAGAAAAACGTGAACATTTACATTTATCATCTATGGCTGGCGATAAATGTAACCTACTCTCGTTCGTTATAAGTGACGTCATTGGCAGGAACTGAGTATTTAGTTAAGCTTCTCTGCCCTCTCATTCGTCAAATTTGGAAATCGCTCCATAGCCATAGCTTCCCCCTCTAGAATAACCTTGTCAAAATTACGAAAATTATGTGACCCATCATGCAAACTCACTAGCACTTCACCCTTGCAATTTCTCAGCAGGTCTTTCACTCAAAACTGAAAACACTAATCTTCAACAAATGCTAATTTGTTTATTCCTTTTCCCCTTGTCTTTCTTTCCACTCCAATTCCAAACACCATCTACCGTAGCCGTCTGACTCCCTGCTTGCCCCTTGGATCTCGACCTGGAACTGAAGCCTTCCTGTCTATAGATTTTGTCTTGACTATGCGCCTATTAATAGCTGGTTCTCGCGACTTAGCTTTCGTTAAGCGCTGTAGAAATCTCGCGTTTACGATAACATCTCTCGTTTTCAAGTCACTTCTACAACTTCTCGCACACCAGTTTCGTTCATATTCCTAACCTTCGCCGTATTCAGTCTATGCTTGCTTTATAACTGCCTTAACTCTGCCTCAGGGTAGGCTTACCTTCAGGGGAATACCTGTAGCTGCATTTGACCATGCCAAGATTCAGAGAATAAAAGTTGATAAATGAACTGCACATCTGTTCATTTGCTACACACTTCCATAAAGGGCACCGCAAAAAGGGAGGAAAGAGGGGTCATGTAAATGCGGACAAGCAGAGGGGAGTTATGGCCTATGTTGTTGTCCTCATTATTAATTTGGTACATGTACATAGTTTTTATTACAATCCGTGCTTTAACACAAACTTCAGTCAGAAGGCAGACATCCTATACTGCATTGGTTCATCTATAGTAATGTTCTGTTCCATACAGATAAAGAAACATTTCAGTTTTCCCAACCTACATGTATCTTAAGTCACATCTGTTTAGATCTGTTAGATAGCCATGTCTGGTGCCATTGTGAGGTTCTTTTAAATAAGATAGAACAAGTAGTTTATTAATGACGTTTTTCACAATTCTGGTCTTTTATTGTTCACTGGATTTGGAGTGCAGACGTCTGCAAAGGGGAGGAGGGGAGGGTAAGACCAAATGAGGACAAAGGGAAAGGAGAGGGCCAAAGCAGGTCATTTTTTGTGGACGTCCTTTATTGACGACCCCTTATCAAAGCTATATCAATGGCAAACACAGCAGCAATACAACAGGATCTGAATGCCAGACAGGCTCAAGCCTAATGCCATTAATATTAGTTATCAGCTGACAATGGTAGGAAAATATAACTATTGCAATTACAATTCTGTCATTAGATTTTGAAGGGCAACACCTCGTTCATCCCTGCCTGCAAGTGAATGATTAAGAGATACAGAAGACTGGTCTACATAAACTGAGTCTGTTACCTCATTTAAACTTGACCAAGACCAAAAGCACCACACCGTTCATTAAGTAAACTAGATAAATGGGAAAGCAATGGTGTATAAACCAATTAGTAAAAATTATAAAAAGCAAATTGAGATTCCTGAGAAGTTCTAAGTCGATGAAAACCAGGAACCCTAGTGAAGGAAAGGTTCCATATTATTCATTAGAAATATTAATAAAAGTATTGCAATTGTCAACACAGCGTGCCAAAGACACTTATGCTGGGCAAAGCAACCGTCTCTGCCTGATACATCCATTAGGATCAGTAGTCAGAGTAACTATTAAAAGTTGTTAATTGTCACACAGTCCATAAAGTTTCTTGATCTCCTTTCCATAGTCTCCCTCAGGTGTCTCCAGTATCATAGGAATACTGTCAAAGAAGGGATCATTCATGATTCGTTTGAATGTGGCCAGACCCAGCTTGCCTTTGCCAATATTTTCATGGCGATCCTGATGACAGCCAAGTTCACCTTCAACACAAAACACCATCAATCACAAGAACGACTGAAACTGTTCATGTAAACTTGTATGCAAATAGTCTCAATACAAATCCAGTATGTGTGATTAAAAATTTACTTTCTCTGGTGATTTCATGATGTTTCTTATAGCCACTGTATAAATGCCCTTCATATACGTATATAC
Organism: Norana najaformis; assembly: GCA_964023275.1. NCBI lineage: Eukaryota > Metazoa > Annelida > Clitellata > Crassiclitellata > Hormogastridae > Norana > Norana najaformis. The sequence goes on along the minus strand of OZ029915.1, from coordinate 36,198,958 downwards.
AGTTACATATATCCAAAAACACATACATGAACATATACACATGAAAATATGGCAATGTTGGACAGATAGTGACAGTGGCCACTGTCATACAATACACCATGGGTACTAGTTCCATTTGTGTTCCACAGGGACTAGTCTCGGGGCTGCATTTGTACAGTAAAACTTCGTTATATTGAAGTTCAACAGTTCAATATATCTGATGTTCAAAGTAAGCAGGATATTCACAATAAGCTCTACTTGACTCCACTTAAATGTAAATGCAAATGTACATATAACGACTGTATAACCTCGATCTTGCTCATTTTCAATGAATTTATCAGTGAACAGAATTCATCATAAAGTTTTAATACATGTACTGCAAATGCATTTTTTGTGGTAATAATAACTCTGTGTTAAAACATACAAGATAACAGTTAAAAACATTATGTATTTAATTTTTAACTTTAAAACAAACTCTGAAACATTTCCAGTGACTACAAACCTGAACCAAAGTTGTTAGAAAAGTTGATAAAACAGAGCATAGACTAATCTTAGACTGGCCGTTTTCTACTCATTTCAACGCATCTGGTTTCATATCCACCGACAGATTCTTTCTCTTTCACAACACAGCCCACACCATTATTAAAGATTGGTCTTTGTGAAGTGGAGCTGTGGAACTTTTGCCTTTCTGACGCTCTAGGATTAGGTCAGTCAAACGAAGCTAAGGTAGAAAAGGATTATAGAGAACATGTAGCCTTAACTGACTTATTTGTTTTTTAGCATTATATTGATCTACAAGTCTTGGTCCACATTGTTTCTGTGAAGCCAGCATGGTATGCAGCCAATTTCTGTAACTCTTTGACTATGAAATCTTATTCTTCTGAAGGTATACTTTTCCGAATGTCCTTGGCTCCTCCACGTTCTATGCAGCAGGATATTCAACTACGAAAGATCATTCTCCACAACCCTACGCCGCATTGTTTATGTATGACTGCTTGGTCTTATCCGAAATAGGGGCAAACTTGAAACACTCAAAAATGATATAGTATACAGATTAAGGATGGTTCATCAACAGCATACTCTGTGATAACAGGACCAGAATTTATATCATCCAAAAATTTTCTAAGCATATCTGGAGGCACTGTTTAAAATAAAAATAAACAAATAAAGTACCAAATATAAACTGGAAACACGCCAATGACTACGAACCTTTTGAATCATTCAAATGGACAGCTTTAAGATAATGGCGTCCAATGACGTCGTCAAATTCTCTCTTCATCTGTTCATAACCATCTTCTGATTTTATGTTGTAACCTAGAACATCAACTGCAATTTGTTAACGTTCTACTACCTAGAATATATAGTGCTCAACATAAGTCAAATAATCAATCTCACACTTAAACATCCAAAATCAAGTGAGAGAATTAAGTTGCAGCTAACTTACCAAATTTTCTGAATTACAAGTCACACCTTTCAATAACAAGTTGTGACGCAAAAATGGCAAATTTTTTTGTAAACTCACTACACTAGGTGCAACATCAAAGTAGTCGTGTGCCATTGGTCTGGAACACCAGTAACTGTATCTGGCAAAATCACCTATATAATTCTTAGAAACATTGTTACATGGTAAAATTCTGTTGAAATAAAATTAAAGATTCGCAACACTTGTTGTTTAATGCCTTCATATTTGATAAATTGGATGGTGCCAGTATATTACTGTTAATCTCAACAAATGGAAACGGAGATATTAAATAAATTCAGACATACTAAATAAAAAAATACTAAGTAACTAGAAAGATGTTTTAACTGAACATAGTACTTCATATAAATAACTTGATAGCATTCATCAGTCATCCAAACGGATGACGTTAATGAATATTGCCAAATTACTAACTAAGAAATACTAAGGCAGCTCTGTACAGCTGAAGCAGGCGAGTATTCCTTAACATCGCCAATAAGCGATGATTGTGCAGCTGTGATTAGCAGCATGGCTACTGCTATGGCTAGCTTGTAGCCCAGCAATGACTGCTGCATGTATACAGGACTTGTGAAGCTGGTGAACTTACAATAGCTGTACACAATGTCTGGGAACAGAAGATTAATGTAGCCATTAACATAAACTGTACGGTGTCACAATCAGTTTGGCTCTTAACTGCATTACAAAGTGGCCTTTTAAACGAATCTGATACTATTGTCTGGCAGTAGGCTACAATGCAAGTGCTTTCACATCAGTCTTTGAGCTTTCTACCCACACTAAGACTACATGAATCTTACGCTACTTTAAACAGCATTCTAACAGAGTTATATTTAACCAGACAATACTCAAAGCAGTCATTATCAGCAAGGAGGACACATTTAATTTCTTTCCTTTTTATTCATCATTTCACCACTGCAGATTATACACTGGAGTATTCAAAAATTTTGTAAAAGTTCAAATATAAGCAATGCTTTTCAATAAGACCCACCCTTAGAAGTTCATGTAAAAAAACGTGACTTATAGTCCGGAAAATATGATAATAGATGACACCAGATACTTGCAAAAGGGATGCCTGTGCACCTTAGGGTAAACTTATTGACATATTTACTAATACTTAAGCTTCACAAACATCAAAACATATTAAGTAAAACTCACAAATCACCAAGCAACATTCTCATACCTCCCTAACCATTGCTATTATCTGCAAATCATATATCTGGACAAATGCAAAATAATTTAGTAAAACTCCACTTACCAGCTGCAAATGCATGACATGTATCAAGACAGACTCCTATTCTTGACTTATCTTTGACTCCATCTATTATCTGTCGGAGTTCAGAAAATTTTCCTCCAATGGTATTACCTTGGCAGCTCATATTTTCCACAACTGAAACCATCAAACAGTAGCCAACACAAATACAAAGAGACACTGATGTATTTCAATTCTGAAAAAGCACACAAAATTCAAATGTTCAGACCATATCTAAAGTAAGCAACAAGCCAAGAACTATGTATTTAAAAACTATTGCTAACAAATGTTTATATTAATGTATTCACATTTACCACAAATGTTTACATTCTGGTAAATGAGGTTCAATTCTTGGCCTTTGTTAGCAGTTATAAACACAGATTTCAATTAAAAATATTAGCATATAATGTCAATTTTACACTAGAGTGATTCACATTTCTTATCAGTTCTTATATAAGATGATAAGCAATAGTACACTAAACCTTCCTAATATATACTCCATTCTCCACAGTTTTGGTCTTTTCATGGGCCTTTAACCACAAAAACTGCTCTTTCACTGATTTTGGTACAAAAGCATGGTTCCGTAAACAATGAAACTTTGGTCTTCTGCAAATTCGTGCTTGAAACTGATCTTAATTTAGTGTCTTTAATGTTGCAAACTGTGCACTGTTTTCATCTTGCAAGACAATAAAGCAATCCATTACCAGTGATGACATGAGAAGTCTGAGAATGTGCATAGTTTATTGTTTCAGATATCTTCTTAATACAGTCTTCAGTTGATATTTCACCTTTTGAAGAGCCTAAAAAATTTCATGTTGCATACAGCACTCCTGCAGAAACCCGCATTTTAGAACTGCAGATATTCATCTTAAGAAATGCTAAGAATCTGAACAAAGACAGAACAGTCAACACCAGGCCTGTCAATGGACACATGGAGACACGGGTATCTGGGCTACAAATCCAATACCCGATTTTACTGAGCCAAATTATTTGGGTGACACACTCTATTTCAATTAAAATAAACCCATAAATTATAAACAAAGCATTAGTAATTTCCCTCTTTTAATTGTGGTGCGACATACAGTATCTTTCTATATTTAGTATCTTTAGTAACTCTTGATGAGATTATTAATATTACTGTAGTATAATGACACTGTCAAAAATATCAAACACAGCCAAAAAAAACAAATGTTGCAAATCTATAGAAAGTGCAACATTATTCATTTAAACCTAAATTTACAATATATGAATATATCTAAGAATTATACAGTCGATTTTGCCTTTGCAATCATATTACTGATTAGTGTTCTAACCCAAAATATGTATGTTGAACGACGACAATATTTATGGAGAGCCAGGGACCTGCGTACCCGGCCACAATGGAAATGGGTACTCGGACTGCATATTAGTAAAATTTTGACACCTCTAGTCAACATTTGAACTTCTCCACAGTGTGTTCAGGAATAAGTCTCTTTTGGTGATATGGTGGTACCCTGCAAATCTCCTTGTCATTGAAAACTGGTGCATTATGTGAAACTGACAATTTGTCCCATTTTTCAAATCCTTCTGGTACTTTTGTGCTTCAGCCACAAAAGCTTTACGCAGAGGACCATGCCTTTGAAGACAAGAGTACTGTACAGTGAAACAGGTCTGTAACGAATGATTGCTGGTAATCAGCTCAAATCACCTGGAAATACTATGTGACAATTTTGTAAAATATGTTGATAATGAATGCATCCAGCAAGAAAACAGAGTTATTTAACTATCTTTCAGTGGCACTTACTGTCATGTGATACTGTCTGGCATTTACGTTTAGCCAGTATAAATTCATGCAAAAATGCATTAAATATTCTAGTTCAGAAAATATGGTCCCCATATTCAGAAATCAGTCTGACTTCAAATGGTTAATAAAACCAGTCTGATTTTGCACATACAGCACAATTTGCATCAGTAACAGCTTACCTGGATGAAAGTTGTAAATTGGAAGACCAAGCTTATCACATCGTTGTAGCTCATCCACAAGTGCATTTCGACTTTTCTGCAAAACAGTGTCATCCGATGAACCGCAATTGAGGAGATAGGAACCATGTGGAACAACCATTTCAGGAAGGATGCCCGACTCCTGTTCAAGTAAAAGTACCAGTTTTCAGGTCATTAACTGTAATTTTCAAGACATTATGTGTCCATCTTTGTGCACATGTATTTCTGTAATGTGTATGTGCATTCATGGATGTATGTATGTATATATGTATAAACACACTTAGCATAGTGCCTTTCAAGGACATCTTTAAATCTCAATACTGTCACTTGCTATTTATGTTACGGACTGAACAGTTTAGCAATTTTAAGCCTTGTTAGATGGGCTTATTTTCAAAACTTTGAAAATACTGCATTTGCACAACAAATACGTTCAGTCTTGGCACCTGGTAACACTTGGTAGAGCAATATTATGCAGTTAGACGCTTACTGAATTTTCTGGACTGTAAGCTCTGGTTTTTTACTGAACTCCTTGGAGTGCAGTTTGAGGGGCAACTTATATATGAACTTTTAAAAAATTTGTACTAACCCAGCAAATATTATAATCTGCAGTGCTAAGAAGATGGACAAAAAAGAAAAATACTAAAACATATTATCCCCACTGAGAATGAACAAATTTACTAAATATTAGACTCTAAATGCCGCTAAAGGTAGTGTAAGATTTATAAAAGTCATTATGTGGCTAGAAAGCTCAAAGACCTAAAATGTGAAAGTACTTGCACTGTATCCAGCTATTAGATGATACTGTCCATCACTTTTGAAAGGCCACATTGCAATGTAGTTAAGGGTCAAAATGTGATTTAAAACCAGATAATCTGTTTCTCGGAACATTAATGTCTCCTCTTAAAATAACCCATACAACCTTCGCTACTTTAATTTACTAATTTGTTTTAATTGCCGCATTATATAAAGTACCTATTTAGTATATTTGGTTCCATCGTATGAGATTAATACTAATACTTTAATGGTGCTGTTCAAACTATCAAACAAGGCAATGTGCAACAAGAGTTGCAAATTTTTAATCTTAAAGAAAGGCGTGACTTGTAGTCTGGAAAACCTAGTATACAGAGCATTTTAAAGGTCTCTCAAATGGGCCATGAACCTAAATGTGAGGAAGATGAAGACAAAAATTAAACATGGTCTTATATGTGCATTTCAAGAGGTTAGAGGAAAAGGAGGCTTAAAAGACAGAGTGACAAGATGTCAAACCTTAAGCGCAGTTTTGAATAAATCAGCATCAGCTTCTTCAAGTGGTTTGCTATTCCATGTTCTCTGTGACTTGAGAAATAAACCAAATGCTTTTCCTCCCATTGCTAAAGTCTCTTTGATTGCATTTGTTAAACCTCCTTCAAGCAGAAAATATTTAAACTTAATACAAAGTGATAATGTACCTATTGCTACATATACATTATATATACATTTAATTTACTTTTCTTATAAATGTATGTAGCCTGCATATGGCTACATTCCAGACTCTAGTACAACCTTCCACAAACTTAGCTTTTGTCTGTCTAAACAGTTCAACACGGTCCATGTGTTCCCAAACTGCTTTGTCAACATGCAAAGGGTTGACTAAGGGAAAATGTAAAAGCTTCATAGAAATGTCATAACACTACAGTCAAAAACTGCCCAGAAACTGGTCAAATGAATTGAAATAGACAGTTATCATCACAAAAAGCACCGTTGTAGGAACTATTGATGTGCATGGAATTGCGATTGTACTTCTATCGTGCCAGTGTCTAATGCACAAAGCGTCAATCAATCGCAAACCAAAGACAAAACCGCAGTCAGGTTAATATCCAAAAGGACAGTCCACTATGATAGCAAGGAACCCTATGGTAGGTAAGCAATTTGAAAAACTCATAGGCTGAGAATGAAGCGACACATGTGATTTAGCAGAATGAACATATATATAAGGAGAAAGTTTCAAAATTTAGGACCAACAACTGAAAAAGCTCGTTCACCAAACACATTTCTAGTTTTAGGTACAACCAGAGAAAGATAATAAGACAATTTGGCTAAATATAAGTCTGGGGAGTGAGGACTGATTTTAGGTATTGCCGTTGGCTAGAGTTCAATGTTTTATATAAGCCCAAATTTAAAACAAATCCTTTATTGAACAGGAAGCCAGTGCACAGATTTAAGAACAGGGAATTATGAGAGCCAATAGCATCCAAAAAGGTACAGGTTCCGCATCAACAGACTTTAAGGAGTAACAAATGTTGAAATCCATGCTAAAAGGTGTTGAAAAATGCATATTTAGGAAATGACCAAATTAAAACATCAAAGAAAATACCCAGTTTGAACAACATCTTAAGTAACAGGTTGTTATTATTACATCATTTTTAATCTGCCAAAAGTTGTAGCTAAGCGGGTACATCACAAAGAATAAGGATCACTAAACTGTTTACTGAATGGCTTCAGCCATTACAAACCAGTCGTTTGTTATTGTGCTATATGTATATTAAACAAGTCCGTTACAGTTTATCAATACGATGGCCAATTCAAACCAAAAGTTACTTCGCTGGAGTCTGGAATTACAACAGTACTCCTTGAACATTGTCCACCGACCTGGACGGTGTAACCTGTTGCCCGATCTTTTGAGTCGGCCTTCGGTCATGTGACTGTGCAGTGAACTATTGTATATTGTCGTTTTATTTTTCTGTTGTTCTGCGAGTTACATTGTGTATAGTTAAGTTATTGCGTGTATATTATTGTTTTCTCTTACATTTTGGTTTTTGTTAGGGTTTTAATGTGTATTTTCTTTGGTCGGAAATCCACGGATTTCCTCTCTTCGTGGTGTGGGGGTGTGTTGGAGTCGGCCCACACGGAAGACCTGGAGGCAAGGAGTGACGGAAGGATGGGCCGTCTCTTCAAGGAGTGACTGAAGGATGGACCGTCTCTTTGGGGGGCGTAACCCCTAAATCCCTATAAAAGGGGAAGTTTATGTTAGTTGACTGAGCTTGGCTAGTTAAGATAGGCTGAGTCCTTCGAGGCTGTGTTCCTGTTAGTCGCCAAGACTCCGTTTTCCGAGCTGATGTAAAGGTCCTCCGTCTGTAGGAGGAACCTGCGAGGTTTTGTGTTCGAGTTGTTCGCTGATGTAAAGACTTCGACTTGTAGCTTCTAAACAGCCGTCGACGTTCGGTCTGATGTCAGGTATTTTGTGATTTTGTGTTGTGCTAAAACCTCTTGCACGAGTAAATATACTTTTTATCTCTACCCAAGCGAGTTTATTGCATTTTGTTAAGACTAGCACACAACAATGTACATAAAACAATATGTGTTCACCTGCAATAGACGTATGTGCACCAACAAACTTTCTGCATGCAGAGCCCAACTGTTGATCTTTTTCACTGAGCTTATGTACAACCTTTCCTTTTCGACCTTCATCACCTTCTACCTTAGTGTCTTCTTTTATCTTCTTTCTACTTTTTGCTGTTATGTCTGTTCGTTTTCTTTTAACCGATTTCCCTGTCACCTCTGGGAATGTCTGATGCTGTTGCCTCATATCTAGATGTAGATTTTGGACACCTTGAGGTGAATCTTGCAGTGTGTCACACGGAGCTCCTGAGCTTTCCCCAATGCCTGCTTGACTGAATGCTGCAGCCTTCCTAAGCCTTGTAGTACGCGGATAAATAACTTTAGTTTTATTCTTTTCTTCAGTCTCTTCTACCTTGACATTCAAATTCTGGTCAGCTTTCATTGTCAAGCCTTTGTGCTCTGAGCTACGTTGTGCATCAGCACTTATGGTACTTCTTCTGCTTCTTCTCTTGTTACCAGACCCATTGCTTACTGCTTTAGGCGTTCCCTCAGCATCATCTTCTTGCTTGATGTGTAACACCTGGTCAATTTCCTCAGCCAGAACTTTGTTTTCTGACCTAATTTGTCGACAACGCCCTCTAGTCTTAATTCTGCCTCTGCTCTTGCCAGATCCACTGCTGATTGCTTTTGGCATATCTTCAGTATCTTGTTGCTTTAGGATAGAATGTTGATCAGTTTTGCATTTGTTACTTTTGTCCACAGACCCATGTTCTAGATCAACCACTTTTGTTGTTTTTCTGCCTCTGCTCTTTGATAAGGTCTGTGTGTTTGCATCATTTTGAAGCTCCTCAGTCACCTGCACTTTTTCAAATACTGCCTTCTTAGCAACCTTTGTTTTTCTTCTTGGCATTTCAGATTTCAAAATATTTTAGTAATTATATGTACCTGTCAAAACACATTAACAACTTCAATAATTTAAAAGGCTTCATGCACTACAACTGACAAAGTAAGAAAAGAATTCATGGCCTAATGATCTGCATAAAATAATATAATGAAATTATGACAACAGTTTGGTAAATGACTAATGATACACTCATAGTGAACAAACAATAGTCATCCGTTTTGTTCAATATAGGTTTATCATGTAGCTTTAATATCCAAATAACTTAATCTATATAACTCCACAGTTTAACTGATGTCTAAAACACTATCAAAAGGATTTTCACACACTACAGGACCTGTAAGTTATAACTATTCCCCAATAATATATTTATGGCTGACCTATCTATTTTCATAAAAGACAGTTGCTCAAAGCGCTACAAGTTTAAGTGGTAGCCCCAAGATACTATAAATTAATAATTAAAGTTGTATATTTGGATTGGATTTTCGAGCCAAGCAACCCGCAGGTTAGAATGGGGCTTTCACGATTGCATGCAACTGAAGACACGCCAGTTACACAGAAGCGAATCAATACAAACATGAAGAAAAACTTGGCATAACTGAAGCGTAAAAGAGAAGTGAACATGTTCTTACCAACTGTATGCAAGGAACACCAACAGCTATCGATTTAAATGGAAAGGATGCATAAAACAAATACTTCCAACGGCGGCAACACACCCACGATTAAATTTTGAACAAAAGTTGGTTGATCACGTGGTCATGTGAATCAGTGGACGCCATATTGCTGCTAATTCGGGGTTTTGCGCTGGGACCAGAATGCTATGTTAATGTAATGTAATGTAATCGTAAGTTCTACAGCGCCCAAGTTCCCAACAAAAGCTAAGTTGCGGAAACCAACTTATTCACAGGCGCTCAGTCAAAACAAAATCGGTAGGTAGGAAAAGTTCGGTTCCAGGTCAAAAATCAAGAGTCAGGCAGGCATCGTAATCGTAATCGTAATCTCGAGATTTCTACAGCCGCTCGCCCAACGAAAGCTAAGTCGCGGGAACCAGCTTATCCACAGGCGTTCAGTCAAAACAGAATCGCTAGGCAAAAGGGTTCGGTTCCAGGTCAAGATCCGGGAGTCAGGCAGTCAGACAGTCGGACGGCTACGGTGGATGGTGTTTGAAATTGAAGCAAGAAGAGAGATTAGGGGAAGAAGAAGAGTCAGGATAAGATTTTTGGAAAAGAAATGTTTTCAGTCTTGAGCGAAAGACGAGCGCAGAAACTAAAAGAGGTGAAGTGTTGGTGAGTTCGTATGATTGACCAGATAATTGTCGTAATTCTGGCGAGAGTTTATTCCAGAGGGGTGGGACTTACAAGATTAACTCCATTTCCAACTTAATAATAATAATAATAATAATAATAATAATAATAATAATAATAATAATAATAATAATAATAATAATAATAATAATAATAATAATAATAATGTTATTATGTTAATAATAATAATAATAATAATATTGTTATTATGACGGCAAAAGCCGTCAAAGGAGACGGCGACGAAGAGGAGGGAGGAGGAGATTAAGAATGCGAAGAAGACTGCGAAGAATGCGAGGAATGCGAAGAAGGAGAAGAACAAGAACAAGAACAAGAAGATTTATAAAGCGGAAGCTAATACAACCAGATACACCGCAAACCACGTACAACAACAACAACTACTACTACAGAATCGGAAACCAACTGTTGCCATTAAAAGCCCTAGAGTTAAAATGAGGTTTGAGACAAAAAGTATGAATTGGTATCTGAACTTGGACACAATCACAAAATAATGGTAATGGTATTCAGAATTAAACATTTCCAGTATGATTGAAATGTGTGCGGTTACCTTAAATGGCGTGGCGCCCATTCAAACGGGCAGCTGTGACGAAGGATCTCACCCGATTAATTCATTGAAAAATGAGCACGGTCGAGGCTATACGGTCGCTATAGAAAAACGTGCACGTTTGCGTTTACCCAGAGGGAACTTATTTTCCTCATATGAACTGTTTTGGGGTGATAATATAAACCCACAAACGTTACCACCGTTCACAGAAACCACAGGATTTCAAGACCACTGAAGACAGACTGTCACCAGCTATTAAGACTTGGGCTTTGATGTAGAGGCTTTAAGAGCATTAGAAGGCGCTTCTCACTCACTTGCTTAACACCTATGTTGCAGGAGCCAGCTTTTTCTAAGGCGCTTAGTCGAAACACAGTCGACAGACAGGCAGGAAGGGTCATTGTACAAAGGTCATAATTAGGCTAATTATAGGGCCGCCGCTATCTAGTATTTTTGGAATTGAGTACTCTGTTGAGTACTTTTCGAGTACTCAAGTACTCGCAAGTCTTATGGGTCAGTTATAAAATGCCCCTACTCGCGCATATCGAGATAGGCATATATATGCGCGATTAGTATATGTAGTATATATATAGTGGGCGACTTAATCATTTAATTTATAAGGCTGTTCATTGTAATTACTGCAACATATTGGGTTACCTTAGTCATGACCACCAGAGCCATGACTTATCATAGACGATTCCTTAACAATTTAAAATTTACTACAGGAAGAATCAGACACTCAGTTGCTCTCTATAAATCGCATCCTTTCCAAACATGACTCCGATACCTAATCAAATCAACTCAAGTCTTTTATTGAAACATTATTACAGTAAATTACTGTACATGAAGTTGAAACCGTAAATATTGCTCCGACAAATAGATGTTGTTCTAGCTAATCTAGTCATCCTCGCCAGGTTCGTGACACCCAGATAAATTACTTGATCACCATGAGTGAAATGAATAAAAACAAAAATAACAAATACATTCAAATGCCATGTAGGCCTACTAAGTTTATAGATGTCTTGATAAACAGATCATTCGTAGAGGCATAGCAAATACTGCTTTAAGCTAATTTTATTTGAAAATTTTGCCAGCAGAAATGATCAAATACAGGTGGAGCAGTTATGTGGAATCGGTAGCCTACAGAAATACTGAAATTTGTATTCTGTAGATATCCTCGGCTTTAATAGGAAATAATTCTTAAAGTGAGGTGTTGAATAAGATAAATTTCAATAATTAACTTGAATTATAATTCGTACAGCCTTTTTGTAGTTTGAACAACGTTAACACGTGAGTAGGACACCTTCCTGTGCAAACAATTGTACAGAATTGCAGATAAGGTTAAACTACGGAAAAATATAAGGTTTTGAAGAAGTGGCAGAAACCCATGGATAGCGAGGTGGTTTCATGAACGGAATGGGTGGGCCGATGTCAGACATGTCAGTAGCAAACGAAATATTGCAAGCGCTATTCACAGTTTACTGCTTTCAGCGCCATACTTGTCACGTTAACTTCAAAGTTTGTCACCTATGCTACCTAGAAAGACAATTCCCAACTGCCGGTTCCCAACTTTTACAAATTGCTGTGAACATATGGATCATAGAATTCCATCTGTGCTTGACAAATATCTTCCCTGTCTTTCCTAATCACAAAGTAAATCAACAGTGGATTCCACTGATCTTCCCAGGTCACAACCAACAACTCATCACCAGCACGGGATTCGCCAATATGCAGAGAACGTACATTCTTCACACAGTAGCCAAAGATGTCTCCCTTTAGTCTCTCGTAGTATTCAGAAGCAGCAGCTTGGGCAGCACACTCCAGAGCGTAATCAACGTACTTGCATTGAGTTGTATGATCATTTATGTCCATATCGAGGTTCTTGACAACGATTTTGCAACAGTAGCATTTTTGTATATCCACCAAAGGCAGCACCAGCCTTGAAGGCGACTGATTGTGAGATCCGGACAAAATATTTCTCACCTCTTGCTTGAAGGATGGAGAAAATGGTTCTGATTTTCTTGTAACAGAATTTACATGAACGCATTCTCTAATCTGAGTTGCCAACACTACTCCAGAAGTTTCATTAATCAGAACAGAGCGATATGATATAGATGAATTTCCTATATGTGATATTTCGTTGATTTTCTTTAGCTTGGCCATTATTCTGGCTGTTTTATAGAGTTCCATTGAAATTTCTGTGCGGGATTGAAGTACGAAAAGTGTCAGCCCTTTATGTTTGTCCAAACCGTAGGCTGACATGCGTCGATATCGCATAGTTTCAAAATACTTTAAAAGTTTAGGCAAGTTTATTAAACCTAAAATAGAAAACATATTATGATGTGAACTATTAGTACATTCAACTGTGAATCAATGTAACAATAGCGGCATACGCCTATAGGACTTACGAATTGCCAGTAAACCAATTGATGAATTTGTTTTTCTCCGTGTATCATTCACAGAATCTAGGACGAATATCATCAGCCTTTTTTTCTTGAAGTCTTAGGAAAGTTCTATTCTCTAGGTTTTCGTATGAACCATGTGCCTTAAAACGTATGCCAACGCCAGTCCTTATATTTCACCTTTGCAGAAGAATGCATAAACGATAATAATCGTAATCGTAAACTCGAGTTCCTACACAGTCCAATGAAAGCTAAGACGCGGGAACCAGCTCATTCACAGGCGCTCAGTCAAGACAACATCGATAGGCAAGAAGGGTTCGGTTCCAGGTCAAGATCCAAGAGGCAGGCAGGCAGGCAGGCAGGCAGGCAGGCAGGCAAGCAGGCAGGCAGGCAGGCAGGCAGGCAGATGACTACGTTGGGTGGTGTTTGGAATTGGACCTGCAGGATAGATAAAGGGGAGAAAAGGAATCAGGATAGGATCTGCTGAAGAGGAGTGTTTTCAGTGTTGAGTGGAAGACCAGAGCAGAAATTACAGAGGGTGAAGTGATGGTGAGTTTGTGTGATGGATCAGATAATTGTCGTAATTCTGGTGGGAGTTTATTCCAGAGTGGTGGAGCGCCTATGGATATGCAGCGATTTTCAAATTTTTAGGATGAGATGACGGGAAGGCGAAAAAGTGTTAGGGCCGTTTAATTGATCTAGAGAGAAAGAGAAAAAATGAGAGATACAAATAGACTGACTGAAAACAGAGGTCAACTTATGATCAGAAGCGAGATCTTTGTATTCGGCAAAGTTTAGACTGTGTTGATACGATTGACACAGACTCCACATAATGTAGGCCCTACGCTAGTTACAAGTGACTTACAAAATCGGAAAGCTGTAGGAAATTTAACATAATCACTTTTAATGCGATTTTAGATCTTTAAAAATGTGTCTAAATGACCGAAGAAATTCATTTAGGATGGTCACCTGTTCTGCTGAAGTCGCCATATTTGAATCCAGGAAACGAAAATGAGAAGCCGTTACCACTTTCAGATGGGATTATTGGCAAAGAAGCTGCAATTCTACAAAATTGCGGTAAATTGAAGAACTCAATATTTAAAACAGTTACATCATACAAAGCACACTAATCCATTAACTACTTTGGCAGATCTTCTGGACAGTTCCGAACTTCCGAGTAGGCCTCTCTGCCTGACTCTTGGATCTTGACCTGGAACCGAACACTTTTGCTCATCGATTTTGTTTTGACTGAGCGCCTGTGAATAAGCTTGGTCCCCCTGACGTAGGCGCTGTAGAAATCTCGGGATTACAATTACGAATATTAATGTAGACAACTTAGTTGTGTTCGGTCAAAGGGACACTAATCAAATAGTGAGCTGGCATAAAGTGTATGTATTTCAGAAGGATTTTTTCATTTAAATCTAACACCTTTTGACTTCAGCTGAAAAAATATAGAAGAGTTTCCGGAACTAAGTAAGAGAAAGCGTGGTAAACCTTGTGATCAAATTTATATAGGCAACTGACTTACTGCATACTGTAAAATGGATATGCATCAGCCTTCAAAAGCTATGAGCCATAAATTCAAATAATTTTAATAGGCACATCAATGAAAGTTATAGCTACTATAGCTAGCTGCTTAGAAATTTTGACATTAATTACCTTATATTGCAATCCAACATAATAGCATTATTGTCTGTTTTAGCACGGAAATGCCATGGATTCATCTATTTTAACTAATTAATTCTTAACTGAAGGTTGAGATTTGTGTCTTCTAACAATTTTATGCCGATCTTTCATCTAAGTTAACTAGCAGACTAATATCTCAGTCTGCCTTAGGGAAACTAAGGTGGTCAGATAAAAATAGACAGGTTGCCAAGCTGCCAGAGGTTGGTAAAGGTAGTGATAGAACAGAGGTCAGCGGCGTTTTTAGCAAAACGACTCTAGAACATGTCGGGCGTTTAGGATCAGTTGGATAACCAGCTGGACAATCAATATTGGACAATATTAGCCCTTATATAGTAAGATAAACAAGCAACTATATTTGTTTTAAAATTTCATTAGTCTCATAGGCGTAACTATCGTAATCATAATCTGGAGATTTCTACAACGCCCAACGAAAGTCACCTCACGGGGACCAGCTTATTCACAGGCGCTCAGCCAAAACCAAATCGATAGGCAAAAGGGGTTCGGTTAAAGGTCAAGATCCAAAAGTCAGGCAGAGAGAGCGTGGCGGCTACAGTGGGTGATGTTTAGGATTGGAGCGGGAAGAGAGATGAGAAGAAGAAGGGGAGTCAGGATAGGATCTGCGAATGAGGAATATTTTCAGTTTTGACTGATAGGCCAATGCAGAAATTACAAGAGGTGGAGTATAGGTGAGTTTGTATGATGTGTCAGATAACTGTCGCAGTTCTGGAGGGAGTTTATTTCAGGGTGGTGGGGCAGTTATGGCTATGAAACGATTATCAAAGAACAGAGGCAACAAATTTTAAGGATGAGGTGACGGGCTGGCAGAGAAGTGTTAGGGCAGTGCCTACATAAAGGCTACGTTCACAGAACGCTTTTTCAGTGCAGACCCGTCATACGTGATTATTGTATAATTCTTACAAAAAGTGTCTGGGTCCAGCAGTGGGGTAGCTAGCCTTCTGAGGGCCCCCTGACGTGGGCGCTGTAGAAATCTCGGGATTACAATTACGATTATTAATGTAGACAACTTGCGCAAATTGAACTTTGGCTATTTTGCTTCAAGTAATTGAGCAACGGGGCTTGGCCCCTTGGGACCCAGGCGGCCCTTGGCCTCGTGGGCCCTCGTGCTTTGCACAACCTGCACAATCTATTGCTACGCCTCTGGTATTCAGTTAGTCTACATGTATTTGAATTCGGCCCACAATGAGCCTGAAAGTTTAGTCACCACTGCCTGGGTAGGCTACAGCTCTTGTAATCATAATCATAAGCTCGAGATTTGCACAGCGCCCAACGAAATATAAGTCGCGGGAACCGGCTTATTCACAGGCGCTCAATCAAACAAAATCGTTAGGCAGGAAGGGTTCAGTTTCAGGTCAAGATCCAAGAGTCATGCAGGTAGACAGTCAGACGGCTATGGTGGAAGGTGTATAGAACTGAACTTGAAAGTGGGAAACCATACTATGATAGCATACCGGGGCACTTATTGAAATAGTACGTATTATAACATCACACCAGATGTTATTGTCGTTTAACCGCTGAAATAATAGTCCGTAGGAAAAATATTAAAACACTATACCCAATTGGGTTTTGCTGGCTGAACTCCCCAATTTTCTCCGGGGGGGGGGGGGGCTTCCCGAAAGATTGCGTGACACTATGAAGTTATGCAGGGAAACCCCAAAGGGATTTTTCTGGGAATTCCACGCGCCATAGATTTCAACTCTAAACTTCAACTATTTACTCAATCTAGTGTATTTTAATGGCAAAGAGACAAAATATGTTTCTGTGTAGTTGTCGATCTTTCAACGCTGCTAACTGTCATTTATCTAACTCTATGCTATCTCTGCAAAATGACATTTTTAATCTCACCGTTCGCGGTTTTTAGTGGCCGCAGATAACCGCAATTCTTCAGACTGCGCCATTGTGTTGAGTTTATGCACAGTCGATGAAACCGTGTACAAACCTATCGAGTCCAAAGTTTCTTCGGCTGCCGCTATCGAGTATCTTTTTGAATTGAGTACTGTATCGAGTACTCGAGTATTCGCGAGTTTTATGGGTCAATTTTATTATGTACTTACTCGCACATATATAGCTGTTATATGCGCGAATAGTATATATAGTAGGCTAATATGTGTAGTGGGCCAATGAATTATTTATTAGGCTATAAATTGCAGTTATTGTAACATACTAACTTCCTTTTATGACTGCCATAGCCAACAATTTAAAATTTACTTAAGAAAGAATCAGAAACTCGGCACCTGGCTATACATCACATTCTTCTCAAACATGACTGATAGCTACTTAACAAACCTCGGTTTGTCCACCTTCAAGCTGATCCTCCTAAGGAAAGGCTATATCCCTCTCGCTGGAGCCAGTACATTATTATTGTTACTGTCATCAAATTCCGTATGCATTGCTTAATTTCTTCTTCTTAACCTTCAATTACAGACAAGTGCGCTACCAATTAGACCCTAGATCACGGCGTCACAGTTTTTTTGTTTATGATATGCCTGAGTGGTCATGATATCTTTAAAATACAGTATAAAAGAAAATTTGACCTAAAGTCATCCACAGACTCCTGCCTACGTTATCGATAATAAAACTATTAAAATATAAGGTCCAAAAGTTTTGGAGATTGCTTTCGACATGTTGATCATAATATTCCAACTACACGTAACAAATATCGGTGACGAAAAAATAAAACACCAGTGGGTTTGACTGATCCTCCCAGGTCTTCACCAACAACTCATCTACAGAACGAGGTTCGCCAATAGGGCTAATGCACCATGCTTGTCATCTGACACAATAGCCACAACTGTCGCCCTTCAACTTTGTGAAGTATCCAGCTGCAGCTGCCCGAGCACCACACTCCAGTCAAAGTAATGTTGGCGGAGTGGTTGCTCTTGTCCTTGTCGATGTTCGTGACAACCATTCTGCACCAGGTGTGTATGAGTTTTATCTGCCCAACATAGCCAGCACTAGTTTTCGAGTCATCGGTATTTGATATTCATTAAGAATTTCAGTGGCTTTCTGTCTTTACGTAGCACACAATTTGTTTACAACTGTTTAGAGCCATATATGCCTAATATTTTCATTTGCTAAGTCGCGGGAACCAGCTTATTCACAGGCGCTCAGTCAAAGCAAAATCGATAGGCAGGAAGGGTTTGGTCCCAGGTCAAAATCCATGAGTCAGGCAGGCAGGCAGTGAGACGACTATGGTAGATGACGTTTGGAATTGAACCGGAAAGCGAGATAAGGGGAAGAGAAAGAATTAGGATAGGATTTGTGGAAGAGGAATGTTTTCAGTTTTGAGTGAAAGACCTGCGCCGAAGTTGCAAGAGGTGAAGCGTTGGTGAGTCCCTATGATGGGTCAGATAATTGTGATTATTCTGATGGGTCAGATAATTGTGATTATTCTGATGGGTCAGATAATTGTGATTATTCTGATGGGTCAGATAATTGTGATTATTCTGATGGGTCAGATAATTGTGATTATTCTGATGGGTCAGATAATTGTGATTATTCTGATGGGTCAGATAATTGTGATTATTCTGATGGGAGTTTGTAGCACACTTTCGTGTCTCTCGTGATCGGTGACATCATTCACTCCGACCCTAGTCGTCTATCTGCCGCCTGACTCTTGGATTTTGACCTGGAACCGAACCGGGATTCACCAATAGTTACATAAAGGAAGAGGAAAGTCCGTGAAACACAATTTACCATTAGGTGGTAAGTTTCTAGGCCTCGCCAGACTAACAGTAGCACTAGACAGTCCGATTCTCTGATGTATTGTTTTTGATTTATGTTTTGCTGTTGCTGGCCCATCTCTATGGAATGGACTTAAGCCTTCGTTTCGTGAAGGGGTCTGTGTTGGTGATAGAGCTGAGTCAGCTCATTGTTTAGAGATATTCTTATTTCCCCAGGGTTCTCATGCTGGAAGCGCCTCTGAGTAGTTTGTTCTTTAGAAGCGTTATATAAGTTATCAAATACAATACAATATAATGACACGAAATCAAGACGGGACAGTAGAAAAGTATTCAGCAAAAGGGCAGTTGATTTATAAGGTATCCTGAAAAAGCTAACGTTAGGTGTAAGAGTTGGTTTTATCGCGTCTATGATTTTCTGAAGATAAAGGAGAAACGAAACGCGTGTTTTTCCCAAAAAATTGCTCCATTCCTCTAACCATGGTTATTTACAGTGCCATTTGGACTGTTCTGAGCTATTAATACATGTAAATAAAAGAGTTCAAATAGGCGTAGATATTTAAGGTGTCAAATTGGTGAGCATATTTCAGCACAAAATTTGGGCTAAGGAAAAATTAAACACCAATACTATCCAAAACTGAATGCAGGAGCAGACGGCCATCATCAAGATATGACAAAGTATTGGCGATTAATTCTGCTATGAAGCCGCTAATATTCATTCTTAAAGTGCAAAAAGGTTTGCTACACTAATATAGTCTTTGAGTTTACAGGCCAAAATTAATAAGATAAGACCATCATTTGTAACTCGAATCTTTATTTAAACACTGATTAACACAAAATGGAGCCTACTGTACACAAAACTTGTAGAAACGAACTAAATGCCTGAAAAGTTCGCACCTTCTGTGCAATGAGGCCCTAATGTACGCTAAATGATGTGGCTTCTGCATCAGTCTTCACAGCAAATTAGCCCTAATAATTTGAACGTCGCCTAAGCTTTTAGGAGTCCGTTAAGGGTGTCCGGATGAAATGACATACTTTGGACCCCTCCCTCTACTTGTCCGCATTTTGGTGACCTCTGTGCTCCCTTTTGCGGACGTCTGCACTGCAACGGAGTACTTAGGCCTAGAATAGGCATCCGGTTGATCTTGCAGGGTTAACTGTCTGTCATATGGGGTGAGAGGTATTTTGATGCTGCCGCTTCCAGACTATTAGAGTTTTAAGTGGCTCATGAAAAATGTGAAAACGTAAAGCAGACATATGCTTGGGTTTTAACAGCAAAAACGTATTAGCCTGGATCTCAGTTTGTGACGATTCCCTCATTGAGTCTGTTGGGTATCGTAATAAAAATATTACAGTAACCGTGTCAAATTGATGCATTCATTAATCATTTCCACGCAGTCACAGACTGTAGCCTTATAGGCCTATATATATACATATATATATGCCACTGAACTTGTATGGTTCATTCAAGGCACCTCTCAGAAGCGTTCCTCCCCAGCGTTGCTAAAATATTGGCGTTAATTAAGAAAAATAAGTTCATCTATGAGCAAATGAAGCTCAAGTAACTGGAAAAGTCACCACTTTGTAGCATTTTAAAAAGGTTATTGTTTTTTTTTCTAATTAGCCCACTTGAAGCTCAGAAATAAGGCTAATGTAGCCCAGATGACACCGTGATTAAATGCTGCCTGCATATTATATCGCAGTCTTTCTTTAGGCACAAGACAATTGTCATAATACAGCGAAATGTTCAAGCCCCAGCAATTTACAATAATGTTACGACTTCACATAGGCCTAACACTGCCCATGTAACATCTTGTCATGAGTGAATATTCTCTTTTCTAGTAGCCTATGTCGAGATGCATGACTTATGTCACTTGCAACTTCACTTGTTTACAGATTTCTTATGAATCGAGCACTTAATCCAAAGAAATGTTTAAACAGGTTCGTATGTGCCTTCTGGAAGGATCTCCACTTAAGATGGCTGCTCCTACTCTTGAGGGGACAGTCTTTGAGTCCTAGTCAAAGTCCAATATGCATCTACTTTTCGCTTTTCTGATCCTCTGATGAAAAAAAGAGAAACCTTTGACCTTTGGCCTGTCTTCTTCCTCCATTTATCTTTCCTCATCTCTCCATGGTTTGAGATGACAAACACACCAGAACAGAAAACATCAGTTATTCTCCATACACTGTCTCTCTGCCTGACTTTTAGATCTTGACCTGGAACCAAACCCTTTTGCCTATCGATTTTGTTTGACTGAGCGCCTGTGAATAAGCTGGTACCCGTGACTTGGCTTTCGCTGGGCGCTGTAGAAATCTCGGGATTATGATACACGTTCGTTGGCAAACCTTTTTGGGAAAAAGCATTCGTTGTTTCCAAATAAATACTGCACAAATGTCCCCAATATGTTCTGTTATTTTTTGGGTTTGGAAGGAACTCGAGGTGGCGAAGTGAGTTTTACAGATGCTTCACGAAAGCCGCTAGTTGCAGCGTCTTCCTCTTGAAATGGGGTTTTCTCCAACTGAGCATTTCTATTAACAACACGTGACTTAAACTCATCTTGCGCTTTTTCAGGAGACGACTGCAGTTTCTGCGGCTGTTCCTGCAAAGCAGACTCGCTACTTGATGTGTCTGATCGTTTTACCTTGGGCGGCTTTACAGGAGGACGTTTAGGAGGTGCAGCTGACAACTCATCGCCCCCCTCTTTGTGTGACTGCTTCTCTGTGGAGGACTCCCCGACTGTGGTTCTGGATTCCGTCATTGGTTTTTCGATGGAGGTTTCACCCGTTTGTAAAGGGGCGCTTTTCGACTCTCGCTTCGATTCATCCTCCTGACGTGTATCCGTTTTCTTCGGTATATTGCTGGCTTTCATTGCCTGTTGCGGGGAATTGGCAGTTGGATTTTTTACAGATCGCCGTTCAATTCTGTCGAACCCTGACCTGGACTTCACTGAGTCCTTCAGTGAGGCACTTAGAGCTTTCTTTGTCCTCAGTGTATCCGCTGTATCCGTGCAACTTTCTCGCTTGGAATCGATATCCTCTCTCGCTTCTGGGGGTTCTGTTTCACCCGGTGTTATTTGGCTTGGCTTCTGCGGTTCAGAAACAATCGACGTGGAAGATACACCGCAAGAGACTTGGGCGACATCGGTAGGTGGTAGAGAGATGGCGGCATCACTGACTAGGCTCGACTCGACCAGAGTTTCAGATGGTAGCAATGTTCGTTCGCCACTTTTATCCTGCGTGAGTGGAAGTTCAGATATGGGAGTTTCTGTAGAAATATGCTCGTGGGCTTGACTATTTGGATTCCCTGTAGCTAATGTGTTTTCTGGCGTAATCTTTGTGTCGCTTTCTACACCAGAAGATCCGGTTTTTCGTAATGGAGAAGAAGGGATGTGCGTGGACTCTGACTGTGAGGACCTTCGAATGGTTTCGAGTCGAGATAGGAAATTCTTGAGTTCATCAATAGGCGTTTCCGTTTCACCAGTTCTACAACTGCTTTCGAGTTTGGGATTTTGAGTCATGACAATTGCACTTGCTATGTCATAAGTACCCGTCGTTGTCACGACTTCATTTCCTGTGGTTCCGGAATCAGCAGAAGTATCAGTTCTAACTGGAGACTTATTTACACTCTCTCTGGCTTTGCAAACTCCAGACTCGACATATGGTGAATCATCGTCTTTTTGAGCTGTTAAGACATTAGTTTTCGTTGGCAACACTATAAGACATCCTTGGCTTTCCGGATATACGGGTTCCTGAATCTGAAATAGCGGGGGCGGTCGACAGGTCGCAGGATTCCTTCTCGACTTGCGAAGGCACCGAAGGCTCTGAGTTGTCTGCGAATCTTCGTCTTTGGACGAGGGCAAAGCATCGTCAATACTGGACGCCAAGTCGCTTCTCAACTTATCTGAGCCCAAAAGCAGCGGTGACTGTTCGATTTTTGCGTATTGCACACTCAAGTCCTCTTCGATTTCCTGTCCGCCCTGCATCGTTGTAATGACGGTGGGAGAAATTCTTACTTCGGCATTGGTTTCTCCTTGCTGCCGATGCTGGTCCTGCGACTGATGGAGTTGTTGTTGGTGCTGGTGGTGGTGCTGGTCCTGCAGCTGGTGATAATGACTTTGTTCCTGATGTTGCTGCTGCTGTTGCTGTTGGTGCTGTTGCTGCTGCTGTTGCTGTTGCTGCTGATGTGCCTCGATCGTTTGTTTTTCAGATGTGTCGATAGTTTCCGTAGATTCAGCTTGAAACTGTGGCCGAAGCTTTTCGTTTATTCGATCCATGGATGACAGTCGTGGGGCTGTGTACGCCCTTCGGACAACAAATGTCGACGAATCTGCTCTGCCGTCCGCGCCATCGAACTGTAATGGACAAATATCATCGCAGCTTTTCGAAAGGCTCCCATCGTCCAGACTTTCTGTGGCTTCGAGTATTACAACCTCGGTATCCGTAATAGCAGCTTCTCTTGACAGCATCCCTTTCTTTAACGACGACTTTGCTTTGTTCTCTCGTGAACGAGACCTGATCACGGAAAGCCTTCCTGCAACGGGCGCTGGATTTTGAACATACGGCCGATTTACGATGTCGCCAGACAACGATTTAACTAGAGGTTCATTTTGCGGTTTATCTACTGCACATATTGTTGGACCTGACCGATCGTCTGGACCGAGTGTTGGTTCTGGGAGTGCCGGTCGCCGCTGAGATGTGTCCTTCTTTAAAATCCTCGGCGAAAGTGGTGGAGGTCGATTGACGCTCGTCCAAAGCGTCTTTTTAAGAGTCTGCTGCTGATCGACGGGCTGTATAGGTGCTATGCTCCCATCAGAGCTCGACCTGAGACGAGTTTTATGAGGCATGGGCGGTAGACTGATGGATGTTACCATGTGCTTAGTGAATTGTCCGGGTCTTGATGATGTAGGAGCATGTATGTTGACTTGGGTACGGAACGACTCGCTCCTTGGGACCGTCCGAGGGGGAAGCGGAGGCGGACTTGGCGCATCGAAACAGCTAAGCTCTTCCTCTAGCATTTCTAGATTCCGTGATTTCTAAAAAAGAAAAGAAAACTCTTTTAGACATATAGCCGTTTAAGCATAAAACCTTTTTCGTTTGCATGCATTAGAGGCAAAAATTGACTCTAGGGTCATAAATCTCTATTTCTGTCTCTCCCTTGCTCTGTCCCCCCTCCTCTCTCCAAAATGTCTAGCTGTTTATCTATTTAACTCTCTCTCTATATATATATATTTATGTATATATATACACACATACATAAAACTATAGAAACCCTGGACGATCAAATATATGTATATAATTATTAGATATGTGTGTCTATGTGTGTTTGTGCATGTGTGTCTTTATAATTCTAATTTCCGATTACAGCTAATATTTATGGTTGATGCCGATCAATAAAATGACGTCTAAAATCTAATACATACATATATATAACTGACAGATGCCAGTTAATAGAGTGATATTTTAAATCAAACGCCAGTTTTGACTGTGATTGTAGGATGCACTCGAAGTTGTAACATTAGTTTGCCCCTAATTTGTTATTGGGGCAGTGGCCTATAGCTCTTTATAACGACGCCCTCAAGTAATTCTATTTTAAAGTTATGTTTAGAAATCAATCATCTTTTCAAGAACTCCCACCGCGACCAGTCTCCCATTTCTCTCAGTTTAAATACAACCCACCGTAACAGCTCCTTCCCCCTTCTCTCACTCTGGTCTTCTGGCAACCGGACTTGGTTCTTGACATGGCATCTTTGGACAACCCCACTGACTTGACGCATAGCTCGTGAATAAGCTGAAGCCCTGCGCTTAGCTTTAAAGTAGCACTTTAGGAATTTCGAGTTTAAGATTACGATTACGATTAAATCAATGAAGCATTAAAAGTGCAGCAGGGTTTTTAAATCACAGACCTATGTATGCTAACATCTAGCCATCACTTGCTTTCGTATTATATGATTGCTAAGCTCTAAATAAACCATCTTGTCTAACCCTTTTGCACAGCTGCAAGTGTCTCAAGTCGAGATTTCCTTGCTGAGGATTTCGGACGCGTAACTCCAACTCACTGATGTGTTCTTCATCGACCGTCTGCAATGCATGCATTCATGTTTCTCAGAATAGTAAATCTCTGTTAATCTCTGTTAATCTCCACCCTCTCTCTATCTATCTATCTCTCTCCCGCCCTCCCTCTTTCATTCTCTCTCTCTCTCTTTCATTCTCGTTCTGTCTCTCTATCTCTCTATCTCTATCTATCTATCTGTCTATCTGTCTGTCTGTCTGTCTGTCTATCTATCTATCTGTCTGTCTGTCTATCTATCTATCTATCTATCTATCTATCTATCTATCTATCTATCTATCTATCTATCTATCTATCTATCTATCTATCTATATATATATATATGTTATATATATATATTTCTTTCTATCTATCTATCTAGCTAGCTAGCTAAAATTACCAATACTTTGTTAGCTAGCAGCTGTCCGATATGGTACAGCATGTTGAAAGAACTCACGTCGATATCGACTCCACTTGAAGTACTGGTTCGACTAGTGACACTGAGCAAGCTCTCACGACCTACGAGAAAGAAAACAGAATATAAATTAAACGATTTCATAAAAATTCATAAATATATTTTATGAAAAATTTCGACGACAATTAGGTGACGATGCATTATGACAAATTGAGACCGATCCGGGTAGGCTTCATATTGTTGAACGAGTCGATTGATTCTGGTTAAGGGCTGGTGTTCTAACGCATGCAATCTTTTCATCGTTTTATTCGTTTAAAAAGTCAAAATAAAATGATTGCTACCACAGGCCAGTCCAGCTCAGAGACAAAAGATAAATAGTAGAAGATAATGATGCATTAAATCGCCAGACTTTCTCAGCAACCCAGAATGTTGCGTCATGAAAACCAGATGGTACCTCGGGCTGAGTCAAGTCAAAGACACAAGAGTCACATCAAGAGTCACATTGTTACTTGGAGCGTCAGACCCAAATTAAGAGAGACAAAGTCAGTAGAGTCAGTGAATTGCTACGGTGTGACATGTCTATGGTGTCATGGCTGTTGGCCGATTGTTGAAAGAAGGGAATAGGAATAATACAGTTTAAAGGGTCCACTTTTCAGTTTTAAAGCAAAGGCAAGGGTCCGTGGACACTGACAGCTGGAGGGTAATTGAACTGTGGCGGCTACTTGGGGAGTTAGTTCCTCAGAGTTGTTGCATTGTAGAATTATGAGCGGTTACAGAATTTTATAGAAGTGACTGAAGGAACAGAAAGCGAGAGGTATAAACAAGAACGGGTATGGAACTGAAAGTTTGGATCATGTAAAACGGGCAAACATTAAAACGTGGAGAAGACTGAAGAACATTGCATATGAACCTTCAACCACGCAGGAAAACAACGTTCAAGTTAACGCTACACTACAAATCTGGCAAGTCCACGGTTCAAAGCCTGATCAATGACAACCACAAAAGATCGTCGACTAGATTTTTCTGCAAGAAAGACAGAAAGTGCGTAAAGGAAACTATTCTTACTGCTGGCCGACGCGTTGCTGTTTCTTTGTGGGCTTTCTGAGATCGGTTCCAGGAGAGTTGGCACGTTTTCCGAAACACGTGGATCTGGCGTTGACGGCATCTTGTAAAACTTTCTGCTTTTAGCGCCAAACTGTAAGGTGCATTTGTTCATTCAATTAGTTAAGCTTGTGTTCACTTTAAAAAACGCCAATGCTTTATATAACTCAGCATAATCTTATGAGAGCGTAGCCTTTATTTTGAGCGGATAAATGACAAGATCAAGTTCGTCTCATCCGTACTTATAGATTGGCCCTCGATTACGGCTTGACATCTAAAATGAGAGGTTTGCCAACCGAGTGTGTATCTCGCAACCATGCTTCAGAAAACTGAATGCTGATGTTGCCGGCTTTGGCTGCCTTTTTGCCATCATAAGAGACCTAGTTAACATTGGTGAAGTTAGAAGTGCTTTTTATGGTGATATACCGAGTTTAGCCTGGAATGATGTGTTTTCTCTAACATGCACTTATGGCTTCACCCATAGCATTAGAGCATGTAATGTAACGTATTCACACAGACTTACTGCGATGTTTTCAAATGACGCCTGCTTTCGAATTGACTTGGAAGCCGATTGGCCGGACACGCTGAGACTTTCTGCGCAGGAAGCCAGCGCAGACTGAGTAGGAGAGGTACTGCTTGGGGACTTCTTCATCACGGAAATGACTGCATTCCACCAGGATGGCTCTTTGATTTTGTCTTTAGCCTTCGTGACTTGATCTCTCATCTTTGACAGCTGGACCTTCATCAGTTATTTACCAATTTTAAGTAAGTAAGTAATTGATCTTGTACTAGCACGAGACAAACGCCCACACTTTACAACAACACAACAGAAATACGATACCAGGTCATGCAACAATGTAAAAAAACAATTTGAAAGTCCAACAAAAATAGTTATAGTTAAAATGTTCATGATACAGAGCAACAGAAAATATGACAGAGATGCACTACTCGGAATAATGTAATAGTATCTGCTCCCATGCGACAATTGTAAATAATTTTATATAGGATAAATACTCTGTCAGTCTCTTTTTAACTAATGTTATCTAACCTAACTGGTCTGTATTGTTTCGCATTGCTCTGCGCTAAACGATGAAGCTTTGGAGTGAATCGTTTTGCCTTGCATTGGATTTTATTGTATCGTAGTGTATTGCATTGTATTGCATTGCATTTGTCAATTCATATAGCGCCTCTTCCAGGAAAAAATTAGGTGCCTTTCCGGAATGAAGGGCCCGAGGAAATAGATGAGTCTTAAGGTAACGAGTTGGAACGATCCTCCCCAAGGCTAATTGATTACGAATAGTAGGTGGAAGATTGTAACAAAGTGACGGACCCACCATTACAAAACCCTATGCGCGCCAAAAAGTCCTACCTCAGACAGCAAGCATACTACCCCTGTGAGATGGAACAATGAGAGTAACGAAGACTGTCAGAGGAGATCGAAAAGACAACTGGGATCCCGGTCCGACAGAGCTCTTCCTACCAGAGACAGAACGATATACTGAATCCCGAGTCAAACTAGCTCTCCAGTGAAGCTGTTCGAGCGTGTAATGAGAGATGCGGAAGATCCGTGGGAAACGATCCTATCAGCAGAAGAGACCAGGCAAGGCCGTCTTCGGCAAGCAGCAAAAGCTACACTGCAGTAGTCAACATGCGTCGATCGGGCAAACACGCGTATAGGTCTGACATTCGATATTAACATCAAGTCGAAAAGTTGACATATTTGGGTCATATTTTGTGGGAAAATGGAGACTGTTTGGAGAAAGAAATAACGCAGAGTTCAACATTTGGATCACGAGGACTTGGAAGACCAAGAAACGGCCTGCATTGACAACATAAGGTCTTGGACAGGATTAATTACTTAGGGCAACGGAAGATAGAAACATCTGGAGACGGACGGTGTGGCCAAACTTCGGATGGAAGATGGCTAAGACAAGACAAGACAAGACAAAACAAGACAAGACAAGACAATACAACATGACCACGATAGTTAACTGCTCGAGAGGTGGTGTTAAATAAACGCCCATATAGATGCCTACGCAAATTTATGAATAAGGCCAATGTTCTTTAGCAAAGAGAAAAACCATCAGCTGAAAAACATTTGAATCCACCCTGAATTTTCGCCGTATAGGCCTACATGCATCATTTAAGCAACCGCTTCCTTGAACATCTCTTCATGAAAACATTTTACTTGCCTGTTTCTCCTTGAATGACCTCGAACGTCCTTGATTGTGGCTGAAGTTCCATCCTTTAATCAAGTATTCGCCTTCAGCCACTGAAATCTTCTGTTGTATCACCAAGGTCAGTATCTCAATCAGCTCTTTCTGACTGTCTGGTACATCTGCGATATTTGGAACGTCATCGAGCGCTTCAGGAAGAAATATCACACAACCAACGATGATTTATAAAGTCTTCTCTTGTCTTAAACTGTTAAAATGCGATATAAGTGGACGTCTTAAAAATTTAACTCTGAATGAAAACATTTACTAAATCTGAACAAGGCAGGAAATCTGGAGTAATCACATTAACGTTATTCTTTTCATATTATAACAATTTCTGTTGCATCGCTCGGTATACACGTTGGCCTAGAGGTCTAACATTAGATATTATGCAGACTACAAAATCGAAATCACGGAAGGTTTATATTGCCTTGATGCAATTTAAAGAACCGAACGATGATGACGGAAGCGATAACGAAGGCTTAGATGAAGGTGATGATGGTGGTGATGATGATGCTGGTGGGAAATATCAAAATTATTGGTTACTTAGGCTTAAGGAATCCAATCTGAAGGCTTCGCCTGTTTTCGCGTTTTCAGCTGTGGTTTGCGCTGACGGCTGAACATGTTCTTGTTCTTCTATGTCTTGTTCTTTGTCCTTTTCTCTGATCTCCGGTTTTACATGTTGTTTCTGTTCTGTCGCTTGCTTTCGTTTTTCTAATGTTTCTGAAAGTTCTGGCTCATCCATGTCAACGTAACCTCCTTCTGGACAACAGGAATTGTTTTGTCAGATCGTCATTACACAGTAATGCAGTTTAGTTCCTTATAGTTTATTCTGAATATTGAATGTTCTAAGTTATAATTGCTTCATTCAAACTTCTGTAATATAAAGACGACTTTTGCTACACTGCCCTTACCTACACTGCTATACACTGCACTAAGCTATATTATATACTATACTATATTTTACTATAGTATATATGCCATGTCATACCATACCATACCATATCAAACGATACTATACTATAATATGCTATACTATATGCATGTATACCGTACCATACGAACCATACCAAACTATACTATTCTGTACTATGCTATAAATACCATTTCATACTATACCAAACTATAACATCCTATGCTATATTGTACTATATTACACTATGCTATATATTATACCATACCATAGTATACTATATTATACCATACTCTGCTACATTACACTATGTGACACAGCACGGGACAATATGTTCCTATGTATCATTCCTTGTAAGCTGCCCTTTGCCAACTACTTAGGTCCAAATTGTAAAGAACGC
The DNA here is from genome assembly GCA_964023275.1 of Norana najaformis. NCBI lineage: Eukaryota > Metazoa > Annelida > Clitellata > Crassiclitellata > Hormogastridae > Norana > Norana najaformis. The sequence goes on along the minus strand of OZ029915.1, from coordinate 36,169,314 downwards.
TTTTATTCTAAAAGAAATAACTATCCTGGTTTAAATATATCAGAACACTCATGAAGTGATGAATCCGCAGTTTTGCCATCATCCAACTTTCTTCTTTAGTGAATTTCTTAGCTTAATTTCAAAAGATCCGAGATCGCATAAACCGCTATGAAAACGAATAGAAGCATTCTTTTTAAATGATCTAATGTAAAAATCTTCATTTCTCCATATTTATAATCACACAATCTACAATTTTGCGGCACGGTGGTCTATCGGTAACGCATTTGGTCAAGGATCATGTGGCTGCGGTTTGGACTCTAGGCAAGTTGTTTGCACACACCCTGCCTCTGTCACCAAACAGTATAAGTTGGGATGCAAACGGCAAGTCGTGCAATGCGCTGGCCCCGTGTCCAGGACATTGGGATTCGTCCATTGCCGGCTCAAGGGCCAAGAAAAGGAAATGAGGGCCTGCCCTACGTCTCACTTATGAGATATGGAATACTTTTATAATCCGCATTTACCATATTTATTACTTATATATCATGTGTTTGTGAGTTTTAGTAGATTATTATTATCCACAAATCTTCGATACTCAGTATGTTCATCCCAAAGAACCGCTGTACAAACAGGCGCTACATAAATCCGACTTCTAACCATTCTTTTGCGTGAATTTGAAAGCGAAAACTGAATCACCATCATTGTCGGATTCCGAGTCTTCTTCTTTCTGTATAACATGACGCAAAGATTTTGCTAAAGCAACAAATATGATAACACTTGAAAGTTACACCTGATAGTTACCATTATAGATGCTAAATAATTCATTGCATTACATATGGATGCGAATGAGTTATATACTGCGATAACTTAATTAGACTGGTGGAATTATGTAATTAAAGAGGAGGAAAGTCTCACTCAACTGCTTGTTAAACGTCTTATTGTAAGATCATTTTGTTAAATTTCCATCGATTATATTTACCAATCGAAAAAAAAATCGAATATTGCGTACAGGTGAAATGTTTATATTTTAAAAAATTTGGGTACCCGAGAACAGCATTACTGGCATTCATGGGCGGATTTAGCTATAGGCGCGGGGGCAGTTCACCTCCCCTCCCAGCGCTCCTCTTGGTTATATGCCGGTGCTCCGCAGACCAGACCCGTGTATGGTGGACTGCCGGGTGGCGCCCCTCTGTAAATTGCACAAAACCTCTGTAAGGGCGGTAATATGAAAAATGTTATAGTACAAACGAGATGGGTGAAAGCCAAAGCTTATGCAATGCCCACTCCCTCTTTCGATATCAGCAACAAAGGTCCATATTCGAGATAGAAGCTAACCGGAAACGCTTAACAATGCAAACATACTGGTCAGAAACAAGAATAAACTAAGAAGGAAACGAATTGGACCAGGAGAAAGAGAAAGAAGAGAGAAGAACAATGAACAAACTCAACCAGCTTATTATCGACAATTCGAAACTTCCTCAGATTACTGTTGACAGAATAATTTATTACTTTCATTTCCCCTATCTAGGAGTGTTTAACATAGGCCTAAGCATAACACAAAGGCACTCACACAAAGTTATGTTAAACATAATTCTATAGATCTGGTCTAGCAGCCCTCAACAATTTCAGTGGTCAACATGATTTTTGCTTCCTTAATAAAATTTGATGATTCTTTTATACTTTTGTCGTTGATTACAGAAATGTAAAACAGTATCCCTGCTGTTGACACATTTAAATGACATTTCCAAAGTCAACTATAGTCTTCAAACTTACTGTACTGATAAATAACTAAACACATAAAATAGCAAATCAAAAGAGCAGTAGTCAGTATGTAGAAAGAGGCAATGGCCTACAAGCAACGCGTTAAATATAGACAAAAATCATTGCAACTTTAGGCAATTTCTCCTAAGTCTATGAAAACCATATGCTTGTCACATAAGATTTAGGAGAAATTACCTAAAGTTGCAATGAGTTGACAGTCTTCATGTGCCAAAGCCGCTAGAAGTGTGGACATTGGACGATGATGTTGATGATGATGATAATGATGGTGATGAGGAGGAAACTGCGGCAGACTCCAATATACGACCTCTCTTGGTACCCTATCAAAAACCTTCTCCAAATCCACAAAAGTCAAATACCCGTTATTGTTTCCTTCTAATATTTTCTCCTACACCTGTTTCAATACGAATATTGCATCCGTTGTGCCTCTAACAGGTCTAAAGCCAAACTGGTTATCATGTAGCTTGACCAATTCCCTAATGCGAAAATAAGTATGATACTTCATGCTTCTGCAAAGGTGTCGAAGGCTTGTTTAGCGCACTCACTAGAAACTTTGATCCGTAAGAATGGCGACTGCATGCTGTGCTGTTACATAATGGTAATGTTTATCCATCAGTACCAGTAGGACTTGCTGTTAGTATGAAAGAGAATTATGCTAATATATAACTTTAATGTTGATATCCATACAGTACATCAGGCACAACTGGAACATAATAATGTGGTCATCTGAAAGTGGAAGAATTTCTTCTTGGGTTGCAGCTCGGATTAACTAAGTACTGTTGTTTCTTTTGTGAGTGAGACAGTCGTACAATAGATTCTCATCATACCTGATAGAACTGGTCACTCATGAAACACTTTTTGATCCCAAGAATGTTTTTCTGCCACATTGCATCATGCTTGGGCTAATGAAACACTAGTTAAAGCATTTAGAAAAAGGGAAAAGGATTCAAATACTTGAGAGAGAAGCTTCCACGTACAAGTGATGTCAAGAAGGTTAAAGTTTTAAAGATATACACACCCTCCATATCCATGTAAATGTCTTCGCTGCCACTCGATGACAAAACTGCTGTTGGCGTTATTGAGCATTCGGATGCATCTGGAGCAGGAAAATTCATTATCTGTTTATTCTGGAATTTCTAGTTTTCTTACATTTTGCACCTAAGCAATTCGTGTAGTCTACATTTAACGCTATAGAGTGCCATTTATTTGCTTGTTTATTTATTTAAGGCACGTTTTACTCTAGCAGTCAGTAAATCTAAGAAACACAGCTGAATCAAACATGGTGTAATATATTATAATATCGTATAGTGCAGTACAGCATAGCGGCATTTGAGTGTAGCATTGCGATACGTTAGACCATGTTCTATTGTAGTGCACCTTTAAATTTTTAATTAGCAATTTTATTTTCATTTTTCATTAGTGTTGAAGTGAAGTGTCAGCGTTATTTAGTGTGGCTGAAATGTGGTGGATGGCGCGGGGAGGTGTAAGTGTGTGTGAGGTTTGGGAGTCCAGTAGTTGATAGGCAGGTATAGAACTTTGTGTTTGTGTGTGTGCGCGTATATATACACGTTTGTTTCTAAATAAAGTTTAAGTTAGTCAGTTGTAGTTCAGTCTTCGTGGTGGAGATTGTTGAGCGGTCAAGATCGAAACTGTAGGCCTAAATATGTAGGTCGTGATAACGTCTGTTCTTTGAAAGAGGAAGAGTTTAATACAAAGAGAAAAGGAAACGGCGTTGTGTTTGATGTAGAGCTGAAAGAAAAAGGCCTTGAGTTTGATGTAGAGCAAAGCCGCGCTATCTTGTGCGTAAGATTATAGGTAGCTTTTAGGACAGTGATGTTAGTCTAGGAGATTAGGGACTGACAGAAAGTTTAAGAAAAATAAGCGTTATAAATTGCAAATGAAGATGAATCTACCGCTTAGTCGATATGAATGACGTTGCTCTGGGAGATAGATTTCATAGACACTCGTTATCGTTTCATTCTGCAAGAAAGGAGAACAATGTAGCTGCAGACGTCAAGAAAATGCACAACATGAAACAACGCAGTATTCAAATCAAATTAAAAATTAACGCCATGTGCCTAGTATAGAAGAAAGCGCACGACAAACAAAAATATTGTACCTACGTGTCATTTTTGTGAAATTAGAATGGAAAATTGGACCAATAAATTAGCAACTTTGTGATGTGATCAGGTATATTTTGCGGTATAGATTATTGCAATAGGTCAACTTGTTGTTCACTCAGCTGATAATTTTCTTTCTTTGAAGTGAACCTTTTAAAATTAATATTAATTAGTTAATCAAGTCGATATGGATAGCGTAGACAATTATGGTGACCAAGCACATCAGAAAGACTGTGCTGAAAAAAAACAGCGGCACATAAATGGAGTTGGCGCATGAATATTTTGAACCTTTTTCTATTGTTAAGATGCTAGTTAACCAACGTCGTTAAAGTTATCCTTAGCAAAAAACAAATCTCATTGAATCTTACTACTACATGAAAATCTTGAAACAGTTTGGCGAGTTCTATGTGCCCGTTTTCCCTAGCGATGATTTCAGGCAGGTGTCCATCAACATTCAGAATATCGTAGGCTCGCCGAGCGTCTGGTAAGTCAATCAGCTTCGTCGCGAATTCCTGTAATCCGAACTTGGCTGCCAGGTGGAGAAGAGTTGGAAACTCATACTGGCTTTGGTCTGAAGCACAACCAGATCAAGTAAAAAAATATATGTGGCATTGCTTTTTAAAAATCTATTTATTTTCTTACTGTTTGCCGTTTTCAATTTCATTATTGGGCTAAGACCAAAAACATCCGGCCAAGCGAGCCGGCGCGACAAGGAGAAGGATTGGCAGAGTGAATAACCATATGTAACAATATTGGTGTCAATGCATCATCACTAACCTTCACTTCTAAAGCAGCAGCTGCCAAAGATGTTTTCGAACGCTTGAACGGGTATGGGGAGAACGAAATTTTCGTTCAGGATCTCCGACAGCAAGCTGTCAACTTCACTGGTCAGTAAACCAACGTCACGAATGTAGCTGCAGAGTCTAGCCATCTGGTGGATATACACCTGCGTCAAGCATTCCTCTCCTGAGTAGTAGGTCAATGCCTTTGTACCTATCTCTGTGCCATTCAACTTCACCGTAAAGTTAGTCACTCCCGCTGGGCAATCTGAAAGCAGGTACACGATTATCTAAACTGTAGTGTTTACAAAGAATGAGGACTTGTCTATTAAGTTGTAGAGCCTACTTGTGGACGTTAGAACAACAAGAGAGAAATCCTCATGAAATCAGACAGAAAATAGCTTAGACTGAAAGTCGAAAATGTTATCCCTACTGACTTGTAATATTGCAGGCTTCAAGTGCCAAACTGGCTTTGAGAGACATAGCAAAATCGGCCTACAATTCGTCTCAGCTTTTTAGCATCACTGACAATAAAGTATTTTCCAACATGTTTTCTAAAATTATTTGTTTAATTGCGCGATGTTTTAAGCAACTAATCAACTTTATCAATTGATCTCTGTATTTTGTTATCATTTCAGCTTGAATAATGACTCCCTTTAAATAGTCAAAGTCACATAACCTCAATCTCATGTACCTGACGTAATTTGCAAACAGTAAAAATAATAATTTTCTTGAGATACCAAGTCGAAAGATTGGAGGCAAAACCCTCTGAAGCTGAAACACTTTACGTAGTTAAGGACTAATGTTTTTGGTGTTTTGTAAAGTTTACCGTAAGTATCTTTAGAATAAGACTCTAAGTTCAAAGCTGAAAAAAGTTAGAATCAGGGTTGATTTGTAAGATTTTGGCTGGGATCTAAATTTAAATAGATAAAGCACAAATTGGTTCATAGGTGTCATGCATCTGCTGTAGAAAAGAGACGCGAAGGGCCCAGGGCTTTCCCAGTGCTGGCATAAAGTAGAGGAGTCCCGCAGGAAGCCCCGGCCGACAATGGTTTTCTAGCCTATCTTTTTTAAAACTGCTACTGAACATTTGATTTTGAAAGGTTATGATGGGGATTTCCACGGAGACTGAACACTGAATTTCCTGCATGTAATTTCGATCAAGGCTGGGCAGATGACTTTTGGCCTTTCCGAGTAATACTGGAAGCTTGACTTTTGATCTGGGTGTTGGTCAACATTCCTTTGCCCCGGGAAAATCCAGACTGCAGCCCGTTATTGGCTGCAGGCAATGCAACAAAGACATAGGGGATCCAGGATTTGACCGAACCTATGCGGAGGTCTGAGGTTTCGGCCTCTGACCTCTCATCAGGAGCAAAGCCCCTGGTGGGGAGTTAGAAGGCGAACCTATTTGTGATTTATCTATTTAAATTTAGACCCCAGCTAAAAAATCAAACCCTGATTCTGAACATTTTAAGCTTTGAGCTTAGAACCTTGTTCTAAAATACTTACGGTAAAAGCAAAACATCAAAACATTAGTCCTTAACTACGTCATTTTTTTCAGCCTTCGAGGGCTTCGCCTCCAATCTTCTTTCTTGGGCTTTGCCCCTAATGAGGAGTCAGAAACCCCTTGAATGTGAGAGATTTTTGTTCAAAAAACATCACTATGGCTATGTTTCTTGCATTATGTTTAGGTTATTACATTGTATTCTAGTCCATATTTTGCAGCTTGATATAGGATGTGCTACACAACCTAATAAAGGCACACAACAAATTATGCTCAACTAGTGACACTATTTAGATGATTCACCAAGAGAAATCCGGGCAGGAGAATCGAAGGCTACATAATTAAACTGCATTTTTAAATCTAAAATATCACAATTGTTTACTAATATATATTGAGGCGTGTAATCAAGTAATAATAACTGAGGAAGCATGTCGTTAGAGATCAAAAACAGAGACGGAAGTTTTATCCAGCACTGTAGAATTGGAGTTGAGCGGTAGCAGTAAGAACACAGCTGATGAAGACAGCGATCCACAGTGTGCTAGACTGCTAATGTATCAAAAAGAATGAGAAGGCTAAGTAATCTAGTAAAAAGCTTAGCAAGAATATATCACATAGCAGCTGGCTGCAGCTTTGGATCGAAATAAAGTCACTTGCAGGGAAGCACCCCATCTGTTGGCTGTTACTGCTCAAACTCTAGGTCATGAAACTCAAGATTCGCTATTAATTTGAAGTTTCATTCGCCAAGACAGGAGATTATATCGAGAGAGGTTTGCCAGCACCTTGAAACTTCAATTCTCGCCAGATTCTGCCTTGGCTGTTCATTGGAAAACTGTTGCTTGATATTATTGGCTGGAAGAAGATGGATCGACTGCCTGTTATTATGTCCGCTGTTGGAGTTGAGTAACTACTACTTGTAGTCCCAAAATAACTCCGTTACTTGAAAAAACAGGCCACTGTTGTGATCGGCAGCCAACAATACTGGTCACCGTGTTGGTGCATGTACCTTGATGGAAAAGATAATTGGTCAGAGTCTACTTTATTTGGCATGTCGTCACCATAAGATGGAAATCATAGCCGAAAAGCATTCACTGTCCTGAAAATTGCTGGCTCCACTGGTCCAGATATCTCCATATTTCACCGTTTCAAAGACACTGGCATTAGATTGAATAGAGTAGGTTTGAGACAGCAGCGGATCTGGCTAAGACTGCCGAGTTCAAGGAGCGAGTTATTGCTTTGCAGAGGCAAACCTTGAAGTCTGTCATCCAAGAGATCAGTTTTCTTGGCGAAATGCCATCTCGAGGCATTTACTTCTTAGCTTCTGGTGCCCTTTAAAGGGTTTGATGGATGGCAACAATAATCTATTCATTCAAGATGTGGATGTTCCGATTCCAGTTCAGATTGAAGCCATTTGATGAACAGGGTACCTTCCAGTTTCTTCTGTTCATCTGTGATGTTTATATCGAGGCAAATTCCAGGCTCCCTGGACCTTCTCTGCTCCTGTTAATGATTTTAATTTGCTACGACAGTTGACTGAATACATAAACCAAGAAATTTGTCAGGTCAATACTACAGCGTTCTGTCGTCATCTGTGGAACCTGAGTGAGGTCACAGTGGGGTTGGCCTTCTTCGATCCAAACACTGAGTTCACTGAGAAAAAAGGTCAATAACCAACTTCAGCAAGGTGGATCCGAGTTCCCGCTTCCGAGGCTTAACTCGGCATTTGTCAATGTCAGCAGCCCACTGAGTTCTTTTGTTGTCACCAGCACAGTAAACATGGAACTAAAGGATTCATTCCTGCAGCTCTCACCAGAAAGCCGGAATGAAAACGAAGACCAGCATGCTTCGTTGCGAATCGTGATGGCGCTCAAGGTTGTGAATGACAAGGTCGAGAGAGGAGTAAAGCTGATTCAGGATTACAATTCAATTCTTACTAATGATGAACAGCAAAAACAATTTTACTGCAAGTCGTTCAGGAGCATCGCCCCAAGTTTAATTATTTGCTACCCTGGCATGAATCAAACACTGAATAACAATCCGAACCGGTACCACCCTGAAGACAATCATGCTCATGACAAATTTGTGACTTCACTTGCAATTTGTTGACTTACTAGTTACTACTTTATTACAGTAGAGTAACGTTTACTGTTTCAGTCATACTAAAATATATATACTTTGTTGTGCTTATGTACTGATTCGCGTTTGTTTGCCATAAGCTGTCTAATATGGTTGACCCAGAAATCTGAGATCGACTTGCGCAACCCTCACGTAATTTTCAATTTGGCTGGAATTTTCACCATAGTAGGTTTTTAATGGATAGACTGCAGTGCCCCGTTCCAAAATTGAGCTTTAAAAAATGATTTACCACCCTAAAATATAGTTTTATTATACACTGTACAATGTTCTCTGTTATATATGGGTTGCGCTATTATGATGTACATTAGATAATTATCTGTGTAGCCTACATAACTATAAAAAATCACACGCAGAGGGCTAACTAATAGACTCTTTTCTACTATAAATATCCATAAACCAGTGAACCACAGTGATTACGCACTGCTATAATAATATCTACATGACATATTCACATTCATTATTCATTCGCATACATTTATGCATAAATGTGTTCTTATATGCAGCTGGGCATTGTGTTCAAATAACAGGATCACGCTCTATGTTTAGAGCTACAGGAATATAAATAGTGACTAGCAAACTACATTCAGCCTATTATTATCAGCCGTGTGCATCACTGAAAAGCAGGTGCAGTAGTAATTCTTGCAAAATAAGTCACCAATTTTCGCTGCAGGGTCACTGAAACTGATATTCAAATCTTATTTCCGCTAAAACGTCGGTCTCCGACCTTTGCAACTCGGCTTGAATCGCGATGCATCACGTGAAATCGACGAATAATGCGTCAAGTCATGTAATTCAAAACAGAGGGTTAATTTCTGCAATTTTACCTTTTCTTAAATTACGCATACATTAAGTTACATTTGCGGTAACTCCGGTTGAGTAATTGCGTACACGACTAGGTATATCAGGAAGTAGCCTAATCGTTTCAATGGAACCGTGAGAAATATATTTCTGAACTTGGGAAGGACTTCTAAGTCAGTAAACATTCGATAGTCGCCAAACAACTGAAAATAGACTTGTTCTGTGTAATGTAATGTAATTTAAGATAATAATTTATATTACGGCACTTCTTATAAGAGGCGTTAGAAGCAGCAGTTGAAATCAAAAGGTGGAGATTAAGAGGAAGACCAGTTAGTGCCTTTGACTTTCAATGGAGCTTCCAGAACATTTGCTACTGCATAATTATACAGCTCAGTTGTATTCGGAATAGATGTAGCAGGCCATAAATATGAAAAATGTATTGAGGGTAGAATAAAAAAAATTAAAGCGTGATATTTATGAAAAATTGAAAAAAGACGTTAAGAATATGAGAAGCTTTGATAGCTGACTGTTTTGATGGCGTTTTATTTCTAATAATCACGGTTACCCTCAGATAGGAGTATCAACACGATATGAAATCCATAATATACTTGAACAACTTCACAAATCTGTGAAGCAAGTTTTATTCAAAAACAAATGTAAACAATAGACTTATATGAAAAATATCAAAAAAACAAATAATAAAAAGTTCCCAAAAATATAAATACATTGAAAACGTGACTTTTAGGAAAAACGTAAATAAATATTTTTTGTATATACGTAACATGACATTTCCTTACCTGGTGCTATGAACTGATAAGTATAAGGATTGAGCCATTTCGCTTCAATCTTGATGGCAGCATTGTCGACAACATGCTCACGAAAAACGATTTCCATCGTAAACTGGTCGGCTGAGTCCGCTATTGATTCGGCAAACAGAAGAATTATCACTGTAGATTCCTGTTGAAGACAACAAAATAAGTTTATAATGCGTTTATCTTTATAAGAACTCCATATATAGTTTATCTCTCACAATTTTGAAGCAATGAATTGTCAAAGTTTACAGATGAAACAAATACTTTGTGAACCTGTGAAGAATAAAAGTTGGACGCCACAATGTTGCTAGTGAGTTTATGTGTTAATGTGGCGCGTACGTTCTTGTAATAGATGTCTGCTTGTGTATTAGATTAAAAAGTATGAGATTAAAGCAGTGGTTTTAACACAGATTTGCAGCGGTTCTAAACAGATTAAATATTGTTAAAACCTATATGCTATGTTATGATATTATGTTATGTTGTGTTATGCTATACTATGTTATGTTAGATCGCTGAGTTTCTACGCATATATCATAATTTTCATTAATGAAATACGCAGCTTTTCGAGTGCACTCGTGTTATATCTTAGTGCTTGCTTATATGAAAAGAAAGTGCGTGCACGTATAGCCCTTGTCTGGATACAGCAGATGGTGATAACTGCTAAAGGAGCAGGTGACCGGCGTAGCAGCAGATGACTGGTGCGTCAGGCTACAAATGACTTCTGACAGAGCATAACAAAGCAAAAAATATTTTTAAACATTGACAGTTATAATAAATCTACAGTGCACTCACTGTAGGCATGAGTCGGGCTTTATGGATTGTAACCGAATCTCATCAAATTTTGCCTGATGACACTCAGAACCACAAATAGGCGAACAGGCGCCTACACCCATCCTCCGAAACCCATTCATAAATTTTCTATGAAGTTTCAAACATTCAACTTAACTCAATAGAACAAGTGTTTTGACGACTTTTGCCGAATGTCATAAAAGTTTACTTGATGATACGCAGAAACAAAAATAGTCGAATGCGCCAATTCCCATCCTGCGGGACAGATCCGTGAATTTTCTATGAATTTAAACAAAATTAACTATAACTCAATGGAAAACGGATTTCTTGACTGTTACCGAATCTCATAAAATCTTATCCGATACTACACACGACCTTAAGAAGTCTGTTGCGCTTATTCCCATCTACGCGAACTGATCGGAAAATTTACTTTAAAATTTAAGTAGCAATAAACTTGTTAACTACTTTTATCGAAAGTAGGCTAGCTGTAACTAGTACAGTAATTAAACTACGAAATCTCATTTTTTGTTTACTACTTTTCTAAATAATTTTCAGCAACAGATTTTGCATGATTGCCAACTTGTCCCAATTGTCTTCAACTAAGTTTCTGCCGGTTTGTACTGGTCTGCTGTCTTGGCTGGAATGGGCCTATATAAGAGCACGCAAATGCTTTGTTTAAAGATCGTGAAGAATTGTAGCACTAGTCAGTCTTGTGCTAATTTGAAAATTTGAGTTAACGTTGATAGATGTTCACGTTTAGAAACCCCTATGACGATTCAAGTAATGTTTTGATTAAACTGTTTCGTCTACTTATAATTTCAAAAATCAAAAATTACTTGAGTTAACGCTACGCTACGAATCGGGCAAGTCGACGGTTCGAACCCGATTACTGACAACTACGAAAGACCGTCGACAGTGGACAAATTTAAATTGATACAGTAAATTTAAAGACACAGTGAAAGTGGGACAAGCATACCATCCTCTACTTCAGGTTTGACGTTTGGCACGAAATACTACAAAATACTACTACTAAAATACTACTACTACTACAACTACTACTACTAATAATAATAATATATTAACCAAAAACAGTGTTGCCAACTGTTGGCCTAACAGAAACTTAACCGTCATTCTGGAATTCTCTGCCAACTGTTCTTACTAGCTTGCCAACATTATACCAGTTTAACACAAGTCTAAAATCTCATATATTCAATGCACTTAGTTAAGTATTTTTGGTGCTTAGTTAAGTGTTTTTTGTTTCGTTTAGGTTTATGCAATGACATTGATTATAAAAATTACTTTATATTTTAGATTATTAATTGTTTTACTCAGTATTATACTGCCACCTATTTGTAATCCATGATGTAAATAGGTGACCTTCGTAGCGGAACTGTTTGTTCCTTTTAGGTCAACCCATTGGCACCACTGTATGTGACAGACTATAATTGTATTTGTTAATTATTTTTGGTTGTCAATAAAAATCTCTCTCTCTCTATCTCTCTCTCTCTCGTAGTTTAACTATTGTACTAGTTAAAACTAGTTTTTAAATGTGATTAGCCGCTTTTTACTTAGAAAATTTCTGGACCTGTTCCGAAAGTTGAGATCTTATCTATCGTCGGATAAAATTTGATGAGAATCGGTAACAGTCGCCAAAACCCGTTTTCCATTGAGATAGAAGTGAATTTTCAAATTTTAAGGAAAATTCACAAATTGGTTCCGGGTGATGGACATGTCTATCATCGAGCCAAATTTTAAGAGATTCGGTAAGAGTCGCTAAACCAGTTTTCCATTGAGTTACAGTTGAATTCTTTTAAATTCATAAATGGGATTAGGCGTTTCAGACTTCTTGATGTTGTGTCGGTCATCGGGTAAAATTTGATGAGATTTGGTAACAGTCAACATAACCAGTTTTTAATTGAGTTGAATTTATAGAAAATTTACTCTGTCAGAATTCTGACGACCCATAATGGGTTCTATGTAAGCTACGTAACGTGACAGTCTCTGCATCGTAATCGTAATCGTAATTCCGATATTTCTAAAGCGCCCAACGAAAGCCGCGCCGCGGGGACCAGCTTATTCACAGGCGCTCAGTCAAAGCAAAATCGATATGGTTCGGTTCCAGGTCAAAAGCCAAAAGTCAGGCCGAGAGACAGCGTGGCATCATCAACACTGCAAAATAATATAATTATATAAGTTTATGTTCAGTTCAGTGTCTCTGGGGTCACTTACTTAGATAAAAACGGAATTAACTCAATATATACATTTACTACTAATAAGAAAAAATATACATTAAATGTACGACGTAAACTCTGCATTATTACGCCGATATAGTAGGCCCACTCGACACGAGACACACATACGGCTAACTTTTGCGGTTTGGAGACATTGGATGTACATTGACCCAATCTTGGTACCCTGTCAGAAGATTATTGCCGATAGGCAAATTTAGCAATAGTTAACGTCTAGACATGTCAGAAATTATTGAGCAAGTTTCCTTATTAAGACGAAAAATCCGCCTTATGAAGCTTTGCAATGCGTGAGATTATAATTTTCAGTCTTAATAACTGGAACTGTCGTGATCGCGCTTTCAACCCTAACATATGCTTCTTGTGACTCATCGTTTATAGATATACATGTCATGGTTGTAACAGATTAATCATAATCTTACTTCTCTTTAACCTATTTAAATAGCTTGTAATTTATGACTTTAAAATTCCACGAAACAAACACAGTCACAATACTTCATAAACATATTTCAGTGTAACCATACTGTATGTATCAGCAACGAAAGCCTAAACAATGACTTCATTGGCTGGGCTCGATTTGTGCGCGAGAGCCCGCCATAAGTAAATTTTCTAGTTATCTGATCATTATATCCTTGCAGCTGATCCCTTTGTTCTAAATTAACTTTAACAGTGCTTATAGGCTAGCGTAGGCATGTTTTGGCAGAGTTGTACTGCTATTATACTCGTCCACAGGTGGCGGATAGTGGAACTACCTCCAGATATAGAGACCAGCTGTGAAATAAGCAAAGTAATCCTGACGAATATAAGCAGTCGCCGACCAAACAGAGGCAAGGCTAATAGGGCTAGGTATGGGACGTGGGTGGCACCCGTCTCATGGTAAACGCTGCAGATTTCCCTGCGACATGGCGAGTACCGGCCGCCATCCAAATAAGCCTTGAAACCTTCGCTGCCTTTGCAAATAGATGCTTGCACCAAAGGCGAGGGCCCAACCGCAAATAGAATTGCAGGAAGAGCATCCGATCGTAAAACGTTTGCTCAAAAATGTTCTTCAATGGATCCGATTAAATGGAAAAGGGTCTTTGTGGCTGACCTCTCCCCTAGGAGGGATTAATTCCAGCTAATTCCAGGTACAGAGATAGCCTGGCGTAGGCAGCGCTTCTGTTGGGTACTTAAAAGGCGCTTTATAAACATATATACACACACCAAACACATACATAATGCTTATGAATTATGTTTATTTATTGAATATGTTATAATATGATGAGGAAACCATTATTTCTCGATTGCAGCATGGTAATAATAAGGGCTTAGGGGTTTGGTGGTTGTACCGGAGGTTTATGACACGATATTGACCTTCGTAAATCATTTTAAAAAATGCCTTGAGTTTATGGATGTAGGCCATTTTTGAGAGATATTAGTTCGGCTTAAATGTTCTGAATTTGCAGACCAGTAGCCTACGTTTACATAATTAATATGACCTGTTTCCTTTTCAGTTAAAATTTAAAAATAGACTACACTAAATACTTTTTAAAGTCGAATACAAAACGATACGAGTTGCTCCACTATCATAATTCAATATCATGGTGTCAGCATAGAAATAGTACAGTGATACAAAGTAAGGTAATCAGTATCGGTGCTCATTTACCATCTGTTAGTTAGCAAAATAGTCTTAAGTGAAGAAAGAAATGCATGCACGTCTTACCAACATTTCAGTTGAACATAGGCCTATGCGATAAATTAATCCATGAGTCATTTTGAGATTAAGAAACAAATATGCTGAAATATTCTTCAGGACGAAGACTGGATATAAAAAGGGCAACCATTTTAAAGAGGTACTTTGAGCAAACAAGATAATTTTACAGTATCATTAATAGTTTCATTACAGTATAAAGCATTTATTAGGTGATTGTCATACGCATAGGCCATAGGCCAATTTGTGCACACAAGCTGCAATTAGGGTTCGGTAGGTTATGCGATTTATTCATTAATTTCGCTTATTAGATCATAGAAGCTCGTAATGTTTATTTGTACACCAGATGTACACCGTTCTAAATATTATACTTAATTTATGCGTATCGATTGATATTAGGATATCTTTCCTGAACTTTAACACCAGTTTATTATTACTGATGACGTTAACATCAGTTAACCTGTCTTCCGTAAACGATTTATAATAAAGGGTTGATAGACCTAACAATGACTTTAATCAGCTCAAATATTACGATGCACCTGAGCAAGAAAACATTTCAAAGGGGAGCGATAATTATTCAGATAAAGCATCCATATGGTGATCTAACAAATACAGCAAATGATATATTAAGGATCCTCGTTTTCACAAGATATAGGGCCTATACCGTGTGTGCCAGGAAAATAGCGGAATTAGCTGATTTATGTGAAATGATAATCTGAGAAATTTATAGCTACTGGTAGCCATGCCGCACGAAGTGCTAACCAAATCGACTACTGCTCGGCCGGGACTATTACGGCAGTTATATGACCGTTTCTACCAATTCGCCAACACTGACCATCTTGTAATCTCTACGATTGTCCTTCATTCAAAACCGAGAACACTCTTATTCCATAAATCCTATCCTGATTCCTCCTCTTTCCTTATATCTCTTGCCGCTCCAACACCTTCTACTAGGCTGGTTAGCTACATATGCATTGGTTAAAAAGAACGTCAAGATGCCGGTTTGTGAGGATGCCGGTTCGCATACCAGTTGTGGCTATATTTCAATCTGATTTAATATCGGACTAGCATGGTTCGTACACGGATACCTTAAATGGCGTGGCACCCATTCATACGGGCAGCGGTGGTGAATGGTCTCGTCCGATAAATTCATTGCAAATGAGCAGGGTCGAGGCCATACGGCTGATATAAAAAATGTGTACATTTACATTTACATTTAAACTGTAACCGTCTGACTGTCTATTTGTCTCACACTTGGATCTCGACCTGAAAGTGAATCTGACCATACTTGTCTACCGATTTTGTTTTGACTAAGCGCGGTTGAATAAGCTGTTTTCCGCAACTTCTTTGGGCGCTCTAAAAATCTAGAGATTATGATCACGGTTCTTGAATGGTAAGTTTATACGTTATTTCCATTACAGTGGTGCCATAAGCGTAACTTTTTGCCTGTTAAAACATGTAAACTTACCATATTATTTATGTCAGGATGTTATATGATGAAATGTTCGCAAATTGCTATGCAAATTCTGACCTGACATTTGACTCTGGTTGGCGTTATTTCGAACTCCTTTTTACGGCGTCGCTTTCCACCGTTGGAACCATTGCTTTTGCATTTATGCGGCGCCGGCACGGATTTCTCATCCGATTCCATTAGAATCATTGCATTCGTCAGCAGTTCGACGTGTTTGTCGTGGGTCAGTTTCTTCCAATTCAAGAAATCCGGAAATCGTTGACAGATGGGAATTCCTTCGAGGTTTCTTACATCAAAGTCCGCCATCTCAGTTCCGCAAAGAAAAATCTGCGCTTTTCGGATGTCGGTGACCAGCCCGGCGTAGGAGAAGCTCGGGCACTCGACGAGGAACTGGATATGGACGGGAGAGGCAATGACGATGATGGCTTTGGCGGTGGAGATCGCTTTCCTCGTCTCAGCGTCGTCCAACCGACTGATCAGCTCAGCGTCTCGCAGGATATGGATCTTCTTGTTGAATGACTCCTTGGCGAGGTAGCCCAGAATATAGTCGGTCCATGACGTAGTATCCTGGCTGTGAATGATAACTAGATCGGTCATGGCCGGTTCTCATCTGCAATCAGTTCAACACACATTTTATTAATTCGATAAGATCAGTTACCCAACCGCTTGCGATCCAAGTGGCATTAGAAATGCCACAATGGTTTTCAGTAAGTAAGTTTTCGGTAAGTAAGTTTTCGGTAAGTAAGTTTTCGGTAAGTACAGTCTCCCCAAACCTATTATAAGACTTAAGAGATTCACTCTTTCCCTTATGAATTGGCCTCTGAGATTCCGAAAGTCTCGAACATGGTAATATATTCTTTTACTTCTGA
The DNA here is from genome assembly GCA_964023275.1 of Norana najaformis. Taxonomy (NCBI): domain Eukaryota; kingdom Metazoa; phylum Annelida; class Clitellata; order Crassiclitellata; family Hormogastridae; genus Norana; species Norana najaformis. The sequence goes on along the minus strand of OZ029915.1, from coordinate 36,152,348 downwards.
GCCACAATTTACCTAATGCTGTGAAACAGCTTCCACTAAGCAGGCTTCAACTCTCCATCGTCGGTAAGCACTCTGCCGAATAAACCACTTTTTAACTTATGTAAATATGTATATGGAAGAATTGAGCTATACAAATTTCAAGAATAAGAAGGACTGAGTTAAAACTGAGTTAAAACTATTCAACCTGAGGCAGTTTTGCTTGAATCACTGAAAGGATTAGGCGTATTAAAGAGGGATGAAAAGAACGGTAGATCGACTGATTTGAAAAACTAGAAATTCTTTTAGATGACACGTGAAGGCATAGGTATATTGCAGCAGAATGCCAGAAGAAGTAAGCCACAGCAGCGAGGAGTTTAAGGCAGAGCGCCGATGGCATTTACTAACGGATAAATGAGATTATTTTATTATAACTAGGAACTGAAAATCATAGGAAACCGAATGCATAGCAAAGGTAGGTAGGCAGTTACGACTGTAGCCGGACAGGCATACATGGAAGAATTTGTTTCGAAGATGCAGGTAGACAGAGAACAGTAAGATGGAGATGTTCTGCTCACAGAGTAGCCAAGAAAGAGACACGTTCAATAGACTGACCTTTCATACAAAATCTGCTCATCCTTAGCAAGACAATGCCAGTGAATCTGTACAGTGGGAGATACGACTTAAAAAGAAAGCGAGTCCCCAACCTTTACCTCATTCAGCATGGAAAAGGTTGAGACAGTAAGATTAGAAATGAAAGTATGTCACTAGGCTGAAGCCAGGTCTCAGTAAGATCAAGTATAAGCAAGGTATAATTATACTAGCTCACAAAGCAACTTATGTAGGGCTGCAGCTTTGTTTCGATTGGAACAAATGTTTTCATTCACTTCCAAACCCTGAATTCTGAAAGGTGCAGGATTTATTTCAACATCACTGGCCAAGATAAGTAAAAGAAACAAATACATAGACAACCAGTGACGTGTGTAGCCAAAGATGTTCTACGTGAACTTACATTCAACCCTGGACGGCAAATAATGTTACTGGTATCACATAGCAGCAGAATATATGAGTGAATTGAAAGAGCAGCACTAAGAACCAGATAAATAATAATAATAATGGTAGAAGTAGTGGTAGTGGTAGTAGTGGTAGTACGAAAGTTTATAATGCGCACAATCACACTTAGGCGCAATATGAATCGATGTACCAATATAACAACTGAATGTAAATACATCAATGTGATGTAGCCTACCTTGAAACTAGATGAAGTGACTTAAACCAGCAGGCCAGGATGAAAAATGTAAAACTACTTCAAATCTAGATGCACACACGTTTGCGTTATGTTCATCTGTAGTGCACGCATAAGGGTGCAAGTGAAAACGTCCAAAGATCACTTCCTACTTCTACCTCCTCATAAAATCATTTAGATAAAGATGTTATACCCTTATTGTCTAAAAGACAGCAACACAATAGGCTGCTGCTTCTGTTTGAAAAAAGCAATTTCCATACTGGTCCGTAGTATAAATCTAGCCCACAGTGGTTGTAATTGCTCCTGCATCACTTGGCTATACATGCAAGCGCTCAGCCTCATTTAATACAAACAAAAACAGGTCAGATAAAATGAATGCTAATATTTGTCGAGAAGTCCGTTGAAATAGGGGGACAGGAACAAGACTACGACCTCCTTCGATCAACAACCAGAAAACTCTGTGTGTACGTAGGGCACAGTAGCCGACTGTGGGGCACAGTAGCCGATTGTGGGGCACAGTAGCCGATTGTGGGGCACAGTAGCCGATTGTGGGGCACGGTAGCCGATTGGATATACCGCTCGGCTAGCAAAGCCCTGAGTACGAATGCGATCCTCCTCTGAGATAGTTGCTATGGACGAACCTGGACCAAGTCCTTCACTCACAATTGCTCAGCGCCATCGATTGATGCTTAGTCATCAGATAATGGCGCTTAATAAATGCAGAAATAATACTAATAATACACGGTTAAAAAATAAATGTTTGCGAACAACAGTCACCAATATGCCAATATTGCTCACACAAATTGTCTCGCATCGAAGAAAATTGACTCTCGTCCGCAGTTAGAATCTGTTGTCTAATATATATTAGTTTGGTTGTAAAAACTTAACTATGATTTTGTACATTTTCCCTTATGGTGTTCACCTGTTTGTTGCATTTATAGTGGCAAAAGTTAAACAGAAAGCAAAATAAACCTATGTATTTTTGAGTTTTAGGAAGCCTCCATCAAACCCATCTAAATTTTCCGCTCATTTATATAACCATAGATGCTTCAAATTTCGCTGGTTTTTTTTTGAGAAGTAAAAATCGAAAGATATGCTCTCTTTAAAATCTTCGCGTATTCATGCGATATCGCCATGTAACTCACCCTTATGTTGACCGGTAATTTTTGCAATGATGAAGGATAATTTATTAAAGCAAGCTAACTGCTTGAAAATACTGTAGATCTGGCGAACACTTTATGCATTAAGGCATAATCTATTCGCAGGCAAGAAGGGGAACGATTGGCCTATATTGCATTGCAATCTGTAATTCTAATTTCATTACTTCCGTCTAAATGTGGATATTTTCTTCATTAACAGCATGCACTGTGTAATGCACGGAGTACTACTAACTTAATTAATTTACCGTAATCAGTGTTCATGAAAGGCCTGTTAACCTATATGATTATAATAGGCAGCGAAAGAAGCCATAGTCATGACATGTATATATGTATGTATATAAATGTATGTATGCATGTACGTACGAACGAACTTACATACCTGTGTTGGTATGTATGTGTATATCAGAACACTTATGAAGCGCCTTTAAGAACCTTATAAAAACGTTGAAATGGAATAACGCATTGAATAGCCTATTTTGCTCCTCAAAACCGAATGCATTTAAAATGGGAAAACCAAGACTCAGTCACTAGGTATTGGGAAATGTGTCATATTATTGCACGTCAACCGGACGATTTTTAATTCATGAGAAGTTAAAAAATACTTCCTGATTCACTGACTGACTCACTGACTTTCTGACACACTTATTCACTGAATCACTAGCTGACTGACTGACTGACTGACTGACTGACTGACTGACTGACTGACTGACTGACTGACTGACTGACTGACTGACTGACTGACTGACTGACTGACTGACTGACTGACTGACTGACTGACTGACTGACTGACTCAAACGCTCCCACTCACTCACTCACTCATACTCACTCATTCAGTGGCGCGATAGAAAGTACAACGGTAGACCTAAATGTTTTTTTTTGAATATCAGGCCTAACATTTCGAGATCACTAGGAATTTGAATAATCACTGAAAGAACGAGAACAAAGAAAACAATGCATTACAGTTTATGAAAAACGTTCGCACTTATAAACTTATACAGAAATTTGAAATGCATAGTCCACTAAAATAACTTTACATAATTTACCTGAATGAATTCAACAGTTCAGTTTCGATTTAACTTTATTCAGACGTCTTTTATATATGTAAATGGAAGGTAACTTACGCACTCTATGAAAATGATAATACTGTCATGGCCCTTAGCTTAGCTTTCAAATGGCTAGCTCTTAATAACTGAGCTCATCACAGATGCAACACTAATTAGGCCTCTAGTAGCATACCGACCATCCGCTAATTTGGACGTCATGGTGCACATGTGCTCATGCTGACAGCTGAGGCCGCATTGACATCCGTATAGGCCTAAGCCTTAGATAGGCCCCATATTAGCCCAGGCTCAGTATTAAGCCTGCTGCTAGTTTATGCTTAGCTTATCGTAACAGGGACCGAACATATAGGCCTTTATGTGATGTTCACTTGTGCGCAGATATTACTAATACTAGTCGTGAACGATGACGCCCTGCAATGCATCTCACTTATATTCAATTGATTATTTTACTCTTTTACTTTTCTCATCCTAACCGGATTTTCTCCAGTTTTTCAGATTCTATTAAGTCGAGTCCAATTTGCAAGTGGCATTTGGAAGTGAATCTTCAGGCATTCAAATTGTAACTGAATTATGCCTAACTTAGCTCACCGCTCGATTATTTGCATTAAGCTAATGTGAAAAACTTCACAGTTTAAGGATCAGTAGGCCTACTAAAGATGTCACGATAGAAATGACAACCCTTTAATCCTTTACTTGAGGAAATTAGGAAAGATGAGTGTTCGCTTGAAGCTGATTCTCTCATCTGCCAAAAGTCTGCGGATAATTTTGATTGTTAGCCGTATAGAGTCAGGCGGGTTATAAAGTATAGAAATGCAGTGGATATGATACATCTGGTCAGAATCATAATGAGAGGCAGAAGATGATACTGCATAAGGATAGAGAGTGAAAAGCATAGGCTATAAAAACTGAACCTAGTGGACAATCATAAACATAAGCGATTCTCAGAAAAATGGTGCGTAATAGAAACATTTGAAGGTGATTTTCGTGATCAGCCCAAAATTAATAAGTGTTCAGGAAGCAAAATCTTCATTGTCCAGTATAATTATGAAACAGAAAGAGAAAGCAATGACGAAGAAGAAACAGATCAGGGCTTACGTATGTCAGGTTTCACGTCGTTTTTCTCTGTGGCTAGTAATGCCAGAAAGTGAAAGCACATAACCGTTGGCTATGGTTCATTATTACCAGTAGAATGTGGTTATCAACACTGCGTTTCATTTATCGAAAAACATAATTCAGCAAGTCCAAAAGCAAAACAGCATTAATTAAAGCACAATGAGCTTTGGCAAAGCTCATCACTATCAAAGAAATCCATCTGTCAGTGAAGCTTTATTGACATCGTTAGAAGTAGGCCTACTGGGCTGCCACTCTGTGTGTTCATGGGTCGATGTAAAACAAGTAGTTAATCGAGGACCATTCACCAGTGTGTGTATGCACGACGCTTTACCGCGCTATCAGCACGTCAGTCGCTGACAGCTATCCATCCACATCGTAACAGCTGCAGCAGTCGACTAACCTACAGCGAGCACCTGCAGGCTTTCTAAAACCCACACAGACTTCTGGGTGGGTCTTTAACGTAGCCTACTCCGCATGCCAGAAACAAACCAGAACAACGGTAAACAAAACAGCATTAAAGAAATTGTTTCAAGAACAGTCAATATCCTCTGCACTCATCTGAAGCTCTCTAACAGATCCATATCCCACGCTGTAATTGTAATTGTAACTGTAATCAGAAACTTGCGTAGCGCCGTTTCAAGAGAAACTTATCAGAGGCGCTCTCTGCGCGAGCCTTAACGGCATTAGACATCATTAAGAACAGAACATTCATCCCTTAGTAAACCGGTGCCCTGCGCGCAGTGGGAGGATATCGATTCGCATACCGATCGTGGCTATATTTCAGAGATGTTAACCTCGGGCTAGCACGGTTCGTACAGTTGCAAACTTGTGCACACATGCGAAGCCCTACCAACAGATTCCCAGCTAGAGAGGAAAGATGACAGCATATTCAGAGTTCCTGAAGCACGGAGTACCGAGGATGATGAACAACGATAGGCGAAGTGATCCGCCGCCCCGATGGCTCGCGGTTGAAATATGAGCAGAGTCGAGACTATACTGTCGCTATGGCAAAAAGTGTACAACTACATTTTGCATTTAGCTTTTAATTAGCGCTTTAGATATTTTCGAGTCTAGCAATCCCTCGTAGATGGAAGACTACGCGGCTTCCAGGTATCCCTCGAACCAACGGATATGCTCAGGACAGGCATTCGTTACCCGCCGGCAAAGAGGTAGTTGAAACATTCCGTGGTTGACAGTCAGTGTTCCATCTCTGGTCTACTGGCAACCGGATTTTGTTCTTCATGCAGCATCACTGGACAACTCCTCTGATTTGACGCAGCACTCGTGAATAAACTGGTGCCCTACGCTTAGTTTGAGGATACCGATTCGCATGCCAATCATGGCTATATTTCAGAGATTTTAACCTCGAGCTAGCATGGTTCGTACACAGAGACTTTAAATGGCGTGGCTCCTATTCAAACGGGCAGCGGTGGTGAAGGATCTCACCCGATAAATTCATTAAAATATGAGCAGAGTCGAGACTATACTGTCGCTATGGCAAAACGTGTACATCTACATTTTGCAGTTAGCTTTTAAGTAGCCCTTTAGATATTTTCGAGGTTACGATTACGATTTGCGTAGGTCGAACGTGTATAGTCAAGCGCTTAGTCAGTCGCAAACTGCTTCAGCAACGATGCAAGCATTAATTTTGTCTGCATCCGTGTCAACCAACTACTGCAATGCTATATACATATATATAGCATTCTATACTTACCGGCCTATATAGCACAACACTGTATATTTACCAACCTCGTGCGATTATGGTTTATAACATTGCATTAAAAACTACCTTTGATTTCCGGAATATAAATTAAAGTTATACGCTTAATATGGATTTAATTTTTTTGTTCGTGCCCACCACCGCCAAATGGCTGGCGTCAGATAGGAATTGATGATGATGATGATGGTGATGATGATGATGATGATGATGATGATGATGATGATGATGATTATGATGATGATGATGATGACGATGATTTCAGTCGCAGCTGAAATAATGATGAAGTCGTTCAACAGCAGGTTTAGATCTACAAACAACCGAAACTTAAGACTATGCGAAATGAATTCGTTATTGCTTTGGTGAACTTTGGGGGAAGAACAGGACCATTTGACAAAGCCTACATGCACAGTACACGAAATTGAATAAATGATGCAAAGCAACTGCACACGATAGAAAGCAGCAGCAATCCTCAGGAACAGCTCTATATAATCCCCTTCCGGTTTCACCCAGATCTTAAAACGTGGATGTGCAAATGCTAAACTCACACACGAGTGTTCCTGGGTGCGGCTTACACGAAAACAGACCCATTCGAGTATACGTATAAAATTGGTGTAAATATAATGTAGGCTTATATACATATACACACGCACATATGTTGCTAGATATGAATATCTAACGTATAAACCATAGGCCTAACCAGACGAGATGCTTGTATAATGTGGCTTGAAACGTAGGCCTCTATAGGTAACGGCTATTTCGAGCCTTTATCCTTGAGAGTGCAGTGTGGAGGCGTTTGACGAAAGGGGCTTTGAGGATTATATTGCTACTGCAGCTGGTCTGCTGCTGCTGCTGCTGCTGCAACTGATGCTGCTGGTATTTGCAGAAACCTTAATGTGCGTACGAGTCTGCTTGTGAGCCAGGTTCGTCGTCCTAACAACGTGTAGACTTGACTATCAGTTCTTCACTTGCCCGTAGACTTGGGCTTTCTTCGGCTCGCAAAGCGTGCAGTCCTGGACATCGATCAAACACAAGGCATGACCTAAAAGCACCCGTTCCATTCCACTTCCGGATTCATCCAAGGTCAGTTCTTTTTTCTGTATTCATAATCCTGTAATTGTTGAAAACGGTTTTGCGAAAATGACTTTCTCCTCAGTTGCTCCACGGACGTATAAGTTCATCTAACCAGGGCTTGGCCATGTTTAATACGCAGACAGATAACAGAAAGGAGTAATTATTCTCATGTTTCTGTCTGGTTCTACTTTTCACCAGCCTCTGCTATTATACAAAGTCATAAGGTTAGCGATACTCATTTCGCTTCATATCTTGGGTAAATACCATCTCGTCGTTACAAATGGCCTATCTACACTTTCCGCCCATGATGGGTCTAGATGCATAGGCCAAACTACCTCTATAGCACATATTATGAAGTGTAGTTTAATTACTTCTTTTGTGCAGACTGTGTTTACAACAACTGAACGGAAAGTTCTGTTATTCCACGAAGCATCAATCTTTTCACCAGACTAGTTATCAAAAGCGCCACTTAATATAATGAGGCGCGAATACTTGGCATTAGTTTACGACGAGGTATTCTGCCTATTCAGACATAAATAAGCTAACAGCGATAACGGCTAAATAAACAATCCATGTATCGGAGGAAATGCAGGCATCCGTTCTCACATACACCATGCAATAAAATACAACTGAAATCTCCTAACATACCTTTACGCCGAGAAGTGAGTTCGCTTTGAAATAGGCTCAGGTGTGTAGAAAGTTGTACACTGTTCATCGGTGTTAACGAAATGAGTAAATAAGATGTCGCTCACCAAATCAAAGCACGATATTTATTAATTATTAATAGGCCTACTCATTAATTGTCAATACTTATTATGTTATTAGTCATTATTTTTCAGCAAAGGTGGCATAATTTTGGTGTTACAAAAATGTGAACGCCAAGGCAGGGCAGAGCAAAGAAAGGAAAGGTAAGGCAAGCAACCTACACGCATATATCATCAGTTTTCATCAGTTTTCGGTTTCACGTCTGGAAGCGCTTATGTTCTAGAACGATAATTATCCTGTTGATATTATTCTCAAGACTCGATCCTGTCCGTTTTTTTTACCAGTTTTCAAACAACGCAGCCACCAACGGTGACAGACTGGAAAGAGCCAACTAAGAAACGTATTTACTTTCACGAGGCTTTCTTTCCAAGTAGATTGCTCTTGCTGTATCGTTTGGCACACGACAGCAGCTGGCTACTATGCTTTATTCTTTATCGGCTGTGAGGTATTTCCTTCCTTTTCTTTATCGACAGGCCTGTTTTCGGACCTTGGTTCTGAATTTTGACTCCACTGTAGCTTTCTCGGATTGCTTCTCTCAACTCATCCACTCTTGCTATTTAATCTAAAGCAACTTAAGAGTTGTCACACTCTTTGTTCTACAACATGTTGTCTCTGATATGGTATCGGCATGGTCCATGCCTTTTTTGTGGTAGTGTCGGCTACTGTAAATTCTGCATTTAGTTTACGCCCCCAAATTTGCTCATGTAGGGCCTAACTTATTACATAAATGGTCACATGAGGGCCTAACTTATTACATAAATGGTCAACCCACTGGTTGCCATGTTCTCTGAAAGGCTGTTTTAACATTGCTAGATGCCTTTGGACCAGTTATCTTTGTGATATTCTGCACACATCTATTTCGACCCTTTTCGTACACTCTCTGCTCTCATCTGACACGGTGATCTTTTCTTACCTCAGGCTAGGACTATTATAGCGCAATATAAAAGTATCTTGCTGTGATTGGCCTTCACTGCACAACAACCTTCTTAAAATTCAGGAGTATGAATTCAGATGACATTTGCTGGCAGGAGTGTTGCAGCTGGCTGTCTTGAGACTTACCAATTTCCGTGTAGTAGCTGTATACTGTAAAAGGCGTTATATAATCTACATTTACTAATTCAATGCAATCCTTCCGGACATAGTATTTATACGATCTGTTAATTCATCGGCTTTTGGATCCACGCATACTTCAGCTTACTCTTTCATCGAGTGTCTAAGTGTCCGTGAGTTGGAAGACGTACGTACTCTGCTCATGAATAGGCGAGCACGTGGTAAACTCACTCATTCAATCATTCATTCTGTTGAAGTAATTTTCGCCCTTGATTCAGCAAGTTTGTATCGGAATTTTCCATACGTAACGTCGATGAATCTGTCGGTTGTTGACTCGTTTGTAATTGATTGGCGGGCGCCCTGCACTGCTGCTGAAATTTTCACGACGTAATATATCAAGCAGCGACTGACGTCAACGGTGACTTATGAGTACGCCTAGATAAGTCTTATTGATACGGTAGGTTTTAGCATTAGGCCGTATAAAGAGGTAGCGAATGCAATATTTGACAGTGTTGACTGTGTTGAGCAATGTTATGAATTCATTTCACTTTTTGAGTTACAAATGTCGTTGATTATTGCTGGCGGTAACAATTTATACAGTAGAATCGTGCGTGTAGAATTTTAATGTTGATGACAAAGTTCTGCCGTGTTTGAACTGTCAATTAAATTTTAGTTAAATAGGCCTGTGATACAAAGTCGAAAGAATCCGTGTCTTCTGGCGGTAACGTTATACGAAAATCTGGGAGTTTCCGATTCGACGCTCTCTCGTTTGACAACTGTGGCAGGTCGCCGACACTTTTATTCTTTTGTTCACTCATTTACTCATCGAATCGGAACATTTGTCTAGGCTACGCCCCTTCAATTAAGATAATTATGTGCTCACAGGGATTCACAGCATTGAGGGGAGCGTGCGGTAGATTAATTAGCTGCGGTTTACAATCATAATCGTAGGTCTAAACTCGGGATTATTACAGCGCCCAACGAAAGCTAAGTCCCGGGAACCAGCTTATTTACAAGCGCTCAGTCAAAGCAAAATCAATAGGCAGGAAGAGTTCGGCTTCAGGTCATTGAGGTCAAGATCCAAGAGTCAGGCAGGCAGACTGCCAGAAGGCTATGGTGGATGGTGTTTGGAATTGAACCGCAAAGTCAGATGAGGGGAAGAGGAAGAAGCGGGATAGGATCGATGGAAGAGGAATGTTTTCAGTTTTGAGTGAACGACCTGCGCAGAGATTGCAAGAGGTGAAATGTTGTTGAATTGACGTGGGCCACAACTTGAGAAAGCGAAATAACATGATCTTAAGCTAGCGGTATTTGCAAAGTTGGGTTTCGTTGTAATAGTAATTGTAATTTGAGATTTATAAAGCGCCTCTTGAGGATAAACTCAACAGAGATGCTTCCGACCCGAAAAAGTAAAATCACTGTTGAACAGTACAATCTTCAGGCGCCTGCGGAATACTGAGAGGAGAGAGAAAGATGCTCAAGTCACAATTCTCGCAGAAGACGATTCTAGCAGGCGGGGCCAACTTAGGCAAAGCTTCTGGAATGGGCCACTTGTCCCTCGCATGCAAGGGACAAGCGTTAGCTGATGTAGAATGCACATAGAATTCGAGCCCAGTTGTAATTTGAGCTATTAGGATTCTCAAGAAAGGTAAAGAACTTATTCCTTAGCTTATTCCCCTTCGACCAATGTCTTTGTGCTTCAACAACAGCGTAGCCATATGCGCTGTAAAGGCCGAGTAGGCCTACGTTTGTTGCACCTGACAGCTGCTAATTTGTTGAACACATGTTGATAATTGACGGCACCCGACCCTGGTATTCTTTTGACCTGACTGTTAAAGGTTACTTTGATTCGTCGGATTACTCCACGATCACTTATTGACAGCTTGTTTCCAGGTGACAATATTATGCTGACTTGACGAGTGTTGCATGTGGTTTGCTGATGCTAAAAAGTAGGCTACAGATGCTACTTTGATTATGTTGTGAACTTTACAGCATAACCTACTTATCCGAATTCTGCTTATGTAAAATACGCAGAGCTAATAAAGTGGCTCGACTTCAATGGAGAGATAAGCCAAGGGTAGGCCTCAGTATACATGTAGGTTGTAACGTAACTATGGGTCTCCCAACTGCGGGGAGTTTTCCCGATCATGAAAAAGGGAGTGTCCGATCAGAGCGTGATAAATACTAAGAGGCCTCATAGGATCCATTTCAGTCATCTGTAAGGGGGACTGAAATTTGAAGTTATGCCTCTGCATCAGTTGCGGATTTAGCTATAGACGTGGGGGCGGTTTCCCTCGCTGCTCTTGGTTATATGCCGGATCCCCTCAGACTAGACCCGTGCATGGTGGACTGCCAGAATGTGGCGCCCTCTGGAAATGCTTTCCTCTCCCCCGTAAGCAATCATGGAACCGCCACTGCATTGCATATGTCGGCTTGAGGCTGGAGTTATTATTACTGGCTGAAACGTGAGAACGAATCAACAAGATCTTAAGATTCTGCAACTCAGCGGCACCAATCGACTACGTAGTCGGCAGCCAACAGTCAGCATCGATAACGGAAAGGAAATGTTTATCTCATGCAATAAGTCTTTGTACTGACTTCTGCTTTAGCTGAGCAAAACTATTCGAGGAAGTTGGAAAATGAATCACACAAACAGTGACAGAAATCTTATTCTGTGATTTTCCCTGAACAGCAGACATATGGACTGATACCTACAAGCCTACTGTACTATAAATTATGCTACCAAATATCTTTGAGTGTAAAATCTTTGGCGCTACTTCAATAAAAGAACGTACAGCTCATGCACATGGGCCTATGTTTCTTATTATCATCGATTAGGCCTACCGAAAAGTGAAGAATGGAAAATTGCTAATCGAAAAGTAAAATTTGGATACAATAATTTTGAAATATGAACTGATTCTTTGAATGCATTGAAGGACATGTAATTTAACCAATAATGTCCCCTTACTTGCGAAGTTCCACAAGGTTGTGTTCTTGGACCTCTTCTGTTTATCCTTTACATTACTCCACACAGTTCAGTTCACTCGTTAAAGCATCATCAGTTGACTAACATGTCTCTGCTGACGACACCCAACTACTCATCTCTTTATCTCCAAAACTGTTTCACCGACTCTAGAGATCGTCTTCTTCGTATGGTTACACAAATGACCCTGCTGCCCTATCAGAGAGGGGCAGCAGGGTCATTTGACCCGGGCTTCACATGATGAGGAGCCTCAGCTTTCAGTTTTCTGCTTTTGTAGTCATGGAAATTGGAAAATACCGGCGTCATTTTCTTTAATTGGCCGGAGTCGCTTTCTACATTTGAAGGGGACTGACGTGACCCACTCAGGAAAATTCCAGACCCCTCCATCTTCCTCAGCCTGGACTCTGCCACCACCCACACCGTTACTTCTAATTATCCTGTCCACAACTTAGGTGTGATTTTCGTCCAAAACCTCAGCTTCTGTGATCGTATCACACATCAGTCCCTCTCTGGCTTCATGAATATCCTTGACTTTTGCAGAATCCACCCTATATTTGACTTCAAAACTGCATATATGATTGTCACATCCATAGTCCATGCTAAACTGTACTACTGCAATTCACTTTTCCTGAATATAGACACCACCAAAAAACTGTCTTTACGCTACCCAGAAATAGCCAACACTTCATCCCTTGCAATCTCTGCACAGGTCTGTCATTCAAAACTGAGAACAACCCTCTTTCCCAAATCCCATCTTGATTCCCCTTCTTCCCTTATCTATCTTGCCGCTTCACTTTCGTAGCCGTCCGACAGTCTAGCTGCCTAAAGTTTGGATCTTGACCTGGAACCGAGTCTGACCGTACCTGCCTATCGATTTTGTTTTGACTCAGCGCGTGTGATTAAGCTGGTTCCCGCGACGTAACTTTCTTTGAGCTATGTATAAATCTCGATTACAATAATTAACAGGTTAGGAAGTTTCCCTAGTTAATAGGCCTAAAGATAGTCCTATCGGTTAGAATCCATAAGTAGGCTTATAGCTTAAGTTATCTGAGTGAGTAGTCGTGGTGTAGCATATGTTCGATATATTCATATCATGGTGGAGTCTGATAGTTGTTCTGCAGTGTCTGCTGTCTCGGCGTAGGCTAAGGCCTCGTCCAAAAGACAGGACAGTCTAACCGGTGCAAGAATTTTTCCAATTAGCACACGCCACTCATGTTGTTTCCTATAAATCTTCCCAGAAACAGATAAATCTATGTCGGCGAACTGTGGTCGTTAAACGGTCTGATCTTAAAGACCCTGATAAAGTGCAGACAGAGGAACTGCGTGGATGGAGCAATGTACAGTACTTAGGCGAAGTAGAAAATGGGCGACGCTCGGGGTGGAAATAAGTGGGCGATATATAAACGAATAGAGGGCTCCTATATAGTGGAAACGTATAGACGTATACTTCCGGAAGCCTAAATGTATACATAACACGTAGTCGCCGCTTCTGAGGAATGTTTAAGATAAGCCCGACAGGCAGATGTGTACAGCTTGCAGGCATCGACCGGCGTTAGAACGTAGGCAGCTGAGAGCGTTGCGTACAGCTTCGCTGATGGCATAGAGGTTGCTATTTTCAATAAATCATGGCAACGCGTTAGCCATAGACCTACGCTTCTATCCCTACGGAAAATACTCGGTCGTCTTTCTTAGAAAGAGTACGCGAAGTAGCCTACGTACCAGCAGGCCTATAAGACCAAAGAAATCGACGTAACAGTTAACGATATGCAATAAGTTGGCGGTAGCTGTGTAGATTTGCTGCATTAAACACTACCGCTTTATGCTTAAAATTATAGCTTTAGCCTAAAAGGCCTATCCGTCATTTAGAGCCTGCAAATAGGCTATACAGATGTACATAAGCATTAGCTTGTTGTATATATCATAAGTTTTAAGTATACGGCTTGGACGTTACCCAGGTAAGTTAGAAACCCCACACAAGGGTTCAGACTATTTCCTGCTGTAGATATATTTGCCCCAAAGGCCGACAGTTCGCTCCCGTCAATAGATCCTTCGCTTCCATCCAATGCTCCCCGCCCAGAATCGTCCAGACGCATAATGTGCATATGCACGTGTGTGCTTTTCTTATCGTAACTAATCTACACCTTCTACTTTTCATTTCAGAGGTTCAGCCACTTTATTCGAGGTCGCAGTTCAGAGTTCAACGAACGCCTGCCTAGACGCTGTAGTCACTCAGGATAAAAACTAGCAGGTGCCAACAACACTTCCTCCGAGTACGCGTTATCCTTTAGACTTCGTACGCGGTTTACTGCTTTAATACGTGGCACACGCGCCAGACGAAATGATGAACCTGGACTGGATGACCCAGAACGAAGACGAGACGATCTACATGGAGAAGCTGAGCAACCTGTTGTGCACAAGAGGCGATAAGAAGTGCAACAACGGTCCCGCTCAGGTCCTCGACCATCTCTACTGCGGCAGCAAGATGGACGCTCACAACCCGTCGCTTCTGCGTCGACTCCGGATCACACACGTCCTCAACTGCGCTCCGGGAAGAAACTACAACACCGTGGAGAGTCCGTACGAGGACGACCAGACTGGAGTGGTCGACTACCTCGAGCTGGATATCCTTGACAATCCGAGCTACCCCATCATCCGGGCTCACTACGCCCGCGCTAAGTTGTTCATAGACAAGGCAAGGAAAAGCGGTGGCCGGGCCCTGGTCCACTGCGAGCTGGGCGTCAACCGAAGTGCGGCGCTGTGCGTTGCCTACATGATGGACCTCGAGCAGATGTCGTTGCTGAGAGCCGTCAGACAGCTTCAGATCGACCGGCCCAACATTCTGTGCAACGAAGGCTTCCGCCGACAGCTCGTCAACTTCGCCAAGGAAAGGAACCTTCTCCTTCCGCAACGGTCCCAAAACCAAGCAACCGAGACGACCGTCACGCACGAGTGCGATCAACCGACTGATCCCTGAAGAAACGAATTTCGACGGATAGAGGAAACTCTGTACCTATCGTGAAAGGGGCGCTGAATGGTTGCCAAGAGAAAGCGTCCATCATGAGATTTTGATATAAAAAAATCTATAATGTATTTTTATTCTGACGCCTCACTTAAGATTTTTGTGCGCCCGAGTGATTATTTATTTTCCAAAGTATTCTTCATTAGTAGCATATTAAACGGACGCAGCTCGGTACTAAGATCATTCTGTGCTGACTTGCCTGGAGTTTCTACCTCGCTCTAAGATTTCCCTATCAGTCATCAGCCTTTGAGCTGAAACCAGCGTAATTCCGATGACCAGTATCCTTTTCCATCCCTCGGATATAGACTTGGAAGTGAATGAACTTAGGCAACCAACTGTTCCATGAAATGCAGATTGTACACTGAAATATGGCAGCGACATCCGAAATCCTAGATTTTATTTCGAATCGTTAATGGATTTATTTTCTTTAGCATAAATTCTAACATAATCAGTTTGGCATTAATTTCCGACTTTATTGATCATGTACATGTATATTGGAATGTGTTGATTGAATTTTGTTGTAGTCAAGTAAATACTGCAGTTGAGTAACACAGCTTGTTGAATTTGGATAGGGTTATAACTCTTGGCTGCACTCTAACTGAAAGCCCTTTGTGCACTACTAAGGCCTAAATTAGGCTACTCTGTTGCTCTTCCAGCTCTAACTATGCCACTGGGTGGGGTACTTCGATATTGCCGTGCCCAGTAAAGGGGAATTAGATCCAACGCATGCAGTACAAACTGTCTGCCTTCTCACTGATGCGGACCCTTCCCTCTGTCCCCAGTTGGGTGACCCCAAACATCCCCGAGGCGAGGCTAGCTTCTGCAGACAAGCGGCAAAGACAACAATCGGAATAAATGCGTCAGTTGACAGCTTCTCCGTCTAGCGACTCCAGCGACTTCCATTCACATAAAGGAGACTTGAGACTGGTGAAATTCAAAACTGTACTAAGTTAATCAATCGGCAGGAGAGTCGGAGATCAATGACACAGTTCAATCAATCACCAGTGCTAGAATTTATTATTGCATGTAGTACTGGAAACTATAGGCCCTACACAAGTTTTCTCAATCACCTGAAGGGGTCGTCCATAAAGGACGTCCACAGAGGGAAAAGGGAGGTTTCACCCCAATGCCGAGAAGGCAGAAGGTTATGCCAAGTGCAGACGTTCATATCTAAACTTGGTACAGTTACAAAGGTAAAGATAAATTTTAAAAGTGTTCACTGCTGTTATTCAACGGCAACAATTAACAAGATAAATTTTTCCGAAATAAATTGCCCAGTTTGGATAACAACAATGAACACTGAGAAAATGTTTTGATAGCTGCTTTTACGCAATCACATTCAGCGCAATCAAACCACAACTTCTACAAAAAATGTTAAATGATGCAAAATTCACTTCATGCTATGTTTCATATTTAGGTAGATCAGGCTACAAAACATTGTTTCTTCAACTTCCCTTCCTTCATGAGACTTTATTAGTATTTGCAACAGAAGGAATAGCAATAAAGAAATATCCACAAGTAAATGCAAGAGAAAGCATCAAAACAGATGCCTTATTTCACTTGGCATTATCATACCTCTCCAAGTCAGCTGTGCTTGCATTTATCATAATGCATGTCAAAGCACAACAATCCAAGGAAAGAGAACATGTAGGAGAGCTCAAAGGCAACTTTCCTCATTTTTTTAACAATGTCTGCAAAACAGTTCACATCCTATGACTATTTTCTCTGTAGTCCAGACATGTAATTGCATATTTCTGGTTGCTTGACAAATGTAAACTCTCCAGAAAATATCAACAGAAATCAGAATAGATTAGAAATTCACCGAGCCAAAAGCTTTGCTTCCATAAACCTTTCATAATTCAATAAACATAAAACTGGGACAAAAGCAAAAAGGATTCATATATCATCCTGTTTCATGCACAAGAAGCACAAAATGGCAAAGATATAATAAACACACGAAACTACTCGTGCGCTTCTTAAACTATTTGCCTCATATATGAACCACAACAACTAATAGCAGTTCATCAAGTTACAAACAGTTAACAAGAAACTGTTATTATCAACATCAGCAAACTGCATACTGTTAACAGCTATCATGCTAACGGTCATTCAAAGTTACTGCACAGAACACAGTGGCAAGGCCTCACCTCCTAGTCAATTTGCAGACAATAAAATTAACTTTTGTGAAAAGGGATTAACTGCTTTGAAAAAGAATAACTGCAGAAGGAGAGACAAAGAGCTCAGGTGCTGTACTGCTCGTCAGTAAGAGACAAAATAATTTACCTATTTACTAATTACAGACACAAAAACATTAGGAAGTACAACTGTATTCATCCAATGTGAAAATTACAGAAAATGTTGCAAAGTCAATGTCACCAGGGAGACAAGCTGCTGACTAATGACAATTGTCACAGCTCAAAATAGGATGACATACTATGCCTCAAATTCTAATCCAACGCCAACCTTGTGTCCACCTTGGTTGAATGTCTTACTCTCAATAAGGGTTGAAAGTGTCAAGGTTATACCTAAAAGTCAAATTTCATATTAATAATTAATCTACGACTGCTAACAGAGAAATTAAAAATTTCTTTCCACCAAATATTTTGCTTATAATATAATATATTAATATGAAAATTGATACTATAGAAATGAATCATGGTCGTTGAAAACTGGGTCAAACGCAAACCATCACATGGCTACAGGTATCAAAATTTTAGTAAAATACAGCTTGGGTACCCAAGTCCATTCTGAGCAGGTACCCGATTATCTATCACTGACATTGGATGCAAGTAGAACCTCATCTACGTGCTTTGGTTTCTAATGCTTTGTTAATGTTAGCAATGATAGACAGCTTTGGGAAACGATAATCATAAAACAGCCCAAATTAGAACTGTCATTGCTGGTGTTTCAAAGACATTAGTTAGTAAATTTCATTTCTTTGTGTTGCACAGTATCTTGACAGGGCTGCTTGTATGTCATTAGCAATTTGGCTTTATGTTTGCACTGCACTGATTTTGTTAAAACTGAACATCTGTACTTTGTACATTTTTGCGCTCAACAGTCAACCTTTGCAATGGCTTCACGCTATCCTGAATGAAAAGACAGTGATGGTGGCACATCGCTTGGCCAACTCAGCATAAGGTCATTCTCTGTTCCACGTGGATCAGTCTTCAGGCCAATTCCATACACCTTGTACAAGATTTTATTTAAAAACTTAAAAAGAGAAATCAATATAGTCAAAAGATAGTAACCCACCATCACGAACTTTTTGTTGATATGAAAGGCCCACTTGGCCAACATTAGATACTCTGGCCTGAAGAATAAAACAATATCAAGGTCAAAGCTTTCTGCTTAAGACAAGCATGTAAAAGCACAAGAGTTTTACTTTAATATAGTTTACTATGAACTGTCATACATATTTTATGCCTCTAACAGCCGTAAAGATTTTTAATAAAATACTATGATCATCAAGGTAACCAATGTAACAATCTACGTTAAGCAGATCCTAAGACAAGGCTATACATACCCTAAATGTTGTATCCTTATCTGCACAGTATTTAGCACCAATGGCAAATCTAGTTCCAGCTGTGCCAGACACCCAGCTGACTTGGACAGCAGTCTCCAATTTATCACTAATCCTCTGGAAAACTGATCCAAAGAACTCAGAACCATCATTACTGCAAACAAAAACACAGCTAACCAGAATAAGAAAAAACAGCTCATAAAGATCATACAGTGAATCAACGTCGATTATATGCGACATGAGATTTGTTGGTCATCTTCTCAGACTGCTGATTTCGTAAATAGAAAATCCAATGTTCCACTGAACTAAGCAACTCCATGCTCTTGTTTAACAGACTCTATTGTTCCCCAGTTTGTAACTAAACAAAAAATCTGAGACCAAATCAATATCTGCAAGACACCTGTGGCGATTAGCCTGAAGACTTGTTTTTCGTGACAATGCTCTCATATGCCTAACCGGAAAATACACAGCTATATAAACATGTACTGACATTTTCATTACAAACTACCATTTCAGAGTAACATGCCCCCTGCCACAACGTGGTACTTGACATGGATTCCAAACCCCGTGTCCCAGCGATGAAGCGGTGAATAAATTCATCCACATGAAGAACAAAACCTTTAAAAATACCTCAAAACAAAATGACATCATACCTAAGAAAATATTCATCACAACTTAAATCACATAATACTCTGTTGGACTTGGACCTTCAGCATACAATATAACAGAAGAAATAAGACTAACACAGAGGTCAGAAGAGTGAAGTCTTCTTTAGTGAAACCAACTGCAAAGTTGCTTTGTGACAGTTTGGACTTTGATGTATCAAAAAGCATCTGGAAGCCTGCCAACCAACCATTGTATCTGCAACAGAGGAACAGAGAATGATATCACAGTTGCTATTTCTTTCCCAAATAAATATCATGAAGGTTAACAGGCAAGCAGAGGTAACTAACTAGTACTAAGTAACACACAATGTATGCATGTATGCAGATGCTTACTACAGCTCCTTCTAAGTGCCTCAGAAAAGAGCTGCTGTTGCCAGTCTAAATGATATTAAAGTCATTAAGAACAAAAAGCTAGTAACCTGAAACCCCGCATGGCAGATAAGACCACTGGGAGACCACATGAGACTGTGATAAACTGAACATCACCCAAAAACAATGGTGAAAGAGTTAAATAACTCCAAAAATGCATAAGTAGGAAGTTAGAAGTCCAAATGAATGAAACTTATCAAGCAAAATCCACATACATGTGACCAATTAATCAATCAAAAATGACAAGGTAGAGAAACATGTGACCAAACAATGTCGGTGTTTAACATGTTACATAGTTACATTTAGCTAATAATAAACATAAACACGTGACGAAAGTTTACATACCTTACCTTTCTAAAATGTTCAGGTATATGAATAAATACTTAAATACAAATTTCCACAGTTGCATATACATCTCATATACCGTATTTTCCAGAATATAAGACGCGGTTTTTTACACGAACTTTTAGGGGTGTTCTTATTTAACAGTGTGACTTATGTGCGGAAATTTCAGAAATTTTTTGAAGTATCTATATATAGTCGGCAAAGACCAGTAAAAATTAAATTAAATCACATTCATCAAACATGGAATATACATAGTGAAAGCAGTACTAGGCTGGCAGACGGCATCCATATGAACCAATAGAGTTGAGGTGCCCCTTTGATGCTAGCCCGCCTCTTCCTGTTCTTGGAAAGGGCGACAAAAGAGTGACACACAGCGGCAGAGGTCACAGCAGCAGCAGGCCGAGAGAAGCAGGTGGAGAGGTCCCCTGCCAAGCTTACAAGGCAACTTTCTTGGAAAGGGTGACAAAAGAGTGGCAGCGGCGGGGCCGAAGCGAAGTCCAAGAGATCATCCAGAGTGGTGGGCCTGACAGAAGCAGAGTGTGGGGGCACCCTGTCAAGCTTACTTGGTGGCTTTCTTGGAAAGGGCAACAAAAGAGGGGGTTAGCAAACCAGGGTGGGCGGCACAGAGGCTTTGGGGAGACTGAAAATGTGCTGATGTTTAGGCCTACATTCAATATATTATCACTGGATGCCTTCAGCTGGTACACTTTCTTACACAATTTCTTTTAATAAATTATTCAAAGGTGTTACAAACTGTTCAGACATAAACATACTTACTTACATAAGTATATCCATAGTTGCATACATGTCTCATTCAATCTATGGTAATTTCTTTGAGCAGCTTGATCTATAACTCATTCTTAAGCTGTTCCTTGGGTCTGTCTCAATTTTGGTTTTTCTACAGGAAACCTAATCACCATTTTGAATGGTTCTGTATGTAGACAAGTGGTTGAATCTGAAAATGCGGTCCTTCAGGTCTTCAGAATTTGACGATGTCTTTACGCTACAGAAGTGCACCCTAATGTAACAGACTGCAGAATTCCAATAAACACACCAGAACAGACATACAAGTAATTTCCAAACTGGATCTTTTACACATTTATCTTATATCCAAACTGAACTCACCCAAGAACAGCTGCACTATGAATAGTTGGACCAGCAAAATCAAAGTCCAGGTCACAATTTGTGTGCAGATAATCACGCTTGTACTCGGTCTTGATCTTTCCACTTTTCTTTCTAAATTACAAATCAACCTGCCTTTAAGAAAACTGAAGGACTAAAAAGTCATAAGTCTTAGAGTTCCTAGATTTTGTCAAAGTAAATCAGAACAGATCACGAATGCCACAAAACAGTGAATCTCCCCATGGATGAGCAAATAATCACATACATCACAACCCCACCTACAATAATTTTCAAGGGTATTGGTCTTTCTTTCCATAAACAGATGCAAAGTAAAATCGTTATTTAATCTAAGTAAAGCCTGGTGACCTTATTGTTCCCTGCTGCCATCCTTTTGCTTGTTCAGTTTTGATTAACATGGATAGTTTACATTCTCCAGAGCTTTAAAGATACATCTTTTTCCATCTGATAGATAGCCATGAACAGAATGTGCATGAGAGATTATTAACAGGTTCTACAGAAATGTTCTGTTACAAGAACAAGTTGTTCCTAATGCAGCCGATGTCATACACGTAAGAACAGTGCTGTATTCCAATGTTTCCCAAACTGTGGGTTACAACCAAAATATGGGTCATGCAGTCCACCCGCATGCCTATTAATTCCTAAATCACATTTTACGTATGCTTACTTCAGAGAACAAAGAAAAAGTGAGTTAGCTGTGGTGTGACTAACCAATCCAGAAATAGTCCAAAGACAAAAGTTTTAGAAGCACTTCTCTATTTTACTCTGAACACTGACCAAAATGCAGGCTTTCCTGCAGGTAATGTTCTAAACATATAGTTAATCAAAAGTGGCACCAGAAATGACAGTTAATTTGCACTGAGAAGACAGACATGAAGCACTTAGATTTCTAAAAGGCATTACATGTGGGAAACACTTTAGATGAACAAATATAAGGCACTATCCATTGACAACACAGCATCAAATTATTGCCAAACAACTTTTATAAACATCTTGATACACCCATAGCTAGAACAGCACTTTCAACATAGGTTTAATCTGTTTTCATGCAATATATATGTACAGTGTACAAGCCATCTTCCACTAATAATTTCTAGCAGCCTCAAACCGGAACTGATAGAGAAAATAAAACTAACCCTGTCTGAGGTGTAAACATTGTATCAAATGACAGTTTAAGTCCTTTGATCAGCTGGTCTTCAATTGTGATCTCAGTTCCTAGGGTGTTATCTGTGTTCCACTTCTCAGTAAATGAGAGACCTGCATCAATGACATTCTTCATAGATGCCTTCTAGATTCAGAATTTACACTTCTGAATACTCTATAAATTTATATAACACTTTTTAGAAGAATTTACTGTTTATAAACTGTCAGAAATAGCTAAATAAATCCTCCGTTAAATTACATCACATTATATTCCTTCGACAACCAACTGGACCTGGTCCTTCTTTTCCTTCCCAAACTTTGCAATTATGTTTCTTTACTTCCAGGTCACAGATTACTGTGCTTGGTCATATAGGATATGGTTTTTCCAACTTCTGCTCTGGTTGGCCTGTCATGTCAGAATGGGTTAACCAATAAATTAAGATAAGAACTCTTAAGCCTTCACCATCAAAGGCTGAGCCCCAACTTGTTTCCTGGAAGTTTGGAATTGCTGGTTTGCTAAAAAATATTCTTAAAGTGGTACTACATAAATGTCCACTGCATTACATTACATTCACTCATTCCGTGTGACATACGGTTACATAGTGTTCAGTTACATGCATGCTATACGTCAGTAATACAGGCTGACAATCATCAGACATAGTGTGGCCAGAATGCTCACACATTTACTATCTGATAATAAGACACAGTGACTGTGTATGATTAACCTGAAAGACCAAGCTAACATTCTGGCATTTAGCATTAGCTGACCTTGATTACCTTAAGATTAGTTTGACCACATTTGGTTACATCAACATCAGTTCTCAATGAATGACTTTTAAAATTATATCATTTGCAAGAATGTAAAGACATTTCTTCCTTGTTTAGCATTTGAACTCAGCTATGTTCCCTTTCCCTGTAAGCAGAAATCTGGTCTCAACCTTTGAACTCAGCTATGCTCCCTATCCCTGTAAGCAAAAATCTGACCTCAAACTTACAGGTTGCAGAGGCCAAGTATATTCAACACACCAAAATAACATTACTCTGACTTACTAGATGTCACCCCTGGCATGTCTATGGCTATCTAGATGCTAAGGGTTGCATAACTTGGTGGGTCATGTTCACTGTGAATTAAGTTATCTTAGTGAAGTTGGCATTTAGGACTGTCACCAAATTAGGCTGAATATATATACAAGACTGCAATCAAAGAAAGAGATTTTTCTTCAGAAGTTGACGATAAAGAAAAAATAATCCAGTATTGTATCCCAAACATTCCAGAGCACTTAAATGTGTGGACAGCCACTAAAACAAATGCCTCAGGCAATAATTATGTAAGATTTTAGAGGATTATTTCTCTGGAAGAATAGGATGCTAATCTTACCATAGTCAGTCCATTTGTATTTTGTTTCAACACTTCCTATAAACTTTCCAGAATCATGGTTTGAGCTGCTGGTAGTGGTGAAATCCACTCCATTAGATGTCTTTGTCTTGGCTTCCAGCTTGTAAAAGCCATAGTCTGTTAACAAAACATCAGATGAAATAAGAAGTTAACAATTTACACCAGTTACAGGCAACCCAGCTATTACGAATGAGGAAACAAGTTGCCAAATCTGTCATATGAGAATTCTTAGTCACCCACTGATCCAATAATATGTCAATTTTTTCTAGAAATAAAACACAGAGCACTCGGCTTGTAATGCAGACAGTATGGGTTCGAGCTTCCCCTCAGACAGTTAATGTGTAGGGACCTCGAGCAAGTCCTTCATTCACAACTGCTCCTCACCATCAACTGATGCTTAGTCATTAGATAGTGGCACTTAATAAATGCAGGAATAATAATAAAAATATTTTGGCTATCCGTTTAAGAAATTTAACAAGAGAAAGAGAACAGCAGTGCCTTAAGCTAGCCCTTACAGGCAGCCATGGGCACCCATCCTCACATGCCTTGGCATGTGAGGATGGGTGGCCAGTCCTCTCCCTTGCTGCCTAATCTTCCCACTGACAGTGTACAGTCAGTGTACTCATTGTAGCTGAGTTTCCTAGGGAACTAAGTGAAGCCAAAGCCTCAAAACAATAATAATAAATTTAGTCCGAGAACGAGCTGAGTGGATTTCGACGGGCCCTAAGCAATCTTTGACGCCAAAAACTTTGTTGAATGTGATGAATTATGACAGCCACCATTTTGTTTTCTTTCATTAAGGTTGGACTAGTTCACTTACACCTGCTTGCAGAGTGAACTAGGTCTAGTCCAGGCATAGTGCGCTAAGACCACATCATGCATATGAACTAATTTGCTAGTCAGGCGTAAGCCAAACTTAGTCTGGGACTAGCAGTTATACCCTATGCATTATATGTAGGTACTAAGATTTTTATATTAGGATAAATTTTGCAACTCGGGGTGTGCATTACGCACAAGTGTGCATTATACCCAAGATAATATGGTCACTGTATTATATTGTAGTAATTCTTGTATACTCACTGAAGCCCTTAGTAAGGAGATCTCTGGCAGCTTTGCCAAGGTCTGCATAACTTGGTGGCACAGCCATTTTGCAACACCCTGATACACAAGAAAACATTATCAAAGATTTGTAATAAATAAACAAATAAATAATAAATAAATTTGTACTACAGCTTAAGCCAAGTAGTCAGAATGTTTACAGATGTTAGCTTTCCTGTGAGACAACACACCAAATATCATAACAAACATTAAATCATGTTTATATCCACGGTAGCCAATTGGATAGAATGTTCAGCTTGTAACATGGAGAGTATGGGTTTGAGCCTACTATGAGATGGTCACTGTGTAAGGACCTTCAGCAAGTCCTATACTCACAGCTGCTTAGTGCCATAGACTGATGCTTAGTCAACAGATAGTGATGCTTAATAAATGCAGAAATAATAAATAATAATCTGCTAGACAGAAAGATGTTTCAAGATTTTTGTTCCACTAGTGTCCTATAGTTAATTCTACAACAAAACAAGTACATTGATTGTACACTATTGGTGGGAAGCTCCGACAGTGAGGACAAACACAGGCCATTAGTCCACACGTGCTGCAGCTAAGAAATGTAGTCACACTTTATATCCAAGGCTGCCTCTTAGGGTTAGCTTAAGGAACTGCTCTTCTTCTTTCTCTTCTTCGACAGATAAAACAGGTTTAAAAACTAGATCAAGTTAGATGCTGATTCATCAAAATAAAGGCAACCTCATAACTGTGACATCACAACTCTTATGCTACACCCAGCCATGCACACATTCTGGTGATATCATGATACATCCCTCCAAACACTTATGCATTTCATACAGCTCAATTTCAGGAACTTTAAAAATAGAAATTTATTTACACTATCAATGCACACAGACCACAGCTATTACACTTTTTGGCATATTTTAAGTATTCTCTGCTTCTATCATTTTATGCCTAACAAAACGTGTAAGTAGCTAAGCAGACTGTGGGTGAAACCTATCATCTGAAATTCAACCTATAACCTCGCCTTCTACTGTTAGCACCGAATTAGAAAAATATAATCGATAACTGGTTTTGCATGCAACACGAGCCTTAAATGATGCTATAGCAGATATAAAAAATACGTGATCGCCGGAGAAGAGTCATACATGACCGGCGCCTGCTGAAAACTTATACAATTAAAGTATAAATATTTCTGGTTTTAACTGACAGTAAATACATAAACGTCTAGGCATTATGCAACAAAAACTTCATATTAGTACCTTTTACTCAGTTTCTAAACCTCTAATTACAGAAATGCACAAGGACCACAGCCTCCTACGCCGCGACCTTATTCTTGTTTTCTGGTCTTTGCCCGAAGATTTGTATGGCGCTAGACACAATCACGAGTCAGAAAACCGATTACAAATTGTAGGTAACATTGAAGCCTAGTAGCCTAGCTGGCATGTGACAATTCGTATAAATTTTCTTAACTAGTTGGTGTCTGTGTCGGATTATTTGACAGCTTAGCGTCTTATTGCGCCGACTTCTAAGCCTCATTAAGTCAACACCAGCGGCAGACTAACGGCTTCAAAAAAGCTAATTGAGTCATTGAAGGAGATTACTCCA
Organism: Norana najaformis; assembly: GCA_964023275.1. Taxonomy (NCBI): domain Eukaryota; kingdom Metazoa; phylum Annelida; class Clitellata; order Crassiclitellata; family Hormogastridae; genus Norana; species Norana najaformis. The sequence continues at coordinate 36,125,927 of OZ029915.1, read as the reverse complement.
CTACAGCAAACAGACGAGCCAGATGATGGCATTCTCCTGGAGGAAGTGGAATGGGCGGTAAAACGCCTGAAGAAGAACAAAAGCCCGGGGATAGACCGGGTCACTGGCGAGATGCTCAAATACGGGGGATCAAAGCTACTGAAACTACTACATCACATGTGCAATAAGGCATGGCAAACGGGTGCAGTGCAGGAAATATGGAAGAAGTCACTTCTGATAACTATACACAAGAAGGGAAGTACTCAAGACTGTAAGAATTATCGGACCATAGCTCTGATTAGCCATGTGGGAAAAATTCTAATGATGATTCTAACCAAAAGATTGCAGGCTCAGATGGAAGAACATCTGGCAGACGAACAGGCAGGATTTCGAAAGGACAGGAGCACAGTTCAGCAGATCCTGTCCTTGAGACTGATAGCGGAAAAAGCAAGGAGAAAAGAAAAAAAATCTACAACTGCTTTGTGGACTTTCAGAAGGCATTCAATAACATCGATCAAAAAGTAACTTGGGCAGTTTTGAGGTCGTATGGAGTGTGTGAAAAACTGATAAAAGTTCTGGAAAACATAAACGAGTGTGGGGTAGCAGCAGTTCGACTGCAGAATGTGCGAGGAGACTGGTTCAAGACTGATGAAGGAACCAGACAAGGGGATCCGATATCACCTGAAGTGTTTATTACAGCTTTAGAGAGAGCCATGGATGGCGTCAAAGAGAATGGCGGAGGAATCTTAGTGCAGGGTCTAGCAATAAACAACCTGAGGTTTGCCGATGATATAGATGTAATCGAAGAGAGTAGCAGGAGGCTAGAAAGAACATTAACGAGATTGGTATTAGATAGTAAGCCATACGGCTTGGTTGTAAACACGGCAAAGACAAAAACGATGGTATTTGGCAGCGATACAATCGACCGGCAGATAACAATAGATGGCGAGGAAATCGAAAATGTCAAAGAGTTCGTATATCTGGGAAGTACATTCACGCACGACCTGAGCTGCAAGAAAGAAGTAACTTTAAGATTTGCCAAGGCCAAAGCGGCTCTCGCTACCTTAAACAAGATCTGGAAAAGCAAAGAGATAATGTTGAAGACCAAGTTGGCGGTGCTAGATACTTGCGTGTTCAGTGGGGCCATGTATGCATGCGAGACGTGAGTAATAACCAAAGAAATTGAAAGAAGAGTAATGGCATTTGAAAGAACATGTTATCGGAAAGTACTGAGAATCGGCTGGCGAAGAAAGATGACGAACGAAGAGCTATACAAGCAAATTGGCCCAAGAACAACTTTACTCCAAAAACTAATCCGCAGAAAATTGCAATTATTTGGGCATATATGTAGAATGGATGACTCCAGAATACTCAAGACGATAGTGTTTGGCAGGATGGGAGGGAAAAACAGAAGAGGACGCCCTAACAGAGAGTGGGTAGACGACATCATCTCTTGGTGCAGTAATAATTCCTTACAACAACTAAGCCACCTGGCACAGGATAGAGACAATTGGACGGAGATGGTGAAGCGCGCATCAAGCACCTACGGGCGCTGAACCCATGGTGACTGATGATGATGATGATGAGCGGCAGACTGCAGCTGATTTTGATTCTCAGGTATGAACAGAACTTCATTCAGTGCGGAGAGTTGTAGAATCTTACTTGTGTTGCAGAGGTAGAAAACATTAAAAAACAAAACAAAAAATAGCAAAGAAAAGTGATCGTTATCGAAATTATTATAATTAGTCTGCAGTCTGCAGCTAAGGAAGGAAAACTACATAGCCTATGTTATTCACGAATCCAGGATTGGATTCTCCGGAGGATTGGGGGTTCGACAAGTAAGTCAAGCCCTTGATAATGAAATCGGCTCGAGGGGCTTGGTTCTAACCCCTGGCAAAGTTCAGTCCCATTATTCATCATCTTGCCTTCTGTCTAGAGTGCATAATGTACAGCTGTAATGCCAAAGACCGAATGGCTGATGAGAAAGTACCACAGAGGTTTTTCAGTTTTTTTTTGGTTGCTTCAAATGTATATTATCAATGCAGTCCTAGGTCCTGTTGATCGAAAACATATAAGTGCATTGCACTGATAAAAAAATTCATGCCAAACCCCATCAAGTTTCTTGTCATTTTTATATAAATGCTTAGTGAAAAGTAATTTATAAGACTTAAGTGATGACTAAGTTGTTTTCATAAGGCTAATCAAGATATCATTGAAAAAGCAACTGGGTAAATTTGTAAATATAGGAGCTTGTTGGTCAAACTTTTCCATGTAGTAACTATATAAAATTAGAAACATGTAAGCCTAAACAAGACTTCATGCATACATTGCTATTTAATATGTGTATTGTTATTCATTTGATAGCTATTTATAAACTTTGCCATACAACTTAATATATCACATTCGTTTTTTGTTAAGGTTATGGCATCACACGGTGCGTGTATATAGGCCTACTGTAATTTCAACTGTTATTACTTATCACTTGTGTAGAATCATAAAACTAATACACAAGGAATAGCAACTGACCAATGCAAATGGGTCACCAACATCTAGTCTTAAATAAGCGATTCAATTAGCTTATCTAATCTAATCGAATCTATTCTGGAGACCTCGATAAAACTATTATCATGGTCACCACCTGACAGTCTGCCTATCGTGCTTACTACTCAACTGAAACTGCATTAGACTGAAAACTTCTTTCTTCTTGATCTATTTGCTGCATTTGACACAGTTGACCACAGCATTCTGCTGTCCGCTTCTATCTTTTGACATAATCATCTACCATTCTGCAGTGGATTAAGTCCTATCTGTCTGGAGAACAGCAAAGCATTCTCCATCCGGTTTCAGTTTGTCAACCATCCTTGCATGTGGCATTCTTCAAGGATCAGTCCTGGGACCCTTTCTTTCCCTTCTTTATACTGCCAACGTCTTGGCATAATATCTAAGCATGGTCTGCTTGGCCACCTTTGTGCAGCTGTCATGCTGTTGTCACCGACGTCCATCATCTGCGAGCCATCTCACTTAGCTGCATTAATGATATTGCTGGCTGGATATAGTGCAATCAACTGCAGCTCAATTTTTTTAAGCTAGAATTTCACTGGTGCTTGACCTCTCTTAGGGTAAAAAATTAGATTATGGCCTTTTTGTCATCAGTGGAAATGTTGTTGAGCAAAGAAATGAGGTTTGTGATTCAGGTCTTTTCCTTGACAGAGATCTCTCAATGATGCCACACATTACAGGACATGTAAGGATCTGCTGTGCAATCCTGAGACAGCTAAGGTCTGTATCCCAGTCTCTCACAAGGGATGTGACCCACCAACTCGTACAAAGTTTAATCCCGAGCCATATTGATTACTGCAATGTTGCTTTTGCTGGCTTGCCACAGCATAGTATCATTCGCCTTCAGGCTGTCATCAACACCACTTCTCATCTGGCTGTTCAAAGAGAAAACTCTGACCATTTCACTCCTGTGTACAAGACCAGCTTCGGTAGCTCAGGATTGGCGAGCACGTCAAATCCAAACTTTAGCTTATTGTATACAAGCGTCTAAATAGCTGTGCACCACACTATCTCACAGACTGCATCAAACTGCTTTCTGATGACCCTAATGGCCGTTTTGAGGTCACCTAAAGCTTCAATCGGTATTCATAATCCTTTGAACATGACTAGATGACCCTAATCAACTGTGATCTTCAAAGTCTGCTGACGTCTTTATGCAAGCAACTAAGACTAAAATTGGTTTTCTGGCCCAGTTGAATAAAACAGCCTTATAGCATCCATTCAGGATGTCAAAAGTGTTCGTGTTTTTTCAGAACAATTGAAATTCTATTTACTATGCAGGCATTAATACTTGTGCTGACAATTGGCATTGTAAAGCACCCTGAAAGTAGCTCTCGCTATTGATGATGCTGTAGAAATTGTCATCATTACATTACGTCGACACACAAGAGAACAGTTAACCTTGCATAGTTGTTTTGAGGTAGCTTAAAAGCCTCAATCAGTAATCACTGTCATTCAGTAATTCACTGTAATCAGTAATTCACTGTCTGAGTGCCTGACTCCTGGATCTTGACCCTTTTGCCTATCGATTTTGTTTTGACTGAGCGCCTATGAATAAGCTGGTTCCCGCGACTTAGCTTTCGTTGAGCGCTGTAGAAATCTCGAGATTACGATTACGATTACGAATCATAATCCTTTGAACATAACTAGCTGAGATCCACGGGTTTTACACAAATCTGCCTTCCGTAAGGAAGACAGGCAATATTGAATTAAAAACTGGAAAACTATGAGATTTTGATTCCATCCTAAATCAGAAAATGGACACAGGCAGGTTATTACAGAATGTGGGACCAGCAACTGAGAAAGCCCTTGATATGATTCTTGAGGGTGAGCTTCCTTAGAAAGATGAGGGTGAGCTTCGTAAGATAGCTGGTTGGCTAACTCAAATGTGATATTTGCCAAGTGTGAGAGATTTTGAACTGGGCTGTCAGTTTGATGGACAACAGGGAGTTCTGAACCATTATTGTTGCAGCTTATGCAAATTTGTCTTTGTAACACCAATGAGGTGGAGTTACTGTAACTGGTCAGATATCTTGGTCGAAACAACTCACGCAAATGACCATTGATTGATACATTGTGCTTTATGGTAATGGCACTACAGATTAGATTAGATTAGATTAGGTAAGGTAATTATCATTTAACAAAGAACCAGGAAATTAGTCTGTGATGCCAAGACTGCCTTGAATAATATGAAGTGTCAGCTTGCTTACAAGCATATCAGTAAAGCAGCATACATGAAAATAGATGAGCTATGCAACAGAAGGTCTGATGGTCTGGTAATGGTGACTAACTGAAAGACAGACCCTAGATTTGACTTTGATTTATACTCAAACTTTTGAATGGTGGTGAATTGAAACTATCTTAAAAGTTTTGCATCTAAAATTCTGTAGCCTTTGGTACAGTGCACCATTAAGTGTTAGATGGTGATGCCAGAGTACAACAATTTCAGCGAAAGTTGGCATTATTATGGTTGTTGTTTTTCATACAGTCTGAAGAGTGAAGAATATATTTTCTAATGCTGGCTTAATGTATTGTCCTGAACACAGCAATGTGCAAAGGTTGAGTTTCATACACTCTGTTGGTTCTGCCTCCTTTGCAAAACTCTTTAAAAATCCAGCAAGATGAATGCAGCTTTTATTTTCATTCTTGGTATTGTCCTAAAAGAGGCCTGTGTTTGTGTTTATCCAGCCTGACCTGAATTCTAGAGAAGCCTGTTGGAGCCCAAAGCTGAAGCTTAGGCCTTTATATGGGTTTTTTTATTTGATTTCTTCAGCCATCTGTTTGAGCAGCTTAGCTATTTTGATTGGCAGCCGGGCATAATATTCCTTTCTGGATTCAGCGTGTAACTTTTATCTCTTTGTATACATTCAAAGTCCAGTCTATGAGCCAGTGTATGGTACCTTTGTGGGCTTTAAATTACTTCAAATGCTAAGTTGCTACTATATACAGCCGTTTATCAGCAGGGCTGTGACACTGAGCATTCAGCTGGGCTTTTACACAGCTGAAACATTTTATAGGTGTTCCTGAATATTCTTTCTTTGGACAAAGTAGACTATCCCACTTGAGTGCAGGATATTCCTAATCTTTGAGGGGTCAGGTGGATGACGTGTGCCATGAGAGCTTTTTTAGTAAGACTGAACTTCTTATTTATTTTAGCAGTCCCTTGTCAGTTTTCAGATCAACTTGCAGCTATAAAACATGGGGTAAGTAACATTATTACATTTACTTTTGCTGTTTTAACATACCCCTCCCCAGTAATCAAATATGATCTACTAAATTTTGTGGCACCACTGTAATAATGCACAAAACAAAGTTTTATTTTTTGCATGTTTAATGATATTTTATACATATTTAATGATATTTTTAGGCATATTTAATAGTGATTGGTATTTCGAATTATGTTTGTGTAATGTTGTTTCTGCATGCTAAAGTTTTGTTACCTTTATGTTAAATTTTACAGGTGTTGAAGCAGTATACTTTGTTGACAGGCTAGCATGCTTATTGGGCGGTTTGCTAATAGAGAGTACACTGGTATTAAAAGAGATTTCAATATTCCTGCCCCCTCTTTGATATTTAGTCCACTTATTCTATATTGCAATACAAAGGTTACAGTACTGAATACCCATACATTCACTGGCTTTTCAAGGTATACGTGGTCACACAGTCATACAGTTGTCACTAGGAATGTTGCTGTATTAAGTTCTGTGCTTTATGCTCTGTTTGTTAGTAACACCTATTGTTTGCCTTGTATACTAATGGTTCACATGTTGGACTGTCAATCAAGAGGTGGAGGTTTGGAGAGAAGTAGCAAACTGCTTATAAAGATTTCCTCTGTAGCAGTGGCCGTGTGCAAACTGAGCTCCCAAATGAGTACATAGAATTAGGCCCTGTCTGCATATCCCCAGGCTAAAAGGCAATTTCTTAACATTTTATTTTCTGGTTTAAATATTGACAAGTGAATAACTAAATAGCCTTTTTAACCACTTACTTACATTACTTTGCATAGAGTGGTTAGAGCAATTGTTAGATAATAATGTCAAGTCATTTAAGCATCCTGCAACAGCAGCTTGTTTATTTAGAATTAAAACACTGTTTTAGGGGTGAAAACCTTTGGGCTAGACAATAGCAATGTGATATCGAACCTAATTCCCTCTGACTTCTATAAGGCTTCAGTTAATTGCTGCTTTCAGTGAAATCAAATCAGACATCCTGGCTTTATGTGTTTCATAGTTCAGCGGTGACAGACTTTAGCAGAAATGTAATGCAGTGAACATCATGGAAGTTTTTCTTTGTAGCTAATTACGATTACATTCTTAAAAGAAGTGTTCACTGTTATCCCTATTATGTAAGCAGATATGCACACTTCGAGGTTTTTTCCATTTCTCTTTTGATTTCTGTGTAATTGGCAGATTGTCCAGATAATTGAAAATACAACTGCAGTTGACTACCTTATGTATGTTTTCCCTTCTGCAAGCAGTGACTTAGCATATATAAACTGTTACCTAAGATTTGTAAATTTGTCCTAAATGAGCTTTTCAGAGTTGTTATGAAACGTATAGCATGGTCTCAAGGAGTTGTTCCAATTTCCATTGATACTGTGGCAATTAGAAATGGTCATACCAATAAACAATCATATACTGACCATTCATTTGACTGACCAAGACTTCTTCAATTACTCAATCTCTGGTATACAGTTGGATTTGGGGTAGTTTGAACTAGTTTCTGTTTGCATTGCATTTTGTTTTTGCTGTGAGCATGACCTTGGATGGGGTTTCAGGAGCAGAGAAGTAATGCTACCTCTCGATCAGGAGAAACCCATACCCTTCCACAGATCAAGAGAATCACTGTGAATACAAAGCGCAGTTACTCCCAACATAATGATCCAACCAAGAGGCAGATTGTTGGTCTGGATGCAGCTGCTGATGGCTGGGGAGGCACTGCAGCTGAAGCAAAGTCATCAGCAGTTGCAGAGCGTATGTCACATATCTTGTATCTGATGCATGGTGGTCTACCAAACAACCCTCGGTTGCCCTCTCGACGTCGCCCCACTATCCTTGTGTCTTCGCGTCGCCGCCACGGTCAACCGCTGAGCAGAACGCATCCAGTTCAACAACCAATTTATGTCAACAGTGGCCTCAGTCTTAGGTAAGAGTTTTCAGCTATTTTATTGAAACTTAGCCACTTAGTCTTAAGAAAGATCTAGTTGGATTCCTGTGGTCATTTTTACATTTCAGCCAATAGATCCTTCAAATTCTGGAACTGCACTTCTGATGACTGTTCATAAGAGAATGTAAACATGTGTAATGCCTTTAACTTTGTAAAATCTTATATGTTTTACAATAAAATGTACCGTAATGTACAATAGACAATCATAGTATCTTTAGCATTTGTTCAGTGCATCTATACAATCAGCAAATACTTGGCTCATCAAAATGTTTAGACTTTGTGCCTGAGATTTATGTCTATGTCAAATGATGAGACAGAATTATAGAAAGTCTTCTCTAACATCTTGATGTCACTGATTAGCATGACAGCAGCTATATTTTAAAAGTAAAATAATGTTGATGTACAGATGGCTTTAATTTACTTGGCAGATTAAAAGGAAATTCCAGCATGAATGACGGCTTAGTGGAGGTGCAGGTCAGAAACAGGTGGGGGTTCATTTGCAGCGATGATCAGTGGGATGCACAGGATGCTAGAGTTGTTTGCCAGCAGCTGGGCTTCACCAGGTTTGTTCATCTTCTAAATAATTGCATTCAGCATCTTATAACCTGACTGTTTGGCTTAACAAGCATGAGGTCTTTCCAGTTGAAACTATAATTGAGCTGGCCAGGTTTGTTTCTAGGACTGAAGCATGAGCATCCTGTTAATGACGATGCTGATGGTGATGACAACAAGATGATTTCTATGATTTTGATAATGATAAGGATTATGCTGCTGCTGATGATGTCATGATTAAGAACATGATAGTTGTTGTGGCAGTTGGGGTCTTACTTAGCTTCTCTTTCCTTCAAATTTTGCTTACAGTGCAAACAAATTGCCTCAACAGGCCTTTAAACTTTGCTGCTCATTAAGTTATGTAGAGTTGTCTCAGTTGAGATGAGTATAGAATCTTGTCAATTGACATGTCACAAGACCATTACAGTCTTCCTTTAACAACTCTATCTGTCCGCTGTATTATCATATCCAAGGACTATCACATTTTGACATTTCGTATGACTGAAAGTGATATTTATGAACTTTTAAGGTCATAACTTGGGCTTTATTTTTTCCAGCATTGCAGATACTTCTGTACGGACATCACGAGTTGGCCCTTCTGAATCATTTGTTATGAGTCATGTGGTTTGCAATGGCTCAGAGAGTAAGATACAAGACTGTGTTTATCATGAAAACTCTACTTGTTCCAATCGCAGACCAGTCAAAGTTCACTGTGCCTTAAACAGTGGTATGTGGCTCTGGTTTCCTTGCAATTTGTATGAGGGTCAGGCTTATATTTAAGAAATCTTATATCATTATAAGTTCTTGCATTTTTGCTCCTCTGTCGTTTTAGTTTATTCGTGTAGAGTACTTTTTTTATTCCATGTCAAGTTGTGTACAGACATTTGGGAATTTGTAAATGGCTTAAACGTGGATTTGGAAAACCTGCCCTTTGAAACTTAAACCTTTTGCCATACGTCTCGTTTAATTAGTTCACTTCTAAGCATTTATCAAGCTAACTTCTGCCTATACCTTATCATATGTTTGGTTCCCATGAAGCATATGAGAAACTATTTGGCTTGCTGCATATTCAGCAAATCAGGCATATTCAAATAGTTTCTTTAATTACCTTCAGGTATAGAATAGTGCATGCCATACTTGCCATGTTTTCTCCAGCAGCAGGTTCACAAGTCTAGAGACAAATACTGAACTCTTAGACGTGGGACTCTTAGATGTGGGACTCTTAGACGTGGGACTAGCATGGTGACGTTGGCTTTCATGCTTGTATCAGAATGCAATGCTGTTAAACAGATGCAATGTTGACTTGGTAACAGCCCCTTGACAGTTAATGCAGAACAGGATTAAATTGCTGTGTTGACATAAAGTGTTTCCTATTTATGATCTAATAATATCATAGACTGTTAAAACTATCCAGACCTGCTTAAAATAGATTCTCATAACCCAATGTTATCTTTTTTACCTGATTATTATTGCAGTAGCTGACAATTCAGAATTTACCCTTTGTATATTGTGTGTTAGCAGTTAAATGAATAATGTGTTTTAACAGGTTGCACTTAAGCATTACCATCTTGAACAACATTACTTTTTCTGACAAACCAGCCTTTTCTGCCCAAAAACAGTTTTTTATTGGTCCATTCTGGTATTGCTAACCTAGTCACTAAATTTCTACCATCCACTTGGGTTTAAGTATTGCAAAGTGTTTATTCATCACTTTATGTAGACCTCATTCTAATGCCCCTGCGGATAACTTATCATCTGTATACCTGTAGGTTGTCAAGTAGGTTGGGTGGCTGGAAATGGTTTTTGCTACAAGCTGGTGAAATCTGCAGCAACATTTGATGAAGCTGATGCTGGCTGTCGCTCGCTTGATGCATATCTTGTGAAAATAGAGACACAGCTAGAGAACAACTTTCTTTCAAGCCTGCTGATCACAGAAAGAGGTACACAGAACTTGTAATGAAAATCTGTAAACTTTGCAATTTGTTTTGAAGGACTTCCTACAAATCTGTTATGGTGCTTTGAACTTAAGAATCCCCTGTAAACAAACTACAGGAATTGAACACAGTTATTATGTGCACCATGCAAAGGCATTGACACGTGAAAGAGATTCAGGTGTTACACCTTGAGAAGATGGTTCCAGTGACAGAGAATATACGAAAGAAAGCAGAAGATTTCCAGGATGTGTTGCTTTATAAGCAATTGTTCGTGGATTAGTTCATGGCATGGTGTTTAGAAAGTTTTAAGGTTGATGGATGACATGGTGACTGATTGCCGGGGTACTCAGTGGCAGAATACAAATTTGTTTGCCTTTGACCACCACACTCTATCTTGAGTTTCAGTTTCTCTCACCCTGTCAGTCAATTTAAAACTGGTATTTCATTTCCCAAGCTACAATGTTGTTGTCACTTCAGCAAAGGTTAGTGTAATCCCATGGCAAGGCCGCTCTGATAAAGGTTGGTACTGATATAAAGGTATGTAATGAATTAGATATTACCTTACATTACTTTTCTTCATGTGCTAATACTATAAAGTTGATGGGCTGGTGCAAGAAACGTGTTGCTGCTGAATGATGATTTCGGTCTGAATATAAAGCAGTACCTGAAACAGTTATGGTAAGTGATTTGAAGGTAGAAGATACATGGGACAACTTGCTAACAGCTCTAGCTTTTACATTTTAGAGACAGGAAACTGTCCTCTGGCCAAAGAAAGAAGTTGTAGCAGAAGATTGAAAATGTTTGTTTATGATTTATTAATTTACTGAGGAGTTTCCTTTAAGAGGCTTTTTGTAAATGTCTGATTATGTAACATTACTTTGATTTGGTTATTGACTGTGTTATATTAATTACAAGCAGTATATTATGTATGTGTGTGTGCCTATATCTGAACTTCGTAAAGCACTGACCTCTCAAAAATGCTTTGATTGAGTGTTAGTCATGGTTTTCATCCTAATTGTTTAATTTTCTATGTAGATGACCAATCAGTTTATTGCCATTTATAGTCCAGGATTGTTATTATGTGGTATTTTTCAGCTGATGGAGCCATTTGGACATCTGGTCGTCGAACAGAACGTGATGGTCAGTTTGAGTGGCGATGGCTCGGCTCTTCACATGCGTTGAGATTCACTAAATGGTTTCCAGGTAGTCATGGCTTCTCTCCAATGTTAGTTAACCTATTAAAGTAAGTAATTACGTAAGTAAGTATGTAGCCTTTATTTGCTTCTGACAGGCACACCTGCTTTACATTGTACAGATCAATTACATACAGATGTAAAATAGATTATAACATGGAAATATATAACAGACAGACATGCACAACTAAATATAACTAAAGATACATTGATTCACAAAACTAGTTTTAAACACTTTAGATTTAGCAGTAGGTAACATGAAAGGTTGTCTGCTCTTGCCAAGAGAGTACTTGTCCTTATGAAGAGGTGGCAAGGGCTGATGAAGGCAGCAGCCAGCAAATTGCGATTTCTGGAAGAGATTCTTCCACTCTGCTCAAGCAATCAGCTCTTCTGCTGTAGAGTTCTTCCCACCAATATGCCATCTGTGGACCTTTTTCAGAGCTGCGTTAATACATGCAGCATCATGAGAAGATGAGAAATCCAGCATGAGCAGATTGTGCTTACATGATTCTTGAAAGAATGATTGTTTGGAAAATGATGACCAGCTTCGAGATATGTACTTCGTCACCTCTCATCCCTAAAATTTGAAAATCATTCCAGAGCCATAGCTGCTCCAAGCCACTGGAATAAACTCCTACCAAAATTACAACAATTATCTTACCCATCCTGCGAACTCACCAACGCTACACCTCTTGCAATCTTGGAAATGTGTTCAGGTCTTCACTCAAAACTAAAAACACTCCTCTTCTACAACGTATCCTGATTCCTTCTCTCCCCTTACCTTTCTTGCCACTCCAATTCTAAATGCCTTCCATTGTAGCCATCTGACTGTCTGCCTGCCTGACCCTTGGATCTTAACCTGGAACTAAATCTGACCTTACCTGCCTATCGATTTTGCTTTGACTGAGTGCCTGTGAAAAAGCCGGTTCCCACAACTTAGCTATCCTTGGACACTGTAGAAATCTCAAGATTATGATTATGACCATGTAGGCTCTGTTTTAAAAACTGATTTTGCTGGTTAACGAGGCTAAGAATGTCGTTGAAATGGTTTGAAACAAAACTGTTATTCTTTAGGATGATTCCAAGCAGTTTGGTGCTTTCTGGTTGCTCAGTTCTGGTTAAGGGCAGATAGTTGAAATTCAATCCCAGGCCACCTGAAAATTATCTCTTTGGTTTTGAAGATGATAATATTAAATTTATTTAGGGTGGCAATCAGCTTAATATTTTCAATATTTTCGTTTTTTACCATTTATTTTTGGGCACGTGGTAACACAACTTGCTGAATTTATGAATCTGTTTGAAGGAAAAGCTGGAAGTTCAAAGTCTTTGAGCACCTACACCCTGACTCCAAGAACTATCGATATTCCACCTTTTGTTGAAAGCTAGATGGTTTTTAAATTGATTGACTGAGTGGCTTTATGAATACATATTTTAATGTGTTATATCAATCTTATATACCAAATACCATTGTATTTGTTTTTCTTAAAGTTGCTACAAACTTTGTCACATAATGTGGAACATTTAACTTCCCAAGTGATGTATAATAGTTATATCTAAGAAGTATACAGTTTCAATTTGATCTTTTTCTTGCAAAATTCTAGGATGGCATGTTGCTGGACTACGTAGCCAACCAAACACTGCAGTAAATCACAGCTGCATTGCATTATCTAAAGCTTTCCAAGATTCTGATGAGATCAGCCAAGAAGTTGACTACTACTTCTGGATGTCTTTGCCTTGTACTCAGAACTTGCCATTTCTCTGCAAGAAAGTGATTCAGAGCAATGGTAGGAAAATTTCTCACTTTAAAGCAACCAAATTCTTGAATGTTTTATGTGTTTTGGCTCTTTATCATGTCTAACTTGGGGAAGTTTTACAGTTAGTTATAATTCAAAATTCATAAAGAGTTGAAGTGGATTGTCCAGGTCAAGAGTTTGTACTTGATAATAACTGTCAGAACTGTGCTTGACTATTGCACTTTAAATTAGGCTTGCAATATTTAAAATTTAACATGCTGAAACTAATAGAGTAGAGGCTATACTAAAGTATACGAGAGACTCAGATTTCTAAATCACTAGTAGTGCATTCATGCAAAAATAGTGTCAAGTGATATTTTAGTATTAACCAGAATGGATGATAAATCTAATCTGATTTACTTTAAATTTACTTTAAAAGCCATGTAGAATGTTTAAGATTTTTGATACATTTGTTTTCCTATCAGATTGCTATGAAGGGAATGGTATAGAGTATCACGGGACTGCATTTGTTACGACACGAGCATCACTGTGTCAGAAGTGGACTGCATCAAAAAAAATCAACCCAGATACTCATCCAAATGTAGTATGTGGGCTGCAGCTTTGTTCTCAAATCACTTTATAATCTTAGAAACTCGGTACGAAGTTGAATAACTTAACTAAGTGGTTTAGAAAAGTGTGCAAAACTGCTTTTAAAAGAATAACCTTTTTTGCGTCATCTGAGAGGTTTTTTGAAGCAGACTTCCAGATATTTACCAGCGCATGTTAGCCTTTGTTATTACTACAGAAAGTTACAAGAAAAAATTGGCATATATTTGATTCTTTAACAAACTTGCTGATTTTATTTTTGCACAGCATACTTGTCAGACATTTAAGTGGTTAGGATTTGTTGTACATCTTTTGTCAAAAATTGCAGTTATGAGTAATATTTTCTTATAATTGATCTCGAATAGAAACACTGTAGAAAGGCTAATAAAAACAAATTCTATTTAAGTAGAAAAACAGTCCAGCTACCATTGCGTGTAGAGGGCACCACATACCAAAGCATTAATTACATATGTATGATTAATTCTTGGGTAAGCAACAGTCTAGTGGTTAGCATGCTGACTGTCAACTGAGAGGTCAGAGGTTAAGTATCTCCCCACCATGCAGAAAGATAGCTAGAAATTTTGTTACCACTTGTGCCTCCTAGCGAACTCAGCTTCGAAATGAGTCCATTGACGATACACTATTCGTGGAAAGATCAGGTGGCGAGGAAGACGGCTGGCCACCTGCTTTCATATGCCAAGGCTAAGAAAGCGAGGTTGGTAACACTTCACCTATGGCTGCCTCTAACGGGTTCAGCATAAGGGACTGCTCTTCTAATTTTGAGATGTAAACCTTTTGCTTGATTGTCACTTGATGTGCAGTGAGAAGTTTAAAGTATGTTAATTGTAATTGTATGCAGAAATTTGTATAGCACCACTTAAAGAGAAACTAATCAGAGGTGCTCTCTGCCTTAGCCTTAACGATGTTACAATACATTAAGGAGAGAACTTTCATCTGTTAGCAATCATTGCTCAGATTTCTAGAAGAGTTACCAGTGGCAAGCTTGTGCACATACACAGAGCCCTACTAACAGACTATCAAAATTTGCAATCTTGCATAAGGCATAAACATTACGATATTTGTGTTTAAACTAGGGCTTGGGTGATCACAATTACTGTCGAAATCCGGATGGAGATGAGCGCCCTTGGTGTTGGGTGGATGCTGTTAATGGGCGATTTGGCTACTGTGCACTGTCTTCCTGTCCAAGCCGAGAGTTATCAGTGTCAACACCTGCAAGCATTGGTGATTGAAAATTGCATTTTCTAATTAATTGTGAATTTAAATGGAAACCAGATATTTTAAAAATCTATATATTTTGGGGCTGAATCATCAATGCTAATTATCATGATAATAGAAATTTATATAAAAACTTATCTCAATTAGTTGGAACCCAATTAAACCTTTTGCCACTGCTACTACCTCCCCTTCACGTTTAGTTAGTTAGTTAGATGAAGAAAGCTGCTCAATAAGTTAAACATGTATGTAGATCCATTATGAACTTTATTGATATAATTGCATGTACTGGAATAATGGCTCAAACCATAAGTAGCCTAGATTGTTAGGGGAGTTTCAATCTAGTTGCCTTATGGAGTTTAATGCCTATGAAAATAGCCATATGGTGTTTAGTTTTAGAATAGAAGGAATATCTTGATAGAAGCATAACATTGAAGAACTAAGAAATGTTTTTACCGCATGCCGTGCAGATTTTCATGGGATATTTTTTAGGCCTTAGCATTAACTAGAGCAAGGTAAAGCATTGGCTTATTCTCAGGATGACTAAAGTCCCTCTGCAGACTGTGGTAAGCATACGGTTTGCATTTATCTGTGGTTTATTTTAAATGAGGTTAGTGCCAGGGTTTCTGCATCCTACTGATTATTTGGTCTGGATATTGTTTGCAACATTGAATAGAAAATCTGAGGCAAAAGGCTATCTGATCTGTGTCATTGTAACTTTCAGTTCCTGGGTAATTAATTTTGTATCTTTGTGGTTTTCCAGTATATACTTGTAGTGCCTAACTGGTTGGTTAGTTGTGCCCCAGTTCCCTGTATACCAATAAGCTATGCATGAAGTTTTCTCTTTTTCAGGTCACTCTTGTTGTCACTAATGATCCCTTTATGCTGAATTTCCAGTGTGCTGCGCTATATCATTTTGCAATAAATTTCCAAGCTATGTTTCCATCTCCAGCAGATTATGAATTTTGACTATGATTTCACTTGAAGTGACCATTGAATGATGCCTTATGCATTAGATTAATGGTGCTATAAAAGTCACTAGATTAGATTAGATTAGATTTCATTAGATATTACTCTAAGGCTTTTAGTCTTTTTCCACCTTCATTCTGTGCAGACCCTGTTGAGTACCACTGAAAATTTTGCTTGAAATGGTTTTATATACAAGTGGATGTTTTTGCAATGCAAGCCGTTGTGGAGGATATCTCCTAATTTTAGAAAGCGTAGAGTATGTTTTGTTAAGATAATTAACTGGAGTATTTATAAATGCCTGCTTAATATTAGTTTTTTTGTTGAAGAAATTCCTGTGATTAAGGTGCGCCTGAGAGATGGACGAAATGACCGCGAAGGACGTGTTGAGGTCTGGTATGAAGGTGAATGGGGAAGTGTTTGTGATGACCATTGGGGAATTCAAGACGCAGAAGTTGTTTGCAGGCAGCTTGGATTCGTGTGAGGTTCCCTGTCATCTGTAGCATTAAGCTGATTTTCCTGTTGCCACTAGAATTAGAATCATTTTCATCATTGGTTATTCACCAGATGATTAGAGCATAATTAAGACAAAAGAAGGAAATGCTATTTTGATTAATTCTGTACACTGTATGGTTGGTTTTGTAATGTAATGCATAGAGGACAATTTATAAAACAAAGTTTAACAGCAAACAGTTTCAATTATTCCCAGTGCTTAGATTATCGCTAAACATTGAGTCTTGACCACCCACTGCAATGAAGGCACAATCACTGAGATGTGTCTGGTTGGCCAGAACCATTACACGATTAAGGGTTCATGATGAAAATGGCCACAGTATTCCAGGTGTCCTTATAATGTTGCTAAGTAGATAAGAAGGTCAAAGATGGTGAAACAAGCATGTTCGAGAAGTTGCAGCTGTTTTGGGTTTTAGATAAGAGTGTTGAGTCAAGCATGATTCCAAGATCCTAAACAGTAGAGAATGGGAAACGTAAAGAGGAGGAAATAGAGAGTAACAGGTATGTGCACTGTATGAGCTAAAGGAACAGTCAAACCAGATGAGCTAGGATTTGTTAGGGTTAAGTTTGATGTGCTTAGATAGACTGCATTGCATGTTGTCAGCTTTGCAGGCACGAAGTCTTTTGGTGGCATCTGCCACCTCATTTAGCCGGAGATGTACATAAAGTTGCATGTCGTCAGCATAAAGGTGGATTGCTGTTCCACTGCATGAGACAATGGCTGACAGTGCAGAGGTATACAGAGTTATAGAGGATGAATGGCAGGGGCCCTCTGCTGAATCTTGTGGGACATCAGAGAGCACAGCAGTGATGGATTATATGAGAGAGCCAATGCAAGCATAGTTTGGTGTCCCAAAACAGGATCTGGTTGACTAATTTTAATTTGATAGCCAGTGCTAGGAGTATGTCTGCCATAGTAGACTGCTGCAACATGATGTCAACCTAAAGTTTTTGATTTCTTTGTGAGCCAACACTAAATTGGTAATGCATAATGATATTGTTGCTGTTGAAATTCTAAGAAAAGGTAAGATAAATATTTTTGATGTTGTAGCACAAATAACGTGTCGACCATCATTATGAAATCACTTCTTATAGGCCAATTTTTGCAGCTATCCTGAACACAGGGAATACATTGAAATATTAAATAAGGCTTTTTCTGTTGTAATGTGATCCCTTTCACTGATGCAGTTCTGCCTATGTCTTACAGTGGTGCAGTAAGAACAAGCACGATGCTCGAGTTCAGTTCAGGTGATGGGGTAAACATCATACTTGATGAAGTTGAGTGCACAGGTTTGGAGAACTCCCTGGTTGCGTGTGCGCACAGTCCATGGGGTGAACACGATTGTCGTTCGTATGAGACAGCTGGAGTTGTTTGCAAGCCAAATAAGGGTAGGCACTGGAAATACACATTGCACAGTTTGATCAAGTGCTTGGAGAAGTGTCATTTGTTACTGTTTTTGTAATCAAGTTTTAAATGAGTGTAGGAATTATTACATTGCTATCTGGATATGCTTTGAGCACTACGAAGATTTTCTTATAAGGGAAATTCAGTATAAATCTAGGGTGCATGATAGTCTATTGGTTATCATGATGGTTACCTCAGACTAGAGGTCCAGATTTCAGTGCTAAATGCTATTTCAGGATTTCAGTTCCACTGGTGCCCCTCTGTATCAACTTTACACTGTTGATGTTCTGGCCACTAAGCTTAGAAGAATGTGAAGTCACTGATACTTCATACCTGTGGCTATCTTTCAGGGTTAGCATAAGGGACTGCTATAATTCTGCATTATGATCTGCTGTGTGTAAGGGTTAAACTGTAAATGGCATTTAAATGAATTTAAGTTTTTGCTAAATTTTGTTGGAAAAACTTCTGAGTGTGAAATTATTCAAAATTGAATGTTGATTGTAGTTTGTGTGGTGGAGAAGGAGCTAGCATGTCCAGGGAGCAATGGTCAGACTTGTGTACCACTGTCATATGTGTGTGACAGGGAATCAGACTGCAGTGATGATTCTGATGAAGCCAACTGTAGTCGTATGTGTTGCTTTGCTGTTTTTTAAAGTTAGTACTGATAATGTATTAAAAAATTGTCAAGTTTTAGTATTCATTATAACTGAAGCAGCATTTTTGTTGCATCAAATTATTGCAAACTCACCAATACCGGCAATCAAAAGAGGAGAAGGAAATGCCTGTTCAATACATTTCTGCATATACATGTACAGCCATTTGCTCTGCATATGAGTCAGCTAATGTGCAGTGCCAGTCTATGTACTGTGCATTAATATATTCCCCATTTTAATTTGATATCACTGGGAGGCATGATGTTGCAGCACATTAATTGAATTAGCATGTTAATGGAACTTGTGTTACCAGACTTTCGCTGTACTTTGTTTGATATGTACCTTTATACATGTATTCACCCTAAATTTTAAAGTGCTTCGTGTAGCATTTCAAAATTCTTTTGTAGTCAAGAACAGTTTTTCTTAAACAGTTCTTCTTACTTGGTTAGAATTCGACCCTAAAAACTTCCAGATATTCAACTGACAAACATAGAGCAACATTATATAATCGCATTCTATATGCATAATACGGAGAAATGTTACATTGTTCTTTGTAATTTAATAATGTATGTGTTAATGTTTTATGACATCTATAATTGTAATAATTTTAGTATGTCATGGTGGCTGTTTGCTAACGAATCAATCTTTTACCTCTGCATCTAGGTTCGATTCCCAGTGCTTCAAGTGAAATAAAAGATTCATTGTCAAGCACATAAGAAACAATTGTCCAGTTCCAAATCAAATTTTTTAATCAACCTTCATATTAAAAAAGCAAAATATAAAAAAAATTATCTGAGACTCATGAAAAAAGTTTAAAAACTAATTTTAATGCTAATTGGATAACATATACTAAAATTTAAACCACTGAAAATTTCTGTTTTTGTTCCTGGTATCTGATCTTTAAAATGTGGCATTGTACGTTTAGATTTTGAGGTGACATTGGTTGGTGGAAACCGACCCTCTGAAGGACGTGTTCAAATAACAATCAACAACATAACAGGCACTGTTTGCGATGATGACTGGGATGATAGGGATGCTGCTGTGATTTGTCGCATGATTGGCTACAGGTGGATGAGCAGAATTACCTTTTTGCATGTAGTGTGTTGTGATGTGATGCAGTATTATCTTCTTGCAGATTTGCTTTTGTTACTTAGCTGAATTTCTTTAACTGTTAAAATGTTTCAAGCAGTAATGTTGGACTTCCGCCTCTGTCGCACACAGGAATAATTCCCAAGAACTACTGCTTATGTAGAGGCTTGTAAATATGACCAATTTCTTACCTTACTGTACTTCTGAATGAAACAGTGATCTGCTTTTGCCTAAATAACATAAATATCTTCTTGCAACAACAAACTAATTCCTAAAGAAACCCTTAAACTGTTTTTGTTTGGGTTAAATATAGCAGTAGTGGTGCTTGGTCTGGCCACACTAGTTTTATTGTTTGACTGACAGGGTTTGTGCATAGCCCTTGGTGCACCATCAATGAAAGTCATGTGCAGCTGAAGCTCCAAGATTAGATGAGATTAAATAAGACATTGTCTCCCTTACCTGTTTCAGCACTGGAATAGCGCAGGCAGTCACTGGTGCACAGTTTGGCCGGGGAACAGGCCCCATATGGCTGGACAATGTTGACTGCGCAGGAGATGAGGATGACATACAGGACTGTCATCACCCTTTCTGGGGTGAGCATAACTGTATGCACAATGAAGATGCTGGAGTTTCTTGTCTGACAAGTGGACGAAGTTTCACTCCGAGGGTCACGTGTAAGTTGCCTCTCTTCTCGTATGTGAATATATTGTAACACATACTGTATAATATTTTAAGTAAAAAGTTACCTGGAAGTGGTTTAAATTGTAATTGTTCTCTTTCCATAAGCATATTTAACTGAAGTGGTAAATTCTAACATTTGCAGATTTTTGACAGACTTAACAGGCTGACTCCAGGACTCAATGGACTGACTTGAAATTTAATTTTGCTCTGCTTTTTATGCCACAAAAAAGTTGTTGAATGATAGTTGTATTCTCAGGAGTTCAGTTATCAACATCTATCTAAAGCAAACCTTATGCCTGAAAGCACATCTGTTGCAGTCTGGGTACAATAATGTCATCAAAACTTTAGTTTTCTTTGTTGGTGATCTGCTGATGTGAAGAATACATAGAAATTGTCAAACTTAAAAACTAGGGCCCCTACACTTCTTTTCTAAGTGTTGTCACCAAGTTTCAGAAGCAACCTAGCTAAGTTTTTCCTTTGCCTACACTAATGATGATGGTGTTTTACTAAAAAGAAAATATGAGAAGGAGATAAAGGAAATGATATGTAGGCCTATTTATGTACACATTTTTCTACAGCAGTGATATAGCCTTGACCTTTCTCATACGTCACTGATATTTTGGCAGTACATCCTTCACCAGTGCTGCCTATCTGAATAGGAATTGAGCCATATTAGGTCCCCACTGAGCAAAGTGGAGACATCTTGTTCAGACCTCATCATCAGCACATGCCTGACGGTAGAGAGAAGAAGAACAAGAAGAAGAACAAGAACCAGAAGGTCCCCGGATAGAGACTATTCTAGCCTGGGATACACATTTTGACATGCATGTATAATCAGGATCAAAAAGTGATCTTGACTTTTACGAGGAGACAGGACATGCTACTGCCTTTTTTTATCCAGGCAAGTAATTAAAGGATTAAGTTACTCAACAGCTTACATGTATTTGCATTAGTTTTGGTAAAGCTAATAATACATCTTCTCAACTGCATAATAAAAATGTATACCAGTAACTACACTTTCAGCTACTGCAATTTCATAGAATGGTGGCCTAGCCAATTGCATGTACTATGTATGTAATTACATTTAATCGTCATTCTGTATTAAACTCTTGTTTCTGTTTAACAGACAGCCCTATAGCCATGAACTGTGGCCGGCGACCGATAAGTCAGCCTCAACCAAAAATTATTGGAGGCCAGTATGCCATGTATGGTGCTTATCCGTGGCAAGCACGTATTCTGAAGAAGAACCCGTGGAATGAGCTTGTCCACTCCTGTGGTGGAACGGTCATTGGTCAACACTGGGTACTGAGTGCAGCACACTGCTTTGAGTCAGTTGGTGGTTTATTTTGGAAGCCATTCACATATGAATCCAGCTTTGTTTGTCCATGTCCACGATTCCTCAAAACCCTTTTTTGTATGACACATCATCAGACCATCCTTTTGTAATAATTTTCCACTGATATATGTACTGTTCTTTGTGCCACATCACCATGTAAATTTAGGTTTCTATTTACTGTAATTTGTATCTCAGTCACATAGCCAAATATGCAGCAGTTCTGAAGTTCTTTAAAGGTGCCATAGATGCCTGTCCATGTATATGCATACATGCTCATGTTCATAATTTATATACGTATGCATCAGGGCACTTCAGTAGCTCCTGTCTGATATTTCTTATATGTTCCAAAATGTTGTTTATCAACTTTGAAATAATTCTTTTTTATTTCTTAATAGTGTAGACCTAGATAGTGGGTGGATGTTATCATGACAGGAAGTCTTCTTATACCAACTGTCTCCTATTACCTTTTTCAATTTAAGTGTAAGGCAGAAACTGCCCATCAGAATGTTCTGTAGAAGTTGTACCTGTCTAACAATGAACAAGGATCATGACATCATTAAATAGACGTGTTCAACTTTGATTATTGTACTTATGTATTGTCATGACCCTCAGAGCTTTATTCCTATAGGCATACTTCAACTGTGGACTTGCGCGTACGTGTTGGTGACCATCGAAGCAATGCTATCGATCAGCATGAACAAGAATTTGCTGTCGAACGACTGTTTATTCACCACAGTTACTCAAACATATTATCCTTTCTGTTTGGCAGTAAGCATATCTAATCTAGTATTCTAATCTTGCTCAACATTAACTTCACTTTACTTCCCAGCGTTATATCCACAACACCAAGCTACCACTTAAAGTGCCTTAGATATCAATGCCAAGTATTGATATCTAATGCTCATGAAATATTCTTATATCATTTATGTTTAAATGGCATACTTTGATACTGTAAGCTTCTTTTGATGACGCTTTTGAAAGTGATATTCATGTTTTTGACCAATGGCCAGACAGTTCTGTGGTTTTAAATTGCCTATATGGCAAAGCAAAATTCTGTCTATGGACAATAGCAGTGATGTCTGTATACTGATCAACACTATCACTGATAAATGCTTAAATCAGTTCCATTAGGTGTCCAACAGGGTTCAGTACTTGGGCCGCCTTATACCTACAGCTATGCACGCCTGCACTGATTTGAATCATCACTGTTCTAGGAACACAGATACACCAGTTTGCCAATGACATTTAATTTCTTTACTTGATACCAATCTGACACACTTGCCTGTGTGTCGTCTATCCTGGCTATTGTAGCTGACACACGTTAAATATGATGAAGACACAGTACATCTGGCTAGGCTGACACCGGGTTCTTTCAGAGATGAAGGAATTATTAATAAAGTCATGATTTCCTGACTGAAATAAAAAAATTGTCATCTGCTACCTGGATGTGCTTCTGGATGGAAAACTATCCATGGTTGATCACTTGAACTCCCTCTTCAGGTCTTGTACTATCAGCTGCATGAGATATGAGTCATATTATGCATCTGTCATTTAGTGTTACTGTAAACCTTGCCCATGATTTACTTTTGATGTGCTTCAGTTACTGCAGTTTTTCAGAATTCATAATTTCAAAATGCCTGTCAAAATTCCAATTATAATTGTATCTGCACTAGTCCATCCCCAACTGTTCTGTATAGGTTGTAGCCAACTTGCCAAAATGTTCACATGTGTGAGAAACAGTGCTTGCCTTCCTGTCACAATACAAATCACATTCAAGATTCTTGTACCTGGACATGCTTTACTTGTCAGTGCAGTTCCAATATACATCTGGAAGCTTTGTGTTCCAGTCTCAAGTAAAGCGGGTTGGTGGTGATTGCATGCTGCTGCTCATGGAGAGAGCCAGGTGCCGCACTTTTACAAAACTTGAGCCTATTGTGCCTTCTCCCGTCCATGACCTTCATCTTGGAACAGTCTTCCATTAGACGTGCATACTGCTGTTTTTGACACTTTTCAGCGTACAGTTTCAAACTATGTTAAAACGCACTTGTTTACATCAACTGTATAACCATGGGTGCAGCAATTTTGAGGGTACTTAAAAGGTGCTATATTAAGTGTATTAATACATACATTATACATACACACATATACACATGCATACTCAGCGATACATACAAATTACTGAACAACTGTATTGCAACTTTTAACAATAACCTATTTGTTGAAAACCGAGAACTGACAAAGCAGAAGAGCATTCAGGCAACACTGCTTTTAGTTACAGTATCATAGTTTTGTTGTAGGTGCCCGTTACGATTATGATATTGCACTAGTTAAATTGCGATCATCTGGTTCACGTTCTGGAATATCGTTCAGCAACCACGTTCAGCCTGTTTGTCTGCCTTCTCTATCAGCTGAATATACTCCAGGACTCATCTGTGAAGTCTCTGGCTGGGGTTTAAGTGGACGAAGTCAGTATTATCT
Organism: Norana najaformis; assembly: GCA_964023275.1. Taxonomy (NCBI): domain Eukaryota; kingdom Metazoa; phylum Annelida; class Clitellata; order Crassiclitellata; family Hormogastridae; genus Norana; species Norana najaformis. Next base: position 36,101,851 of record OZ029915.1, on the reverse strand, counting down.
GTTTGTGATCAACTTCTTATATTTTTTCCCGAGTGTTTTAATCAGCTTCGTGATGCCATTTCTGAGCATAAGGTTCAAATACATTTGCATAATAGTGTTTGAGTGCTGACCTTGTAATGTGGAGACAACAGGTTCCAGCTTCTCAACAGGAGTCTTAATACAAGACGGTCCGGGATGGTGAGCAAGTCCTTCACAAATATTCACCATTGGCTGATGCTTCTTCATTAAATTGTAACAATGTGTGTTCTAATTTTGAAAAAGAAAATTTATAACAAGAGCTTTATGTTGATGAATTTCTGTCATATGCAGTTGACCTTCATGTGGGCAGAGTTCGTAACCCTATGTCCAACAGACGATACTAGGGAAAAGCACAGGCCCAATCGAAATTTTCATTTAACTACGGTAATGTAAAGAACTTGAGAATGCCCAACAGTATATAAATAATTACAACTTCTCCTGATACTTTATCTTCCAGATATACCTCCTGTACTGATGTCTGCTTCGGTTCCAATCAGGCAGTTTTCTGAATGTCAAAGTCTTTATAAACATAAACTGTCCAGAAAGATGTTCTGTGCAGGCTACAGAGATGGCCATGCTGATACGTGTCAAGGAGACAGTGGAGGACCATTAGTCTGCAACATCAATGGTAGGAAGGGTTTTGTTTAAAAGAAGACATTGAATTTCAGTTTTAATTTTAAAATATAAGGTTTATCATAAAAAATTTGCATTTTCTGTAAAAAAAATTGCAATACTGTGCAGATGTGAGACCTTCTAAAACTAATATCTGAAAAACAAGAGAAAATCTGTAATTGTCTTTGAGAAGTAAAGCAATTTAATGAGTCAGTACACATTCATAACTAGTGTTATTTACAGGTAACCACTGTCCAAAGATTGATTCATTGACTGAGCCCTTTATTGAATCACAGACAACAGTAAATTACCTACATCTGAATTTCTACAAGTGTCATAAGACATGAACTTAAAGGTCGTTAGACCTTCTTAATCCAGGGTTGTCCCTGTACCACATATTGTATTACAGTTCACAGAAAATTTAGTCTCACACTTTTTGAACCATGCTGTTTGGAAATCATCAAATTATGTTAAACAAATTTTATGCAAATACAGAATGCATTTTAATTTACCCTTGGATAGATTTCGTGACAACAGAAGATGTTAGTTTAATATTTAAGTTTTCTTAAATCGATTGTTCTTAATTTTTTTTGTTCAGGAACTTACAAGATAATGGGAATCACATCCTGGGGATTGGGTTGTGGAATCCGTGACTCTCCTGGTGTCTATACCAAAGTTGGAGAACTCTCGGATTGGATTCAAAACACTATAAGAAATTTCGGATAGCATTATACTTTACACGTGTAATGCAGTTTCAAGTGGCGCTTTTTCGTTGTCATGGTGGATGTTTGCAAATACCCTCGAACCACTTTATTGTGCTACCCTTGAGAAACCATATAAAGGACAATGCTGCAATAAGATAGTTCTGTAATGAAGCTGTATTCTTAAGCTGAATTGAATTTGAGGTTCATGTCTGCAAGGCTTTATATCAGAGTTCATGTTATAATAAAAAAATTGTATAAGGAGGTTCTCATGACGCAGAAATTGCGGTACCAGTACTTCTTTCACTCTGAAACTTTTGTAGTGAAAAGTTGGTTGATGTGTGGAAATGATTTGTGGAAAGCATTAATGTACTGAATGGATTATGTAAAACAGCCAAGAAATTATTGTAACAAACATTTTTGTTCCCAAGTCTTGACCATTTTCTGTCTCACCTGTAGACAATTCTACGTAAACTCTAATCCATGCTATTAGGGATCATCCATAAAGAACATCAACAAAATATGACCTACTTTTGGACCTCTGCCACCCATCTGTCCATATCTTTCATTACCCTCTTCCCTTGCTGTGCTACAAAGTGGGCACTTTGATATTGCCGCATCCAAAGGACTTCACCCATTGTAAATACTATGATGGTACGTCCCTGTCTATTGGTATCTAGTACCAGTATTATGACTGCCAACGTGACAGAAACAGTCTCCCTCCAATACATGTCTGACTACTGAAGCTCAGTAGGCGTTGACACATTCACGAAGCATGGTAGGCCTACATCTGCCAGATTTAACCTGCTCCCGGGGAAGTCCACTAATGATCCAATCCAGTAGGTCCCACAGGCTGTTTGCTGTCTGACTGAAGTTTTTGTTTACTAACAGGCTGAACTGAAATCACATTTTCAAAATTTCGTCCCCTAGCCAACTCGGCTGCAACAAGTGCACTAACTGTACACTGTCAGTGCGAATATCAGGCGCAGGCGGCTAGGGAAATGGCTGGCCATCCGCCCTCATATGCCAAGGCTAAGAACAATAAGAACAATATGCATACTCATGGCTGCCTCTAGGGTCTGGATTAAGGAACTGCAGTTCTCTTCTTATTTCCGTTCGACAGCGCCTTAACATGGCACAACAGGCCTGTTACGAATGCAGCACTTTTAATAGGTGCGGCTATGGTGTCATTCATATGTTTACATTCATACCACACAAATATTCTACATACAAACATCATACATAACAACTTGCCCACATACTTACCCACCTAACCTACATGCATGCAGTGTACTCACATACATACTTACATAATATAGTTAGGTGCAAATATTTAAATGCACGCATGCATGCACTATATATATATATATATTCATATATATATATATATTCATATGAAGTAACTTTTATACATACTTTATTATGCATTAGTTGTATATTAGCTGGGGATGCTAATTAACTAGTTTTTTTGCAAGATCAGCACATATCATCAAGAGGATAAGCGCGATGAAACAAAAACGTGTTAAGTCGAGAATGGAAAGATACCAAAGACAAAACAGGGCGAATAGACTGAAGTGCATTCCGGAACCTTGGGCCAGCGACAGAAAAGGCCCTGCTGCACAGTGCTAACTAGGTTCTTTATCTTAATTGAAGGGTTTTGTATAGGGCAACGATTTTAATCCCCTTATTAAAATCTTTGGTATAGATTTTGAGATCCCGTAAAGCAGATGACTGCGGTGACATCTACCGAATGCTGATGGAAAACTGCGACAAAGTGTGTAGGCCTGCTCTGCCGCTTTTGTTAGTAATAAGTTGTGACCAGATCACAAAGGTTCCCTTACCTCGAGTGAACAATGCTCTAGGCAGCAGTGCCTTTTCTGTTGCTGGTCCAAGGTTCTGTTTCCTGCTTTGTCTTTGGTATATTTCCGTTCTCGACTGAAGACGTTTGTGTTTCAACGTGCTTATCGTCTTTAGGCCGCCTTTCTGACTCAGTGCTGTCACCAAAATCCCCAAACACCATCACATAACTCCTGCTCTTAAATCACTCCGCTGGCTTAAAATGCCTGAACGAATCGAGTACAAAGTCCTATCACTTACCTACAATACACTTCAATCCCCTAACCTTTCTTTCTTCGCTCAACCCGCTCCTCTTCTGCCCTAACACTTCTCCGTCCGTCCGTCCGTCACCTCATCCTTAAAATTTGATTATCGCTTTGTAGCCATACCTGCCCAACCACTCTGCAATAAACTCCCCCAGAACTGCCACAGTTATATGACCCATCATACAAACTCATCCGTGCTCCACAGGTTGCGATTTCTGTATGGGCTTTCATTCAGAACTGAAAATATTCCTCTCTCACAGATCCTATCCTGACTCACCTTATCCCTCTTTCTGCTCCAATCCCAAACGCCACCCACCGTAGCTGCCACGCTGTCTGTCTGCCTGACTGTTGGATCATGACCTGGAACCGAACCGTTTGCCTATCGATTTTGTTTTGACTGAGCTCCTGTGAATAAGCTGGTCCCCATAACGTGGCTTTCGTTGGGCGCTCTAGATATCTCGGGATTGCGGTTACGATAGGACCGGCCTTAGAGTTCGTGAACCACGCAGCATCGAAGAAGAGAAGCGACGAGACTCGAGACACACAAACCTCAACGCCAAGCAGCAGTGGCGGCTCCAGGATTGCTTGCGTGGGGTGGGGCAAGGGCATTTACAAATTGGCGCAACATTCTGGCAGTCCACCATGCACGGATCTGATCTGAGGGGCGCCGGAATAAAACCAAAAGGGGCGGGGGCGAATCGCCCCCGCGTCCATAGCTATATCCGCCACTGCAAAGCAATCCCTCGCAGATACAACTGATAGATGGTAGAAGACGCTGCGCCCGGACATCTTTCAACCACCAGGTCTGTGAAGAACCACACTCTTTAGGAGCCATTTGGTCGCAGAGCCTCTCCGCAATAGAACAGTCAGCACAAACGCAAGGCCTTTTCAGCCGGAACCCGACAGTGTCCAGTATAACCTGGACCCACTCTGGGCTGACGAGTCGAATGGCTGCGCACGAGACTTAGATAGCTAACGCCCGAACATTGTCGAAAACATTCAAACGCGACGGCGAAATAGAGAACTCTAAAAATTCATATAAGGCCACATTAGAAGTCCGAGCAAAAGAAAATTATCGAGCGAATTCCGTGTGTAACCAACTAATTGATCAAAAACGACACTTTAGACAAACATGCGGCCTTCTTGTAGGGCATATGATCCCACACGACAATATTTCCATATGGGCTTAATGTTTCCTACACATGGAATCATATGGGCATTTGAAGCCCACACGACAATATTTCTATATGGGCTTAATGTTTCCTACACATGGAATCATATGGGCATTTGAAGCCCATATCCGAATATTATCTTATGGAATGCATAGGTCATATGATGTTGCTGTTGGGAAGGATAATGGCGCTATAGAAGTTTTAAGATTAGAATAAAATATATCTTTTTCCAGCTACCCGCGCTTTTGAGGTGAATTCATAAACTAGCACGTTATAAGTATCTGATTAATAATTAATAATAATAATAATAAACATATATTAGATCTGAACCGGTAACGAATTATTTTCATTCTGTGAGCTATGAAGCTTTCAAGCACGTCTTTTAAACCTAGAACTTTCTAAAAGTTTACAAAAATATAAGAAAAAATGGTTATTTTTAGCTTTACTGGTAAGTTTAGGTTGATTTTGCATGAAGCTGATTTCTTCAGCCGCAGAAGATAGCGGAAAGATATTCACGGAAGAAAGTTTATTTTGAGCGCCCCTGTGTGTCAGCACTGTTTAACCTATTATATCTATGGTTTAGCCAGAGCTGCTATGGCTCATCATGATCTTCTCGCGAAATTCGTAGGATGAAGAGGGTGTTAAAAGATCTGGAAAGTAGTCGAATTTCTTCCACTTTATTGTCTGTACTTTTAAATCCAAAATGTCTGCACTTACAGTTAATGCAAAACTCGAGAGGGCTGACGCTGGAACTTCGTGGGGATTTCGGATGACCGGCGGAAAAGACTTTGGTGCTCCTGTGACTATTCAAAGGGTAATCATAACGTATTTATTTCTGGTGTATATCAGTCTGTACTAGGCCAACACCGTATCCGTGTTTGCTTAAAATACCTATCGTTTCCGTACTAAATTCTGTCGTTGTTTATTTGTCAAGTTCTCAAGTTGATTGCGAAAAGCAGCGATGGTTCAGAACAGGATATGTGTTATAATTTATAAATACTGAGATGTATGTGGCACACCTTAAAATTAATACAAATGGCCAAAAATGATTTTTACACTAGTTGTAAAGATAGTTACTTTGGGAATTGGTTGATTAAACCATTTAAGAGGAAACCAGCAGCAATGAGCCGGGTCTAGTTTTAAAAAAGAAATTGGTTGTTTAAGCTTATTAAAATATTTTAAATAGAATTGATTATTGATCCAATAGCATGATGTGAAAACAGTGATACTATTAGAATATTTTAAACGGAAGTGATTATTGATCCAATAGCATGATGTGAAAAGAGTGATACAATTGAATTGTTGCAAGTCAAGACCAAGACTTGATCTCCAAGCTGAGATGAGAACAAGATGTTTAGAAAATAGATCTCAGGACTGCACTGGGACCAAGAATACAACCATGAAGTTTACCAATATAACTAGCTCATCATCTGGTATAATGCCTTCTTCAGTGTTGATAACTACATGCTGAGTAGTGCATCCAGTTTCAAGCATTCTTGTGGAGTTGAAATGCTACAAGCAGACACTGTACGTAAAATCAGATTTACAATAGTGTATTCTGCCTTTCTTCACGACTAAACAAATGAGTCAAAGAACAGCTTATTCAGAGTTGGTCAAGGTGAAATTGTTAAGACTGGATGTTCTGGCACAATTTTAAATAGAGTGTCTTTAGACATAATAAGAGAAAACACTTTTAAACTGGCTCAGGATAATAGAATTTTTGTGAGGGGATCCATGAAATCTGGCCTAATCTGGCAGTGTTTAACATTAAATTGTATAAATGCCAGGATCTTTGTGGTAATAATCTTGGATTGCATCATTTACCATGCATAGTTTACCATAGTTACTTCTGAACTAACTAACTGACAGAGGACACGATTAAATTTCGGTTGTTTTGTATTAAGCAGATGTACAATAAATATTCCACCTTTACCTGTTTCTAGACTAGTGATACAGCTCACCCCAAACATATGTGGTCTGATAGAGGAGATAAAAATTAAAAGTGGGATGGGCATTATATATATGTTTTTTAATGGGCTATAATGAGGGTGCAGTTTAGATAAGGTATATAAACTTCATAAATTTTAATGAAAGATCCCTATTACATGCTTTAATAAAGCAGTACTTCTGATACAACATCATTTATAATTCAGCTTTAGAACACGACAAGTCTAACTGTGGTACAATCTTCTTGTTTTAATGAGGTTTTAGAGTATTGCAAGCATAATTTCATGTTTCCATTTTGTTAAGTTCACTGCAATGGCTAAATTGTTGGCTAAATCAGTGGCTACAATATTAGTTTGTGTACCATTTCATTTGTGGCAGTATAATTGGTCTAATAGTTCACAAAGTAATACATTTATATCAACTGACTGTGTTTAGTGCTTACGTCTCACACCAACAAATATTGTACTTGATCAATAGACTCTTGTGGTGTCTCGTACCAGACAGTGTCGAATTCCCGAGTGTTCTTGGTAGCTGGCCCTAAACTTTGGATTCCAATTTGCTGTCCATCAGGTTTAAACTTGAGACATTTGTTTCAACTCGATTACGTGCTATAGCCTAAGTTCTGGTTCTTCTGACCTACTGGAGTTCAACATGGCTTCTCCAGTGACTACGAATTCACTTGAAGTGACCTTGGCTTAATTAATGCCTTGAGTATTATGATAACTGCACTATAGAAGTCATTAGATTAGATTAGATTTGTCCCTAAAGATTTGGTTTTGGTACAAATCGGTTATGTTTGTAAACGCTTTCTTCTTTGCCAACCACATAGTTTCAACTCAGTTTGAGATCCTTTAGCACCGCTGCCCATCGTTTTCACACCTAGCCATTTAGGTGCCCATATGTGGCCTGTGAAAGTTTGAGATACAAATGACTAGCTGGCAAGGACTGCAATGCACTGGCCCTACATCCTGGACTTTCAAAGTTTGGCATAAGTTGTCTCTTTGGTAATAGAAATAGGGACAAACAGAGGCTTAGCAGAACAGAACATATTCTACATTTTGATTGTAATAAGGCTGGTCATCTCTGGGTGTAGACTTGAGAGAGAAGAAAAACTTCAAAGCAACTGTTCATATTTAGGATTTGCTATTTTTTGGCAGACAAAGTAGGGAAATTGTGCTCATAAAAAGACAGTGGGGTTAAGATAAATGTTAAAAGTTGGCTTTTAACATAATATGTGTTCTAATATAATTGATTGCTAAGCAGAGTTTCAAATCCATGCATCAGGAAATGTTAGGCTGAGGTTCCCTGCTGTCTTATCTCCTGTCCACAGTTGGCGTTCTCGGCGTGGTTTGTATTTAGAGGTGTCACAATTTTAGTAAAATGTGGTCCAGGTACCTTTGTCCATTTTGAGGGGGTACCCATAACTCTCTGTGATTGGATAAATTTGTTGCCTTCTGATGCACTTATTTTGGGTGGGAAACACTTCTCAGTTTATTTGTTAACAAAGGCAAAATAACCTGTATAAATCTTAGATGTATTTATGTGTGGTAATATTCAGTTGAAATAAGAAACGTTGCAACCTTATTTGATATTTTGATGGTGCCATTGTACAATGGCATTGCAGTATTACTATTAATAACCCACCCAGTTACAAAAAATGCTAAATATAGAAAGATAATATATAAAGTGTCACAATTAGATGAGGCAAGTTAATAAAGCTTAGTTTATAATTTATATGTTTATTTAATTGAAATGGAGTGTCTCATATAAATAATTTGATAATATTCTTTAATGTTGTGGTCACTGGAGAAAAACTGTCAACTGTTTGAACACATGGTAATTGAGTGTTACATCTGCCAATAACATTGATGATCTGAAGTCTAGTTAGTATGATGTGGCTGTGTTATGGCAGTGTTAATCCTGGTCCATTCAGACTACCAAAACTGCCAACCATTATCAGGTCATTAACTTAAGTACCCTACTCTTAGAATTTTTCTTAGCATAGCAGGATCCTGATATTTTTTTGCAGGTCTTCTAATGCATCTTTAGTTTTAAGTGCTGAGAGACCTATAGACCTGCCATAATTTTGTTTACATGAATGATCTCTTTACAGGTTGATCTAGTTGGCACAGATATTATTAGTTAACAAATTCATTAGGACAGTGGCATTATGTAAACATTCTGTGATGGAGTAAGTCATGGTGGAGTTGGTTCATATGGGCAGATTAACACTCCTGGTAAATACACCACTGCAGCAAGCCTGTGCACTTGTCTAGGTATAGATGTATTATGTGTGCAATATGGAATGTGTATTTATCGTGACCTTCTGTTACTGGAATGGTCTACCTACAGAGGTTGTACAGAATTCCAGCTGGACATTCAAGCCTCAGACCTACAGACCTACATATGCTGTCTACACAGAGAAGTCATGGATTTGGTGGATGAAGGGCAAAGAAAGTCTGTGGAGTGGCTCTGACTTTTAGCCAAGGAATGATTCAACTATACCTACCAATTGTTGTGCAACAGATGCATCTTATGCATATCCATCAGTTGGAGGGATATCTGGACACTATGTCATCTTCCATTTGCAAGGGACTGCTGTTAGATAAGATAACTGTGAGCCATTGGCTCATTTCATTTGCCTATTGTGATTCCTCTTCCTTGATGCTATGTGTTTCAGGAACTCTGCACATGCTACTGTCTATCAACTCTAGTTGGGACTCTGCTGGTAGTGTGTGCAGACTCTTCTTGTTATCTGGGCAATGTTTGCTAATGGATGAATGTTCTGTTCTTAATGATATTTAATGTCATTAAGGCCAGCGGCGCTATACAAATTTCTGATTACAATTACAGTAATACTGGCAGTTTTGGGACCAAAATAAGAGTTTTTCATCTGCAGAAAATTTAAAACCCAGTCTAATACCCCATTGGTTATTGCAAACTTAGTGTAAGTGGAAATTGAGCTTGGAAGATGGTTATTTAACATCTTTAAGTAACGCAATGTAGTTACCATACACCGACCTGTGTAAAGCCACTAACGAGATCTAAGTAAGTGGTAGTATCAGGCATATGAACTTAACATTGTTTTATGCTTTGCCATATAAGTTGTAGGTGCAACTGATATAGTGTGATTATTTTGTTAAGTACTGATATGTTGATATTATAATTCTCAGCTTGACTTTGATCTTTAAGTGTTCAGGTGGTTGTGCATACATTAAAACTAAGAGAAAGTTATATCTGTGCATCTGACAGTAGACTTGTTTTAACTAATCTCTTTGTATACACTGTAAAAAAGTCCATGGAATGTTCCGCCAATTTGGTGGTCTCTGGGATCCACCAATAACTAGTGGAACATTCCACCATTTGATATGGTAGAGCCAAACCGCTATATGCAGGTGGTGGAATAGTCCACCATGTTGATGGCTTGTTGATTAAGTCCTGCATCCTACTGGGTTATTCAAGCAGGTTAACTGATCATAGCTGCTAATTATTCCCAGAGGTGATCTAGGGATGTACCTGTGTTTAATAAAATAAGTTAAGGTAATTGCGACCCCCCCGCCTGTTGTAGCCGCTACTAGCCTAGCCAGGTACTGGTTAGTCTGTGGTGATTCCAGCTGCTGTGTGGGCAGAGGCGATAAAACCAGGCCGTTGCCTGCTGGTTTATCACGCTTAAACGTAATTTCTACAAATGGCTGGGATCCTATATTGGATTTGCGGCCCTGGTGCCCGTTGACTGGCCTAGTGCAGATGAAAAAGGCGTAATTTATTGCTGCTTGAAGTGTTAATATTGAAGTCATTATTGCTGTTTGTCCAAAATGTGCTTTCAATTTCTATGTACAGATAAAGCTGAAATTTAGCTCTGAGAAATTGAAAGACCATGGTAGGGTGCTTCTACAAAATAGCTTTACCAACACTTGGTAAAGAAGGTCTTTCATAGTCAGCTGGTTATGCAGTGCAACCTTTCTTTCTGTTATCTTGTCAGGTTTTTCCTAAACCTTGTTAATACTTCCTTCTCATCCAGCTAAGGAAACATGGTCATTAATGTCTCCAAGTTTTCTGCTGTGTAAATAAAGTGGCATTGCTTACTTTTCTAATTAACTGTCATTGTGATTGATTTTTTAGTGTGTATAATGTTAAGTCAGTAGGAATACTGTTGCAGCATTGTTAAATGGTCATGTAAATTTCTTGCCGCAAATCCAAAGCCCAGAAGCACTGTTAGAATGGAAAGGTGTGTAGAAAGAGAATTCTTGGATCTACGTCTGTTTCCTGAAATGTTTAGTTAAGATAAACAATCATAGCAGAGTCTGACAATCAGACACATAAGAATAATGAACTTTAAGTAAAAAAGCAAGAATTTGTATGCTATTGCTAGTGTTGTGATGTTTGCGTGCAGGTGGCACCAGGGAGCCTGGCTGATAAGTGTGGCCTTGAGGTTGGTGATGAGATTAAAGTAATAGGATCTACACAGACTGAAGGCCTTCGACACAGTGAAGTTCAACAGCTGATACGAGATGCCGGAAATCTGGTTGAACTGACTGTAGAAAGGTAAAGCAAGTTTATATACACAAACCAATATATATATATATATAATTATATATATATAACATATATATATATATTCCTAATTTTATTACAACTTGATTTAATATTATAGTGCAGTGGAAGGTTAATGTTATGTTACAATTTATCTGTGATTTACACACAATAATATGAAACTACCATCATAGAATGATTTTAAAATGCAACAGAATGAAGGCCAAGAAAGGTTTAAATGCTGATAAAGACTGATCTATAATAAAAGTTATGAGTGACTCTAGCTGACTTGTTCTGCATTTATGAAGGTCAGAGTAAATGATTAATCACAAAATAATTACCTAACATACATGTATGCATTCAGTTAATTTGTAGCTGTTCAAGTATTACTTGATTTAGAAAGTTTCAATATTTTAGCACTTGCATTTCAATTTGTCATTGTATTGCAGTACTTGAATTGTTAAACTGTTGCAACTGTGCTGTTTTAAAACCATACTGTAAATTCAATATTTCTTGTAACTGTTCAAGACCATCATCATTCTTCAGTTATAAAGTTTCTTTAGTTTTGCGCTTACATTTCATTTTATCATTGTTTTGCAGTACTTAATTTAGTAATCAACTGTATTTACTTTACTTTAAAACCATATTGTGAATTACAGTTCTTTTCTTTTTATTTTGAAAATTACTTAAGTAGCTAAAAGTAAAAGAGACAGTCTGAAGACAAATTACAGATCAAATTATGGTTATAATAAATCCATATTTTGCAAAACAAATAAATGTTCATGGGAAGGTGTGTGATGTTTGTGTTTTCTTTCTTGCAATTCTTGGTAACACCTTGAAAATGTAATGTATATCATTTATTTAAACTTTATGCTAGTATAAAAAAGCAAAAGTGTAGTTTAATTTTATCTATGTAGGATGTTCTCTGTTGTCCTTTGAGTAAACATTTTTACTGAAAGAAGTACAGTACTCATTTTTAAAACTGAATTGAGACCTTAATTAGTGGTAAATATTTTTTTAATAGAGGTGGCAGCACAGCTAAGACTGCTGACAGTCCAAATGCCCGTTCTTCTCCTCCTCAGGTTCCCTCAAAAAAGCCAACTGTTCTTGCTCAAAATCAGGTATGTGTAAACTAATTCTTGTTCAGGTATGGCTAACTAAAACTGTCAGTTTAGATGTATTTTTATTGATTAACTCTTGTTGACTATTTTTATCCAGTTGATTAGTTGGATATTTTTGTCCAGTTGATTGGAAAATAAAAATTTAAACTGAATGTCTAAAAATCTTTGTGAACGCCAGCTGATTTGGTTTGATTATATTACATTTGATGTGTAGCATTCTTTGTCTCTCCTTAATAAGTTGCTCAAGGTTTAGGTAATGGATGTCATTTTTATGATCTTCATCATACTTGTTAGTTTAATTTTTTTGCTGAAATTACCTGTGATGTTTGATTTGGACCACTCGAGACCTTTGGAAACAAGGGCAATATGGTCTGGTTAATGACTATTTGCAAGGTTTCAAAAATTATAATCATGAAAAACTGTGTCCTGCAACTAGTCCAACTCTTAAGGCATACCAGTGGCTGTGGATGGATGTTTTGTGTAATTGTACTTGAAATCGTATACTTGTGTATATGGTTCTGCATAGCACAGTCTCTTTAGACACAAATCCAGAAATCTTGTGTAAATTTATATTTCCATGTAAGATTGGCAAGAGTTGGTGAAAATCTTTGATTCGTCTGTATATTGTCACTGCTGTTGAATTTACTTTAGACTTGCAATATTCCACCAAAGCCATTTCCTAGTCAGACTGGGTCTTTGGAATCAACTGGTTCATCCATCAGCTTGAAACCACAAGCACCAAATGTGTGGTATGCTTCAAAATCTTGAACAGTAATCGATCATATGCATGTGAAGGTATACTCACCGTAATTACATATATACTGTATTTATGAAAAACTCTGTATATTCATTATTGTACGTACATAAGTATACATTCATATTGTTTTTACGCAGTTTACTACAATTTACACAAATTGTTCTTGTGGATTTGTCCTCTATTTCTGTGCCTTTATTAAGGTAAGGTAAGGTAATTGGTCATTTATTGCATTATTCTATCAACGCTGGCCTCATTGGCTTGATCCAGAAGTTGAAGGATTTTTTGGCTGCAGCTCAGACATGTCAACTGCTGAAGAACCTGTTTTACAGGTCACATATTTTGGCTGTGTATCAAAATTTTACAAGATACACTGGGATTCAAACCTGGATACAGAATTGAGAAGCCAGCAATGTTAAGCCATGCTTGCCATTACTCAAAGCATGAGGGTCAGTTGCTAATGCTTTTAATAAGTCTTGCTGACAAATGATATATCATCCTTTGCCTAGTGTCTCCTCTAAGGAATGTGATGGAACCAAGTCTTTCAGTGCAACTTTTGAAACTACCCATTCAGCTTTCGGAGATGTAACTTCTCAGAAAGTCGATTCTCATTCCAATGTTGCTTCTGCTGATGAAGACTTCCCTCCACCGCCACCTCTGCTTTCAGCTTTTCCTGAGCCTCCATCTCTGCCTCCAGCTGGTCCACCACCATCACGTAGTGCCCAATGTGAGGAGCAACAGGACTCTGACGTTCCCCGTTACCAAGGATATGTTGATCCAAGTCTTCAGTCCCGCTCTTTCAAGCTTCTACAGAGTGCCATGGAAAGTGGTGAAGGTAAGTTCTGCTACTAGAAGATACTTAATTACAAATGATTATTAATTATGAATTTAAAACTGAACAGAAACATTCTCTGCAGTTGGCTATTATTATTGTTTTAATTGGTCTTCCAGTTCCTGGAATTGTGATTAACCAGTTGATTTTTACTTTTAATTACTCAATTGGTACAATTTGAGCAGACTGAGTAAATATGAGTGCCCGGCAAATAATGTTTTTAATCAGCAAGTTGCAATGATGCAAATGACTTGCTGTTCTTGTGAATGAATTATTTAGAATCATTCTTATTTTCAATGTTTTTCTGCAAGACTTGGTGGTTAATTTCACATTCCTGATTTTACTGGGATATCTTCTGCTTCCCAGTTGCCAGTGTAAAGTGATTCACAGCTTTCATATTCTTGTTGACTTATGATGCCTGTTTTTGTGTTTTTTCATGCACAGATATTTCTAAATTAACAGTTAGGACCTCATCACCTGTTCGTGGTATATCTTCGGGTCAAAAACCAGCGATTGGTGTTAAGCCATCCACTGCGAAAGAGGGAGCTGGACCTCCAGTTAAACCAGCGGTCAGCCGGCAGTACAACTCACCAATTGGCCTCTACTCAGAAAGCAAGGTTACAGAGGCTCATGAGGAGCAAGCGAAAGAAGTTCACGAGGTTCATACAGGGTCAGCTGACATTTTTTCTTTTGTTGTTGTATTGTTTCCTTATACTTAGTGTAGTTTTTGTGATGCTACTTTTGGTGATGGCATACATGATAACAGAGGTCTTACAGTTTCATTTTGGTATTTCTTTATGATGATGGTACTTTACAGCTGAATTTTTTGGTTGCTTTAATATCTGTTTTTAGCCTCTGTTGTTGGCATGCTCTGAAGGATCTTTGCCTGCTGTTTGTGGGCTTAATTAATATGCTGAACATGTTTTTAATCTGTTTGCTCCAGTACTGACATCATGATAGATGTTCCTGTGGAACGTAAAACGATTGTTCTGCCATCAAAGAAAACAAATCAAAGGTGCACAAAAATTTGTTTCAAATATTCCATGCATTATTTTTTCATGGAGATTTTACATTGTTGCTTAAGCTTGTCTTGTTTGTGCCTATGAATGATGTGTACAGCAACACAGATAAATAATAAATAAGCTAGAATTTATTATTAGGGCATTACTTATCAGGCATAAATAAATAATTTGGTATAAAAATTTAAAATAACTTTATGCCAGTTAGTTGAATAGATAAATAATAAATAAATAATTTGGTATGAAAATTTAAAATGACTTTGTTGTGCCAGTTAGTTGAATAGTGATGTTATAGTGTCATTGTACAAAATCTATAACAAACATGTGTCTAGCAGTGTTATGAGATGGTGTGATTTGTCTTTTTTATCGCATTATTACTCAGCTTCTCCAGCGGCTTATGATTTTGAACCGGGGTTTCATTTTGGAGTAATCATCAGCTGATGCCCTTTGCACTGTGATAATTGTGCTACAGAAATCATTTGATTGGATTCAGTACTTTTATACTTCTTTTGTGAAATGTATTCTTATTTTGCTCTGCTTCTGAGATCATATTTCTCACCCATTTGTATTAGATATCCAACAGTCCTCAGTTTTTTGGATTCAAAAGTTATAACCCGATTGTCAGAAAGCAGTCTGCATTTTAGTAGCACTTGCAAATTAATTTTTGATTTACAGTGGCTTCTCCTAAGATTAAAAGTTATGGCTTTTGCTTTTACTTTTATATTAACTGCTATTTACTTTGAGGTATCCTGTTTCTTTTCTGGATAAATATCCTTTTATACAAAGTTTGTTTTTTCTGCTTGTGCTATGAGAATGCTGTTTACATTTATATGAATCAATAAGGTCATAAAATGCCTCGTCAAGATATCTGCATAGAAGCACTCCATCCCAGGCCAATTTGAGGGAGAAGACATCAGATATATAGAGTGGCATGTATATCTAACAAGGTACGAGAAGCCAGGTTGAGATGGTATGGTCATGTGATGAAGAGAGAAGAGAAAAATTGCATTAAAAGAATTATGACAGCAGAGGTTTGTGGACGCCGCAGTCAGGGAAGACAAAAGAAGAGATGGAGAGACATGATTCAACAAGACCTAAAGCTTCTCAGACTGAAGAAGGAAGATGCTGGAGATAGAAACAAATGGAAAAGGATTCATGTGGCTGACCCCTCCCCTAGGAGGGATTAATTCCAGCCAGAAGGAAGAAGAAGAAGAAGACATCAGATATATAGTGCTGTGCATTGCCTTGTGGATGCCCTTTGATATACTTACCACTCTGTAGTGTGGACTTCAGGTGACCAGTTGATGTCTTAGGGATTCTGGTGTTGTTTCTAGATATCTTCAGGGATTCTTTTGTTCTCTTAATTTAGCCCAGCTAATCCGGAACTTCTTCAAGATACAATTGATGTTCCAACAGAACGTAAAAAGATTGTTATCCCAGCTAAACAGGAACCTCTTCAAGATACAGTTGATGTACCAACAGAACGTAAAAAGATTGTCATCCCAGCTAAACAGGAACCTCTTCAAGATACAGTTGATGCACCAACAGAACGTAAAAAGATTGTCATACCATCAAGTAAACTAGCTAAGACCAACGGCAAAGAGCCAGATGCCAATAAGCGAGATGGCAGTTCAGAAATTCTGGAATCTGATAATTCCGGTGGAAAGAAAAACTATTTTCCATCAGAAACACTGAAACTGATTCAAGACCAGGAATCAGGGCGACCACAAATTCAAATTAATCCAAAGACTGGAGTTGAAATAAAGGTGAATCAGTCAAAGAAATTGATCCAACTGGAAAAGAACTTGGAGTAAGAATGTTTTACCCATTGTATTATGTTTTTTCAATGCTTATTTAAAGTCTTCCGTTTGAAATGAGAGAAACCAATTAATACAAGGAAGTGTAAGTTTTAAATATTTCAAATGTTAACTGTGACAGTTTTTTGTTTTAAGTAAACACAACTTCAATCAAAATTTTTGGGACTCGTTTTTGCCATTGTTACTGATGTTTTGATTGATGATAATCTGCATTTATTTAGCATTGTAATTTCTCCACCAAATATTGTAAATCTTATCTGTTCAAGGTTTGGATGTTTGTTAGAAAATCATTTCTATGCCCTTTAGACCAATTGAACACAGTTAAGCCAGTTGATCTTAATGTATGTCTCATATTCTTGGCTTATTGGGCAGCCAGTGTAATGAGTACAATGTTGATGAAGTATGTTGTGCTATATGCAATGTGTAATATATTTTAAGGGGTGGATTTGCAGGGGGACCTCCCCCTCCAATTGCAACCAGTTACAAAGTCACATCAGGTCCTCCAACGGAAACCAAGCAGGCTGCACCACCTTCTGGCGCAAGTCAGGCTTATGTTGGGAAAGCAGGTGAAGCAAAAACACTACCTGCAATTCTGGAGGCTTTTAAGATTCCTGTCTGTGTTGAATGTGGATCATCAATTAGGTAAATGTATTTGAATTTTTGTCATTAAACTCATGCTGAACATTATTACAATGAAGTCGGATAGCCAAAGCATGATGTAATGTCATATTTGGGACATTGTGTGTCATGTTGGTTGGGAAATGACTTGTTAAACTAAGCCTTTAACTAATCTCATCTCTCATTTATTCATGTTTTGAATCTGTTCTGTTGTTAGGTGTTGGATTAAGTAGAATTTTCTTTATGGCAGACTTTAAATCCAGTTGGAATGAATTTCATCAATGTCTTGAATGCAAAGAGCTTAGAATATGATTTGAACTTTACAGAATGAAATGATGTCATCATTCGTCAGCGTCTGATGGTGTATGATTTATATTTTCCTAGAGGTCCTTATGTTTCTGCACTGGATAGGACCTGGTGTCCAGATCATTTTGTTTGTGCCAATCCCAGTTGTCGCACTTCTCTTGTTGATGTCGGATTTGTGGAAGAGGCAGGTCGGCTGTACTGTGAGCGTGATTACGAGCTACATTTTGCACCAAAATGTGGAAAGTGTGGACTTGGCGTTGTTGGCGTAAGTCCATTACTTTTGTAAAAAGTAAAGGTAGATTAGTTAATTTTGTGAAGATGATGTTATTAGTACCTGTACTTTAGCTTGCCTAAAAACTGAATGTAGATTGCTTACTTTGATAAACTTGTATTGGTTTAAGTTTGTTATTGTCCTTAGAAGTTAAGTTTGATTGGTTAATTTAGTGAGTATGTCTTGTATTAGCACTGACCGTTGTCATGGAGGACATCATCAAATCGACTCTGATTCAACACAGCTCACTTTATGTTTGGCTTGGAATTTTACAGCTATAGGCTAAAATTGATCCCAGACTCGGGTTTCACAGCACCTCATCTGTGACTTGGGGTCACTGATTGATGGAAACTTCCATGGCTGACACATCAACTCACTATGCGGTTCATGCCTCTGCCAGCTTTGTCAGATTCAGTCAATATAGCACAACCTGCCATTCAGCTCCTCAATTATCCTAATCCATTCCTTCATTCTGACATGCTTGGACTACTGCATTTCCATCCTTGCAGCTTAAGTCATTTCTCAATTGTGCCTTAAGCTCCAATCAGACCTCAGCTGTTACACCTGGCTAGTGGCCAATATGTAAGATTTCGCTATTGTATCTGGCTGTTTCTTAAATGTGCTCCACTGACTTTCTATCAAGAAAAGAATACAGTTCTAGGTAAATCTGTTGGGGCGGGCATCATTGATCAGCTGTTCATGCAGATTTTGAGCCAGCTAAGGTGCCAATTGCTGCATCTGGCTACCCGTAGAGTTCTTCCAGTCTCTCACTTCTGTATATCAAGACTACTATGCTACACACTCCCATGCATTGGCCCATCCACTTGGAACAGTCTTCATCTGAACATGTGTACTGGTTTGGCTGACTCTGCTCAAGTTACAATTTCTTCTTATCTTAAGGTGCACTTATGTAGGTGTCTTAGATAGCCCTGTTTTCAGCACTTTTGAAAGGTAACTGAGGTGATATATAAATTTACAGATACAAACATGCATGACATTCTTAGGAATGACAACCATGTGGACAGAAGTTTGGAGAAAGTGTTAAAAGTGTTATTTGACATTTTATACAAAGTTTGACAAATTTGAGAAATTTTGCACATTATCTGAATGACAAATCTTTGTTGTTAATAACAGGATGTGATAAAAGTTGTGATTCTGTTCACTCAAACTTTAAACTCAAACTGATCACCTATTATTTAAGAAAATCTAGCAGTTGGTGATCCTGTTAAGTATTTTTGACAACCTTTGCTCTTTATTTTAGGAAATTGTTTCTGCTGTGAATCAGAAGTTTCATGCAAGTTGTTTTGTCTGTTTCAAATGCCATCTTCCAATTACTGGTGGTTTGTTTCATATGGAAAGTGGAGAGCCATACTGTGAAAAAGGTAGAAGTTTTGCCACTTGGTCAGTTTAATGTTTGTTATGTCCTTTTAACACAATGGCACAATAAATTATAGAAAAGTCACTGTCACTGCATGGATCAGGAAGTTCCATGAGTGTGATACTGGCACTTTTCTTTAAAAAATTTCCATAACTTGGAATTTCTACATCAAATATCAGCTATATCAGTGAAAGCATGACCTAAAAGAGTATTTTGAGGTTTTTTCCAACTGTAACGATGTCGTGGATATACACCGAAACCTTGGCAGACTGACATTATTCCTAACTGTATTTTCATATTAAGACTCAGCTGTTACTTTGCCACACTCCACAAGATTTGTCAGTTACCTATACCATGTAATGCATATGCACTTGTCAGATGCAAATAAGGATAATTACTTATGTACTGTATTTTACTGCTTGATGATGACAGACAAATTTACACAAACAACTTGCCAAAGGTCAATATGGTGCATGTGCTCAGACATCAGACAATGAGGCAAGAGCACTGCTGCTTAAACCACCATGCTGCAGCTGCTTTGTTAGTTATCTGTGTATTCAGCCACTATGCAGCTGGGTTTTTTGGCACTGTCTAAATCCGGCAGAAATATATTCCAATTGTGGAAGGACATCAAAAATACATATTGAAGTCACATTTTCTTCTTATTTGCTGTTCTTCTGCCTTTTCTGAACCTCATTTCTCTGCTTCTTCCAGCACCAAACATGTAAAAAGCGTTCTCATCTAAATTCAGGAGAGCCCCTAACCCCTATGTTGGTTGATCTTACCACCAGTTTATCTGCTAGTGCTTTGGCAACGAGACTAACTTCATGGGAGAGAGCTTTCCCCAGTTTGTACCCCTACATCTCGGAGTTTCACACGCAGGTCTTTCACTGAAAACAGAAAGCACTCCTCTTACACAAAACCTATCCTGATTCCTCCTCTTCCCCTTATCTCTGTTGCCACTCCAATTCCAAACACCATACACTGTAGCCATCTGACTATGATTTTTACCCTGAACAAAATCTGACCCTTACTGCATACCAATTTTGTTTTCACTGGATTCCTGGGAATAAGCTGGTTCCCACAACTTAGTTTTCTTTGGGTACTGTAGAAATCGTGAGTATACAATACAGTTACGATGTGATGCTTTAAAGTGATGGAATGATAGGTCTAGACTTGGCGAAGTTGTTTTGTAACAAGATCAGGCTGAGAGTTACTATATATGCTATAGCTTAACTTTACTGGTTAACTAAACATGTTGATGTAAACTGTGGGTATTGACAATACTTCTTAAATGCTTACAGGTATTTTTATTGACAATATGTTTTTGCATTATCATTAACTGCCCTGCATCTGAGTAGCTGGCCTAACTTAATTAAAACCTGATTAGTACTCTGCATACATTTACATGTGTAGTTACACGTGTAGGTGGTAGTTCACAACAAATACTTCTTTTTTCAGATTGGTATCTTATGTTCCAGACCAAATGTCATGGCTGCCAGTTTCCAATTGATGATAGTGATACATGGGTTGATGCTTTGTCACGCATGTGGCATTCAGATTGTTTTAAATGTGTGGTTAGTATTTTAAGCATTCTTACTAGTCATTTTACGAAATGTACAGTGCTTCTGAATACTGAATTAAGTTTAGCTTAAGTAGAATAACATGTAGATTTGATTGAGGGATAGTAAGGCAATAGCAATTGATGCATATTTTCAAATTCAAATTTGGCTGTGGTGATGGTTGTGAAAATAACAGTTTAATACATTCAAATATGATATTTTAAGAATTTGGGGACATTTTTCTATGATTTATGTCTGCCTTGTACTATTCACCTCTTGACTTAAACACCCAGGAGGTTAATTTGTTCACCAGTACATTATGTCAGTCTAATGTAAGAGTTGACGAGGTTGTATCTTGCAGCCAAGATGCAAGAAAAAAGCTTAATTTACTTGTAAGTCTTGAATTGGTAGATATTCTAGGTGCTGTACTGAAACACTTGTTTGATAATTTTTTGTGTTTATAGATGTGCCAAATGAATCTTGATGGCCAGAGTTTCTATGCCAAGAATGGAAAGCCCTACTGCAAGAAGCATGGTTCTGCCTAATCGTACCGGGCGATGCAGCTGTCGGGATCTTATGTCAACCACCTGGCTTTTCACCTTATTTCTTGCCTGGCAACACGTTTCCATTGTTAGATGAGAATTAAATGATAGTGCAAAGTGGCTACTTGAATGAAAAATCTGATTTCAGTAATCACCATAGGCTGATGCTGTGATGGTATTTTGTGACTTTGCACCAATTAGTGTACCGTATATACTCAATAAAGTTGCCTCTGAGCATAAATTGCCCCCAAATTTCTGGGCTCGGAAAGTGATAAAATTTATTGACCCATGTATTTGTTGCTATCAGAAAACTTGCTTGATCTTTCATGCCACTTATCCTAGTGTGACTTGAGCACCCTGTGCTTATCAAATCACTAAATGAATTGCCTTTTGTATTTTTTTATCAAAGTTTTAAAAATTAGTAAAGCCTTAACATTTGATTCTACAAAGTTTATTACTTTTTACTTTAGTTAATACTTTCCATAGTTTTTCAACAAGTTCGAGAAACCTGGGCAGATTTGTGCAGGATAAGGAATCCAGAACGTAGAGGAGATGCAACATATTGTTCCTCACTCTTACAATATTCTTAATTTTCACAAAAATGGTAATGTGAATCTAGTGTACATCTGTGCGAACGAATGTAGCAAAAATTTCAATGTAGGCCCATGTTTTTGTTGAAATTTATTCTTCATTAATCTCAAGACAATGGCTTGATATTTTACATGTTATTGTTAGAATAATTCTTTCACTGATATCTATTATTAGAGCAGTTATTTCCACGACTGCTTTGGAGCAAGAAATTTTGATTGTGTGATACATACAGAAACACTTGAGTCCAAGTAGATTTCCGTATTTATGTGGGCCTCTAGCTTCACTAAGTTGTGACCATTTGTCTGAATGTTGCCATGCCAGAGCTACAAAGTCATCCGTGCCATTCAGTGGATTTGGACATGGGCTTTGAGCGGCTTGTTGGACACTTTTGCTCCTCCAGGAGCTGCAAAACAGATACAATGCAGTAAAATAAATCTTAAAGCTAGTTTTATTCATTTATTATAAACTGTATGAAGTGAAACACTCGATTCAAACTACATAATGAAAAGAAGTGCCAGTTTCTGTATGCAGCACTACAAAATAAATGCGCTATACTATTTGAGAACTGTCTTGTGTGGCTGCCATTAAAGAAGTGTGAACAACATTGGGATTAACCGATAGTTGCGATATTTCATTATAAAATGTTTTATTTTAGCAAGAACCTTATATTTCTTTAGCATTTATATATTTTTGCTACCTGATCACAATTTTTAATAGCTTTATAATAATGAATTGCTGAAACTGTTGTTGGAAAAATGTTTATTAACAATGATGTCTGGCTAATTATTGACGTTCATTGGTGTGAATTCCAAGACTTCTGGCCTTGGACCATGTATAAGTCATAATTCCAAATTCAATTTAAAGAAAATATCCAAATTTTGTGACTTGTACTCGAGTATATACTGTATCTATTGTTTTATATGCTTCTGTAGCAACTAGATCCTTCGTTTGTGCATCACATTTGCTAAATAACCTTACATTGCCAAAATCAGGTATAAATTGTCTTCAGTCTTGATTGTCAGTTTTGAGGAATTTAGTTTATTGTTACGGTTGAACAGATTGAAACTGCTGACAGTGTTAGAACATCTATCAAAGAACCATTTGTGAAAAGAGCTGTTAATGAATTTAAAAATACTATTTAAATGTGGATCATATAACTTGTTTGAGCCACAAGACATTTTAAGTTTGCATTCCCAGGTTACAATGTGGTAATGTACAGATTACTGTGTACAACGTAGCCAGAGTTGATGTCCAACACAATGTATCTCTGCTTCTTTTAGCTGTTTCTTCCTTGGTGTCAATTGTCGGAACTGCAGCACAGCAGCTTCTCTATTCTTTTGTCTGCGTGTCTTTGTGGAATACCCAAATACCAATAGCCAAGGATATGGTTCTTGTACTCAAGTAGTACTTGAGTATCATTTTAAAGTACTTGTATTTTCAGTACTTGTACTTCAATAATTGTAAAGAAGTAAATGTAATTTTTATATCACTGTATAAATTCTGTGTTGAATTTATACAGCTGTCTTTAATTGAATTTTCACGTCAGAGTAACGGCTTGAAGTGTGCAGTTTATGACTTGGTTTTAGCACATTTGAATTTTGAGACTTATATTTGCTTAACAATGAAGTAAGTAATGCTAAGAAAAGAATGTCCTTTTTGTTAGATTGTAGCACTTCTACAGTGTTAAAATTCTTTGACGATTGTCGCTTGCCTTGAGGCTATCCTAAGCCTCGTGTGGTCCTTGTTTGATGTGTTTTCTTAACAGTTCTCAGCGTTGAGCTTCAGTATGGTGCTTCTGGTGACATCACATTAGACAGTTTCATTCCAAGAGAATGATTTTTTTATTATACAGGTTTTGAAGATTAATGGCTCTGCTTGTCATTGTGCTTTGCCCGCGGTAACTAAGAAAGTGCTAACAAGAATGCTTGAAAATGTAACGTTAATTCATTTAGGCTGCATGTAGAACGTTTGTTAGACATCATTAGCAAGGAAATAGTAAACTAGTATGATGGATAAACTTGTCTCATAAATTTAGCTGAACAAAGAATTTTACTTATTTTTTGTATTTATATGATGCATATTAAGATAAAGCTATTTTCTTTTGCTGTGTGTAATTTGAATTATTCTTTTGCTTAAAATAAACAGTTAATTTCCTTTGCTATGCAGTTAAAGATTTTCCCTTGGACAATAATTATTATGCAGCTTAAGCTGCTTATTTCTGAAACATTTGGATGTGTATCTAAACATTTATGATTTACTCAGTTTTCCACCAATGAACTCGTTCTAAAGACTCACTCAACATAAAGTAGGCCTGCAAAAGCAGGCGCTAAATATATGCTAAGGGATATTGTAATACATCGGTTTTTGAGCTTTGTTAGAACAGCTTTGCAGGCTTTCCTTTTCCGAGAAGGTTCTATGGTACAAAAAAAAATGGCATGCCATCCACTCCTCCTTACTCCTGGTAGTTCTTACAACTGTGCATCACGATTGGAGACCACTTGGTTGTCCAGAGTTGTCAAGGTTATTAACTTTGTAGTGAAAGTGAGGAAAGTACAACATGGCATCATGAATAATAGCTACACTTGGTATCTGTAACAGAATCAGTTTTGAGCTGTGTTAGGCAATTGTAAATAGGTTATGCTCAAATGATGTTGCAATTCTGACGCAAAAACAGTAAAAAGTGTTTCTTGCTCAGATTCTGCCTAGCAACTGTACAAGTGTAACAACTTCATTCCAGAAATTCCTTCTTCCCACTCCAATTCCCTTCAATCAGTGAGTGAGACAGAGGGCAAAAATTCACCCACGTGTTAGTGCAATGTCCCTGGACTATTCTGAAATGGTGAACAGCAAGGATCTGAAGTTGCTTCTGCTATCCTCTCCACCACAGTGTAGCCCACAATATGTAAACACTGGTTTTGAGAGCTCTGTTAAAATTTTCTCACCTATTTCGTTGGGGCTCTCGTGCTGGGAGTGTCCCAAGTAGTTTGTTATGTACATAGTGCTATATAAGTTTACAAGTACAGTACAATAAAAAAACATGCATTCAACCTCATTCCAACTTCCCTACTTCACAAATTCATATACAGCCACTTGCTTTCATTGTCTGGTTTTGGAATTCATTGTTGGCTGAA
Source organism: Norana najaformis (assembly GCA_964023275.1). Taxonomy (NCBI): domain Eukaryota; kingdom Metazoa; phylum Annelida; class Clitellata; order Crassiclitellata; family Hormogastridae; genus Norana; species Norana najaformis. The sequence continues at coordinate 36,076,824 of OZ029915.1, read as the reverse complement.
GAATTTCTTTCAACTCAGAAGCATGCAGTTGTTATATCTTCGCTGAGGAACCCTGGATTGGATCCAGGCAACATTGCCAACACCAGCCAATCTTGAACTTTACATTTCAGTTGAAGGTTATTGAGAAAGTAGTAGCTCAGTAGATGCTATTTCTAAGCAAATAACCGTATACTGATAGGCTACACTTCAATTTCACGGAGGGACATTCCATACAGAAGGTCATGCAAATCGATCTTTGTTTCAGACATTAGCGACACCATTGATTCTGGGCATATGCTGTTCTTGATGTAAGCACGACATTCAGCGTGGTCAACCACGACATCGTAATCATGTGGGTTACACCTCTTACGAAATTAGTGGTTGACCCCTGGACTTGCTGTAATTCCTCTTGGGTCAGCAAATGATGATGACCATGGGCTAACGCTGCACAACTTGGCCATCAGTACCATTCGGTGTCAGGCCACTTCTATACATCTTGGAGAAGACCCACTTGATTCAGGCTTTCACTGCTTTGGGAGCGTGGGTACACCAGTGTGCTGACATTCAATGTACTGTTTGCTACCCATCTGAGGCACTTGCCTGTTGTTTATGTACAGGATCAGTATCTTCATATCAGCACTGGTTTAGTCTGATGACGATGCAGTTGGTTCGTCCACAACCTGAAAGTACTTCAGGACTGTGCATGCCCGAGCACATGACCTCTCTCTGCAGGTCATGCTACTATCAGCTGCATCAGATATGGATCACGCCGCAGTCCCTAATTCAGTGCCGCAGTGAAGCTCATTCAGGATTCTTCTGCTGGGACTTTTCTGCCGGAATTCTTCTTCACTTATCCACTTCTCCAGCATACATCAGTGATTTTTGTTTCAGTCTCGAGTCAACCGGGTCAGTGGTCATTGCGTTCTGCTGCTGATGCGAATGTGCAGGTGCTGCGCTTTCACATCTCGAGTTCGTCAGGCAGTCTCTGTCGTTGAACCTTCCTCTTGGAACAGTCTTCCATTGGATATACATACTGTTGTATTTGACTCTGTGCAGCATACTTTTTATGTGCAGTGCTTTTGACAGGTATTTAAGAGGAGCCAATTTACTGGTGTCTCAACACATACACGCAACTGCATGCCAGAGTTTTCTTCTGCAAGTGAGAACAATGGCATGCCAGGGCTCTCTGACAACAAATCCACACCTTTATCAGTGTTATAGAACAGCAAAATAGCTAATGAAATAATGCACTTTTGATTAATTTATTAACATTTTGAACAAGAACAGATTCTTAGCAAACAAGAAAATTAAACACTGGAAACATTTGATTAAACTATTGAAGCGGTCAACTGTGATGCTAGCCAACAGCCTAAAATATAAAACCAGACATCATTACCTTGTTTTGCATTATAAACATTACCTGAATAGTTTACTCATACAAATCTATTACATAGATCAGCAACACTCAGTAAGCCTAGCAAGAGCAGAAAAACAAGATATAAAACATCCAGGACAATGACTACTTTTCACATACTGTCGAAAATCAAAATGACATAACAGTCGGATCATTTAACTATCAACACTAGATACAAGTGGAAAACGTAAAACAGGTAAAGTTTTAAAGCCTTTGATATGTTGCATTCACATTCTGCCACTACTTTGCAGAAACAAATACACTACCCTGATGGCAAAAATGATGGACTCTGGCTCTTTTCTGACTGGAAATGAGCCAGCTGATTTTCGAGGTTTTAGAAACATTTAAATGGTAAATTTAAAATGTTACTTTAATTGTGTCTACTTGGCACTATCATAATTATTTACAATTTTGACACAGCTCACAAAAACTTAAATATCAGATCCATATTCTTTGCAATATTTTCTATTTCACAAGTTCTGTGAACAATAACATGAAGGCATTTCTGTATACTTTTCGACTAATGCTTATGACTTTCTTCCATCCAATCCCAAACAGTTCACTAGACTCCCCTAAAGCCTTTGTATGAAGGCACTCTGTAACAGGGACTGTTACATAATTGCTATTTGAATGTTGTCCAAACAAATGACAAAAACAAAATGGCAATGCTTCTATTTCTAAAATAGTAACAACTGTTCCAAATAGAATTTAATTCTTGCGAAAGATTAATTATTCAACATTCTTGAAAGGTGTAGACAGCGAGACTTTAACCTAAATAGAATTGACCAGATAGGCTGCCTCTTCTGTTTCCTCTGTTCACTTACAAAATTTTAAAACAATTTTCACCGAAAGAGATACTTCACAAAGCAACCATTCTTCATAATTGACTGCAGAGTAGAATTTCCCAATAAATTTCAATTCCAGGTAATAGTGAGATGGTATCAGAGGTACTGAGTGGATCTTTCCTAGTATCATGCAACATTTGGCACATTGCACACCATCACAGCAGTTTCTTGTCTAAGGAAAGATGATTGCTTGAATAGTGAAAATCATTTAAGTGTTTAAGTTACACATTTCATTCAAGATTCATGCTGTTATAGCATATTGTTTCTTAATTACTATATAATAAACATTCTCGTTCATATGCTAAATTCATAAGTTCTCACAGAAAACATGAATTGAATGCACTGATCATGTTAGATCCAAAAGTGTCACAGGTAAGTCTAATTCCATTTACCCAGCAGGAAGCGTGAACCGCAGTGAAAAGCAGTATGAAACGTACAAACAAACATGAAGCTTTTACAGATGTGCCAGCCAAGCAAGATCTATTAAATGTGGACATTTGTTGGCAGAAGATTTACCAACAACACATAATTTCAGCTTTCTTTTCACCACAAACTGCAAATGCTTGCATATGTGTAACCTAAACTAATTCAAGTCTGCAGTTACTAAGTCCTGTGCTTAAATTCAAACAATAAATCCGATAGTATTAATCCAAGGGCCTTAAGGCACACACCTATGCCTGGCTGGACTATACCTTACCTAAAAAGCTTGTCATAAACAGAACAAAATAAACAAAATTGCTGTAATTCCATAAATGCGGCAGTTTTCTTAAACCATGAAAATAAGGTTTCTGTTACACATTTGATCTTTCTTAGACAAGTGAATCAAGTAAATAAATGTAGAGCATTTTATTCACAAAGTTGCTTCTTGGACAGTCACATGGAACTCTGTTTCCACCTGGATTATCTGTGTAGCCATCATTCTGAACAGAATTTTCTGAGCCCATTTCGCAAGTCTCACATGGCAATGCATTAACTTCAGGTGATTTGTTTCTGCATTGCAATTTGCTCCTTGGTGTTGCAAGCTCAGAGCTCACAAAGTAACAAGCCAGAGAAATTCTCCAAGTAACTGTTAATAAAATAAAAAAGAAATTCCTACATGAATTACATAGGACGACAAAGACAACAACATCCAGTACACTAAGTCGTCATGCAATTTACCCTAAGTTGTTGCTACGATCTTGTCTAGGACAAGCCATTCCAAGAGGGTCTAAGGCCCCATTCAGAAGGAATCAGCATCAAGGAGGTTTGACCACAGGAGGGAACAGCTCTTTAACTACAATTAAGGCAGTTTTCAGTAAGTGTACTGTAGTCAGACGTTAAACACTTGACTTTAACAGTACACTTATATTAACTCTTGCTCTGAATAAAACAGTAAGGGAGAGGAACAACTGACATGTTAAAGAAGCAACTACAAAGATGATGTTTCCATTTGATAAGCAACAGAACATTTTTCAAAATAACTTTAACTTCCCACGTGATACTTCTGCCATGAAAACTTGAAGCCATCAAGAAACAGTTAAAGGTTTTAAACAACTGACAGAATAAGTGAAACTTGGAAGTACATGCTTTAAGGTTGCCATGTGACTTATTTCTGTATAATGCATCAATCTAATACTGCAAAGGCTATCATCTGTTCAGTGGTATTATGAAAAAGGGAAATTAAAGTTCAAATTAAGGGACTTTGCCCATTTGACTAGAGAGTCGTGACCAGTGAGGTAAGCGGTCAAAGCCGCCTTGTGTGCTCAAACCTCCATGACAGGCAGAAGGACTCTGTCTGAAAACTCAACCAACATATGTTTCAAAGCAGTTACGGTGCCATCATTAAGTTGTTCACTTAGTCTCTGTTCTCTTCTGCCAAATTCATCATATGTTCAGCAGAGATATGTGCCCATCTGGCAAAATTTGGGATAGTTAACCGGTGGGTATATTCATTTCTTTAAGGCATTAATTACAGCAAAAACTAAGGCATGTGTAAATGAATAAGGACAATTCCGGCACTGTAGAAAAACAAGGCAAGGCACACAGAATCATCTAATCATTACTGTTATCATTAATAAAAACAAAGCTAACAACTGTCCTTACTTATCACATGACAACTGTGCAAAATTTTCCTTTGATTGTAAAAACATGTGTCTTACTATTTACAAAACCGATCTACATAATATGGACAAACGATCGCATAGTAAACACTATACAAACAATTGCATATGCTAATTATGATCTGCATAATAACAGGGAGCCAGTATGCCGTCAGCCATATTCAGCACTAGGCCACTGCCTATTAAAGGTAATTGCTGTCAGAAGCGAAGACTTTAAAATCATCACTGTTTCTCAGCCGAGCTGTTGACAAAGTCCTTGAGAAACCATCAGTGCATTTCTCGACAGAAGTAGACATAGTTCTTGGCACTCGGAATGCTCTCCACACATATTGATGAAAGAGTCTGGATTCTTCAAACGTGAAATTAAGTCACACCCACAACAAACATGAAATGTTGCCAAGCCACACACCACATGCATGACTTTTCCAATACAATCATTCTGCAATTTTTGCTGTTGGTTAGGATTTCAGCAAATCTATCAAACAATGTTCAAATATTTCATGATGAAACTACCTGAAATTTTTCATAAGGTCTCTTCTTTCTCTTGTGAAGCAAAGATCCTTCTAATGGCTGTACCTGCTTCTGTTTAAACAGAATTTTCAGTCATTTCTAAAGGGCTCTTGACCATCACAAATACATCATGATTCAGTCTCAACTGCTTTTCACTCTTGAAAGACAGTATTTTTCAATGATTTTCAGGATTACCTTTAGACATCTCTTGCAAGCTAAAATTTCAAAGAAACTTGTAATGATGTAATATTTTTGCTTGTAGGATTATACATTCAGAAGATTTTCCAAAGTACCAGTAAAAGTTTCTTTCACCTAATCAAACAAATTCTTAAATACATCTGTTTTTCAATCACTGGCAAACAATTTTGTGTCTTTCTTGAACTGGCATATTTTAAGCAACATCCAATTTCTCATCATCTGACGACAGACTGATCTTCTGCTGTTCAGAATCCAATCTACAGATCTTTCACACAAGAGGTGGACTTGAAATAGATTAAAACTAACAAGTCTATCAACCAGTTTTGAATAAAAAGACTTCCAACAGCAGCCTGTGGTGAAAACACAAAAATAGATCTTCATCAATTCTGCATCTTGCAAAGAAGCCAACTGCTGTTAAACTGATGAGGAAGATGCAGAAAATCACCTTGCACACGAGTTAAATTCCTCTCGGCATACTGAATAAGAAGACGAGCAACGTAACATCGTACCTTTCACACTGTTACCACATATACAGAAAACAATCATCTGGTTATACTATAGTCGATGTAATCAGTCCTCCAATCCCAGCTGCACTGATGCCAGATGAAGAAGTGCTGCTCGGATGGTTCAGTTTAGCTGAACGTTCGTTGGCTGTGGGACGATCGTGACTTGGCCCGGAAGTGTGAGAAAGTCGAAGCAGAGGCACCCCGTCATCGCAGGACAGGCAGCTTCCTGGGCCCACTGAAGAAATCGAGCCAGGAAAAGTCTCTTCTGTACCGGGACCTCGTCCCCTTGGCTCATCAGAATTCGATGAAATAGAAGAGGGCATCGGACTGAAAAGCTCTGTCGTGGAATCGGCTGCTGGAATCATTCCAGTCATGATGTCATCATCATGGTCTTCATCTTCTCCATTACCTCCTTCATCACCATCCTGCAGGAATCGAATACACCTTTTCTTCCGCCTGTAGCACAAAAGTCAAGAAGTTTCATCTCTCAATACTTATTTTGCAAGTAAAACTGGAAGCAAGTAAGAGAATTTACATAACATTACATAGAGTAAAGTGCAGCACGGTGCTCTATCGGTAACACGTATGTCAATAATCATGTGGTCACGGGTTCAACTCCGTGTACCGACCCTGGGCAAGTTGTTTGTGCACACCGTGCCTCTGTCACCGACCAGCATAATTAGGTACCGGCGTTAGGTGGGAAGTAAACGGTAAGTTCTGTGATGTGAAGGCCGTGTCCAGGACCTTGGGATTCGTCCACTGCCTACTCAAGGGCCTAGAAAAGGAGATGAGCGCCTCCCCTACGTCTCATTTGTGAGATATGGGACACACTTTTACACTTACGTAGAGGAAATCAGAGAATATCCTAATTCTACACAAACAGTGCACTGAGCTATTTAATTAATGTGAATAATCACACAGTGCCACTGAACTCCAAAGAACTGCAAACAAGGCTGTCCAACAGACCAAAATGCACGTGAAAGCACCATATCAGATGAGCAAACTTAGAAGACCAGCTCATCCATACAAATGACAGGGCGTACTGCCCGTTGAGCTTGCTGACTAGAAACTGACACCACGGAGGAGGATTTTGAATTTCATTCTTTCCTCGACTGGAAACCAGTGCAGTGCTTTTTGCACAAAGTTAGTCACAATATAGACAATTTTGATAGACCTCTAACTCACAAATCGCCCTGAAGACAGACTGGCCCTGACATATCTGGAACTTCTGGCAGGCCGCTAGGACAGAATGGCAGTAATCCAAGCAAGTCAGAAGGAATGAATGAACAAGAGACACAACTCCAGTAAACGACATGTTACACTGTAAATGTACCTGGTGGTGCTGGTAGAAGCAGGACCTGCAGAAAAGATTCACATGTTCAACCATGGATAAATTTCTACTTAGAAGCATGCCCAAATCACGGATAAAGTGTTCTACGTTCTAGTTTGAGAATGTTATGGCTAGCACAATCTTCACTGCAAAACATCAGAAATCGTGAATGTGTGCAAGAAAGAAAATGGTTTTCTGAGCACCCATGAGCCAACTTTGTGCTGTCACAACTCTCTCATACTGATTTCAAGACCAAGGTAAACTTTAATTATGACTATATTCACCTGCATGGTTTGCACCACTGGTTCTGCTGGTCAAGGCCAAAACGAGCTCGACATTTCTTAGCATTTGGGCATTCTACAAGAAAAAAACATCACAAATCTTAACCACAGGCACCACAGTCCTCAAAATTAGAGAAACCACAGCATCTGCCAAATGCACAGTTGGTTTAACTATGCCGCAGAAACCTTTGTACAGTTCTACACGATTTTCTAAGTGTTATCTGGACTGGGCTGCAAAGTGACCTGGTTGTTCCCATCACAATGTGCCACAATACAGCAAAGAAGTCAGCGCATCATTCTCAACCAGGCTGCAGAACAACCTGCAACATGCACTTCATGGTTTTATTACTCTCTATTTTGTCCCTTGTAAAAAATCCATTCCGTCTGAACGTAGTGTTGGTTGGGAAGAAGCCTCTGAGGATTTTCCCTTGAAAAGGTGCTGTATAAATGTATACTTATGATTCAATTCAACCGGTAAACCGAATGACAGCCGTGTGATTGTCATTGCCATTATCATCATTGTTGTCATCACTGTTCTCATCATCATCATCCCCAAGGGAATTCATCACTAACTTACAAAGACAATTAATCAAATTTTCATGGTATGTTGAACACAGGGCACAGTAACTGAGTGGGCAGAGCGCTCGGCTTGTAACGCTGAGAGTACGGGATCGATTCTCCCCTTAGGCAGTCACTGTGTAGGGATCTTGAACAAGTCCTTCACTCACAATTACTCAGCAAAGATGCTTTATCATCAGATAGTGGCACATAATAAATGCAGAAATAATAAAAGCACAGAAACTGTTATGAAATGAGACAGACAAATAGAAAGAGACTGACAGCCAGAAAGACTGCTGTGCAGATGGACTGACAGATGGAAAGACAAAGTCAGATATTCTCACTGGGAAATATTAGATCATGATATCGTAAAACCACAAAGTCTTTGAAAAATAATCTGAAACAGATCCCAGTTGTAAGCCAGATCATACACAAAGGAGAAACTTGAATCCAAATCACTTACAGCATGACTACCTTCTTGTTCTGACAAAACTATTCCACCTGTGGTTAAAATCCATGCTCTTTCATGTGACAAATGGTTTTGGTGAGTAGCAAACATTCTTATATGACACAAGAGAAGCCTTTAGAAGGAGTTTTTGCTTTCAGCCCAATAAACTATGTACTGTTCAGACCGGCATATTCACTACTGCCTGCCCAGTGACTTTGCAAAGAGCAGCTGCGCCCAATTGCAGCCAGATTTAGACAAATCATTGCTTATATTTTGCACATTGACACCACAGAGACATCAAACCAGTTCATTTTTTTATTATTTCAGTTCAAACTCAAAGCACAGAATATCAACAATACAAAGATGACAACCCAGTCTTAACAAAATTACTTGATGTCACCAAGGACACTCGTACGATTACATTTCTAGAAGTGCTGAGCAAATTCTCGTCTGACTACAGATGCGTTAATTTTAGAGCCACCAGGTATACCACTGGAAGAAACACTGAAGACAGAGCATTATTTCGTATCAGTGCTCATCTCTTGTTCTTACCACGATCTTCTTCAGCAGCCGTACCTTTGTCATCATCGTGGTGACTGTCTCGTTTGCGTTTCTTCTTCGCATGTAAGGCGTAGTTGTCACGAGCGCTCCACGTGGGATAGAGCTGGCGGTGTAATTCCTTCTCCTTCTTGGCCATTTCATAATATTTGGCCTGCTCTGAACGATCAAGGGAGTGCCACTGACAAACACAAACACAACCACTGTGACTTCGAAAGCTCTTTTAAAGAGCTACATAAACAGTCAGATATACACCCACATCAAATACACCAATACATACATACGTCAGCAACTGGACTTCTTCAGTGGATTACAAAGTTTCCACTGCAGTTTGACTGATACCTTGTACATTATAACTGTGCTACAGAGGTTATCCCAATTAGATTAGATAGGGCCATCTGCCTGGAATGGTCTTGTAAAGATGCATGTACAACTGTGCATGCATGCTTTTATGTATCACAGTATTTACCAATACATCTACGTAGCACCTCTGAAAGGCCTCCATCTAGACTTGTGACCTCCTCGGGCCAAGGATGCACTTGAAAACTGTTCTTTTTTCCATGGCTTGGCCAGAGGCACTTCTGAGTAAACATCTTGAAGAGGCACTGTATAAACACTCCGAATGAATGCATGAATGAAGCAAAAACAAAACAAAGCACAACCTAAGCAAATGTAACATAAGCACTGTTAACAAAAATTGACTCCAAAAATTCACGTATGAGAAAACCTGATAAGCAAGCATAATAACTGACTGCTCTGAAACTCTGTCTTCAGAGATTCATTTGCAAGAATGCATTGAAATCTTTCTGATTTCATACCCTGATCATTAGTTGTGCTCAAAATAATCAGAATAATATTTAACATATTTTAATTTTAAAAATCCTTCACCACTGGATTTCAGCAAATCTACCAAAGTATAATAATCTATCAAAGTGTTTCTTTGTTATAAAAAATTGAAGGCTGTACATGGGAATAAGGCCCTTTTAGAATTATAACTCAGTATACACTGCATCAACACAAATTATCACCAGAAACACAGATCCACTGTTGGCCACAGTTACAGGAACTGCAAGCCACACAGCAATGCTATAACTTATTATTGGCAATGTTTACAAATAATTCCTGGCTGTAAATTATCATAAGAAGTGTGCAAACATAATACAGCACTTGCGAGATGTTCCCAAATGGTGCAACAAAAATGTCTACGTACACACCACATAAAGCTACAACCTAAATTATTATCACATGAAACGACAAATGTAAAATAATTAATGACTGACCAAAATGATCATTATGAACATTATGACCAAAAATTAACACAATAATAATAATAATAATAATAATAATAAAATGAAGAAGAAGGCGCCTACAGTCGAAATTAAAGGAGAGAAGGTGGCGCCTGTAACCAAGATTAAAGAAACGGAGCGAGCCTGGAGCTGTTTGACGAGACCCTGCCAACAGGTCCCAACCGGTCCTCAAGATCAAGGAGCCGCAACGCCTGACGTAGGTCAGCCGGCGAGTCAAGGTCGAGGAGACGCCGACGCTCGGACCAGCGAAGCCCACGACACAGCCGCCATCGAAGCAGATGACGGCGGCGACGAAGAGGAGGGAGTCGGAGGAGCAGGATGTTTGTCCGATCCGCACTGGTCATGGTCCATCGAAGGATTCAATACAGTGGAAAATGCTTAACATAATAATAATAATAATAATAATAATAATAAAGTATAAAACTATAATAATAATAATAATAATAATAATAATAATAATAATAATGAGAAGAAACAAATAATGATAATAATAATTATTACTATTATTATTATTATTCTTATTATCTGTGTAAAGTGTGCAGACACAGCATCTGCACATGTCAGCAGCCACATCCATAGTTGACTAACCTGTCATTTCGGCAGATTTTTTGTTTTAATGTGGAACTTATTTGATCATTTCTGACACGATTGGACGTTTGCCGTTGCTAAGTTTGCATACCGAAATTAAACTTCATTTGCGCCACAGATTTTGACTATTTTCTAAGGTATTTTTGACGCGTATCAATTTGGCATAAGTGACTGCATGAGGAGAGATGGGGTTGGTGTAAGGTCTAGCCTCAAATCTACGAACTTATTGAGCACCATCTTCAGCTGGGTACTGGTCTCAGCAGAGAAGGAGCGATGGGGTGACTGGAGTAACCTCGACCATCACTTGTGAATGGCACTTTGACCTACTGACCGGCAGGTGACGAATACCTGTTCTATTCAGACCCGGCAGTTTGAGGGATATTCGGACAATACGATATCTACCACCAATTGGGGACTGTTGGGCGGTGGTGTTACCGTGTACCGTGGATCCTACTGCTTGTCATCATTCTGTACCATTGACGCAGCTTGGTCCAGGAATTCTGAACATCGTGTCATCTGCCAACTCTGGATAGGAATCCGTCGGTTGGGTTCCAGATGTGCGTGAACCGGCCTCTTCTAGTTATCTGTGCTTTGTTTCACTTTCTGACATACTTTCTGTTCTTAATGACATTTAACATCATTTAGGTTAGCATAGGCAGTCTTTTGCAAGATACGTCAAAGATGCTATACCAAATGTTAAGATAACTAAATAAAGTAACGATACAGCACTTGTGAGAGCTTCTCAAAGGTGCAATATTAACTTTAAAAAGTAATAATAATAAAAGGTTAACGTGCCAGATGTCAGCATAACAACATTTACCTTACGACCAAGAATTTGGTTGATGGCAGCAGATTCTTTAAGCGTGCATTCATCAATGACCTTCTGTCGCATTTCTTTCATGAATAGCATGAATGCATTCAGTGGTTTCTTGATGTGTGGAATTTTACTTGCAGCAGGAGATTTGATGTTCTGCAGACTGCTGTGGTCAGCAGAAGAGGTCTGACTGTCACTAGATCCACAGCCCAGAAAGCTCAAGTGCCTGTCAAACAAACCAATCGAAAATTAAACTGAAATTTAATTCATCAAATCTGAAGAAAAATGTATCCTCAGCTGACAACACCATTGTCTGACCTGATGAGTTTTAGGCTTCACAGAAAAACACAGATAGACAGAACATATTTACTATTGCTAAATACTTAACTACTTAAAGTGAACGTAAGTTATCAGAAAATTGTTAAGCAATATTGATAAAGTTGTTGGTCAACAGAATAAATTCAGAATATACAGTAATCTAACTTAACAATGCATACTCAAAAAAGCTATAAAGTTGTATTCAACAGCAAACAAGTATGTTGCAGCACGTAACAATTCCCTTTGTGATAAATATGTATGAATTTGGTACATTGGATAACTTAATAAAGTTGTTTTTCAGCTGAATAATCACAGAATATAAAATTATTACAACTAACACTAAAGTTGTTGTTCACCCAAATAATTAAAGAAAATAAAGTTATTACAACTAACATTAAAGTTGTTGTTCACCCAAATAATTAAAGAATATAAAGTTATTACAACTAACACTAAAGTTATTGTTCACCCAAATAATTAAAGAATATAAAATTATTGCAACTAACAATAAAGTTATTGTTCACCCAAATAATTAAAGAATATAAAGTTATTACAACTAACACTAAAGTTATTGTTCACCCAAATAATTAAAGAATACAAAATTATTGCAACTAACACTAAAGTTATTGTTCACCCAAATAATTAAAGAATATAAAGTTATTACAACTAACACTAATAACAGGAAAAGACCTGTTGTTGGTTAGCTTATGAACACTGACCGCTGTTTAGTGGTAAATGAGCTGGAAGCTGGTGGTGAGATGTCCTGCGACTGACAGGTCGTAACAAGCGTGGGATGCGACACTCCAGCACATGGTATGTTGGGATGTGGCTGCAGCATTCCACCTGGACTAAACCGGGACAGCTGGTATGGTGAATACGGAGAAGTGAAGGGCATTGGATAGCCAGATGCACTGGCCCTGCTCAACAGAAAAACAATTGTAGAAATTAGGACAAAAGGAAAGTAAACTGCAACCTAATCGAGGGAGACACTATGAGAATATAAAGCTAAGTTTGTTTAACTACTAAATATTTTCCACATTCACTTTATTCACATCCCAATTCATGTGGTGGGAAACGCAAATTACGTGTATTAATTTTACTACTGTTATCAGTAATAAACCATCACTGTTATCAGGCAGTTTTAATCTGCTTTAAAGACATGGGATGCCAAACAAAGACAAATAAATTTATTATATCAAACAGTAGCCAAACAATCAGCAAATGAAGTGCGCACATAAGTATGATTTACAATGAAGATGATAATCTGAAGACAAAAATTAGGCCAATGCTCAAATCCTAACTAAGCAGCCGGACCCATAAAAGGAAACATTTTCCTAAGCAACAGTAGCTTCAATTTTAGAAACAGGCTGATACGTCCACTACACATTCAACAGGGGCAGGCAAATGGTAAGCTATAAATCTGTGCTCCTATACCTTCACGCATTTCCCCAGGTGGCAACTGGCTCACAAATGTGAATCTGGCCAAAAGAAATTTAATATGATGTTTCTAGGTGTGCCTGTGCAAACACCACTGCATCTGTCGTTGCTTTACATAATTCAGCTAGGAGAACATCAAACTGTCATAACAGGAAAGACCAGAATTTACAATCTCACATACTCAATAAATTCTGGGTTAAAAAAAACAGAAGCAACCAGGACAAGGATATAACCAATTCTAATCTACAAAGAAACAACTAAATCCAACCTATTCTGACACAGCCAATGCTAACATACCAAGAAACAACTAAATCCAACCTACTCTGACACAGCCAATGCTAACATACCAAGAAACAACTAAATCCAACCTACTCTGACACAGCCAATGCTAACATACCAAGAAACAACTAAATCCAACCTACTCTGACACAGCCAATGCTAACATACCAAGAAACAACTAAATCCAACCTACTCTGACACAGCCAATGCTAACATACCAAGAAACAACTAAATCCAACCTACTCTGACACAGCCAATGCTAACATACCAAGAAACAACAAATTCCAACCTATTCTGACACAGCCAATGCTAACATACAAAGAAACAACTAAATCCAACCTATTCTGACACAGCCAATGCTAACATACAAAGAAACAACTAAATCCAACCTATTCTGACACAGCCAATGCTAACATACCAAGAAACAACTAAATCCAACCTATTCTGACACAGCCAATGCTAACATACCAAGAAACAACTAAATCCAACCTATTCTGACACAGCCAATACTAACATACCAAGAAACAACTAAATCCAACCTATTCTGACACAGCCAATGCTGACATACCAAGAAACAACTAAATCCAACCTATTCTGACACAGCCAATGCTAACATCCAAAGAAACAACTAAATCCAACCTATTCTGACACAGCCAATGCTAACATACCAAGAAACAACTAAATCCAACCTACTCTGACACAGCCAATGCTAACATACCAAGAAACAACTAAATCCAACCTATTCTGACACAGCCAATGCTAACATACCAAGAAACAACTAAATCCAACCTGTTCTGACACAGCCAATGCTGACATACCAAGAAACAACTAAATCCAACCTATTCTGACACAGCCAATGCTAACATACCAAGAAACAACTAAATCCAACCTACTCTGACACAGCCAATGCTAACATACCAAGAAACAACAAATTCCAACCTATTCTGACACAGCCAATGCTAACATACAAAGAAACAACTAAATCCAACCTATTCTGACACAGCCAATGCTAACATACCAAGAAACAACTAAATCCAACCTATTCTGACACAGCCAATGCTAACATACAAAGAAACAACTGACATACCAAGAAACAACTAAATCCAACCTATTCTGACACAGCCAATGCTAACATACCAAGAAACAACTAAATCCAACCTACTCTGACACAGCCAATGCTAACATACCAAGAAACAACAAATTCCAACCTATTCTGACACAGCCAATGCTAACATACAAAGAAACAACTAAATCCAACCTATTCTGACACAGCCAATGCTAACATACCAAGAAACAACTAAATCCAACCTGTTCTGACACAGCCAATGCTGACATACCAAGAAACAACTAAATCCAACCTATTCTGACACAGCCAATGCTAACATACCAAGAAACAACTAAATCCAACCTACTCTGACACAGCCAATGCTAACATACCAAGAAACAACAAATTCCAACCTATTCTGACACAGCCAATGCTAACATACAAAGAAACAACTAAATCCAACCTATTCTGACACAGCCAATGCTAACATACCAAGAAACAACTAAATCCAACCTATTCTGACACAGCCAATGCTAACATACAAAGAAACAACTAAATCCAACCTATTCTGACACAGCCAATGCTAACATACAAAGAAACAACTAAATCCAACCTATTCTGACACAGCCAATGCTAACATACCAAGAAACAACTAAATCCAACCTATTCTGACACAGCCAATGCTAACATACAAAGAAACAACTAAATCCAACCTACTCTGACAAAGCCAATGCTAACATACAAAGAAACAACTAAATCCAACCTATTCTGACACAGCCAATGCTAACATACCAAGAAACAACTAAATCCAACCTACTCTGACACAGCCAATGCTAACATACCAAGAAACAACTAAATCCAACCTATTCTGACACAGCCAATGCTAACATACCAAGAAACAACTAAATCCAACCTATCCTGACACAGCCAATGCTAACATACCAAGAAACAACTAAATCCAACCTATTCTGACACAGCCAATGCTAACATACAAAGAAACAACTAAATCCAACCTATTCTGACACAGCCAATGCTAACATACCAAGAAACAACTAAATCCAACCTATTCTGACACAGCCAATGCTAACATACCAAGAAACAACTAAATCCAACCTACTCTGACACAGCCAATGCTAACATACCAAGAAACAACTAAATCCAACCTACTCTGACACAGCCAATGCTAACATACCAAGAAACAACTAAATCCAACCTACTCTGACACAGCCAATGCTAACATACCAAGAAACAACTAAATCCAACCTATTCTGACACAGCCAATACTAACATACCAAGAAACAACTAAATCCAACCTATTCTGACACAGCCAATGCTGACATACCAAGAAACAACTAAATCCAAACTATTCTGACACAGCCAATGCTGACATACCAAGAAACAACTAAATCCAACCTATTCTGACACAGCCAATGCTAACATACCAAGAAACAACTAAATCCAACCTATTCTGACACAGCCAATGCTAACATACCAAGAAACAACTAAATCCAACCTATTCTGACACAGCCAATGCTGACATACCAAGAAACAACTAAATCCAACCTATTCTGACACAGCCAATGCTGACATACCAAGAAACAACTAAATCCAACCTATTCTGACACAGCCAATGCTAACATACCAAGAAACAACTAAATCCAACCTATTCTGACACAGCCAATGCTAACATACCAAGAAACAACTAAATCCAACCTACTCTGACACAGCCAATGCTAACATACAAAGAAACAACTAAATCCAACCTACTCTGACACAGCCAATGCTAACATACCAAGAAACAACTAAATCCAACCTATTCTGACACAGCCAATGCTAACATATCCAGAAACAACTAAATCCAACCTATTCTGACACAGCCAATGCTGACATACCAAGAAACAACTAAATCCAACCTATTCTGACACAGCCAATGCTAACATACAAAGAAACAACTAA
Organism: Norana najaformis; assembly: GCA_964023275.1. Classification (NCBI taxonomy): domain Eukaryota; kingdom Metazoa; phylum Annelida; class Clitellata; order Crassiclitellata; family Hormogastridae; genus Norana; species Norana najaformis. Next base: position 36,060,357 of record OZ029915.1, on the reverse strand, counting down.
ATCCAACCTACTCTGACACAGCCAATGCTAACATACCAAGAAACAACTAAATCCAACCTATTCTGACACAGCCAATGCTAACATACAAAGAAACAACTAAATCCAACCTACTCTGACACAGCCAATGCTAACATACAAAGACACAACTAAATCCAACCTACTCTGACACAGCCAATGCTAACATACCAAGAAACAACTAAATCCAACCTATTCTGACACAGCCAATGCTAACATACCAAGAAACAACTAAATCCAACATACCAAGGAACAGGAGGAAACTCTGAAGAATAGAATGGATGAGTAAACTGGCGATGTGGATGTGTGATGCCATATAGAGGCGGAGTCTGTGAAGGGTGAATTCCATAAAGTGGAGGTGTCTGAGTTGGTGGAAGGCCGTACACTGATGGAGTGGTTGGTAAACCTATACAGAAACATTCATTGTTATATTTTTTAAAAATCCATTGACAAGAAAAATATTTGCTTTGTTCTTCTTTAAGTAACCCTACATTCGAATGCAAATGAAAATACAGAAACATGGTAAAAAAAAATATAGAAAAAGTGGAACCCAATGCGATAGGGAACTTGGCTCCATCCTAAATATGGCCCAGTTATCATCGTATGCAGAAAGACAAACTTGAACGGAATTGCATCCTGGGATTCAACACATGATAAACCTTCTCTTTCTTCTACTTACTATAATTGTATTACCCAGAAATTTCAGTCTGATAATTTGTATGTGCGTTTGTCATGTCCCGTGTACAGGATTACTTAAATTGACCAGATATCATAAACTACACAAATATGAAAAGTCAAAGTTAACAAACAGAAAGTCGTTCACACACAGCCTGCCTCAAAAAAAACGCTCAAACTGCATGGGAACAAACTATCTGACTGAATATTATTAGATCTCTCTATCAAGGTCAACCTTGTTCAGATTCTCCACAAATTACTTTGTCTTTATTGAGCGATTTAACATGTGATGAACATGCAAGCCAGAAAACCGGGGGGGGGGATGCCTCTAATTCTGGAGTTATGAAGACAGCTTGCCATATGATAACCACAGACACGAGTACAAATTGACGCATGCAGCTTGGAAAACATCGGCCGTTGTATGGTTGCATTTGTTGGGCTTAGGACCGATGCCAGAGTTTGTTCTGATGGTCATGTTTTGACAGGTTTCTGTACATTCAAACCATGGATCTCCTACTGTGCAAGCAGTGCATTGAACAGACTCGTCGACTCGTTGGCAAGTACAGACGGTCAGCTCAAGCATGGAAGTTCTATCGCAGGCTGAGTAAACACAACAGCCACAACCTGAAAGATGCATACACGATGTGCCTGAATTCGTTTAAGTGACTGTCTCTGTTCTTCGAGCAATACACGTATGTTAAGCATGTGGTGCACAATGTGCACTCCCATTTGCGTGACAGCCTGAGTGTTTCGATGCGATAAAATTTAGCTAATACTGCGTCATCACATGTATGGATGGATAGAATTTTTCCTATTATGTTACATGGAAGCGGACAGGCTCAAAGTGCACCAATGGCAATTTGATACATGGCGATATTGATATGGATCAATATATATAGATTATGGCAATAATCTGCCAAAAATAAACAAAGCTGCGTGCCAGCTGACCCAAGCACCTATATTGACCCATAAAAGCTATGACAGAGCATCAAGATGCAGTTTTCTTGCTGATCAATCATGCTTCAATACTTGAGTAAATTCTAACGCATTTAGCTTCACCACTAAAAGCTTTGCTCTGTCTGTGCAGTTTTCCTCTTAAAGCAGAGACACCAAATAAATAATCCCCAAGCATCTCTGGATCTTTAAGTATTCGTCTTCGACCAAACGCACCCGATGAATGCGAGCCACCAAGAGGCCACGGAGTGAGTCCCATGTGAGCCGGAGGCGGCTGAGAGAACAAGTCATTGCCATACATATAGAACGGAAATCCACCCGGTGGAACTGGCACACCACCCTGAAGCAAAAAACACACAACCCATGTACACACAGTAAAAATTTATGTAGATCGTTCAACTCTACTCCACTGGTAAAGCCTTACAGTCTAATTCAAACTTGTTGAAATTCACATTAGACTTGTGCTAAATTATTTATGCACAGAAGAACATTTCTTTGGTTTCAAGTCTGTGACTGAAATTCACAGGCACTTTGGTTGGTGAACTATAAAATTCGTAATCAACACTATTCATGCTATTTCTTGTCCTTTTGCAAACTGAATAACTGAAAGCATAAATTTCATAAAAGCTGTAAGACTTCCAAAGGTTTATGAAACTAATCCGGCAATGAATAGGTCATCTCCATGAGACATGTGTAAAACAGAAGTGTAAGAGGAATAAGGGGACACACAAAATGATTTAATTGCCCTAATTAAAGATTTTACAGCATTCCCCACAAAACTATCCAGAGGCAAGTTTTCTAGGTTGCTCTCGGATCATAAATTAGCCTATGACTGTCATCAAGCTACCATAAATAATGTGAGTAGGTTGAGTTGGAACACTGGCGTCGTTAAATAAACGTTATCAAACCAAACGAGTTGGAATATAGGTCAAATAAAATTTGGAATGGCTTCACAGGAAGTCACACTTTATATAAACTGAAATGCCAAACAAGATGGAGTAGCAAAACTGCAGCTGCAATTTGTATCCAGTGACATGCCAGAGTTGGACTTTTCTCCAGATGGCTGTGAGGCTCCCTTGACCTGGTCACTGTCATCGGACAGACGAGAGAGAAATCAAAGTCTCAAAGTCAAACTATCTCAGCATTTTCTTGGGCTGGGTGCTATGCATTATCCATCAGCTGTAATTATATTGATCAGCTAGAGGATAAGCAACCTAAACAAGGTCCTTCAAACTTAATGAGCCATGAAGAATTATCATCCTTGGTATCAAAACTCCCAGCTACCAGAGCTCCTACTCAAACATCTTCCCACAAGGGTCACTTGTTCCCCTCCTCTCTATTCCTCTCTATGACTATCTGGTCAGCCCTTCTGCAGGTTCCCTGGCAATAGTAAATGTCAGCCCACAAGGTCAATAGGCCCTTAATAGCTATACATTAAGGTGGTATTTCCTTAACCATGGTGCCAACCCCTGCCATAAAATATCAAAGACAGACAAGAGCCAGTCTTCCCAATCCAATCAGCAATTACACGCTCTGTTGCCCTCACTGTGGGAAGCACATTGGGGCCAGTCAAGATAACAGTGGCAGATAATGGCTTGTTTGGCCCAGGCAGGAGGACTCCCTCCCAGCAAACTATAAATCACATAAAGGGAAGAGATTTGGGATGGTCATTACCCTTAGCCCAAGGCCATGGTTAACGTCCACCCATGGATGGACAGCACCCACAGGCCATTCAAATGTACAATCTGAAAATGACAACCAAATCGGTTTTTCAGTATTTCAGAAGAAACAAATTATATTAACATATGAATTATTAACTACTGCAAACCATCACATAAAACACAAATAATTCAGAACCATGAAAATTACAGTATTAACCCATTGGTCACATAACTAGATTATTCAAAAGCTTCAGATTTTACTATCAACTAAAAATCACAAAAACTCTTCATAAATGTCATCATACTTGCAAAAGAATACACACAAATATCATTAAAATCTGAAAGTGACTTGCAAAAACTACATAAAAATACACAAAACATCAGTAAAATATACATATGACTCATTAAAACACACTTTGTTATACCACAAATTCTAATACAAGATGGTTGGGAACATGGATCCAAACATCAGCTCAGCTAAGAAATAAACTTGCTATAACAAGACCTAGCTATAAGGCAGTTCACGAACTGGCTCCTAAAGACGGTGTCATAGCAAGTTTCTAGTGTATGATAAATTCAGAATAAAACTAGTGAGCTCTTGCATAATTGTAAACTTACAATGCTAAAAGGTAATGTCAGTTTCAGTTCACCTGGTTTTATTATATGAACTGATACTTGAATCTAACCTCTATTCAAAGTAGAACAATAGGTTGTGATACTTTCTTCTTTAGAACATTTTCATAAGAAGAAGGACAGTTCCTTTAGCTAACCCTCAGAGGCAAACACAGGCAACTTCTGTTCCTTAGTCTTACATACTGCATATTGGTAGCAGGTGATCAGGCTGGGATGCCAGTGAAATGTATGTACCTTACTGAAGTCCACCAAATCTGAGTTAACTTAATTCACAACAGGCCATTTTGGATTTTCAAAATATAATCATCACTTGACTGTTACACTTAAATGGAATCTGGAAGCAGTCCAGTAAACAAGTAAAAAGTAATCAAACACAGATTTGCATGCAGGAACTAAAATGATTAATCTCCCTATTACATGCAAATTCTTGTATAAGCCACAATTGCATTGCTTCTTCAAATTAATTAAGTCTACACAAACTAACCAAAAGACACCAAATGAGATGCAGATTTAGCAATTCAACATCTATTCTCCTTTCACTGTTCTACAAACAGAATTTCCAACAAAGAACTCTGAGTGACCTAATGAGCAGGTTCAATAAAACTCTCAAGAAAGACACCGTCAATCAGTGCATGATCCACAGTTCATTAGACCAGTCCCAGTACATCCAAATGCATCCTAAAATGTTAATGAGGATAAATATTCATTGAGTCTGCACCAGGCAGAACCTATTAAATTTAGTGTTTCACAGCTCCTCCAGAATTTTTTACTTAATGCAGTTGTTCGTGGCATAAACAGTCCTCAATTATCCGGCGTCTGATGGTTTCCAAATAGACAAAACAAAGTAAGAGCTAAAGATTTATCTCCTGTGCCACGTGTCTGTCTTCCTCATTTTGAAGGCAAATGCAGAATCATCCATGGAAACAATAGAAAGAGTAGAAAGAGGTCAAAGCCATGTAACACTATACTTAATCAACAGAAGCTCCTCCGGTGCCCCGAATTAGCACAGAATGTCCCTTGGACACTCTGAATTAGCACAGAATGTCCCTCTGAAGTAATAAAGAATGTTCCTATTTCTCAAACTTAGTTACTGGTTATAGTTTATTGTAACATATACAGGATATGTATTCTTCTAATTTAAAGTTCATTATTTGGCTTCCAAACACAAAGCTTCTATATAACTGTTAAACAAACAGAATTTAAATTCCGAACGTAAATAAACAACCAAAAAGAAACTAAATGAAAGCAGCCAACAATTACATGACCTGTTCCCATGCATATTCTAAAGCAGGGTTCTAAAACATTGAATTTATGAGGTCGCATTAATTGCCATATGTTTGCAGTATTAACACAACCTGGGTAGAGAAACATAATTACAGCTTTCTGCATTCACCAGTCAGCTGGTCTTCGTGGGGCTCTCAATCTGACTGCATGCACAGCACATCCAGATCCAATTTATATTTTTCTTCTCAGCTTTTATTCCCCATAAATCAAACTCTATTTCCCTTGTTCCACTTGTGGTGGACGCCAGGTAGAAATTACCAGTTTAAAATTACTCTGACATCTATTCATATCGATTAATTAGTTTCCTTAGAAAGAGGGTCCACAATGACTTGCAGGCAGCACAGACCAACCCTGAAAACACCATGCTAACAAGATAGAATGAAGAAGAAGGTACAAAGTTTCACACTGCCTCAGCTAAAGAAATCACTTCCAGCTGGTAGAACTAGAATTGTGGAGCCAGTATATGGAAACCCTGTTGTGAAAGTTCAATAATGAACACATGAACACCATTTGACCCAAACAGCTTAACTCAATTATCATCAATAATTAGCAAAGCTAAATTTAACCAGTGTCTAACTGTTTGCAAGAACAGGGATCAGGTTATTTCGTTTAGACAAAAGTAGGTCCTAAAAAGCCTACTTAGACCTGTTCATCTGGAAATTGGTTAGGGTTAGGGTTAACCCTAACCCTAACCCTAACCCTAATCCTAACTCTCACCCTAACCCTAACCTAAGCCTGTCAAGTAGTGAAAATGTGACTGCTCTATTTCCATGAAGTTTCTTTGTAGTTGATGTGCATATAGAGGTGATAAATATTTTTGCTGAAATATAACAAAGTTGCAAATTTACACAAAATTTCTCTTGATGTTTAAACTCTAAATTTAAGGTGACTAGCATGCGTGAAAGTAAGCAGCAATGAAATATGGTTCCCTTGTGTCAGGTTAACTAGTTCACCTTGCCAAGTACTCAGAAAGTCTTTCAGTGCAACACATGTAGCAAAAGCTGCAAAATGAGCAGATGTACCCCAAGGAACCAGAAGGTATCTATGTCCTGTGAAAGGCTTTTCCACATGAATTGACCGTTATTAGACAAAGTATAAGCTAGCAATAGAACCACGTCTCCTAGTGCAGGTCACTGAAGGGTCTTCAGGCCAACATTAGACCAATATCAGCAGACAATGGCCCATTGTCTCTTGTAAGATAGGATAAACCCCAAGAAAATCCTCATTATTCATCTTTAATTAGGATTTAATTATTCTGTGCTAAGGCCTACACTTGGGGCCTGATTTTCAGACTACCATCATAGAACATTGCTGACTCACATCCAAAAGGGTAATATCAGTTCTGAATGGACTACATGTGCAAGCGCTGGTAACGGAACATCTTGCTACCGTAATGTATTAATGCACAATAGCCAACAATGTCACTGAACAACAAAGTCCTATTACACTCCAAGTCATCTTTCTAGTTCCCATAGCCAAAAGAAAACGTATATGTAAATAAGTATGTACGTATGTATATACGTATGTACGTTCGTATGTATGTATGTATGTTTGCATCTGGCTCTTTGTATAGCACCCTTTTTGAACCCAATAAGGGCCATACTATGACTGCACAATCAATGATCAAAAATCTTTTGTTGAAATAATTCAGCAACTCTTTGATTTCAGGAAGGACTGTCAGTACTCAAAATCCCACCAAATCCACCATGGATCGATGGGAAAATATTCCAGCTAGGCATTTGTGCCGAGATCTGTTTGTTGGTGTTCATCATCATCATCTGGTTAATCTAAGACGTCATTTTCTGACTGGCCCAGGACGCTCATGAGGTCACCAGTCACTCCTCACTCACGCCTGGATGCACTGCAAGTATTGTCTGGATGGACTTGTCTGTCAGGTGATGACTACCCCATTTATCCGGCTGTACCTTATCAGATCACCCACCTACACTACCCTGAAACACCATCAACAGCAGTAGCACAATCTCATCATGTGGAATTCCCTGCAACCAAGCACCATCTTCATCATCAGGTCCTGCTGCTGACCTCACATGAGTGGGTGGTGGGTCGATCGCTGGTGCAGGCACCGTGCCTGCTGGCTATGAATCATAAAGTCGTAAAATTCACTCTGTAGGCAACAACCAGTGAATTCCTGCTGCAGCCTGTATCAAGCATCACCTCTATAAATGGACTCCATGGGTGGTCAAAATCTCTCCCCAGCTACATCTCTGGCCAGAATTCATGTCATATTTCCAATATATAACATACATGTCTATATATTACATAAATATACACAGTATATCTACATATATATATATATATATACTGAAAAGCACGTAGCCTACTTTCAGACGTACACAAACATGTAAAACCCTTCATTGTCTTAGCGGGAATCTGGATGGTCATAAATGGTCCTGGGTCAGAATAAAAACAGGAAACACTTTAAATAATTTCAGTATGTTGGAACTTACTTAGATTAACTACAGGCTAAATAAATATAAGAAAAGGTACCATAATTCTAATGATGACTTAAGAAATCAACAAGATCTTACTCAACAGCTTCAGTCTAAACTTCAGGACCAGATGAGGTCCTGTCTGTCAGTAAAGTGTTGATGGAAACAAAATGTCAGACCAATATTTGTACCAGGGCTTAGGAATACGGGCGGCTAACACCATTCCTTCTTTCAAAGTGACTTCATATCTGTTGTAATCTCATTTAATGCTAGTAAACTTCAAAACAAAGATGTGAGAAGGTCTTAAGGTGTAACGGTGGTGATCAATGATGACTACATCGCTTTCACCATGTGCAAAAAAATGTCTACTGACCCGATACCGAACAAGGCAAGGCATCAGAGATTTGAAGGAAAGAAGAGCCAAGGAACACTAAATCTAGTACAGACAACATAAAAAGTAGAACATACTCATGTTGTCTATATAACATAACTTCAGTCCGAACGAGTGTGAACTGTTAATCATGAATGGAAAGGTGTTGGTCATCTTTACATGCCCACCCAATGCTGCCCTTTTCCAGCTACACAAGGATCAATTGTACATGGACAAACTTGCCATTATGTTAGAACTATCACATCAATTCTAAGTCAAACAAGCAGCGCTTTTGTAAGGTACTTAAAAGGGTCTATAGAAATGCTCACATCCATACAAACATACATACATACATGGTGTCTTTCAAATTGATGTATTATGCACCAGGACCACTTTATATGCTTCAAATGTCAACTTTGGATAGGATTTCATTGATCGGTTTTTAAGTACGTGCAAGAGACCGTTAGTGGAGACTTTCTTGAGCTGCGTAAGTTTATTTTTACAACCGGAGAACTTGTCATTCTTCCAGAACTTTAACATCATCTAGGACAGTTAGGAGCACCTTAGAGAGGTTGTAACGTGCGATACGTAAATGTCCAAATACATAAACATAGACAACAAATGCTTGGACTAAACAAGCCTTGGTTAGGAGAAATAACCTAAAAGAATGGTAATCAATTGCACTCAATGCCAACAAATGGCTGGCATCAGGAAATGATGATAATGAAACTTGAAGAGATCTTGAGGTAAGCAGAATTTTTGACAGAACTTTCTTGCAACAGGTAGTTTTGAACTACAGACCTCTGGACTGGTAGTCCAACATGCTAACCACTAGGCCACCCTGTCAACTCTAAAAGCTCTTAAAATCTTTGAGGTTTGAGTCTTTGATTAGCTTCCTTTGCCTAGTAGAATTCGTTCTAATTGACTTGACCCATAGTGCAAGGCAAGTCATTCAACAGCTCTCCTAACATTCAAACGAGACCCTTAATACCTGTACCCTGTACTCATTGCACTCTATGCCAATTGTCACCCATTGGCTTCATTCCTTCCACCCAAACCATTCAATAAACAACAAAACAAACACTCCACAAGCCAGAGCAGCATGAGAAAATCCTATAAGAACCGAGTTACTTGGGATCCACTGGTCCATGTCATCGGCTTCCAAAGCAAGCCAGTGGACCACGCCACAGGGAAATTACAAAAATTCCTTTCAGGGCAAACAACACGCAGTCAGAGACCTGACATAAACAGACAGCTAAGGTAATCTGATGTTTGAACAAACCCGGTAACCTCCTAAAAGCAACCAGCCTGCTGTGTAGCCTGCAAAATGCAAGCAGCCGAGGCACACAGGAGTAGAACTGGAGAGCCTGCCTTTGTTTGGATAAGCACTGATCTGCACTAAGGACTAGAAAAAAGGTGTCATATTTTAGTAAATGGGACAGGATAGGATGACAAGTACCTTGGCAGCTCTCAGGACAGCAGCTCCTGTTTGTGTGTACATAAGTCTCCACAAGGGACACACCTTTAGTGTCAAGAAACCTCAGCCAAAAGTAATGACAGCCAGACCGGCCAACTCTGTTTGCTGGAATTGAATTACATCAGTACCAAACCAGAGGTACGTACAAGAGGGAACATTTGAAGGCATATAAGCTGAAGTTCAACTGGATGTCTTTCTAGCAGCTCTGGACATGAACTATGCAGAACCATGCAGAACTCCGAGTTCAGAAGTCACTCTGTGACAAGATAATTACTGTCAAATGATACTTGCCTATCACATCCAATTACCAACCTCTCAACAGACTCATTTGGTCTCTCCACACCCCACCCCATACAACCACCCATACAGGCTCTTATATGGCACATCTGTTTCATAGGCAAAGATATCTACCAAGGCCAAGAAAACGAAAAACTCACACCTATCACTACTCTTCTTCCTGAACAGACCAAAATGATCCACAGTGTTTTGTTTGTGCAAGGATACCTGCACTCAAACCTTTTTTATGGACTTAAATGCCCTGCAAGCAGTTATACTTAGTTAAACATATAGCTCAGTTATGATCCTATTTCCAAAGCAAGTTAATGGGAATAAGTACAGCCAAATATTTATTTGCACAGGTTTTCAGGATAGGTAGGCGTTCCAATTCCAGACCTTATCCCCGTAGCTACAGACGTTGAAAGGTTCTATCTTTCATCCATTAGAAAACCACACACTAAATGACTGCTTCCAGATGCATTGATGATTTCTAACCAGCCAGTTTTATATTAATATCCATCTCTCTCTTACACATTCAACACACTGTCTGTCCGCCCATCTGTCTTTGTGCTTTCCGCTGGTCCGTCCCTTTGTCTGCCTCCTTGTCATTCCTTGCACTAAACTCCCAGCTCTAAAGCAGACAACAATAAATTCCTGACACTATAACATGTTTTTCATTCCCTGCCAGGGAAAGACAGTGGGAGGCACAAAGGTAACCCAGACCTCACAAGCGCCTGGGAAATCACTGGTCACATATATAAACACCATTATTCCAAATTCTGTGCCCTCTGCATAGATCTCACAGACGTTATGTAACCACAGCAAATATAAATGTGAGCATTCGAGCACGTTTCCACAGAAAGTTTCCCAAAAAAAAACTCCCACAGCTGCCCAAAACTGGAAAGTGGCCATTGAAAGGAAGTGGCCATTGAGAGGAAGTGCCATGCAGGGTCTGCTTGGCTGGACACCATTGTTAAGGGTCTGAGAAGCCCCCTTCAGCAATGGACAGAGCCGTTAACCCAAGCAGAAACTGCTAGTCAGGAACTGCTAGTCATATATACAGATACAGAGAACCTGCCATTTGAGCCTCTATTCCTATCCATCTACACCTCCTTTGGAGAGTTTTATAATCAGAGTAAAATTGCTACATGGAACAACAATGCGACACCAGGGTAAAATGTCATTTTAATAACACTGTGGTATCATCATGGCCAAATGCCTGTCTGTCTAACTAGCTGCGTGTCTACTAGTCCATAAGAAAAGGCACCTAACAACCTATCAAACAAACTACTCACCTATTCATACAAGTACAAAGAACAGGTATACGAGATATAGGTGCATACAGACAGAAGAATAAGCATACACCCCACTACACATATACAAGTAGTTATAATTAATACAATACAATACATACATATATATATAATATACATACACATACATACAGACACATACATGCAATCATACATACACATAAATACATGTATGGCAGATTTATTGCCCTTCAATCACTAACAAACTCGACACTCAAATCTTGCAATAACATCACGTAGCATATTTTACAGCAGAGCTTTTGAGAGGCCATTTAAAGCGCTATATAAATACCAAGTACATTCATACATTCAAACAAATGTGCATCCACACCAACCCACACCAAATACCCACAAACTTTACACATTACATGGATACATAAGCAAGCACAAATAAGCAGGTGCACTTATATGAATACATGCATCTACAAGTGCATACTCACACTTAACTAGTACATATTTCTGTAATCTATTAAACCAGGATCCATGGTAAGTGAAGAGGAGGGCCAAGGATGTGGTTCAACTCAAAAGGTCAAAGGTTAAAGTTGAGATCCAGTCAGCCAGACTATGGAAGGGCAGTACCAGATGTCTAAGTGATGAAAGCACCCAATGGACAACAAGTCAGTGGAGCAGAAGCAGCATCTCAAAGGCTCAGGTTTCCTAGATACCTTTGGACACCATGGAAACCACAAGAGTTCAGCAACTACTGAAACCCAGACAACAGCACAAAAAACAAGTCTCAACCTCAGGCCTGCCTCCCCAAGATGCACTTAATCTACGGCCTTACAGGCTGCACTGCACTGATTGCATGCAAAAGTCAAATAGACTCATAATTACAGGCACTGGCGTATTTCACAGATCCCTCCATACACCTGCAGCTATAACAGAACCACTGTTGGACAAGGCAGTTTCTGCCTTTGGCAATCGTCCGAATCTCTCCGTCCAAATCTCTCAGTCCGAAACCAAAGGCATAACATATGTCACACATTCAATTACCGGGCAGGACGCACACAGGCAAAGTTATCGGTCGTTCATCCTTCGAGTGGTAACTTCTTTAGACCAGTCACACTCCATGTTCACACAGTTTTTCTGCAAGTGGCGTTCAACATTGTGCCATTTGTCAAGCACACTGAGATAACGACACTGGCAAAGCAACCAACATCTAACCATGCACCACACCACATACAGACCATCTCTTCTGAGGGCCAGTGGTAATTAGCAGCTGCAAGTGGAAAATTTATGTCCCAACAGAGGCAGCAATGGTGTAGGACCTCTAAGGTGCAATCTGGATAGGTGTGCATACATGCAGAAAGACTGCCTCAAAGTCACTGATGTATGACTTGGGGGGGGGGGGGGATAGAGACAGTAGAAAGGAGTTTAGGGATTTTTTTTAGAAGCAAACCTCTCAACACCCTAAGATTTGTGGAAATCTTAGGACAGAAGGTTATCACAGGGCAAGACAAATGTGTGACCCTGATAGGTTTCCATCACTCTGTACCTGTGAAGTTTTATGCACATGAGGGTTCAGCATTACATGAAAAACAATAGGATGCAAAAGTACTTTGTGTGACACCGGGAAACACCTAAGGAAAGGTGTCATATCTGTCTCATATCTGTGCCATGGTATGTAAATATGCATGTAAATGTAATATGAAAGTGCAGAATACATGCATAATTACCTTACCTTACCTCAAATTATGCTGACCAACACAAACTCCTCACATTTTCTACATTAACTAAAGTTTTAGATGTTTTACACTTTATTTTTCAAACGTTCATCATTGATTATAAAAAGCTGATTTTATGAATAAAAAAATCTCTTCCGAAATTTGCACACTGGACTTCCTTGCAGAGAATGGGTGTCCATAACCCTGTCAAGGCCACAAGATGCTTCATAGTCTGTTTGTTCCTGCTCTCTGGTTGATATAGAGGTACAGAGATAAATGGGTACACTGGTCTGCACTTGACAGGAGATAAGATGATGAAGGAGAAGGATGGCCATCCATGCTTATGTACAGAGGCCGAGCAAATAAAGTCGCTCGCAGGTCTCACGGTTTGCCACCTCTTTCGGATCTTCATATATACCAACGAGCTCAGGCTAGACAATACTGATAGGAGATACAGATCTACCCACAGTAAAAACACAGAAAACTCAAAATAAAACACCATGTACATTGATACAAAGTTTTTGTACACAGCGCACCAAATACATCGTTTGCTCAATTAGCTGAACAAGCAACAGATGCACGACTGTCTAACTAACTGCTGGCAGTGCACTACTCCTCCTAGATCGGTGGAAGACCTCCTCCACAGCTCACCAACAGCACATCTCCCTTGCCTTAAAAAAGGTGTCCAGTGCAGCCCTCTGTGAAACCTTTTAGCATTCAAATTCCATAAATAACACATACGAAACGAAGGCAGTTGAGTAAAACCGATTCGGTGCAGATGCATTTGATTAGTTTTTTACAGTTTAAAATTATACCTCTCTGCAAACAGATCCTCAAACTTGTTAAAATATGTCCAAACACAAATATTTACTCTGGATTTTACAGTTCAGCTTCCTTTAGAAAAGAAATGTGCAAATATAAGCATGCTGGATTACTTTTTGCTTCACACACATATTATTTAGGACCCTGTGTATGTGTGCTATAGTCAAACTATATGCTGGTGTACTCAAATGTCTTTAGGGCATTCTTCTACAGCAAGGAAGGACTTGCTAATCCCTGGAGAAAATAAAGCCCAGGTAATTGAGATTGCATAGAGATCCAACCCTAACCACACAGCCCTGATTCAGCCCATCCTTTTGGGCACTGAAATCTCCCACTTGATTGATGCACAGCTATTCAGCAGCACCTCCTCCAGACAGAAGCTTTCTCACTCCCAGCTGGGCATTATTAGACAATGATTAGCCAATTAATGGTGCAATCATGCAATCATCATGGGAAAGAGCTTCAGGGAGAGGGTGTCAGCGGCAGGGAAGACATGGAAAGAGGAGGAAGCACAGCCCAGCAAGCAACCAATGATCACCGCAGAGGCACCAATCCACCCCAGGGGATATAAAATTAAGTCTCACTCAAAGTGCCAGACCTATTGTGCTACCAACGGCTACAACACCTATGCCTTTCAAGCTCAGGAAACTTCATCCTCTTGTTGCTAACAAGTGGGAAGGGCCAGCCATTAGAGTGGAACTGATTTGGCTCAAAGACTCTTGTTAGGGCAATAAAATATGAGGGTACCCTGTTCCTATTTAGGCCAGCTGGGCTGTGCAGTAATAAAAGGCCGCTCTCCTGGCCTATCAATCCTGAAGATCTTGATCTATTGCCAAGGCACCCAGATTTGATCACTATTTTTATCATCATTCTAATTCCCATTAGCCATATGCGGGGCTGCAGAACGGCCCCCACTCATGTACACCAGGCCCACATACACTTATGTTTATATATGCACTGCTGTCTATAAGGATGTTAGCAAGAAAAGCTCAGCAGGAGAGCTTGTTTCACACTTGGCCCAGTATTCCCCTAATCTCAATTCTGAATTTTTTCTAATTTTTTTTCTTCTTATTCTGTATTTTCTACTAAATCCTCTTTTCAGTTCACAACTGAAATTCGGATTCCTGATGAGTGATAGCTTAACTTAGTCATATTAGAATATTGCAAACTCCACTCCAAACCTGGAATAAGGTTAAGTACAGTTTTTCATGTCAACTACACCTGTAATTCACACTGCTGTGTGATCTCAAGTGTGAAATAAATTTTCCTAAATAACGTAACAATAAATATGCTATGGAATGGTATGTCATATAGTAGAGTATGTATCAATGTATGTATGTATCTATGCATTTTTGTATGAATCTATGTACGCATATATGATCTATTTATCTCGATATTTATCCAACACATTTTCAGACCTTAAATAACGATCCAGTCACTTAAAAAATGTTTTGCCAGACATGAAAAATTTTCAACAGAAGTTATAAGAATCAAAATAGCAATCGTAAAAACATAAAATCTAGATAAGCATTTTACAAAGCATAATGTGAACTTTCAAAGCACATCATAGGAAACACTGAAGAAATGACAGCTAAATGCTTAATAATGATGGAAAGATGATAAAATTAGGACAGGAAAAGCAACATGGATTACATGTGGGATGATGACAGCAATGAACACTAGCAAACATTTTACGTCTATTACAACCACAATTACAACCATAGTTACTTATGTATTTCACAGACATAACAACAATAAGAAGAATCATAGAAATGGCATCTAGAAATCAAGTAACAACCTTTTCTAAATAATTGGTTGCACATTCTAAACAAGTTGGGGCACCGTTGCAAGTACAGAACTGGCTTTCATTTTCACAGCCGTACCATATTATTAAAAAGCGTTGATCGTTTTTCAAAAATAATAACAGAAATAGAAACTGCATGCCTCATGGCTAAAGAGTAGCAGAAGCAGTCATGACTCACCAGACCGAGTGAAGCTGCTCCTGTGTAAGGATATGGTGGAATGAATGGATATCCAAATGGTAGCCGACCAGGAAAAGGATGGTCCACTGCACTGCCTAAAAAATGTTCCACAACTGTCATCACTTAAAGCAAATATTTTACAGAATGATTCAAGTCAGTAAATATCACTATGAAGCAAGAAACAGAACAAAACATTTAAACAAATAAAAAACAATTTCTAAAATCCCACTAGGAGCAAAATAATCAATATAATCAAATAACAATCAAAAATAATTTTTTAAAAAAAGAAAAAATCTACACATAATCAATCAAAAATAATTTTTTTTTAATCTTTAAGAAATTAAAATAATCAAAGTCGAAGTTAAGTTTATGGAAAAATAACCTCAATTCATGCTAAATAGTCTAGAAAACAAAACAATCAACTGTGTCAGAAGATGAGATAGATCACTTTTCCAAACGTTAGAAATAGCTACACAAAATGCAGGGCCAAAATGTGGGAAAAGAACTGTACATTAGGCTAGAAAACTGTGATAAAGAACAATGAAAAAGGTAAGGAAAACGTCGCCATCAATTCAGGAAGGTCAACAGATTAAATTAACCACTGG
Organism: Norana najaformis; assembly: GCA_964023275.1. Lineage (NCBI taxonomy): Eukaryota > Metazoa > Annelida > Clitellata > Crassiclitellata > Hormogastridae > Norana > Norana najaformis. The sequence goes on along the minus strand of OZ029915.1, from coordinate 36,044,176 downwards.
AATGGTTAATAACGATTCGCACGATGCAGACTTGCACAACAGGAATGCTCACACATTTCAGCAAGTCTGTTAAATACTGGAGCACAGCAACTGGAGATAAGGAACAAGAAGTGGATAGGTTTTATTGGTAATGTTATAATATTTTAATTAATTCAATTGATTCTAATTGATTTTATAAACAAATAGTCCTGAATTACAATTACCCATTTCCCTGGGTCAACGTAAAGCACACAACCTCCATATCAGAAACAAGAAAAACAGGATGAAAACTATAAGTAAAGTATTTCCAGACACCCATGCATGGCTACACAAATCGGATGAAGTTAATACATGCAGCACATACCACCACAATTTCAAAGTTTAACGCTGAAAACAACGTAGCTCAACATCTTAATGCACAGAAGTAAGTTTCAAAGTGAAGTAAATGCAACCAAGACCTAACTACAACAGAGTGTGAATTTGTAAAGCAAGATAAAGTATAGGTTTGAATTTTAAAACATCTTACAGTATGCTTTCAAACCTCAGCTGCAGAGTAGGAGATATTTTCAAACCAAGAGCAAAGTATTACACAAAGAAAAAATCACAAAATCTAAAAGCAAGAAACAGGCTCATAACCTAAAGTTTTTGTCTTGTAGAGAAAATCACCTATTGCCACATCAAAAGACTTAAGCTCACAAACTCATGCAAGCATCAATATCTATGTCATTCACTTCAGTATGTTTGGCAGAAGTGAACGGTGTAAAAGTTTGATAAAATCTTAAGCTTTGGTACTTTGACAAAATGCAGCAATCTGATCTGCATATCTAGAAAGAACTGTGGAATTGAAATTAGAAATCAAAACATCATGTAAACTGCAATTTTTCAGGTTAATACAGTCAGGTAAATCATCATGCACTTTTTATGACCAGGAAATCTTTAATTCAGACATCCAATTTCATTATATCTTACCATCATCATCCCAATTTCAGCCTAAGGGTTTTTAGATAACCTGTTTCAAACTGCATTTCTGCAACAGGCCTAGTTACTAAATTAAATTTAAATAGAAATGGGAAAAAAGGAAAATAAATGTTTAACCTACGTTGGGTGGAAACACAAAGTAGGTTGTTTATTTTGTCCCTAGAAATCAAGCTTTTAAAATGGGACTGATCAAATTCTTGTCACTTGTTTGTAAAAGTAAAGCCAGCAAGGCTCATAATCACTGTATTTTGACACTTGAAGTTCTGCTGACATTGAATTGTTTATTTAATTAATTATAGTACTATTAATATTGCCTAGACTGCATGCTGTTCTCAAGTTGATGTTGTGCTACAGACCGGAGTGTACGTGTGTATCTCTGTGTGCATGTGTAGGCCTATACAAAGATGCATACACAGTGTGATGCATATACAAATACATACACACATACATATGTAACCACAACAGCAAAGGCATGAAGCTCCTTGTAACAGGACGTTAACAGGACCAGACCATTGAATCAAGTGAGACCAAGACACCAGAGGACAGCAACAAAGAAAACACATGTTGCTCTACAAGAACTTAAGCCCATGAGAGAGGCTAATAATCATGCTTTCAAAGTATTAGGGCATGAAAGTAAAGCAAAGGTAGTGTACTTAAACCCTAAAGACACAGTTATGAAAAAAAGCTTTCAACTAGGATTCAAAGCTCATGGCACAATGGAAAGAAAGAATAAAGGTGAAGGCATAGAAAGGCTCAGAAACCACGAATTTTAAGCTTAAAATACAAGAAGGACGGAAATATGAGTCAATGTAGTTCTTATATAACACAATATCCGTATATAACAGGTCCTTAAAAGGTGCTACATGAACGTAAATATGCATGCACGCGTATATTTCTGCATTCATATAGCACCTTTGCATATTAACAAAACATCAATTGATGGCACTAATCAATCATGTGTGCACGACTAGCTCAAGTTCCAACCATGTTAGCTCAAAACTACACTCACTGCATGCAATATTACACATAAACATTTGTACATCTGTACATACATACATATAAATGTATGTGTGTATCTCTGCATGCATCTGTAGGCCTAGGCCTACATACAAAGATGCATACATAAAGTGATGCATATACAAATGATGCATATACAAAAAGAAACAATCGACACATAATCAATCAAAAACAATTCCTTTAAATCATAAAAAAATTTAAAAATCAAAGTGGAAGTTAATTTTAGTGGAAAAATAACCTCAACTTATGCTAAATAGTCTAAATAACAAAACAATCAACTAGGTCAAAAGATGAGATAGGCACATACGTAGGCAAGCACAACAGCAAAGGCATGAAGCTCCCTGTAACAGGACGTTAAGCTTAACATGTATGCGGGTCGAGCAGGAAAGAACTATACATGATGTTCAAGACTGAATCCTTTGTCTCACTCAGCTTATCACCTACACTTGATGCTCTAAAACAGAATCTCAACCCAGATAGTAGCAAGCGTAACTGCATGCAAGCCTTGCCTTCATTTAACCGTATCGAATTCTTAAGTGGAATCAAACAGACCAAGTAACCTCTCATGATTTGTCAATCATTTTAACAAAGATATTAGTTTTCAAAACATGGAATTAATTTACAGCACACAAAGACAAGGCAGCACTGGCATCCACAGACAAAATCCAGACCCCGCAGAAATGTGTTCATGCGTGGTTCCTATATAATAATGGGAACATGGTTACTATATAATAATGGGAACAGCCATTTGCCTACCAAAATTCCTAATAAACCATAAATTATTGGAAAAACACCACTGACAATTTTAGGAATCATAATTGCTTGAGGGTATATAATGATCAACCTTTAATAATCTCCAACACAGTATTTAAAATTTAATTTTGTTACTTTTGTTATTATTAGTTTGAAAATGCTTTCCATTGAAAATATAAAAAATCTGAAAATACATTCTGAAGCACTTGTTTTGAAAAAACACACAATCTGCCTTTGCTGCATTAAGTTACAATGCATAGCAAATGACAAGAATTAGTTGTTTATAGCTCATTTATTTACCTAATCAAACGTAAACTGCTAATCATTTAAACTTTGTTTGTAATAATTTTCGTATAATAGTAAGAAACCCTTGTTGAACAAAAGTATTTTGAGAAATTTTTTTCAACAGTAAGCAAACATACTCATGCCATTTGGGACAGGCAGCTGCCCTGTTTTAGGCCACATAGACCAGCCCTGTTTTAGGCCACACAGACCAGCTCCCATGCCATTTGGGACAGGCAGCTGCCCTGTTTTAGGCCACATAGACCAGCTCCCATGCCATTTGGGACAGGCAGCTGCCCTGTTTTAGGCCACATAGACCAGCTCCCATGCCATTTGGGACAGGCAGCTGCCCTGTTTTAGGCCACATAGACCAGCTCCCATGCCATTTGGGACAGGCAGCTGCCCTGTTTTAGGCCACATAGACCAGCTCCCATGCCATTTGGGACAGGCAGCTGCCCTGTTTTAGGCCACATAGACCAGCTCCCATGCCATTTGGGACAGGCAGCTGCCCTGTTTTAGGCCACATAGACCAGCTCCCATGCCATTTGGGACAGGCAGCTGCCCTGTTTTAGGCCACATAGACCAGCTCCCATGCCATTTGGGACAGGCAGCTGCCCTGTTTTAGGCCACATAGACCAGCTCCCATGCCATTTGGGACAGGCAGCTGCCCTGTTTTAGGCCACATAGACCAGCTCCCATGCCATTTGGGACAGGCAGCTGCCCTGTTTTAGGCCACATAGACCAGCTCCCATGCCATTTGGGACAGGCAGCTGCCCTGTTTTAGGCCACATAGACCAGCTCCCATGCCATTTGGGACAGGCAGGTGCCCTGATTAGGCCTCATAGACTAGCTCCCATGCCATTTGGGACAGACAACCGCCCTGTTTTAGGACACACAGACCAGCTCCCATGCCATTTGGGACAGGCAGCTGCCCTGTTTTAGGCCACATAGACCAGCTCCCAGTGTCTGATCAAAACAGGCAGGGACAAGCACTCTTATACGTGGCAAGGAAAGCTACTGGAGATGGCACAACAGCAAAGAAGACAGCTTTTCTGAGGTAGCATAACTGCACATTTATTGCAACAAGCAATAAGTGTCATTAAAGCACCTTCAACTGCTACTGCCACAGCCTTACAAACTCAGACCGCAGCACTCACTCCTATGCCTTGTGCATAATCTAGCTCTGACTTTGAAAATATGAATAGTGTTTCAGTGATTTCCACTTGATTCTCTGCCATTTACAAATTATTTGGCCAGAAAAATGATCAGCAATCCTGTTTAATTTATTGGCGCCCCACTGAAAAATGGTGCATAAAACTGCCTGTCACCCCCATGACCCATTGTGCCCCCCCCCCTATGATCTCCTACATAATGGTACATACAGAAGCCTTTGTGGACCAGTCAAAATCAGGCAATTATCCCTGGTTCAGTTTGTCCATATGTAAAGGTCTCAAGACATAAATGAAAAGTGTGCTGAGGTCATTCACACACACACCACCAACTATCATACACACACACAAACATACATACATACGCATACTAAACATGTACTTATACACAAATACATATGCTTGTTCACTCAGGTCAGATGCCAAAAAATGGTCAACCTGTTTCATAGAGACAGTCATAATGGATAACCCCACGAGCAGAAAGGCCACAAAATTGCTGGTTAAGCCCCAGGAAAGGGTAACAGGTGGGAAACTAAAGGAAGGCAGGTCATGGAGTTAACCTTGAGACATTGATCACACTCCAATAACAGACTAAGTTATGTACTATTATAAGGGCTTCAAGGAGGTCAAAGTGTCTGCCTATGCTACAAAACAAGAGCAAAGCAGTAAAGCACCCTGCAGATCAACCAGAATTATTCATCCAAGCACAATACTGGGTAAACACAAATTCAAAACAACTGTCACCTCTGGAATTAATTGACCTGTCATTTTTTATATTGGAGGGGTGTTCACACCATAGAAAACTGGCTTGTACAATGAATGAGTACACAGATTTCATCTCTCAAGAGCAGTTTGCGACCTGTGACTGCTCTTGTACACCTTTAGTGTATGCATCCCAAATCCATTCTTCCTATAAATAAGCACTTTCCTCCTATTTTCCAAATTTTGATTCATTCAGTCATGCATCTCAACCCTTGTATCCCTTTCAACACTAATCTTATGGATTTCTACATCGCGAAATATCATCATCCATTACAACCAATGAAATAAATGAATCAGCCAACATATTAGCTGCAGAACTGGCACAGTTTCAATATGTAAAATGTCAACTTACTAACTACAGCCTTATGACACTAAACCTTAAGGGTTGTTGTGACTCAGATAGAGGTCATCTATGTCATGCAACTTGATGATGTGCCCCAACTTGGAGCATATTGGCAAAAGTCAATCCATTGCTCAACAGTTGAGCAAATACCAATCTTATCCAACAATCTGTCACCCAAAGGCTGCTGCTCACGTGCTGGCAGAATTAAATGATCCAATCAAGAAGCAGCAGGCACAAGAAAAAGCCTCACGTGCCACCCAAAACGCTCGAGGCAAGCTCACATGACACAGAATTGGCAAAAGTGGTGGATCACGATTTACCAGTTCATGCTGTTTATCTCTCAAATTGGAACAAACTGTGTTATACTGTGATAATTTATGCACAGCATTTAATCAATACCGTAATGGGAGATGGGAGTCCGTCAAACGTTCTGCATCTATCTCCGCTTGGCTGAATAATTATTTGTATTTTGCTTGTGAGGTGGATGGTACAAGGAACATGCAGGACACAAAGTCCTGAACTCGTGAATTGCAGCAATCAACAGTGCTAGCAAATATAAGGATAGTGAAATCAATTAGCTGGTCTCTGTCTCACCCCAGCACAAATTAAGCAGGATGTATTGATGGGAGAGGTCACCAGTTAAGCGTTCGTGTAGTGTAGAATGGTGTAATCAATGCAAAATGAATGGTTGAATTCAACCAACTTTTCAGATCTGTCATCATAATTGGTGCATTTCATCCAGGGCTCCATTATGCAGTATCATTCATTATCCCAAGACTTCTGTCCAGTTTTGATTTTAATTGCAAACGGATGATGTCACATGCTGACATTTTAACCAGCATGTTATGTGCTGGATAAATGTCAGCATTTGTTAGTCAGCAAATTGCAGTTTGCTGGATTAATACAAATAAAACAACGTAAAATGTAACAAGCTACAGAACATTCCAGAAACAGATCTAGTCCACAAACTGCAGGTAATTAACAAAAACTCACTTGTACGATTCTGGCCTTCTGAGGATTTGCCATCTCGCATAAAATGCCTATCTTCTATATCAGAGTTCTTGCCCTACAAAATAGTAAAAGCTTCTAAATATTATGCCCAGAAAAAAATAAAAATCGAGAAACTCCCTATAGTTCGGTTCTTCTACTTGGTCTGCTTAACATGGCCACATATGACTCATTGATTTGCCTATGGAACACAAACCTGGACAGGGAACACTGCCAGCAAACACCAGACAAAAGATCCGAGATCATTATTACTGGTTCATTTCAGAAGTTAGCCTAAGGCTAAGGGTTTATCCAGGCTATTGTTAACTACAGTTGTTTAACTATCCTGAATCATATCAAAACACTGCAACTGAAAGACAATATGCAAGTTAAGGGTTAAAGGTTTTGGGTAAGAGTCAGACTGAGCTAGCATCAGGGTGCAACTTAATAGATCCACAACAAGTGTAAGTGGTTCTGAGTCTCACACCATGATTTCACTTTGTCTCTTGGGGTTTACTTGTTCCCATTATAAAAAGACCACTTACTTAAAGTCCTTTTACCTTGAAGGCACATAAATTGCCCCCGGTGTTTGGTTGGGCTAATTGGTCTGGATCTTTTGTGTTTCCACACAAAGTAGGTTAAACATTTATTTTCCTTTTTTCCCATTTCCAGACAAACTAAGGTTTAAGTAAATATAAGGTGCTAACACAATAAAAACTATTTTTAACCTAGTTATGACACTACATTCTTACAGGTAAAATTTACTAACTCCAAAAATATATCCAGTGCCCTTCCATAGCCACCGGAAGGAATGACTATACCAGACGTGCACAAAATAGTTCCACTCTGGTGGTCTCCTACTTCCCTGCATTTTGTTGAAAACAGAACTATCCCTGCTATGAACTAAAAGGTGGAAAAAGCCTCAAAATTCAGTGCCTTCTTCACAAGTGCCAAAAGGAATGGCATGTTGGGATAAACCCAAACATAAGATCAAGGCCATTAAAACATTCAGGCATTCAGGTTCTTCTACCTGTAATGCTAATTGGCCACCTGTGCAAATGCACCACCAAAAGATACAAGGGTCAATACTTTTCTGTTGACTTAGTCTGAAATGCCAGGCACACAACTAAGTCCATAGCAATGGTTTGGGATACACACTTGCTAGCAGCATGGGTTGCTCCCATACCTGAATCTACCGATTTGTCATTCGACCCTTTCATTTTAGCAGAGTAACAATTTTAAACCAGTATGACACAAACAATATGGTATAGGAAAGAGAGTATCTAAACATCAGACAGTACTACTTTCACTTGAAGAGATAAAGAATGAATACATAATTTTATTCATACCAAATGCAAAAAACAGATTGGCCCAGAGACACTGCATGCACCTTGCACCAACACTTGAAAATTGTGCTCCTTCCTTGGGGCTGGGCTGGGAGCACCTCTGAGTAAGTATCTTGGAGTGATGCTACATAAATGCTCCAAATGAAGGAATTAATTAATCAATTAATTAACTGAATTAGAGAAACTCCTCAAAAGCAAGATTTTCAAACTGAAGAACCATCCAGTTTACGCACAAACACAAAAGCAAATCTGACAACTGGAAACCTTTCCATAATGGTTACCAGAACTTACTTCCAGCCCCTTGATTTTGATTTTTCATTGCTACAAGGCATCAGAAGAGAAAACAACCTGTATCCTCCAGATTACAGCTCTTCTCAACTGCCGGCAGATGAACTTTATCACTCTTAATTTTAAGACAATTTGAACTACCACAAGAGTTCCGTATTTTATTAACTGTAATGACCTTACTTTTGGAGCAATATCCCACTGAAATGCACTCCATTCTGCTCAACATGAATTATGCTTAATTCGCTTTGACAGTCATTTTGCCAAGTAACACAATCTGTCATAATGATGGATCTTTTTACAGTCTGACTAACACCAATGCACAGAGTGCCTCAATGAAGGTCCTAAGAAAGCACTATATAAATATCAATTACATAATTTTACAATAACTGTAATACAATTTTTCAACAGTAATAAAATCATGGAATCATACTGGTTGGAAGCTGAGTTGTTTTAACCAGAGGAGCAGCCAGTTAACATTACAACCGCACAAGCAGTTGACAAGGAAATAGAAATAATGAACAGTAAAATAATTAATGAACGACATCTATATACTGAAATAATGAAAATATACAAAACTTCATATAAAACGAATGAAAGTGTGAAAAAATGATTACTTTTGGCAAAGTGAAATCCCTTTGTGCAGTCAGAGCCAATGACTGTCTCTAGGTAAGTCAAGACTTCATGCAACACATCTCATCATCCAAATCACAACTCTGACACCACACATTTGGAGTAACCTATTTAGCTTCTCCAAAAGCCAGAGTAACCTTATGCACGGACATCCACAGCATGTCCCAATGACTGCTGAATGCAAGTTTAGTGTCAGAACTCCACAGGACAACAGCCTAATGATAAAGGCTTAGCAGATGATAACTTGGCCTATGACAATATGCTCACAGAAAGAGAAGAGGCATAGCTACCAAGCTCCAACAAACTCCACATAATTTGCATCCAATATGGACAGCTTCTGTTCTCATAATACACTGCAGGCCACACTTTTAACAAATTAGGCTTCTCAGAATTTCGCTAGCAGTGTGATGTGCACCTCTTACTTGCCATCCGAGATGTAACACAAACATATCCTATTAGCACTAAATATGAAATAAATGCCAACATATCCTTTTGGTGCTTTACAGTTAATCAATGCCAACACAATAATACAACTGTTGGCCCTACATGGCAAAATAAATGTCAACATATCATGTTGGCTACAAAATGTGAAATAAATGCCAACATACCATGTTAACTTAATATGACTGAAATAACCCCAGAGTCAATTGGTGAAATGAATGCCAGCATATCAATGCAGACTCTGCATAATAACCAACCAAAAAAACTGAGCAAAACACTTTCAAGTACAATACAGTGAATTACAATACAACAGAAACTTGACTGTGTAATGACCAAGTCTGATTAATTACTACATTCTGTTCTACAAAAGTTGTGTCACATCATGGCCATGCACCCAAACACAGCTTACTTTTCTGTATTCTTCTGAACACTATACAACTTCAACACTTTCAACACCAGCCCCGACCTGATTGCAACTCAGTGCCAAATTTTTATAACTCAACATAAATTAAGCTCTTCACTGCCAAATTTTTTCACTCAAACAAAAATTAACTCTTAAGAACCACATTTTTAAACACATAAAGATACAAAAAGCTATCAAATTAGTAGTACTTAGTAAACTGCCAAACTGTTGCTATTGATTAAGTAATTACTTTGCTAGCCAATAGTACATTACCAAAAATTAACAGAAAAAAATGGGTTTACCACTAATTTTTTTAATTGAACTAGAATTCACTGGGATTTAAGAAATCACTACATACCGTGCATCAGTTCCCATTTATATTAAATGTTGTTCCAATCCCCTAAATCATTTTCTTTAACTCAAACAAGGCCTTAAACACTTCTTCTCAAGTTTCAGTATAATAGGTAAGCTAGCTTCTTTGACTAAACACATCTGGGGCATCCAAAAAATGCCAGTCCTGCATCATAACATTTTGATTAGTAAAAGATTTTTTACCACTTTCAGCAAGACAACTTATGCATGTGATTTTTAGCAGCATGCCTGGAGCCTATTATTTTAATGCATGCTGTGATATCACAAATTGAATTCACTTGCTGTGGTTTAACATGTATACCATAAAACAACACCTCAAGAGTAACTCTATGCATATATACATATACATAGACACATATATATGCACATATATAACTTGCAACACCTGTGAGTCTTTCATGAAGAAAGCTCTGTATTCATGCAACATCAGATATATGCATGCAAGCCAAGTATATTATGCACATAAACTACAGTCCTTCTGAAAGAATGGTGCTCCAATTCTGGTGTGGTGAAACTCCCAAGTGCCTAAACCATGTCATTCTAAGACTTTGGCCTGGAGATATGCTATATCCCACAAAGTGCAAATCCACAGAAGTAAATCCAAGTCTTCCAGTTGGGTAACTAAGTGTGCTGTGGTGAAAACCTAAACCTTAAAGGCGATATTTACATCATGTTTACAATCAAATTCTCATTATATTTTCTAACTTTTACATGGTGCAAAATCATAAATCCTCTATTGTGTAACTCCAAAAAGTCTTTCATATGCTGTAACTGTAATCTTCTACACAATTAAGTTTTCTAAACACTGCAGCTTAAGTCAGTCAAAATCATTTTGGTTTAGCATTAGTTTTTATCTGAAGTGAAGAAAGGCATGTATGTGAAGTCAATAAAACTTTACATTTGTGCTGAATATAAAATCAATTCTTACATGAAGTTGTTGAAAAGCAACATGTGTTAACTGCTTTAACAATGGCTCATTAACGATCTCTGTTTTGTACTTAACCAAACCAACTGATCATGGCTGTGACGGAAACACACGAGTAGGCCTACACAGCACAACTAGGCAAATGAAAATCTTATACAGTAATATTATAACTTCAGTAATATTTATGCTTCTCAGATATTCATCAATGTAATATTAAGAAAATATTAAGAAATATTGCGGTTACTTAAAAGCTACTAACCTCTTCGGTTTCTATGACCAATCCGAGTTTGTCTTCCGAGAGGTTCTCCGAAGCCCTCTTCTCTTCGTCGCCTTCGTCCTTATACACTTTGACTTCGTCAGTGGAAGCCAAATCGTCTCCACCTCCGGAATTCTCGTGCGGCATCTTAAATAGGTAATAATCCGAGTCAGCGCATCCTTCTTCTGACAGACAGAATGTTCTCTTAGCACAGAATCATTCTTATTTCATCGTCGACCATATTAATTCTACACCATCCCTCGTCGTGCCATCTCTAGACTTTGAACGCCATCTCTCGCTATCTGGCGATTAAATTGAGAAACAAATCGACTGGTGCCCTACCTATCAACAAACAAGTTATATATAAGCCGGCGTTGTACTAGCAGAGCGGGCAACCAGATAATTGATGGTTCCCTGCTATACATCATTTTGCAGCTGGTTGTACGTAAAAAACGGTTAAATGCTTTTGCAAATATTATTTTGTAATGTTGATTCTTTTGAAATCCCAGCCAAATTAATTCTTTTGAGGTAGACTTCATTCCGAAAATTGACCGCTGGATTGTATTTGTAAAATCTTGGCGGAAAAGGCCAAAATTGAAGAAGTTAGATCACAATCGTATTCGTAATCTCAAGATTCTACAGCGCCCAATGAAAGCTAAGTCGCGTGAACCAGCTCAGTCAAAACAAAATCGACAGGCAAATGGGTTCGGTTCCAGGTCAAGATCCAAGAGGCAGACAGGCAGACAGTCAGACGGCTATGGAGGATGGCTTGAAAATGAAGCGAGAAGAGAGATAAGGGGAAGAGGAAGAATTGGGATAAGATTTTTGGAAATGTTTTCAGTTGTGAGTGAAAGACCAGCACAGAAATTACAACAGATCAAAGGGCGTAAAGCCCCTGCTGATGAAATGAGCCAACTCCCAAAGTTTTTCTGTTAGGCCTACGCTATTTTCCAAATCCTTCCAAATACAAGTTTACAACGTGTCAGTTTTAGTAATTTCTATGTAAATTGTAATTTTTAAAGGGTGGTTCGTGTGAAAACAACTTATGCCGACAATGCGCCAAGCACTGTTGACATAAATACGCGTACTTCGAATGAGCTGGTCCCCGCGACTAAGTCTTGGCTTTCGTTGGGTGCTGTAGAAATCTTGAGCTCACGAGTACGATTACTCTGAACGTACACAAGAGCTACCTGCCATGAGCGGAAGCTGCGCTATGAGTCTCTGTAGTCCGGTAACTAAGAACCCCTAAGTTACCGATCTAGAAATTACGAGATCACTGGTTGCACTGTCCGGCGTTAAACGGAATATGATGTCATTGTGACGTATAATGAGTGATACAAGACGTCGCTGAAGTGATGTTTCAAATACGCGATACGATGGGAAATAATTAACTATAAAAGATGGACAACGCATTGTTACATTACAGAAACAAAGACGAAGCCGACTCAGATGTGAATCTTCTGCCGGACTTTGTGATACGCGCCAAACATTTCAAGGAAATCTATGAGTTAAAGGAACAACTTGGCAGGTAAGTATTGACTTTCGTTGATTCGTCAGACTAAAGTTTCGTCTATGGTAAGCTCGATATCCTGTACAAATCTGTATTATGACCAGACTTCGAAGTGCCGGGAATGTTACTGGTGTCTTACGGTAATTACATGCAAATCTGTGGTAATGTAATATTGCAAAATGACGCATTTTACGGGTATTTTGCAAATAAACTTCTCCATACAAATTACATTGTGAGGAATGTGTTATTCTGCACTTTGGCATGTGGATGTTGACCTTTGTGTTTGTGACAGTTTTCCATCAGTTTTGTCAACATTGACTTCGCAGATTAAATTTACACAAGCTTGGGCATATATCCAGCTTCAGGTGGGAAGAACTGCACCGGTTACCTATGCAGAAATGCATTGAGTTTGAGGTCTTTATGCTTATGCATAAATGTCTTGTATTGGTTGTGCTCCATATTGTCTTAATGATGCTTTGTGTTTTGGCATCTTTCATTCCCAGCTGCACATTTCTTTGCTCTTCTGTGCAAGTTGACTTAATTAATTGGTTGTTCCACTGGCCCGAACTTCCACTGTCCAGCATAGAAGTTTTACTATTGGCTGGTCTGTCTTTCTGAAATAAGTTTCCTAACAACCTGTGACACGAGCTTGGCCTTTCTCAGCCTCTTTTCTATAAGCACTGGAAAACCATTCTATTCAATTATGGTTTTGTGTTGTCAGTTCGGGGCTTCTTTGATGAGTTTCTCTTGAAGGGGTCTGATATAAATTTGCAATGTCAATTACAATTACCTTTTTAATGCTGGTCATAATGCAAAGTTTAAGCCTCCCCAATTTGGTCACTGTATAAGGACCTTGAGCAAATCCTCCTTACACAACCGTGTAGACCCATAATTATATTTATATAATATAATAATAATATAATTTTTTCTCAAGGTACATATAATTCCTTTTGGACATAAATACTATTTATAGTGGAATGGCAGCTACTTGTCAAGTTAATAATAGTAGTAGTAGTAGTAGTAATAATAATAATAATAATAATAATAATAAAATTATTATTAATATTATTATTATCATCATCATCATCATTTTCATTATTATAATTCTAGGTAATGTTTTTCTTTCCTGAGGGATTACACTCTTACCTTGGGTAAAAATATAATAAAATACAAAAATCATAATTATAAAGTGGAGACTGCTTTCCAAAGCATCTTCGCTATGCCAGAACTTGATGAATAGCTGATGCTTTTGTTCTATGACAATAATTATCGATAATCTTAGTTAATGTAAGTTAAATGCAGATATTTGCTTTAAGATAGAATGTTGTGAAAATGCATGCTGTGATTAATTTTGAGACCATTTTGAATTCTATATTTTGCTGCCATTTCCCAAGTATTTTGTTTCTATCCTGTTACTTTCAGTTATTAATAAAACAAATATTTAGTCAACAGTCTAAAATTTTGGTGATAATCCTAATCTGGAAATATAAAATGGCTATGAAGTACAATTAATGAAATTTAGATTTTGAATTACATTTCATTTTTTCATTTCTGACTGTCTGTGTTTTTCAGAGGTGCCTTCTCAGTTGTGCACAGATGTGTTAAAATTGGTACAGGAACAGAATTTGCTGCAAAGATGATCAACACTAAAAAGATGAAAGTTAGAGGTGATACAGCAAGTCTAAAACTGTTGATTTTTGCCCTTGGTCAATTCATTTATTGGGATTCATAAGGAGAATGTCCAAGCAGAGCTGTTTTTTTATAGAATGTAGAATGATTACTGGGGAGAACCCTATAAGTGTGATTAAATTGGGTGAGATACTAATGCACAATTGCCTGTTTCTAAACATAACAAATTCATGTGACCTGATGGATTAATTAAATACACTGACCTCCAGCATGAGAATTGGTCATTTGTCAAATGAAGACCCAGAAGAAGATGAGTGCTTTCTCTGTGTTTTCATAGAGTGCAATCTACTTATGTTTTGCTGAACTTAAGGAACTATTTTAACTTTTATAATCTAGCACAACATTTCTGGCACATGTGTGATTATAAAGCAAGACGAGCATGTGATGGCATTTTGAGAGAAAGAACATGACAATAGATAGATTAGGGCTTTATCCAAGATATGGCAGTCTTTTCCTGTCTTCAACCATCCAAAGAGAAGCATGTTGTAAGAATATGATTGTTAATTGTGTCAAAAGCAGCAGATTTGTCTGAAAGACACAGACAAGAGACTTGCTTACATCCTGTTGCAGCAACAAGTAGCGTGTAAACTGAGGTGAGAAGAGTTTCAGTGAAGTGTAGGCAGATTGATTTGCTTTAAGGAGGTTGCTGTCTCCTATCATTGCCATGGATGTATTATGATCCCATCAACTCATGATTTTGGGCATTTTACATAGAAGTGAATGATCGATGCATTATGCATTAGTACAGTGGTTCTTTTCGAGATTTCACATTAGATTACACATATGGTGTCATTAGCAAAGGGATGCTAAGCACCACAGTTGGCTGACTCTGTGGAATGTCATGAATAAAACTCTACCCACCAATGATTTTAGAGCAATTTCTATAAACATTTTGACTTTTTAAGGGTAATTTGTGAGTAAACAACTGAGCATTGTCATGAGAGGTGTTAAAACAAAAGCCTAATGGCAAGAACATCCTGACCTACAATCCCTACCTCAAGATAAAACATAGAAGTTGTCAATGACTTCGAAGTGTCAATCGAATGGGCTTTGAACTGTCATCTTGCCTGATTTGTAGCATAGCAGTAACTTGAGGAAAGAGACACAGTCTTTGATTTTCACATGTATAATTAGGAAAATGAAAAATTCGTCACAATAGTACTACAGATGTTGAATATACAGTTCTAAATGACTTTTTTACTCAAAATACCAACTGAGCCCATGACAGTCAACTTGTACCAAATCTTTGCACTCTGCCAACTAAGCATTAGCATCCGCTTTTATAGTCTGTCTCTTACCAAGTGAATGGTTACTGCAGACGTCACAAATGCTGACCAATAAGATGCTGAACAATCAGAAGCATATATTTAAAATGCATGCAAATGCTGACTAATCACAAGCAAGAACACGATTCATCAACATTATGTCACAGAAATTTCATGCCTGAAGTGTGGGAACCCACCAGCCAATCACAAACAAGTCAACATCTCGATGACTCATTGAATTGACATCATAAAAATTTCTGGAACAAATGCGTGCTTACTCATGAATACAACAATTACGTTCACGGAAGCGATATCATAGTGCAGTGTTTTATTTATTGAGCCTCATTTCAAACTCATCAACAAATTGTTAAAAATTAATTGATTCTGAATGAAGTGATGACTCGTTGATAAAATGACTATCTTAGTAAACTGACTGCTGGGCATATTGCTTTGCAGGTGTGATTTTATCAACTTCAGTGTAGAAAAGCTCTGCTTACACAAAGGAGAAGTCGTTGTCAAAATAAGTGTGCCATTTAGCAGTCTGTTCTTTCCTGAAAGCCAATATATATGGCTCAAGAAAGCAAACAAGATTGTTTCTGCAGGCCACATGATTGATTCTGCCCTCTGTAACAAAAGCTTAAGCTGTTACAGTCCATGACAAATTCCTTTAGCATATTAAAACATAAAGAAGTCTTCTGCAATTTGAGGGGACACCTAAGGGAGTCAAGGATGCAACTGGGGCTCGGCCTCTGGTCTCCACTTCTGGGGAGTGGAAATACACTGTCACTTATGTTGGATGTTAATACTATTCTACAAATCAGGCAAGATGACAGTTCATTGACAGCTTCTGTGTTGTATCCTGAGGTAGAGATTGTATGTTAGTTATATTGCCATGAATGTCACAGTCTAGCTTATGATAAAATCGTCATTAGCTCAGAAATGTGGCTGAATACTTTTTTCAAATCTCTGATTGTACAGATCTTGATAAGATAGAAAAAGAAGCCAAAATTTGCCATTTTCTGAAGCATCCAAATATAGGTAAATATTTTTATGTGTCTAAATGATTCATATAAATTTCAGTTTTCTTGAATGACTTTTTTCTTGCCTTGTTTTGTTGAAAAATCTATAGGTGCTTTAGTTAAATGCTTTCCTTAGAAGCTTTTAAAAATCTGTTATGTCTCATACTGCTACATGACTGGAGTATGGGAAATCTTTTCTGTTACCTCTTGATGTGAATATTCTGTTTTGCTGTTGAGATTGCTTCTATTTCCGTCTAGTCTTTGCTAAAACTGAACTGAAACTCTCCTTATCCTCTGTTCACATTTGGTTCTGCTTTATTGACTTTGTAATCAGCCTGGATAAGTCAGAGGCAATACTTTATACAACCCACCAGCATATGCAGTCATATTCATCTGTTGACCTTATAGGAACCAAAATTCTGTCATCAGACAGAATGAAAACCCTTGGTGTCACCACTGATAACTCACCAACTGTGGCTTCAAACATATCTTCTATTTGCAGCTTTGTTTCTACCACAACGGGGATTTTATCACATCAGGCATTCTCTGAATGATGGCATCGCTAAAATTGTTGCTTGTGCACTTGTTTGTTCCTGAATCATCATCATCATCATGATCCATGGGCCGAGAGCCCGTAGGTGTCCACTGCATGCATTGTCACTTGTCTCCACAGTTTCCGATCTTGTGCTGTTCTTATCAAGGCGTGCAAGTCTTGCTTACACCAATCCCTTATATCATCTGTCCACTCCCTGTTAGGTCTTCCTCGTCTCCCATTTCCGTCCATAATTCCCATCATCAAGCTTTTTATTTTTCTACTGTCATCCATCCTGCATATATGTCCAAACAAGCGTAATTTCCTTCTCATTATTACTTGTATTAGATCTTCTTTTATGCTCAGTCTTCTTCGGACCTCGGTATTTTTTACCTTCATTGTCCAATTCAGATGTAATATTCGTCTATAGCAGTACATTTCAAATGCTAATATCTTATCTTTTTCCGTCTTTTTGATTGTCCATACCTCACATGCATACAGAGCTGTGCTAAACACACATGCTTTCAAGACGTTTAGTTTGGTCTTGTGGCCGATTTTCCTGCTTTTCCAGATGCTGTTTAGCCCTACCATAACTCCTTTTGCCTTTACTATTCTTGCCTTTATGTCTTTTGCGCAATCATTGCGCAATCATTGTTCCTGAATAGACTGTGCAAATGCAGTGTTATACGGTGTATTCTCTTTGTAGAAAGCTTCAGGTGGTTCAAACCTCTCTTTCTAGGGTTGTTAAATGTTCTTTTTCTTTATCAAATGTGTGAAATTGCCTTCATGAGCTTTGCTGGGTTGCTGTTGAACGGTGTATTAAGTTTAAGATTGCGCGCTTGTCCTTTAAGGCTCAGAATACCAGCCTTCCATCATACCTTAATATATTATAACTCCTTATTGTCTTCCTAGACAGTTGCTTTTTTTCTGATACCAGCTTGTTGCTGTAACCTAGGTTCAGGACAAATGTAGATTTAGTGCTTTCAGTTGCTGTGCTCCTCATTTTTGGAATCGTCTACCACAAAAGGCCCAATTTGCCAGCTCGCTATTCACTTGTCAAGACTCACTTTTTTACTCTGCCTTTTGCATGACTCCATCTTGGCCCATGACAAACATAATTTGTGCCTCAGATTCAGATTTACTGACTTTGTGCAGGTAATAAGTGCTTTAAATAATTTAATGAATAAATGAATGTTTATAAGGTTTTGGATTCCTGTTAAAATTGTTTGTGGTGTTGCACATGCAAATTGATTTCAGTTCCTTTGTAAGTATGCAAAGCTGTTGAGTTGTTATATAAACTTTTGTGAAATTGCAAAGTTACAGTTTTGATTTTTGCATTATCTTTAGTCCAGATTCATGATGCCATTAGAGATGAGGGGTTCTACATCTTGGTGTTTGATCTGTAAGTCTTAGTTGTTATCATACACTAGTTAGTTAGTATTTTGTAGCGTAACAGCATGTCGTTGTTGGTGATGCTGAATATCCTATTAATGATGTTTAATGTCCTCATTAGTGATGTTTGTTGTCCATATATTTTATGGTAATATATTGTTCTGCAGCTGAATGCAAAGGGCATTTAGGTTTTTGCACTTTCTAGCTCAGCCTTCAGCAAGCTTTAAATATGTTTGTAGGTCTCTTACTGCAATTGATAGGTAGAACTTTGACATATGTAGCACACTAAAGAGTTTGGAAAATGATTGACAGTGACTATATATTTGTGGCACATAGTTTGTCATGAATTAATAAAAAAATAAGTAAATTCTGCCATTATCTTGTATGCTGTGACTGTTAATTTGCAAGTACATGTGTATTTTTTTTCTCTGTGTATTGTTTTCATTAATCAGAGTGACAGGAGGAGAACTTTTTGATGATATAGTTGCCCGGTTATCTTACAGTGAGCTGGATGCTAGGTAGGTATCTTTAACTATTTATTTGAGACAGACTTTTGAGATTTTGGCATACTCCAACGAGCACTTCCTTGATTTTATTGGGAAGCTTACTGAAAACTCCTTGGCACTAATTACTGGAACTGTGATAGCTTATTTAAACTCATTTTAAAATTTTTTTAAACAACAGCTACTACATGAAGTAAGATTTTGAAGTGGCAAACAACTTATGTCATGAAGGTGTCAGACTGGCTTGACTAACCTATTGATTAACCTATTGACGTTGTCTTGATAGTGACTCATGACTGACAGCCTTAGGAACTAGATGAATTAATCATAGAGAGTGAGTGACTTTGATGATTGATTGGTTGGTTAGTTGATTGATAAGTAGTTAGGTGGGTAGGTAGATAGGTTGGTTGGTCGATCGATCAATCGATCGATCGATTGATTGATTGAATACTTTATGAATGGAAGACCCTTTGGAAATGCTGTCTACAGTATTTCTCTGTATTAAAGGAGCATGCAATGAATCAAAATTTTTTCATGTTGCAGTCACTGCACCTATCAGGTGCTGGATGCCATCGCCTACTGTCACAAGCATGGCATAGTTCATCGAGATTTGAAGGCAAGAATGGTTTTCATAAGATATTAATTAAGGAGACACAGTCTGAATGTTTTGTTACTGTATTCTTTGATGTCTACTCTGAATTTGAAAATTGTTTGACTTTTTAGTGGTGTTTTAGTTCTTAACAAAGTTTCTGCTAACTTAGATTAGGTATGTAATTATAAATCCAGACCCAATCACAAAAGGTTGGCTGACAATGATGTAGATGAATTCAAATGTGAATCTCCTAAATATTGCAGCACCACACGGAAACTATGTCACGGAAACTGGCTTACTCACCGGTGCCGTATCAAATCAAGTCCACAAGAGCCAAGTTTTTGGGTCAATTTCAGTACCAGGTCATAATGTGGAGGTTCTGGCCTGGATGACATTGTGGTGCTAAGGTGGAGAGCGATCATGCAGGCAATGGTGATCAATGGTGATCATAGGTAATGACTTCAAACCAAGGAAACAGGGAAATTTAGTCTTCAAGGACCGTTTAGAACCTAGGTATAAATAGATTAAGTGCAAAGACTGTATGGCAGCAATCTAATTGACTTTCAGTTAGTAATTTTCTACTCTCTGAGCTCACTTTGTGGAAACATGGAACCGTAAGGCAGAGGAATGAATTGCTCATTTGAACTCAGATTTGGATCGTTCTGCTTTGCTAGCCGGAAAACTTGTTGCTATCAAGCAAAGCTCGAGGAGCTCAGATCAAAGTGGCTGATTTCGGACTGGCTCAGGAAGTGAAAGAAGATTTTGCTTGGCATGGTAAGATGCACTGCAGTTTAGAAGTTCTATACAGTAACTCAGTGGAAGATGGGGTTTTGTTTCTGATCTGCTAAGGAAGGACTTAGTGAGTAAGTAAGTATGTCATTTTTGCAATCTTCCAATTGTAGTTACAGTAATAAAGTGAGGAATGAACAGATTGTAAAATGCTACACACATTATATAACATCTGAATTACTCAAACATATTGCAGTCTGTGATTTTCTGATTTGTTGGTGTGATAGGGTTCTGTGGAACCCCAGGATACATATCACCTGAAGTCATAAAAAGGCAACCATATGGCAAACCAGTTGACGTTTGGGCACTCGGTAGGTTTACTATAAAATAAGAGATGATAGCATATCAGAATCATACCTTGGTTCCACAATTTTGTACACTCTTAAAACAAGCTCCACCAAACAAGCAACTTTAGATGTACCACAAAAATAGAAATGGCAGTTATGTGTCTGCATTTAATAGATGCCATTGTAGGGCAGCTAAAGAGACATTTGTTGTTACATGCTTTGTAGATATGGATTTGTGTATTTTTAATAGTTTTAGCAACAAAGTTTGGCTCCTAAATAGTGTCCCCCTAGCAAGTATTATATTGCAACACTGACATATAGCATTTAGTTCTAACAACTACTGTACTGTGTTTAATTCCTTGGCATTGAAGAGTCCTTATTAAAACTTAATACACTTAGTTTTAGATAAAATTGTTAATACAGAACTATAACAATGAAATAGAAATCTTATAATTTAGCCCACAGGTTATTATTCACACCACAAATAGCATCATTGTACAGAAGAGCAGGTAAGACTTCCAATAAGTGCTTTTGATCAGTAGTTACCCCAGAACATAGGATTTCAAACTGAATTACTCAAAAAATAACTGAACACTAAAATGTTGTTGATTGCCAAGACTTATCAGTGCGTGACAGTTTCATTAAATATTTTAGAGTCAAGGGTATCAAGGGTGAAACCCAGAAGGGACAAGTTGCCCCACTTATAGGGCCTCAGTTACTAATATAAAGTTTCATTTTGATGACTGGCACCAATTTCACTCTGCTACAGTGAGTGCTTAAAAGAACATTTTCACTTGAACAGAATGGAATAACGTATGTGGAGATGCATAATCAAAAAAGTTGTAAATTTCCAATAAATATTTTCATACATTCATTTAAAACGGATGTAGTGTAGATAACTGTGAAATGGTTAGCTATTTCACACTTGGCTACACTTGGTGAGTTAGGTTCCAAATAATTAAATGCTTTTAAGAATGACAAATTGAATAGATTTTGGAGGTTTAGTAATTGAATTTTCTCTTGCATTTGGAGAGGCTTGTCTGTTTGGTTTGTACCCATCATAGCTTGACTTAGTTTCTCTGAGCTATTGGAATTCAACCGGTCTTCTCCAACAGATTATGATTTTGACAAAGTTTTTTCTTGAAACGACCATTGATTGATGCTTTATGCATTATGATGATGGTGCTATAGAAGTAATTAGATTAGAGACTATTATCTTGTCAAACATTTACAATTTTATTATCTTCAGTAATTTCTGTTTTATTCTAAATTTTAAATTGCTCTGCAGGAGTCATTTTATACATACTTCTGGTTGGTTATCCTCCGTTTTTTGATGAAGATGACAGCAGACTCTATGAAAAGATTAGATCTGGAAACTTTACTGTGAGTTCTGCTTATTAGTATTAATCATTTATTTACAGCCATTTGCACTGTTCCTGAAATAAATGAACTGTTGTTCGATTCTTTTGAATAATAACGAAAGTGGCACCTATTTCACTGAGCATAGTTTATAATTATACTATTTTAATTTGGTATCAGGTCTACAGCCTAACTTCTACAAAACACATGCCTACCAAATCTGACTTTATTTAGCCTATAAAGATAATATTTAAGGCTCGTGAAGCTGAGCACTATTACGGCCATAAAAGGCTGCTGTGGGGCAAGAATAAATACAACCGGCTGTGTGATTGATAAATTAAAATACAGGTCCATGCCATGAGAAAAGGTAAGTGGATAAACCAAGAATTCTGTACCAAAACAAAGAGATATAAAATATCATTTGATTGTTATCTGATTTGTTACTGAGATTACAGGTGTTTAAAAACCAAACAAGGCATGGTCTGTTGTATATTTCTAGTTTCATTCACCTGAATGGGATTCTGTGACCACTGATGCAAAGAACCTAATAAGCAATATGCTGCAAGTGAATGTTACTCAGAGGATCACTGCTGCTGATGCTCTAAAGAATCCATGGATTGTTGTAATATACATTGATTTCTACTGTCTTACTTGTCAAATATGTGTTTTAGTTAGATAGGTAGTTACCTACACACTTAATAAGCATTCATAAGTACCTTAGAGATGGTGCTGCCTACGTGACTCTAAATGATGTCAAAGTCATTAAGAATAATAAGTTTATCAGTAAACAAATAATGTTTGGATAACTAGAAAAGTCACTAGTGATGGGCTCCCACATACATACACAACCCAGTTGATGGATTTCCATCCTAAGTTGACAGTTGATGCCATGTTCAGAGTCCCTGGACCACAGACACATGAACTTGTAGGCAGAAATGAAAGGTAACTGAAATGCCAACTCGGTCATAGTAGAAGTCTGAACATATAAGAATTGTCGAGTAAATTCCGCTGTGCGATGAACAATTTGTTTGAATGACAAAATCACCAATATTGCCACAGATGTGCATGTTCATCATATGTCTATGCGTATAAAAAATATATATTTGAGAATCTATATAACACCTTTTAAGGACCCATTAAAGGTGCTGAAAAATGGCTTTCTAGCAGATTTAAGTAGGTGCTATTTAAGCTAGAGTGAAAGTGTTTCTTGATCTGTTTCTACGTATTTTCAGCGGTACACTTCAACACTTGCATCAGCTTCTTGCTTGTTTGAGGTTATCAGATTTTTTTGCCAAAGTGCAACAGCAAACAAAATGACTGAACAGGTTTTTGCTATAGCTTTGACACTTGGGAGCAAATTACCAATTTCAAGTGACACCCTATCTAAGCACAAGATTAGTTTCATGTGCTTCATTTTTTAGGATTTACTCTGTTGTTTGATTACAGAATCGGAAAGATGTTGCGTCTTCCATTAACCGATCAGATACACTTGAAAGACTGAAGGCATTCAATGCCCGACGAAAACTGAAGGTATTTCTTTTGTTTAGGGAATAATTCAAAACTTCTGTTATCATTATGACCATTAAAGTGGTACATACGCTAATATAGTGTAGTTTTTTCCCCGCATGCCATTTATGCTGAAACTGACCAGTAGTGCATTACAATGTCAGTATACGTAAATTAATACACTTTGGTGACAGAAAATGAAGGTCTATTTATGATTTTTATCTGTAAACCAGTGGTTCTGAAAGTGTGGTTCACAGATCACCTGTGGTCCTTGAGAGTGAGCCAGATAGTTCGCAATGGCTAGTTACCTAATATTCCCCCAATGTCTTTTCCTGCATACGACATAACACTGTGTTGTCATAGCTTTGTAAATAGCATTCTATGCTGATTTTTATAATGCTATATCGATTCTATGGTTTTGGTGATGTTACTGGTCATGTCATAATGAAAACATATTAGCTTAAGGGTCATATTTGTTAATTTCTGATAAAAATCATTGGACCATAAGATGTTGGTGGTCCGCCGTAAGTTTGACTTCAGTAAAGTGGTCCCCAGGATGAAAAATTTAGAGGACCACTGCTTGAGACTAACCTGATCACTAATATACTTACTGGTACTCGAAATGCAAAAACACAATAAATGCCGGAAACTCTTCACCTAGATACATGAAATCTTAGAAAATGCAGTCTGCAAAACAGTGGTGATCTGCTTGGGTTTCCGATACTTATGACATTCTATTGTTTCAAGATTTTGTATCTGTAGGCTGCTGTCATAACAACGATGATTGCCACCTCAGCTTTTGCAAGTAAGGCAGGAAGACAAAATTACCTTGATGTCTGTGCTTAGAAGTCTTGACTCATCTACATAATAATAGGCTTAAATGTGGTCTCTGGTTCATTTAGCACATCCGAACAGGCCGCATATAACGCTGGCGCCATCATGCGAATAATATAAAAACAAAGTAATTTCTTTGCATTTGGCCAAGGAGAGGGAGAGTGCTAAACTAGTGCACCGATGCTTTGTGCAGGATAGGCTAGTAAAGTTATATTTTCTTAACGTTTGTTTTATTTGTAACTAATATACAGCCAATATGTCAATATGTTCATGCTACTGGTCTGTCCAGTTTAAAAGCCTATATGATTATTCTTATTTTCTATTGTTATTAGAGCATTTTAGTGTAATTGTATGTGCTGAATTAATGCTCCAAAGTACTTAAGTACTAAAAGAAAAAAAATAAGTGTTCTAGGCATTAGTGAATGATATAATGTTGCTTCTACTGACCTTAGGCACTTTTGTGTACTTTCTAATGGATTTTCTCTATTGT
Source organism: Norana najaformis (assembly GCA_964023275.1). NCBI lineage: Eukaryota > Metazoa > Annelida > Clitellata > Crassiclitellata > Hormogastridae > Norana > Norana najaformis. The sequence goes on along the minus strand of OZ029915.1, from coordinate 36,019,478 downwards.
CAGACCACCACAAGAAGCCAGGTGCTGCATCAGAAAAGGAGCCACAGAATGTTGACAGCTCTACAAAGTCTAACACTAAAATGGAGAAGACAGATAGTGCGAATGCTGCTGGTAATTCTTACAAAGCATAATTTGAAACTGAGCCAGTGCTAAAGGTCTGGCAGTTAATTAAATTCAGATCAGTGGGACTTAACAACTAAACCTGGTCTGCAGTTTATTATTTGGGAGATGTGTGTGTATGTATTTATGTATGCATGTAATTATGTATGTATTACATAGGTATGTTGTATACAGGTTGGATAGTTACTTTTAAAAAATAATTAGAGTAATATATGCTAAACCACTAGTGCAGCCAATTTTGACTTTACCATTCTCACATGCAGTAACTAAAATAATTTTTGCATTACTATACATCCTTAAAGTAATCTGTTACTGATGCATGTAAATTTTTGGAAGTAATTAGTTACAGCAATAGTTACCAAAAATAGTAGTTACAGTAACATACTACAAGTAATGCAGTAACACACAACACTGTATGTATGTATGTATGTATGTTTGTCTGTATGTATATGTGTGTAACAACATTTTTATAGAGCTTTGTAAAAACCCTTTGAAAGTGCCCCTCAGTAGCCTCAATTATGTAAGAATTCATCAAGAACTAGGTTATCTATGGTGGGTTCTCACATATGTGTAGAACACCGAGCCTCATCATGGGTGGACAGTTAGCAGACCATGTTCAGAGTTCCTGGTTCACTTTGCCTTGAGGATGAGAGATGATGACAGCCAAATGAAGGGCTCACAGCATGGTTGAACTCACTGGGTGGCACTCCCTGGGCTGAAGGTAGAAGATGCTACATCTGGCACACCACCAAGTCTGCAGGACAGGCCTTCATCGGTTGCTGACCTGCTGGATGCAGAACCTATCCTTGATGGAGGGTTGAGGCCGCTACGGAAGACAATGCTTACAGCTGCTGCAACGAATCCAATATTTCCCAGTCACAGATTGCACATGAAAGTATGGAGATTGAGCGTATACAAACAAGAATCAGTGAACCTATTATAGGCTGACCAGTTCACAATGGTGGCTGTGCTTTGGTGACAGATGCAATCCAAAAATACCACAAAAAATCCAAAGCAGACTTGAGAAATAAAGCAAAATCAAGCACAGCATATATCTAAACATATAAGAATTATGGAGCAGATTTGAGAAATGACACTGTCAGCCAAAATGAATTAGATAAATGAACAAAACACTTGGTCTGCAATATATTCTACTGTTAAGAGGATTTTGTTTGTTTCATTTTATCTTTTGCATGCATTTGTACCTAGATACTTACATCCTCCCTTTGCTACTTAATTAAATGACAATTGCCCTTCAGATTGTTTGAAATTTATTGGTCTTATGATTTGGTAATTTTGAGCCAATGTATTTGTGGTTATATTTTCTTTAAGTGTCATACATCGGTTGCTATTTATGCAGTTTAGAAAAGATAGAATATGTTAGATGTGCATGGTTTTTCTGTTATTTTCAGCCCAGAGGCAGGAAATTGTTAAACTAACTGAGAGGCTTTTGTGGGCCATTGACAATGTCAAGTATGATGCATACATGTAAGTAACAAATAAATGTTGCAAGCAGAATATATGGGTTGGCTGTGCAGTCAAGGTAATGCATTATGATCTGTAACAAGTTGAGTCTGTAGTTTTTAAATGTTCCACAAAAGGGATCTGTCAGCAGAACTGCTGTGAGCTGGCAGAGCTAAACTTGTTCAGGCTGGAAAGCCTGTGTTACAATGACATTAACAGCATAGAAATAAAGGTAAAAGTAACACAATTGTTTACATGCCTTTGAAGAATCTCCTTAGAGCTATGTTCCTCAGCAAATGCAACCTCGGTAATCCAACAGCAGGACACAATTTTTACAAAAGTTAAAATCCTGTCACTTGCTACAAGGTAATGACAGGTATGCAGTGTCATTATTCTCATTTATGGCAAACATGATAATCATCTCATCACTTAGTTTGCTGGCATTTGCATTTGTGTTTATTCCCTTTTATTGGAGGCCAAGTAGATTGGAATTTTTCTCCAATCTCTGTTTTAAGAAGAGTTTTTGTAATTTTTGTTTCTGATTTGGTTGTTTGATTTTTAAAATGTCTTCTTCAGCAAGATGATTGTACCATATGTGACAACCTTTGATCCCGACACTTTTGGTGATCTAGTTCAAGGTGCAGAATTCCACAAGACTCAGTTTGAAAGGGGTGAGAAGCCTCTCAGTTAGAAAAATCTGTTTTGATCAGTTTTAAAGGAGAAAAGAACATTTTGGAAATGTTAGTTTTGATTGGTTTCAACCATCAACCCTAGAAGGGACTTTGTTGAGTTCTACTTGTGTGCAAGAGCTTGCCAGTGGTAACTTTTTCTGTTACAACAGCATTATTTAGTGCTGTTGGACAATGTTCTGACATCTATATAAGGCCAAAGCTGTTGGCCATAATGACCCATGCGTCCGTCTAATACCAGTGCCTATGGATGCTTCATTTGTTATCCTAGCCAAGCCATCTGGACAATGCTGAACTTGAATCACATGCAACCAGAAAATTATGGATTCAGTTCTGCTATGTCAAGCACTGGGTTGTCTTCAGCTGTCTGTTTCAAAGTAAGATTTCAGTCAGCTGTCTGTGAATTCATCAGGCAGCAGAAACCCAGGAATGTGGGGGACTTCTGGCTTGGCGTGCAATCTGGACCAGGGACTCAGACCACTTACCAACTTCATCCATGGATGGGAATTCATTGTTTGGTCTTTACGTGTCGGCCAGTGGAGACCTTATCCAACTGCATGAACATCATGCTACAACGAACTTGTCACACAGTTAGGCCAGTGAGAAGCAATTTTGTGAGGTACTTAGAAGGAGCCATTATAGATGATGAGGCACATAAATACTTGTACTAGCCTAACTGATTGTAAAGTTCATAACAAGTTCATCTGTAAGCAGAAATGTAACACATTCAAGAGTTGCTTAGAAGGCGTTATAAATTGTTTGGTTAAATTACACTGGTAATCTAGGATAAACTAGTGTAATTTTTGGTTTGCTTGTTACATCATTTGATTATCTTTCTACTGGGGCAATCAATTATTGTAATGTAAAGTAATAAAATATGTAAATTATGTATATATTGATGCTTATATATTATTTTTATTATTGGTAATTTATTATTAACATGTAGTTATATTAATTTATTATTAGCATGAGTATCATTAACACGTAGTTATATTAATTTATTATTAGCATGAGTATCATTAACATGTAGTTATATTAATTTATTATTAGCATGAGTATCCATAAATGTGCCATAAGCGTGTCAAATAGAGCAAGAACACATTGTACAAGTCGCACAAGCAGTTGCATTAGCAGTCATTTAAATGCACAAAAATACTACAAAAGCCAAGAAGAAACTGTTAACAATTGGTTATTAGAACAAGGCAATTTTTTCATGTCATAACACAGTATAATGCTTGCTTAATGAGAATCATGAGTTCTGTGGATTGATTCACATCCCTGACATAGACAGATATTTTTGCATTTATTAATTTGCTTCTAAAAATACTATCTGCAAGATGCTTCCACCCTATCAACTTAAATAATCATTATTATTACAAAAATGTTTAATGCACACAGATTCATGCAAAACACAAATCTGAGGTATGGTTAGTCACTCGCCAGATGAAACACAGTTAAGTATCCAGATGTTTGAAAGCCGTTGAGAAATAGTTAAATTCTGTTGTTAAATTAAGTTCTGTTGTAGTCTCCAAACGCCAGAAGGTAATCAGCACAAAAATCTTGAATCCGTATGTGCATCTTCTGGGTCCGGACGCTGCATGTATTGCCTACACTCGATTAACACATTACTTTGATCGGTGAGCAATTGATTTCAGCACCGTCACAATTACCTCACTTTGGTCTGGTATTGCTACTTAAACCAGCAAAATTAAACAGAATGAAGGCAACTGAAAAGTTTAAAACAAATTCATGCTGTAAAAACAGATGAATTCTGCTTTTACATGACAGAGTTTTCTGTAAATCTGCTGCTTCTGCAGAAAATTTCTCAAGATACCCAACAATTTACCTGGCCTGATGTAGCATCTGGGTGTGGTTGACGTCTGTTTTAATACATTTATGTAGCTTTACTAAGACAGCTACTTCTGAAGTCAAACACTGGCTACTATTATTATGAGATTCTATTATAACTCAGTCTTTCTGGGGACATCACTAGTAGCGAGACTCAATGTCCAGCGTCCATGCGTATCAATGTCACAGTTATATGACGCAGTACTTCATGACAGTTATACAGCGCATTTCTACACGACAGTTATATAGCACACATATATATGTGAAAACTTTTGTCCATTGATCATTATAATGACAGTATGCCAGAAGGTAGTGACCCTATCTAAATCTGTGTAAGAAAGGCTGTAATTCTGTTGGAATTAATCTCAAGTAAAACTGTAGTAGAATGGAATATAGCACTGGTGAATAAGCTGGTCTCCCTGAAGCAGCTGTTCTGCGGTGCTGAGAAATTTCAGAGATTTACGTTTAGGCCCTATATTATAGTAAAACTGCTGGAAAATTGAAATCGGCAGCAAAGAATAACTGTCATTTGTTTAATTTGCTAATGTTTTAAAGTCATTTTAAGAGATCTTAAAATCGTTTTTTAAAAATGTGTTCAGAGACAGAATCAAGCAGTTTCAGCACTCTGAAGAGACCCGCATCTGGCAGAAGCAGAATGATGTCTGGCTAAACATCCACATTCACCGATCCGTCTACTCACCGAAACAATGGTCCGAATCAAACAATAACGTCATATCAAGTACTGAAAGACTTAGGAAGCAGAGGACACCAACTGAAAATACGAAACAAATGCAAGGAAACAGTTTTGACTGAGATACCAATCAACTGACAACTTCAACTGAAAATCAGTTGAAGCAGTTAACAAGTAAAATGAAATAGTTTGAAAGATGTTAGGGATATATATTTTCAGTCTCATGTGGGTTTAAATGATCTCTTAACAAAAACCTTGAGGTAATGTTTAGCTGCCATTGTTTACATTTTTATTTTGGTTAGCATTATGCTGACTGCTGCATGTAAATTACATTCATATATAATTATTCTGTTATATGAATGTATAATTATTCTGTTAGCATTCAACCTTAGTCACCATCTTTAAACATTTTGTTTAGTTATATAGTTTCTTTAGATTTTTTTAATGTTCAGCTTATATTTAGATTTTTGACTGAATCTTTAAAAATTAATTACATATACGGTATATGATACACCTTTCTAAATTATTTTGGAATGAAACATAAATGTGCAATAAAGAATTGTGAAATGTTGGCCATAGCCACCAATTAACATGTAAATGCACTTTTTGTTGACTACAACTTTCCTGAGACAATACTGCAAATTTCTGCCTGTAAATATGACCGCTTCCACTTACTGAGCTGATTTAATCGATGCAGAGTGTTTATATTTCTGACCACAGAATTAATTTATTATTAGCATGAGTATCATTAACATGTAGTTATATTAATTTATTATTAGCATGAGTATCCATAAATACTATTTTGGTACTATTGGGTAGATTATCTCTTAATTTGTTGTTAATTAATGCCCTGAGAGTCATGCTAGATTGTAATGCTTGTAACTGAAGTAGTTCTGTGTCTAGAGCAAGAACCTCCGAGTATGTGTTGTGCATGGTAGAATGTATGTTGCAGAGTAGACTCCAGGGTATTGCGAATGCATCATAACAAAATGATGGTCGGTGATGGGATTGAAGCTTCTGATGGAATCTAGTGGAAATTTAGCATGATGGTATGCTACAAAATATTGGTTGATGCCAGTAATTCTGTGGCGGATGAGCAAGAATGAATTCATACTAGTACTGGCACAGTACGTACACAGGATCTTAAATGGAGTGCCACCCATTCAAGTGGGCAGCAGTGGTGAAGGATCTCACCCAATAAATTCATTGCCAAATGAGCAGGGTCGAGGCCATACGGTTGCTATAGAAAACCACGTACATTTACATTTACCACTTGTCATTGGTACACTAAATGTCAGTAACAACAACTGCAAAATGGTAATTTTAAAATTATTTATGTATTTATCAGTGCTGAGAACTTCAGTATTTACATAAAATACAACAGGCAATCAGTCTGCTAGCAAATGAAACAGGATCATTTGGTTGTACACCAACAAAAAGAATTTATAAAAGTTGCCATTTCACGTCATGAAGATCAATCAACTCACTGTTACTAACATGTTTTGGCAAATTCATGAGGTCATGTCAGATATCATTATGCAACAATCAAGTTATGTATTTTTTGCTGAGCATGAGCAGTTATCATTTCTCAACGTGTATCTGTAAGTTTGATTAACATTTGCAAATCACATTTGTTATAGGTATCAAAGCTAATACTAACAAGGAAATTATAGTTTTCTAAAATCATAGACTCTGATGTGGCCTGCTGTTCTTTTTAAAAGTAAATTTTACCAGGTGTGATTAGAATTAATCTCAACTAATATAATGCCAGATGTTTGTTGAAATGAAACCTAATGGAACTGAATTTATTTTCCCTGGGGTACCTCAAGGGTCACCATGGCTAACAAGAAAAAAGCAAATTAAAGCCTCAAGCTTAAGAACATCATGCTGAACACAGATAAACGATCATAACCAATCTATCAGAATTCTTTCAAAGCATTTCAGACAACAGTTAGTCCCAATGCAATGAATATTTCATCACCAGTTGAAAACAAAATGGTGACAGACAAGTTAAGAATTGATGCAAGCATAGTGACATGCCTGCAAAAAGTGAGTTGAGGATGATAACATGTGCTGTGATTATTGGCTATATACTCAGATGCACAAACCAGGTTTACTTCATTTATGTGTTTGTAATAATGACAATTATAGTGCTTATATAAGTGGGAAGCTTTATTGAGTCAGTTGTCAGCTTGACCTTTTTAAGTAATATGTTATCAGCAAAAGACCCTAAATTCAGTGATGGCACAGAAAATGCAGAACCTAATCCAGATCTTAAAAGTGGCATAACCCTATAAGCACTAGGCTGCCACTTCTAAAACTAGCACTCTACTTGTTCATTTGGCATAATTTGGCATATTTTAGTTCAAACCATTTATCATATAGGCTGTTAAATTTGAATCCACAAATTTTCCTGTATGCAACAACCTTAATGGTGTGCAAATGCTGGCTGGTTGCTCGTAAGATATTTGGAGGCAGCATTACATTATATGTGCTGGAAGGTACAATCTAGGGATTAATTACTTTCTTGCCTAATGCAAATTGCAGCAACTGAAACACGAATAACTGATTCATGAGGCAAAGTCATTAGCAGAATTGCTTATTGCAAGTGATGCACCAGAATTCAGACTCCAGTGTTCATAATACACCTTAACATTAATAATAATCTTAAGTTTTAGTTATTATTACTGGCTTTACATATATAATGGTAACAGTCTGCTTCATTGTGGTTATTGCATTAAGTTTATAATGCTGGTAGGTGTTGGTAGATATAATCGGTTATTTGGTTCACTTTTGCTTTACCAGGCAACTGAACACAGGACAATAGTTAATGGAAATATTATAGCTGTTTGTATTATGCTCTGATGAATGCTAAAGATACAGATCATTGTCTTAATAGATTGTGCAGTGGTGTTGAGTAGTTCATATAAGTGAACAAGATTTTAATAGTTCAAGAAACTTCTTAATGCAACTCAAGAGCTTCTCTAGATAAGAATCTTAAGACAATTGATAAGCCGCTAATGAACAAGGCCCCATAAGGTAGGAACGGATCTCAATGTGATGCATCTGGGCAGTGGCAGAGTGCCTTTCTAAGGGCCTCTTAAGTGTTCTGTTCTGTAAATAAGGCTGTGCTTACAGTTACCTCAGGAAATGTATTTAGCTAATGTTAAATTTGACAGTTTCAACATTGGACAACCTAAGCACGTAATAACTGAGCTCCAACGTATCCGAAGGTTCAACGTTTTAAAGCTCATTCCAGATAATTCAATATCTGTATGTTGGATAGATAGAAAACAACCAAAATACTTCAACTTTTAAATTAGCAGGAAAGCTCACAGTTTAGTAACCTATTCAAGAAAGTTTACCATACCTTGAAAACAAAGGGCATTTGAAACACAACTGCCCAGTGAATGGCACTTACAAGTTTATAAAAATTATCAAGTGGCAAATGGCCGTGACTTAGAGAAAACAAACAATTTCTACATGAAACAACTCATAAATAAACACAGTGCATGACTTAAGATCAATGTTTGAAAGCTTTTGTACAGTTTCACAATTTCTAAAAAAGACTATAGCCAAGGCTCTAAGGTTAGTTCATTCTCGATGATAGCGGCAGCGTCCATGCGACCCATAACCCGTAAGGAGTTCAAGAGGTCTGTAACAGCTGAATCTTCACGATGTCTTGCTTCCCAGAGGTCAAGGACATGTTCGGTGGGACTCTGTTTTGTTGCAAAATAATTTATGTACCTGTTTCAAAAAATTAACAAATCATTCAAAAGTTAGTAAGATAGTTTTTTGTGAATGATAAAGTTAAACTGCTTATCATTTGCATGTTTAAATCAAGCTGTATGAAGAGGACAGTAATTCAGCAACAGGATACCAACCTCCCGACTTGTGTTGGAACTCATTTGCTGACACTGAAAGCATGGATGGCTGAGTATGCAGTACCATATGAACAGGGCTTGAACTACTTAACTTCACTGTACTTTCCAGTGTCATATCCACAGTGCCAATCTGCCATTCGTCAGTACATAAAGAAGTAATGCTTTTAGATAATGGAGAATTACTGAGGTACATAAGACATAAATTGACAATTGTTTAGCTTCAGCAGGAGGAGTCTGCAAAGTTTTGTCTGTAGCCTAGGCATACTGCACTTACATCACTGTGTTCTGCTGGTGTCCAGCTCTTTCTTCATCTAATTTTCTCATAAGAAATTTTGTTGTTTTGCATCAGTGGACTTTCTGCTTGTGATTCTCAGTTTTTATTCACAACTCTACTTCTGATTTTATTGAATACATTTATGAGCATTCTTACAGCTTCTACACTTGACACTGTGCATGTAGCATTGTTTTAACATTTTTCTGCCTTAAATGAAGTGCCTACATAAAGTACTATCCTAGATCAAGTTTGAGAGTTTACCTATCTACACTCAGACGTTGAGCCAGCATCCTCCAGTCATTGCCACGTGCACTTGGCGGATCAAGCAGGGCACTCAGCTGCTGTTTGACATGCATTGGTAACCTGATTCATAAAAAATCAATGAAGCATGTATTTATATATATATATATATATATATAATATATATATATACTGTCTATTTAATAACCTAATATGTGCAAAAGATTTCTGTAGAAAAGAAAGTGTATCTGTAAAATGTAGTATGGGCTAGGACAGTCTGCAGGGACCTTAAATTGCATGGCACCCATTCAAAGAGGCAGCGGTGGTGAAGGATCTCATCTGATTACCAGGTAATTCATTGCCAACTGTATGGTCAAGGCCATACAGTTGGTCGCTATAGAAAAACGGGTACATTTACAGTAGTATGTAGTATGCCAAGATAACAAATGCCTGCAGGCAGGACTACTCTAGACTGATAAAACAAGTCAAGTTTTAAATGCTGCTAGTTGTTAACTGGCAATGAGGCTACCAAAGTTTTTGATATAGAAAAACATCTTGTGTACAAAACATTTAATTTGTGGCAATTTTTTTATATTTATTGTTTTAATCATTAAAACTGAATTATATTTGTGTGACTGATAACTGGCAAACCTATCATAAATTTCTTGAAATTTAAAAAATATTTCAATGTCTGTTTGGAACTTTAACTACAATAACATATTTCTGAATATAATCTATAATACATTAAATTATATTTAAACTTCTAAACTTTCACAAACTTTGTGTGATGTTTGCACTGCTTCAAAAGTTCATGAAATTGTCCATCTCTAAGGGTGACGGACAAAGGAACATACACACAAATTAAAATCTTCATGTAATAACACAATTTATCAATTGTGCTATTCTTTATTAATACAAAGGTGCAGAAGTGCAGAAATGAGTGCACACAAACCTGAATACATGCTGGCACTGACTAAGTGCAACTGATCCATCTGATGAAATAGTTGAATCATGGACACGAATTTGACGGAGAGGTGAGATTACCGAAGCAAGGTTAGCAGCGGTATTCTGTAAATTCAACAATTAACGTGTAACTAAACACATATGAATTATACGATTTTATATCACAAATATTTTTAAGAGTATGCAAAATGTTAAAGTGTTTAAATCATGTGGCATTATCTGATCACCATAGAAAACATATTACAGAAAACACAGAAAACATAGAAAGGTTAAAGTAGAGTGGTAAAAAATCCCAACAGCATCTGTTCATTTCCTTCAGAGTTTCCCGACTCAAGATTCTTTCCATACAAATGTTGCCAGTATTTAAGTAGCAAATACTGCACATGTAGATTTTAAACAACAGTTTCATATAAAAATTTGTATTGGCAAAAAGACTTTCAAGAACCCCAAAAATGCAACATGTCATTATTCATCATCATGAAGACATATTTTAAAAACTTCCACAATATAATATTAGCATTTATCAGACTATTTATGTAATACCATAAGAAGAGCAAAGATGATGATAGCACTTCAAAACAGCTGAAATAAAATAGCCAATTTAGATTCTGAAACTAAATATCTGACTTGAAAGTAAAAGCTAATGACTAACAGAACAGCAATGATTTCTAATAAAAGAAAGCAAATCCGCAAGAAGCCTCACCTCCTTTAGATTGTGCACAATTTGCAGGACTTGCCGGTTGGCCATGAGTGCTTTCTGGAAGACATGAATGTCACATGAGAACGTGTCCTGCGTTCTGTCTAGATGTTCTAATGCAAAGGAACAGTGTAAGCCATTCTGTGTTCCACTCCAAATGTGCCAGAAGGGAATCTCCTGGAAACACCAGACAGCTAGTTAACAGCATTTTCCTAGATAATTTTCAAATGAAAGACAGAAACAGAAGTCAATATCAATGATACTCAGTTCACTAACTAATAGCAGTGCTTTTGTGAGGTAGTTTAAACGTGTTGTATTATGTGTATTGATACATACATACACACTAGTTTTAAACAGGTAAATTTTATTTAAGCACCTGGTAGTTTGCTGGTAATTTTGATCTCCAGCCTGGTCCCACATCTTCCATGGCAAGACACAGATTAGCTCCACCAAACTGGAAGAGAATCTGCTTTGGTTTTTCCACAAGGCAACATCCGAGCCTCTTTTCCAGCTGTACTACACTCTGTAAGAAGTTATATTAAAGAAGCATAAAAAGACAACCACCAAAAACGTCAGTACCAGTGATCTAAATCGTGCAGAAAACTTGCAGAAACTTCCTAAACAATTCCAGCCATTGCTGATGCTATGTATTTGTTCACAACACAGAAAATTATGAAGAATTAAAAGAATTTTTGGCAAATTAACCAAGCAACAGAAACATCTTCTGACAAGTTATCTCTGTAAGTCGACTTAAAGCAATCAGAAACTATAAACGTTTTGGAAAACAGCACAATAAACATTCTAAAAAGCAGAACTTTAGCTGACTAAATATGTTTAATTAGCAGTTCATAAGAACTATACACACAGAATTTACTCTACAGCCTACTCTATAAGGCACAGATGCACTTTCCAAAGCCGTTTAAGCATTTATTCCTCCACTTCTGTTGGTTTGCATATTCGCAAAGATGCATAATAATGATCATAAACAGAGCATGTTCTCCAACCAAGGAAACAGGTAAGACTGTCTTGAGAACTACGTTAACCTATGGTATTCTGAGGCATCCACATTGCAAACTCATATTGGTAAATATGCACATTCTCCTGGTCCTAACTTGGTGTAGGGATCTCAACCCAAGACGAGTCAAGATCTCAAAAATGACCCAGTCTTACCTAAGTATGGCAATACTGCTTCAATTTAGCACATATTCTAAATAAGCTAGTTCTCTTGACTTAGCTTTAATGTGTTGGAGGAAGCAAGAGTTTACAAATACAATTCTGGACAAAAGACATTTTAGCTTTATGAAACAATTTCTTAAAGTAGAGGGCAAAATGATGCAATCTGTGGGTAGCAACACGCGGTAAAGAATCACAATTAACCTCTAGAGCATCCATTGTATCTTCCACAAAGTACACTCGCAAGTTGTAGTCCATGGAAGACGGAATAGCTGGAGCAAATGCTGCAATTCGCAGTATCTTTATTGCCTTGCTGGCCATGTTTGGCTCGCCAATGAGAGTGTATCTCATGAGACAGTCAGTCATGATGTGACAGTGACTCAGGTCGACCTGAACATACACTTGCGTGTTGACCGTCTCCTGACCAAGTGTGGAAAGAAGCTGAGCAAGAACAAATCAACAACTTAAATCTTCTGGAAACCAATCAGATGCACAGTTTTCAGCCACGCATATTAAGCAAAATTTAGGCTATTTGATTCTGTGGTAGTGTCAGTCTGCAAAGTGTAAATTGCTTTAAAAAATTTGCAAAAACAAAGTCTCTCACTATTTCATGTGCAGCTCAACTAACTACTGCTATCAACCATTTCTGTCATTAATTAAGTTTATCTTCTCGATTTCTACCAATAATAATATTTTCAGGGAGATGATCAGCTGATTGTTTATTTACTACACAAGATTGATTGCCTACCAACAGGAATTGCCAGATGTGGGTCAATTAATTATAATTACCTTTCAATTAAGTAAGTTGAAATATTAAATTGCTGCAGTGCAATGAAAAATAAACAAGCAATTATTCTGTCTAAAATTTAAGATTTTTGCCATTTATGAAATATGTGATTTAAATAAGGCAAGTGCAGGCAGGCCTTTCGTCATCACAATAAGCAAAAGGTTATGAAACGATTTTGATGACTACCTGCCAATGTGGTGGTTCTCCGTAAGGGGTATCACAGCAGTAAACGGACAACATCCACTGGCCGTGCTTGATACTGGCACAGTGTTGAAACGAGATAATCAGCGGCTTACAAAGTCTTACTTTGGATGGCCCACAAACAACCACTGGACCCAGCATAGTCTGCGTCTCTATAGAGAACATCAAGGACAACAGTTCATTCACTGACATATGACTTGATGTTGCAACATCATGATTTAACAGTTGACATATTCTTCCTTTAAGTACAAATAAGCTGAAAATGTGTCCATGAACAGATGTTTAGAAAGATGACTAGAACTTATTAGCTGCAGCAGTAGACCATTAACCTGAACAGGCACAGCACATAATTTACAATTATGAATAAATGTAATAAAATCATGCAAAAATAAACACAGCATAAGCCTGTGTTTTGAAAACACAAACTCTAATATTTTAGAATTTTTGAGTTTGACCAATTATTATCATGATACCTGCAAGCTTCAGTCGATCATTATCTTCTCTAAGGATGGCCAAAAACATTTCTTCTGTGCATCCTTTTTCAATTGCACCTTCTGGAACTGTCATGTTAACACCTGCTCAGAAATAAAGAAAGAAACCAGTTATGACAATGTAACAAAATAAATGGACCCAAATGGTTGATCACTTAAGATTACATGTTTCACAAAACCGTTCAACATAGACGGCTACTGCATTTTAACCTAATTAGCTATATTTAAACTACCAAATTGTTTACATTTTACCCTAAATCTAGCTTAAGAAAATTATGCTTAGAGAAAGACATTGCACAATGACTATTACCTGAATAAGGTACAATAACTATTACCTGAATAAGGTACAATGACTATTACCTGAATAAAGTATGACTATTACCTGAATAAAGTACAATGACTATTACCTGAATAAGGTACAATAACTATTACCTGAATAAGGTACAATGACTATTACCTGAATAAAGTATGACTATTACCTGAATAAAGTACAATGACTATTACCTGAATAAGGTACAATGACTATTACCTGAATAAGGTACAATGACTATTACCTGAATAAGGTACAATGACTATTACCTGAATAAGGTACAATGACTATTACCTGAATAAGGTACAATGACTATTACATGAATACGGTACAATGACTATTACCTGAATAAGGTAGAGCAATACGACCGCCAGCATGCGTGACAGTAGCCCAAGTGATTGCATCTGTGTCTACACTGCCAGAGAACAGTCCAGATATAGAACGCCTGTGGTTTGCCTCGCTTTCATCAGGAGTAGATGCTGGCTGATGATAGAAATGCTCCTCTTCCTCTTGAGTATTTGCATCACTGTGCAGGAGGGAAGTAGCTACTGATTTTGGAAGCGTTGAGATCGGCTCCTTGCTGTATATCACCCGGGAAGTGTCACTGCGCAGAGAAAGCAGCTTTTCATTTGCTACATTGCCATGTGGATCTGGCAGAACGGTTCTTGTCAGATCCGGCTGTACCTTTACATCTGAAGAAACACCCAGTTAATATCTCTTAGACGTTGTTAATAGGAATTTGTCACCCAAATGGTCATATTCAATTATGGGCTTAACACTGGTCTAGAAAGTGCAGGGTACCAGTTTCTTCCCTCCTTTCCCTTTTGTGTAATAATCATTGTTTGATTAATATTATGAAAAGCCACTGGAGATTGCCAAGCTCACACTAAACTTAATGGGCAAGCAATATTTGTTCACTATATGAAAAAGTGGGGGCACGGTACCCTCCAGTACAAAATGTGGGGATATGGGTACCCCAGCACCCCAAAAATTATGCCTATGTATTCAACACATATTTCTTTGTCGTGCAATCTTGTGAAATATTTTATATAATATTCTGAAATCATCAGTATACAGAATCAGAAAATTGCAGATATTATCATGGCTTTAAACTGACAGCAAACCTTTAATCACATGTACAAGACAAATATTCTCTAATCCAATCACTCTCCATTGATAACCATTATATAGCAGTCTCATCGGGTCTCTCATTATACAATGCAAATTCATTCTTATAAATGGCAAGACAATATAGATTTCCTAGACAGCCTCTGAGAAAGCTTAATGTATGTAGCATGTTAGCTGATCTGACAACATTGCACATAAGGCTTTTACAAAACAGTCATGTTTAAATGGATGGCTTATGCCAGAAATCTGATATATATTCTTCATCTACATTAGCGACATATTTTCTCTTCTGCCAGTTACTCCATTTGTTCTTCCTCTCCATCTTTGCCATGCCAACTCGGATTTTTGCAATATGACAGTTACTTTAAATGTTTGTTAGATATCTGTACCCTGCAATTCCTTAAGTTAAATAAAAAAGATTTTCATATTAAATCACTTTTTGTAAAGCCAGATGAATACCAAGTAATTTGCAATATCACAGAGAAAGAGAAGAATTGTGAATTTAACACACCTTGTACTAGTTTATTAAGCTTTTTGCTGTCATCAGTGCCTGAAAAAGAAAAGAAACCCATCAGCTGAGTACCTATTGTACCACCAAACCTCTGCCGATTTTGTTAGACTGTAAATGCTCCAACAATCTGTGAGGTTAATCTTGGCATTTGAATACATGTTTATAAACACCTACCGTATACCATCAAAGCAGAGGAGGTTAAATTCAAGCCAAACGAATAAAATCACGCAGAAAAAGTAGTTCATGAATGCACAATCTGTATGTAATATATGAACGTAAAAGAATGTTTTAAATTTTAAATTTAAAAAATCCAAAATCATATCTTACACATAAATGAATTTCTACATTTAGACTTGTTTTTTTTTAGAAAAATCAAGTTCAAAGTACTAGACAGCACAAATAAACATAATCAGAAATTTGCTCATGAATGCAAAAATGTAACTCTTTTTATAGCACCTTTTCAAGCCCCAGATTGCCTACTTTTTGACAGATAAACAAGCAAACATGCACCTAATGATGTACAACCATGCCAGTAGTCAAGTAAGGTCTTCCATTGCGGCCTACATTGACTAATCTCACTCAGTAATGTCTTCATCAGCAGCCAGCTGTGTACACTGCAGTTGATTGCATGAGACACTTCTAATCCATCACTGAATGGATATTCTAGAGTCTCTCCATTCCCACACAACAGTTGCATCTTTTCTCACTGTCTCCCTTTCTGTACCACTCTCCCTTCCTTCCTCTGTTTTTATAGCAGTCTGTCTCTCAGTCTCTCTGTTAAGATCTATCTCTGTTTCAGTGTCACAGAGTCCGTCTGCTTGTTCCTCTGTCAATCCGTCCATCCGTCAGTATGCCTGTCCAGCTGTCTTATATTGACAAACCTAAAAAACATAATTTCTCTTATTCAGGACCATACTGGTCAGTCATCTCCTCAAATGGAAGTAATCTCTCACAGCGTGTTAGCAGTTTTGCCAGCTCCAGGTTGTGTACATGGTGGTCTAATACTTTCCAACATTAAATGAATATAAGCATGATTATACCCCACTTGGCACACATCAGTTAAACACATCAGAAAGAAAATCACCCTTTTGCAACCTTGAAAACAATTTCAAACACGGAATTTTTTTTACAGGGTATTGGAGATTTATCTTCCAAGGGTATGACAATGGCTACGAACACCTGTTCTATGCATATCTGTCAGTTCAAGGAATATCCGGATGCTGCGTCGTCTTCCATTTATGAGGGATTGCTTGACAGTGAGACAACCATGAGCCATCGGCAGTGAAACACATCGCCCATCGTCGTTCCTCATCCTCGATGCTACGTGCTTCAGAAACTCTGAGCATACTGTCGTCATTCAACTCTAGTTGGGAACCTATTGGTCAGGATTTGCGTGTGTGCACAAGCTTGCCACTGGTGACTCTTCTAGTCATCTGAGCAATTTTTACTAATGGACGAATGTTCTGTTCTTAATGACATTTAACATTTTTAGCGCAGACAGCACTTCTGAGTTGGTTCTCTTTAAGAGGCGCTATACAAAATTCCAATTACAATTACAATATAAAGTCACTTGGTTTGCTTCATCTCCCTCTTCAGAAGACAAAAGGAAACTATACTCTGTAAAAGATTACTCATTTGGAATTCATTTGGACATTTACCTAACACCTTTTAAGAATCTCTCAAAAGCATGGCAGGAAAACAAAAGAAAACCTATTTATACATACTTGAAGGCCACGCTTTGTGCCTGCGTACAAGAATAACGATGATTATGATGACAATCACAAGGATGAAGAATATAATGGACACTGGTACAGCCACATACAGAGCAGTGTTGTTCAGGTCCCCCGCTCCTTGATCTGAAACAATAAATGCATGGATAAATCGAAACAGCAATTTCTAAAACAAGCATTTCATTTAAGCAAGTTGTTATTAATATTATTATTATTACTATTACTATTATTTTTATTTATTTTTTTTTAAATTATCATTATTATTATTATATCATTGTAACATTCGTTTTAACATCTGTGAATTGAGGAACCTAGGATAACTGTCCCGTTGCATCAGTGTGTATATTTGGACCTGCGCTTCGTCGAATGTATGTGACAATGGGTCTACCATCTTTCG
Source organism: Norana najaformis (assembly GCA_964023275.1). Taxonomy (NCBI): domain Eukaryota; kingdom Metazoa; phylum Annelida; class Clitellata; order Crassiclitellata; family Hormogastridae; genus Norana; species Norana najaformis. The sequence goes on along the minus strand of OZ029915.1, from coordinate 36,001,880 downwards.
GTTGATCGTCTCTCTCGCGCGTCTAGACTGACCTCCGAATCTCGTGATTATCTTATTATTATTATTATTATTATTATTATTATTGTAATGCACAAAGTCAAATGGAAATGTGGCTGTGTAAAAGTGGCTAGTCAGCCATCATATATGAGCTCAGTTAGGTATTCAAATATTTGAAAGCCAGCAAGAAATAGTCAGTTTCGAGGTGTTTCGTGAAGGAAGAAAAAGAATTCAAGCTTTGCTCTGAGGAAAGTAATCAGTTCTATTCCCTGAGGGGGGCAGCATTGTGGAATGCATGAGAGCCCATAACAGGTCTGCATCATCTATTAATGATACGAAACATTATTTTGATAAACATTTTCAATATGAAACATTATTTTGATAATCATTTTCAACAGGGGGGGGGGGAACCTGAACAACACTGCTCTGTATGTGACTATACCAGTGTCCATTATATTCTTCATTCCTTTAGTTCCTTTTTACCATATGGTCATCTAACGTTTGTCAGTTACAAAAACAGCCTTAATTGCTTCAAGGAACATTAAGTCAACATTTACTGTTGTGACTCAAAGAATATTTACCTGCAAATGAAATTCTGTCATGGTAATAATTTTGAAAATGGCACAAACTAAATTCAAATTGAAAGATTTTGCAGTAACTATGTCAATGACCTTTGGCACTGTCAATCGATCAAGCTTCGAACTGTCAACTTGCCCATTTTGTAGTATAGCCCCAGTGGGGCGTAGCTAAGGGGAGCCAGTGGTGTGGTTGCCCTGGGTGGCACAGTGTGGCAAAGAGGGCAGCAAGATGAAATTTTAAACACATAGTTTTATCATTTGTGCTCAAAATTTCAATGATGAGCATAGAGAAGACAATGAAAGCCCATGTCCCAAAGATTGCACAGATGAAAAACTTCAGATTTCTCAGACTCTACTGTGTATACAGTAGGCCTATTGAGTTTCAACTCTGGAGATAAACTGACCCAGAGTCTCTCTCTCTCTCTCTCTCTCTCTCTCTCTCTCTCTCTCTCTCTCTGAAAGCCCACCCACACCCAGTATTATATTTTAAGCTTATGGCATTATATTTTTAAGCTTATGGTTCACCATTGTCAGAGTAGCCCTCTCTCTACATGACCACCCTCCCATTCCTCTCCCCCCCTCTCTCTCTCTGTCTAGAAGGATAAAGTACATCCCTTTCTGGATTAATAAAGAAGAAAATTTATCTTTTAGTAAGCAAATTTACGCCTGTTATAGTTTTCAAGCCCAAAGCATCAGGTTCTAGTACAAGTGATGAGGCCTGAGGCATTTGCCTCGCTACTGCTAACGTTTATAAAAGGCCTACTGATCTAACTATGCTGCTTTAATTTGTCAAACTCAATTAGTTTCACATAAAATGTTTTCTTACAGAGACTTCCTTTGTGGCAGGTGGTAAAACCTTGTCCCAATGCTAGCTAGGTCTTGTGGATACAAATCTTTTATTTGGCTTTGGGCGTTTTTATTCAAGTTTCATGAAACCCTAAGTGCTCTGGTGCCGCTTTGTCTGTCTTGTTATGCGGCTCTTCTCAGTCGGGTGGACAAGTTCAAGTGAAAACTGGAAATAATTTTGCTCTCTGAAAGTGTGCTTTTCTTTTCTTGAATCACGGTCTGGGCAGGCGAGGGGTATAATTAGCCATTAGCTGAGCCATCAATTATGCATCTGTCTATGAAGCAGTCTGTCATGTGTCAGATCTCTGGAAGGCAGAATGTCTGCTGTTTTGTGTGAGTCGTTAGGTCTCGGATTCTATTCCTAAGAAAAACCGCAACTTCTGTTCCTTTGTTAGAATAGTGATGAAAGAAGACTACAATGCTTTGAAGCATGACTGCTAAAACATGCTAAATATCTAACATTTAATAATTCATTTTATTATTTATGAAAATCACAGTGCTATAATGCTATACACATTTTGTCCTCTTTCCCTCTCCCCTCCCTGCCCCTCATCCCTGTAACAGACTGCCTGCCTCCCTTCCTATTTGCCTGCCTGTCCGCCCATCTGCCTGTATACTTATGCTTATAGCTATGTCTGCCTGTTATCGATTGAATATGTATAAAGGTAAGCAAAATACAAAGACTTATAAACATCCATGCATGTTTAGCAGGTACACGCATGCATGCATTTAAAGTCAAACCTCATTCTAGCATAAAATTTAGCCACCACACAAGCAACTGAGGCACCATCATAACCACCACACATGTCCATCACCCACCACTACCACCCACCACCACCACTCATCATGAACACCACCACCACCATATTCTTGTCAGTCAGTACTATCTTCTCATCTTCCGACTCATGATCTTCATTAGAATCAACCTTTCTACTCAAATTACATATATATATATATTCATGTACACATAATATATATATAATGTATATATATATATAGGCCATAAGCACACTTTTATGTTTATAGTTATATTAATATATAAAAATGCACATAATATATACACATGCATGTATTGATCATGTGAAGATTGACTGTTATAGGAATGATTCAGTGGTTAATATCTAGCTCCACATCTAGCAGGCCCCTGAGCTTACTCCTGCTGAATGGCTGGTCAGTCAATGTTGGTTGGTGGTTCCCTGATCTCCCTCGGACCACCCTCTCTGTCTCTGTACATCTCCCTTGCTCTGTATCTCTTCTGCCTCTGTGGTTCTACCTCTCTGCTTGTCAGATTGTTTTTCTTCACAGTGGCTGTGACTAAATGACCCATTTGCTACCGCACTAGGTCAGCCTCTTAATCAAGCTGTCATATGCATAGAGACTTAATGAAATACGAATGCTCATCCCAGACACATAGATTACTTTTCTCCATTTCATGTGTCTGTGATTCTAAAATTTAAGCACATAATTCCTGTCATGCCTCTCTCCTGCCCTTTCATCTCATTGGAAATTTTGAAACTGGTCATGACAAACTAGGTCCAGACCTTAACTAGACCCTAACGTCCACCTGTGCTATTTTGAACTTGGCAACATTAGTCAATCATGGAATACGAAACATCCCAACAGCAGGAAAGTAATGAAGAGTGTGAGTCAGCAGCACACAATGCCAACGGTAGACAAAGTTCTCTTCAAAATGAAAAAACTGGCGAATGAAATGGGGTTTTATTGTAATATGAAGCCAAGAGAATAAGAAATAGTGACCATGGAGATTGCCAAGCGAGCCCTCACAACAAGTCATGTGAAAATTTGAACTTGCAAGGTGAGGTGACAACTGCAGCAGGAAGCTAGGCATAGAAAGCAAGTGGCACTGGTACGGTTAAGTGGCATTTACCACTTATGTGTTTAACAAGTTAAATGCCATTATTTAGTGACAACTGGCTTTAAAGCCAACAAAATTACAAAAATTAACACCTATAACCAGCTGAATTTATTGTTTAAATGCAGCAGCATGATTACTGCAGGACACTTCTCTTGAATGACTGTTTAGCACATTTCGATACAAAGAAAAAATAACCGAATACTGCATAAGCATGTAATCGGTGGAAAAATTTCTTATGCTGCACTAATCATGCACAACTATTTCTGAGAGAAATAATGTTTCATAAATCTCCTATGCTGGTTTCTTAACACCCAGCTCCACTTCTGATTTCTGCTTTCTTCATTATCCCATTTTAAGAAATTAGCCAAAAATGATGGAAAAATGCTAGAAAAAGACACCATCACTGGTAAGTAAAAAAGTAAAACATGACGTCTATGGGCATCAGATTAGCATTTAGATGGCTAATTACCATAGCATATTACTGGCCTACAGGAGGAATGCCCAACAATCCAGAGGTTTAACAATGATGCCTGTCATGAGGTGCATGGATAATACAACATCAAATGCCTGCCAGAGAAGATTAGAGATGTATATATCACCAACTGCCAATGCAGTTGCACCTTGACGTAAGTAAAGACCGGATGTCTAGTGCAAGGGGCCTGTTGGTGATACGTGACCCCAGTTGGTGATACGTGACCCCAGTTGGTGATACGTGACCCCAGTAGACACTGAACCAAATGGCATCAACACCGAACATTACTTGTTACCCTAAGCAAAGACCACCTGGACAACACGTCTAGATATCATTGTAGATATCATTCAGCTGGGCTTCCATGGATCCATCCGGTCCGTCCAAGGGGACCCTAAATGCCATGGGGCTCATTCAAAAGGGCAGCAGTGTGAAGGATCTCACCTCATTAATTCACTGAAAAATATGCAGGGTCAAGGCTGTACAGTCCCTATAGAAAACATGTACATTTACATTTATTCATATTTACATCAGGTGAGGGGTTTTACTTTGCATTCCAGTAACACCACGCCCATAGGTGAATAAGCTGGTCCCCCTGACATGGCTTTCGTTGGACACTGTAGAAATCTCAGGATTATGATGCTTACACCCCTTAACAGAATATACACAAATATGAGACATTTGTAATACAGGTTTTTAAACTCATTACACATATACATTCACATGCAAGACTATCAATATTACTCTTTCAAAGTAACAAATTAAACATACAATTATTTTATAGCTTAAAATTAATATTTACAATTAGGCTACAGTATACTTGACTCATGCTACTTATGTACTGATACGATACACAGTAAAAACCGGTAACACGAGTCCCGGTAACGCATGCATTTCTTAATGCATGGTAAAGCCTTGCATCCCAAGTGCTTCAGATTCAGAGCCCTGACTCTGAAGGTTTATTGGAATAAGACCTAACAAACAAGTGAACAATCTAAAGAAATGACTTAGCTTGCTGGGGCTTTACGAAGGAATAAAATTTGGATACACCACCAGAAGTAACTGATTGGCTGGATTTCAACGAGGACTGTCCTGTTTCTGACTTTCTGTCTGAGGAAGGAATGGCACTGGGTTTTACAGCTAGTCGGATGATAATGGCAAGAGGAAGGGGTTCAATGCAGGCTTAAATGATGACTCTGTAGCTGATACTGATTAAAATATCACCTACAGAAGCTCTCGATGGTACAGATGTGGCAAGATGATTTTTACAGAAGCTGAGAAGCAAGATGCAGAACACAGAAATAATTCACATCAGAAGAATAAAAGATTTCATTCAAAAGAAACAAGTCGAAAACCAAAACCAGCAGAAAATAATGTCCTACTTTTCTCTACAACTGACAGACACTTTGATCAAGATCTCGATATCCATGTGGGCTCTATATATATTAAGTAATATAGAGTTCACTTTGTACACTGTATTGCTGTGGACTCTAGTGACATGTTATATATATATATATATATGTATGCATATATTGTCTTTGGAAATATGCCAATTGTGCACTCACATGAAACTAACTTAAACTATTCTTTGTAGTATGCTTTTAATTGTAATACATAAGCATTTATTATTTAAATTTATACTTTTTATAAATTTTTGTGACTTTTACATAACTTTTCATTGGTTACAAATTCAAATTCATATTTTTTTAAACTGAAGTCAACAGATGGGTATATTATAAAGATGCCAAAAATATGTACATATATAGAGACCCAAGTAGACTATATGTAATACATAAAAGCTAAGTGCATTCCGGTAGAAAACAACTCAGTGACAAGCAATTCTGAAAGCAAGAATCCGCGCATCTGCATCTTACCTAGCTTTCACTGTTTTACAAGTATGCTACTGATAATAAATACTTTCAAGTAACTGTAAACTACAACACTCAACATTGCAACTTTCAATATGTAACGTATAAGTAATCTGATATTATTATACGACATAAGAATCAATGTCAGAAATGGAAATAACAAGTATTACACCTTCATATCAACTAATATGTATGAATATTCTAAGTATGAACAATAAATAAAAATAACAACAACAATAAATAAATAAATGAGTCCTGAAACCTGAGCAAGACAAACAAAAAACAGCAATGAACACTAAATCCAACAAAGAACAGACAGACCAAATCTGCAGCGATAATAACCAATATTTCTACATCACAATCTTGGAGATTACCAGCAGCGGACAGCACAAACCAGGAACGCTGGACATTTTGCCTTAAGGGCGGAGGCATAACAAACACACAGCGAAGAAGGAGCACAGTCAATTTGGCTTGACGGCAGTGACAGCGCAGGCGGACTCTGTGTACAGAATGCAGCAAAAACTCATTTCTGGTGAATTTCTTCCCTTCAGGTCATAGAGGAGAGATGGGATGAGTAAAACCTATCATACAACGGTGGCCGTGGCAAGATTCTGCAATCTTAATGTTGTGAAATACTGTCGGCTTGTGCAAGAATTAGTAAGTATGGACAAAGTGGCCAAACAGAGCAGAGCTAGCCACTTATTTGTTCCCATTTGCAAAATGTTATATATTTCTAGTTTTATAAGTGATAATATTATGTAATTAAATCGTTTGATATGCAACTTTATCTAGTGTTCTGTGACACTAATCCAAGGGTCATCTTCCATAAACTGCTTTCCACTGGATATTTGCTTTGTGTGAAGCATCCTAAAGAAAGCTTTCCCCAAACATTTTCCAACATTTATCAGGAAGCCCAAAAGTTTTCCACCATTTATCAGGAAGCGCAATCTGCAGGCTGTATTTCTCTCACAACATGATGTAGGAAATTTATCCATGCAGTGTTTTGCCAACGGCTTGGCTCAAGCACTCTATATGCATCAGCCTAGCGAAAGACAGGAACAAGAAGATATACATACTGCAACATCTAGAACAGGGAGCAGGAAGCAATTTTTCTTGTTCAAAATCAAAACAAATCCTTCACGAACATATAGTTGTTCTTAGGGAATGAGAAATCTAGACAGATATTGGTTTGGCCGCATCTGTAAACATGGCCACAGCCAGCCTGAATGATAATTCTCAACTAAAAGACGTAAGTAATCAGACCTAGCTATTCCAGTTACAGAGGGTCATAACCTCTGATTTGTAGGTATCCCTTAAGCAGGAGGCCTGGCACCAGACTGTCTCAACACATCCCTTGCTCCAGGACTTATGGTACAAATCAGCAGAAGGAAGGGGGTGGTAAAGCCAGCTTAAAAGCCACTTGCCATTAGGCCTTCGTTCAGGATTCATTTGTTAGGATAATCTGTGAGCCACTGCTGAGGTAAAATGTTCCAGACAAGTTTCTGAATAACGAGTATGGTGGTAATTGAAGAACTGCAATGAAATCTATATAAACTGCTGAGTAGGCATTCTTTTCAAATATTCCCACTGAACGAGTTTGCTTCATGAACCAGATAAAATGTCATTCTTGAGTTGAGTGGTAGCACACTAGTCTACCTCAACTGTTTATGTCTAACTGTTCAAACCTGTGTTTTATATTTATCCAAACTATCAGACTAAAACCCAAGTACAATCATATACAAAACCCTTACGAACAGACTTCATATTTCACTGTTTTAAAAACATTCTAGAGGTGGCCAAAATCCAAAGGCAACATCATGCAGTAATGTTTCATCACCATGGAAAGCAGGAAAAGTGGGAAACAATATCTACAAAGACAATTTAATTCTACTGAAAAATTTAAATACATATACTTGAGGCAACAAACTGTTAGAATTAACAAGGTGCTCTCATTAAAGATCTCATCCTACAGACAAGTAGTATCCAGTGCTTAATGACGTCTTATGGCTGCCAGGGCCATTGACCTCGACCTTACCTTACCTCACCTCAAAACGAACTAGATAAAATTTTAAAGCCCCAAATACCAAGTTTCATCATATCTTCATATGTTGCTAATTCCGTACTGCATTCTTCTGCTACTGGGTTGTTACTAGAGCCTAGGTTTAGGACAGCTATGCAGTCATGTGCGTTCAGAAGCAGTGCCTCTCGTATCTGGAATCATCTAGCACAAAAAGTCCAACTTGTCAACTCACTATCATACGTTAAATAATTTCTTAAGACCCACTTCTTCACTCTGATATTTGCCCGACTCATCTTGGCCCCTAGCAAACACTCATTCAAGCCTCAGATTCAGATTTACTGATTTTTCACTTTGTACATACAATAAGTACTTGAAATAAATAAACAGACTTCCAAGACATAGCCATGGAAAGAAATGACCCAGGTGACACGAGAAGAGAGGCCAAGGTCAAAGTTCAAAGGTAACACAACAAACAACTTCCGTTAGAGGGACAGACTGCAGACTGGATGAGAGAGTGCTAGAACAGCAAGCGTTAGCTCCGTTCCAGGGCCATTTGGCAGAAGATACTTCTTTCAATATGTCCCACGAGAAATTAAAAGCAAAGCATAGCAAATACAAATTTTAATGTCTGCCTGGGCCACATAGAATGCACAATAGCGACCGTTTTTGCCAGTTCATTTCCTTTATCTCAAGTTCAACGTTTTCCATCAGCATATCTTGTCACAATGGGATCAAAACGCACAGCAGAATGTTTTCTCTGTTCCTGCCGGAATATGGGGCTCAGTACAGAGATAAAAAGAAAGCTCAGCATTTGTTACTTGATGTCATCAACTGGTTTTTTCAAAGAATGTCAAAATAAAACTATCTTATGAAAGCTAGCATCATGAACATAACTGTGCCAGTGCCTTCTGAATTTATCTGCTAACTTCTGCAGTGCCACTGGATGAACGTTAAGGCACTTCTAATGAAAACCAATAAAGTCCTTAGATTGACTTTCACATGTATTACTGAAATTAAAATCCTTTACACCTGTTACCAGTTGATACTATTACTATCAGTCTGTACAGCAGAGGTCCGATTAAGCCCCCCATCTTCCAATAAACACTGCCCATAACACAGGGTATAGTCTCACTGTCGTATAAGTGGGGTTCTAGTGTAGAGTTCAGAGCAATCAAAATGCCCTATATTGACCCCGTCTGCAGAAGCTTAGGATAACTCTTTCAATTAAGTGTTCCTATCAGCTAGTACCTCTTCACCTTTCCTGTGCCTTACCCTTCAAACTCTCTACCTTTCAGGATCTCCATCCTTCATAGTTTCTGTTCTTCAACTAGTCTGCCTTTCAGGCTCACAATCTTTCAGCTCAAGTGTGTTTTCACATCCATTCCCACTATAAGATAAATCTAAAAGCAACTAGATCAACGCCCTCTAAGACCTCGATTCCAACCTTTCCAACCTTCACTTAATTGTTTATCAAGGAATTAGATGAGGATTATTGACCTCAACCATATCACCAACATAGAAACAAGCAAATCGCCGCCTGAGATGAAATTTTTTAATTCTGTATGCCTCATCAAAAGATAAATTTACACATTGAGCACCACTGACCAATGTGTAATGCTTTTTCAATGGACCAGTGATTGGTAGAGTGGTTAAGACCACAGAACATTTCTTTCAAATTATCAGGTTCAAATCTTGGAACGAAAACATTCAGTGTTGAACAATTAAGTCCAACTAATTTTGTGCAAATTTTTGAATATTAAAAATATTCATATAATTATATTCAGTGGCCAATAGTCTGCAATTTTAAAACAAGAAACTGATTATCTCAGGTTGATTTAATTGGTCAATATAATGATTATATTCTGTAAACTTCTTACACAAGTATTTTTCTTTCATTACCAAGCTATAAATGCTGACTGAACTACATATGAATACTAGCACAAATATTGATAGTATCCCAAAAAGTGTTCTATACTGCATAAAAGGTATAAGTAAAGTAAGTAAAGAATCCCATTTCTCCCAAGGTGTTCACCTCCAGCGATGAATGAATCCCAAGGTCCTTAAGAAATATAAGGTCATAGTTCATCAGAAAACAGTGCATAGCAGGACTTGCCATTCACTTCCCACCTTACGCCGGTACCAAATTATACTGCTTGGTGACAGAGGCAGGTGTGTGCAAACAACTTGCCCAAGGTTGTTACATGGAGTCAAACCTGCAAACGCATGATCACTGACCAAACGCATTGCCAAAAGACCACCGTGACACATGTAAAAGGTATAATTGAGCACAAATCTAATGAGCTGCAAAAACTGTCAGCATAAAATGTTAAAATAATATGGAAAAATTAATTCAACGATATTTATTCATTGCAAAATGAGCAGGGTCAAGGCTACACGGTCGCTATATAATACCTATACATTTAGAGTTATATTTAAATTTGAACAGAAGTAAGTAGCAAAATAATGACAGCGTTATTGCCACACTTACAGGCAGGCTTATAAGTCTCTGCATAACTAGGTCCCACTGCTTCATTCCCTGTTTAACAGCACACACAGACAACAACCATATATAGGACCCCTACCAACAGCCAACACAAAATTATGTCAAATAACATTAAGAAATATAAGGTCATAGTTCATCAGAAAACAGATAAGCGATAAAATTGCTGATTGTTATTAGCATATATATCTATCTCAGCTATATTTTTAAAAATACAATTCTCAAATTACTCTTGACTCTGAGTTATAAAAGTCTAAACAGTAGGCCCACAGTGGCCTTATCAAATAACAAATGTCATTTGTTCTGCACTTCTTCCCACAAAGTAGCAGCACTTCAGTACAATCAGTCACACGTGGATAAAAGGAAACAACTTTAAACAATGGAACTGCACTTATGGATAAGACCCTCAAAGAACCTAGTTATGTCAGCTCTTTCTGTAAGTCCTCTTCCTAATCTAACAAATCCCGGTCATCTTTAGACAAACAGTTCGGTGCAACGGTTAATCGGACAGACGTAGCCTATCCCATTGCTCGTCACAACAAATAAAATCCGCCAGCGATCCAGAGAAGACACAGAACAAATTACAGCTGGGACGCATCCTGACCGAATGTCCGGCAGGGCGTACAATACGATAGGCCAGGCGGCCAAAGCCAGCACTGATGGTTTGTCACCTAACTGGGCAATCACCACTTGATGACTCACTAACTCCCGCACCCCAGCCCCCATATCGAAGCACGATGGTCCTAGATTGATTAGGGACACAGCAAAGGCCATAAAATTTACTGAAACTGCCATCATCTTGATTCACCTAATGGACTGACGGGATACGTATCAATATACCAGTATATCACAATGTGACACTAGAAGCATCTATCAAAATGCCTCTGCATGAGCCGAATGAGCTGTGGCACTTCAACATAACCCAGATCCACAATGAGCCCCTGATAAAGTCTGACACAAGCAAACTCGTTGCCTAAAGCCAACAGTTGGCCATATGGGAAAATATCCCCCTTCTGAGATGACTTTACTGGCACTTAAGTGCTTAAGCTTCAGACTTGACAAGACACTTAAACCTGGGTTCAATCTTATCACCCACCAACGACTGTCCACCCAGAGAAGGATATGATTCCGATGAGACAATGAGACACCAAGGTAACTAAAGAAGTACTTACCATGAAATGCTCTGGATATGCCAGACGGACCTGGGCACTGGTCTGAGTCAAGGTTGATCTTTGCAACAGTTCAACACATGTCAGCTACCTTGTGGTTGAAAATTCACCCTCAAGTGATTTCAGCGGTGTTGGGGTAAGACCCTCCTTGAGTGCATCCAACGATGCAGAGGCCTGGGAGAAAGGAGCTGTTCTATGTTAGGTTTGTCAATTAAATCTCTGAGATCACTTGAAACAGAAGTGGAGCCAGCGATGATCAGATACTGACTGATGCACACTTCCGCAGTCAGTAATAATGACTCAAGAGAATTCCTAAGTAGGTGGTGAAATGACACAAGCCCAGCCTACCAGATCTGTTAGCCCCAACTCATTGGCGCCGAACTGCATGCACTTGCATAAGAACCTGTTCCTTCCTTTGGCCAGTTGCACTGATGCTCACTGATAGCCAAGTCAAAGTTGCTAAACGTGAAAAGTAAAACATCTGACAAATCTCTCTTTTATTTAAAATTAAAACTTAATGTTTCTCTGGTAACTTACATTCTTTTTATATAAAAATACTGTCAGGTCAAGCTTCAGCTGCTGAAAGAAACCTTAATAAAAGACACAGATGGCCTCTAATATGCAACATCACCAAGCTTTAAACAAACACGGTCACTCACAGAGATGTCACATCAGTTAAGTGGGACTTGCAGGAACAAAACTGTTGCCTGTGGACAATTCAGACAAATTAATTAGCCTCCAGTTTGAACTTACCTCTGCAACGTCCACTGGTACAGTTTGATGTATTCAGGTCACTACCCTCGCAGTACTGACCACCATTTTGCGGAGCTGGACTGTCACACAATCGACGTCTGTGTTGTTTACAGTCTTGACTACAAGTTGACCATGAAGACCATGTTGACCAGTAGCCATGAACTACAGAAAATGTCGAATATCAGCTTAAAGAAATTTTTATCTTCTTATATGTTCATTCATTCATTCATTCATTCATTCAGAGCATTTATATAGGATCTCTCCAAGATACCTACTCAGAGGCAAGCTCAGCCTAGTCCTGGGAAAGAGAACAGTTTTCAAGTGTTCGTGGAAAGTAGGCCATATGCAGCGTCCCTTGTTAATTGAACGCAGAGATCTAAAGGCAGGCTATTCCAAGTGGGTGAATCAACCACTGAAAAGGCACAGTTTTGCATTGTCAAAGTGCTTAGAAAAGGAATAAGTTCACATTGAGCCATGGAATAAAGATTGCTGTGACTAGCCAAACCTGAATAGGGGCAACAAGGCTCAGATAAGTAGGCAAGGCATGTTTAGTCATTATCTTAGAAATGCAAAAGTGCAACAAGAATCCAATTTCATGACTTCGTGTAATTGTCTGAACTATTTCAATGCAATCCTTGAGCCAAATAAGACTTTGGTCAATGCCTGCAATGTTTTTAAAACACTGAAGGTAATCTTTTGTCTTCGCTCTAATTGTATAACTTTGCACTCTGTTCGAAGGAGGCAACTTATTCATCCAATTTCCCTACTTTTGCTCGACGACTTTAATCTCAGTGGCATACATGACTTTTTAGCCACAGGTCCGGTACCTGGATGAAAAATGAGGGTGTCTGAGACAGCAAGCACCAAAAGGGTGAAACCCCTAATGATTTAAAGGTCTGAGGGAGCATCATAAGCTCCCCCAGTGGGGTTCAGGGAGGAGTCCCGGAAGCCAATGCACTTTGAGGCATTTAGTATGATACTGACCACATTTGGCTACATGTTCATGAAACTTTTTAGCTAGGGGTCCAGACTGAGGGACTCTGAGTACCATGACACAAAGCCCCTAATGAAGAGGCTGTCTGAGGAGTGTTGTAAACTGCCTCAGAGGGGTCCAAGGCAGAGCTCCAGAAGCAAACGCATTTTGCCAAAATAAGACAGGCCAGGAATTGAATATGTGAAATTGATTTATTGTATGATACTTAAAGCAAAAAACAACAGTCAAAAATCACCAAACGGAGAGAGCAACCTTAAAAAATTTCATCGAATCTACATGAATCCTAAGGTTGATGGTCTTGGCCTCAGGGAGGTCGAACCTCTGGACCCCAGCCAAGTAAGTACTCTATTGTTTAATCTTACCTGTTTTAAATTTCATCACTCAAATCTGAGTTCTTTACAACAAATACCTTACGTAACTGCTCTACATTTCAGCAAAGAAATCGTAACAAACAAAACACTCACATATATCTATTTCAATGCACAGTACAAAGCATGAAAGCAGGAGAAAAATCAACAATGAAAACTGTTCACTTTCAAATCCATCCAATACGCAGCATCTCTCAATACAAGTAGATGCTCCAGCACTTGATTAACTATCGTTAAATTCGATGTCTATTTATAAACTTCTTTTAGTGTTTCTTAACAAATACAAAGAGTCCTTTGTTGCTTTAATTTTCAGTTTAATTCTGCAATTAGAATGAAAGAAAGGTAAATATGACAATTTCAACAAATAGGTGTAATTTATTTCACACATTACAATTATTAAGAAAAAGATAGACTAAAAAACAGAGACAAACAGATCAATCAAATGACTGACTGACCCAATGACTCACAGACAGATTCTCTGGCTCACTGATTCACTCAATAACTTACTGACTTGTTCGGTGACTCATACACTCAATGACAAATGGATAGATTTCTACAGCTGACTTGTTACAAGCTAGTCATGCCATAGCTTAAGGCATTTGACTGATATATTTTGTTGATAAAAAGAAACAGCGCTGTTTTAACTTTTCTTTTTCTGTAAATTCTTATCAGGTATGAAAATCTGAATAACTTTCACAATACACGTTTACGATTCACAAGAAAAAGAACTTCATGAATATAAATGAATATATTGTGCAGTAAATAAGATTCCAGCATTTAAACATGCAATAAACATATAAAACATCAACTGAAAATATTCAAGGAACAAATACATGTCACTAAAGTGATTTAAACATTATTTCAAACACACGTCACAAAGTCATTCTAGCTAACTAGCTATACATATATATAAAGTATAGCATAAAAACTTAAACCAACGTCATATGACGTTAAATGACGTCAACTGACGTCAGGGGTATGTCTGCGCTTACCTTCTTGGCCTAAATCCCAAAAGAGTGATGCAAAAATGATTACATGCAATGAATTAGCAGTAGTTCACATGCAGGAAAAACACAGATATGCAATAGAGCACTGAGAGGAACAGTTAGGTCTCTGAGAAAATAGAGAAGTGGAAAGAGACAGGAAACTTATAATAAATAGGGTAAAAACATGAACACACACATCTTTCAAAGTTATCCCATTGCAAGATCAATAAGTTGCTATCTACTCATATTGAGACAAAGATGTCTAACAAATACGAAGAACATAATCTAATGGCCTTGCCAACTCACAGTTTTAAGGAAACTTAAGTGCCTTTAAATTCCCTTCAATGACATCTTAAACACTTTACGAAGTTACAAAATAGATGGGGTAGAAGAGCAATTGTACAGCTTAGGAACTGTTTATGACAGGTTATTTTTCTCGTTAAGTGGTCACAAGCCCAACTAAGGCACAACAAATTTTAAACTAAAAGAGCATGTATTAGTATGCAATTGTATACACTTAGCACAAGAAAACATTACCAGAATGCATGACTATGTAATATGCATACTCATTTATAAACTGCTGTTTATATTAGCAGCAGGTATTTCTCAAATATATTTTGAATTGGCCAGACTGATTTAAGGATTGCACAGCATTTGGAAGCCTAAAAATCACTGTCTGTAAAAGCTGATGCCTTTCCACAAAGTGGCATTGGATCTTTGCATTAGGACAAGAGACAGTTTTGGTTAAGTAACAAAGCAGTAACTGGACCTAAAGCAAAAATGTCTTGAGGCAGATGTCATAAACAAGCTGGTGCATAGAATTTAGTTTTTAAGTGGTGCAGAAGCCCCCAAACTCACACCAAATTTAACCCTGTGGCAGACAAATTTCCTGAAGACTCGAACCAGAAACAGAATGACACAAGCAAATGGCAAGGCTAATCATGATAACAAGAGGCTCACAAAATAATAACCGCCATCCTTTTCTGATTGAAATTCTCACTCATTGGATTATGGCAGTCAGAACAACCGGCTTTTAAATGGTAAATCAGACTATTTTTTGTTGTAAACAACCTCAACTGAACTTAACAGGTTGACTTAACATCTTCATGCCATTGAAACAGTATAGCCAAGTTTTATCATTTGTTTAAAGTAAGCAAAAGTAAATCTCCCATGTCCTATGAGGAACATATGGGAGGTGCTTGTTTCCTGTTCTTAGGCCCTTGAGCCAGCCTTGGATGAATCCCAAGGTCCTGGACATGGGGCCAGTGTATTGCAAAATTTGCCATTTCCTTCACACCTTCCACCAGTACCAAATTATACAGATTGGTAACAGAGGCATGTTACACAGAGTCAAATCCACAAACTCATGATCATTGAGCAAATGCATTACCAGTAAACTACCATGTCAAACACATCAATTGTTTGAGCCTTAAATAATTGCAGATTAGGTAAGTAGTTCAAATTTAATGTCAATCTTGAAATCGCTCGTTATACACCACGTTTCTCCAAATGTTTTAAGGTTTTAATTATACAATAATGCATAGCTTAATTTTGGAAAATGACCTGTTTTGTTGATTAACATAGATTTCCAAATTGCTATACAATACATTTTAGCGCTAACGAAAAAAACATTCCCAATATAATCTTAAGCTGGTGAAACTGTTCACAGCCATAAATTATTACCACAGTAATACTTGTTTGCTTCTGCTCAAATCAGTTCATCTAGATAAATTATGCTTGGATAACAACCCCATACTCAAAAAAGGAGAAAAGATTTCAGTAAAACCTTATTATGCATAAAAAACCCTGTCTGTGTTGAAAACCCTCCTGTTTTTTAACTTATTATATTTTCAATTTGAAACAGGCATATACATAACTAAACTGCATAGCAAGGACAATCTACGTATTATTATTTATGAAACTTTACAGAAATGGAATCACACAATGGACGGTCTGTGAATAAGATGGTTCTCGTGACTTAGCTTTCATTGGGTGATGTAGAAATCTTGAGTTTACGATTATGATTTTTTACGAAACACTATGAGAAAATCCCAAGAAATGCAATTCTATCAACTTCACACTGAACTCCATCAGATCTGACAGATGCAGTATCCTATCCATCCAACCCGAGGGTAAAGACACAGGCTTTGATTAGAATTAGGCTGATACACAAGACTTCTATCTCTTAGCCAAGTAAACAATCGCCATCTTCAACAGCCAATCGGAGCCTGACATGAAGGTGGAATTGGAGAGTCTGGATGACCAATCTGTGGTACTGAGTCAGCTAGATTGACACGAGATAATATCCTGTCCTAGATGACTTATTAGGAATAGTGCTAGATGATCGACTGATATCTGGATTCTAAAATAATGCCACTGACTAAGCTATACATAAGTCATACAAGGAGTTGGACAGCTGAGCAAATCGCCTGGATTGAATTTAGATCCCATCAGGATCATCCAAAATAACAGAATCCAAAATATTGGCCTGATGCAGATAATGCTACTTCTCAGAAGAAATTCAATAAAAGTTATGATCATAATTATCAGCATCATTAACGTTACACTGATTATCTTTCCCATCATCATAAACATCTTCAGCATTAAAAATGATGATCACGATATGAAAATGAATGAAAGCCCCATAAGAATGACAGCAAGACAGACTCTACATCAAAACTTATTATGCTATCATTGTTATTGTTCATTTTTGATATCGATTCTTTGTTTGTCTCTTAATGATATATCACGTACAGGAAGTGATTCCTGGTTGGAGGCTTTGGACTCAAGTGACTTAAAGGTCACCTTTTATATAGCTTATGCAACAGAAATTCACCTAAGATGAAATCTCATTTCAATTTCATCTCCACTCAGAAGGCACATAAAACTTGGTTCTAGCATTGCAAGTTCACTCTTAACGCATCTTCATAACAATGACACAATTTTGATTGGTTATGCCACATATTCACAGAAAGCAGACCAAGCACTGAACATAATACAGAAGTCAACACTGTGGATCAGATTTAGTTGAGCATCCCTGCCTGCCTCTTCACAGCTTTAAATTCTCACTCTTATTGAAATGTACTAATAAGTATGAAAACTGAAAACTAGTGAGAATGAACTGATATGATGATAAGCACAGGATGATGATGAGATGCACAAGAAAGAACAAGAAAGATGAAGAATAGCAGCCCATGTGTGGTTCTAAAAAGTGCTATCCAAATTTTCAGATATATGCAGCAGAGTGAGAAGGGGGACATGTATGGTGATTAAAATGATGTATACGAAAGACCAAGGCTGGGAAACACTTTGAAAATGAAATTATTAAAAGCAAAACAACAACAGCGATAATAATTGATGATATGATGACAAAGATGACAGTGTATTCACAGAAAGCAGATCAAGCAAGTGGCATTGATGATCAAGTGGTGGCAGTGGTGGTAGCAGTGGTGGTGGTAACGATGAAGATGATGATGACAACGATGATGATGATGCCGATGATGATGACCATGAATATTTTACTTTCTGAATATCAATATCTATGAATGAAACTCGAATATCAAATACCTGGACAGAGATTTGTGCAAGGCACTCGTTGCTGTGGCTCACCCTGACATGGCGCTCCTCCATTTAGTGGAGCTGGGTTGTTACAAGAGCGGGTCCTTCTCTGATAACCCTTTCCACATGGAGTACTGCACTCATTCCACTGACTCCATGTAGACCAACCTCCATTAACTGCAAAATGATTTAATACAACTCCCAATTAGTGTTAGTAACTAAGATGTTCCTAAACGATGCAATATAAACGAAACAGAGTTACAGGGCATATCACGATAAGAGTTTTCCAAAACGTGCATAATTCAGTCAAAACTGAAACCAGTTGCAGAATGGGTTTCTTTCAGTTTCTTCTCTTCACTTTTCAGGCGTACATCAATACATGGTTCCAGGTACAATTATGGTAATTATTTCTGGAAGCTGACAGAGTACAGTAACTCCAACACTCACCAGGCAGCATCTATTGCACTGAAGCACTATACCGTATACCTGTGTACTCCCAAGCGAGGTCATGATCAAGTAGGCCATCTTTGATTCTGCCCCACTGATAAAGGAGAAGGCAGAATATATGCAAGAAGAAGGGGTCTTGATCCAAATTTAAGGTAGCATTAACATGGGAAGGTTCTTTCAATTTAGCACCAAACAAGGCAACTCGAAGACACAGGTAAAAATTATTCCAAGGAAGATTAGGGCAGAGATCTTTTAGCACAAAATCTGGCCATTTTTAAGTCATTTAGGTTTTTCTATAACCTTGTTAGTTACAAGAAGCCTATCAAGTGCAATAGTCAAAAGATAAATCTAGACAACTAATATACACCAGTAATCAACCAACTCTTTTCTCAGTAAAAAGCAGATATAGTAATCTAATAATCTGCTCATTTTTCATTATCAGCACATATGACGAACCCTTAAATAATAATTCTTCCTCTAAAATGAATCATTTGTTAAATATGAAATGTTTATTAAATATGAATCATCCATTCTTGATATAAGCCATTGCAGCATTAGACATAATTAATGAGGTGGCCAACTTGGAAACTGAGAGCAAGTAAGTAAATAAGCCAAATGCTATGCCAAACACAGACAGACTAGACAGCAACGAACAAAAATGATGATTTAGTCCAGGGAACAACAATGATAACAATATGGCCATGACAGTTGACACTTTGATGAGGCATAAGCTGAAAAAGTGGAAGTACTTGGTGTTCATAGCGATGCGGCTGTTTCATGGAAATGCGCTCTCGGCTAGATCATACCAAATATTTACGACCTAATAACTGAAAACCACTGGCATAATGGCAGTGACACACAAGGTTGAAACATAGTTAAGATAAGGTCAGCAAGTGCTTAAACCAATAACTGCTGATTTATGCTAAAACTGATGGAAACCTAAATATCCCCATTCAACCACAGAAATCACACAGACTAACCTGCCACAGTCAAAATCACTTTCTAACAACATATATCAGAACACAGGTCTTATTAACTTTTTGGTTTCTCTTAAACAAAAGTCATGTTTGCAGAGTGCTACAGTAGAACCTTACTTTTGAGTCTATAAAGGAATCAGCAAATTACGGGCTCAGGTGCCTATCTAGAGGTGATTTTCCCACAGGGCTGTGACCTGGATCACATGACCAAAGTATCTGCCCCACATATTTATTTCACAAGGCTGTCAATGAAATTGATTTTAGTTAAATTTAAAAGCATTCATTCAAGCAGGAAACAAACACAGTCAGTGACAAAACAATAAAAGCAACAGGCTGTCGGCCAAGATCAAAGAAATAATGTTTTTCATTTAAATCTATGGACCTTCGAATTTCTGACCTGAGAAGACTCTGCAGCTAATATCGGTGCATTTGTCATAGTCTGCTTATTTCATGTGATAAATCAATTACTTCAGTCTTGGCTGTAATCTATATCATACTGCAGTGAAGTCACCTATCTAAGCCACACTACTATATTCAGTGTTATTCTAGAGACTGTTTCTTCAGCCTAATATATTCTAGAGACTGTTTCTTCAGCCTAATATGAACAGAAAATGATGGAATTTGTAAATACAATGGAAATGTGTAGCAGACGCTTGACCAAAGTTCAGGTCAGGATGGATTCCATACCAGGCTCATGGACATCTGCTGCACAGTGCAAATGCATCAAAGCCTCCTCACTTGATGTCTTACAGCTTCAAGCAACACGTGGAATCAGGTGGCGTGGACAGATAGCACCCAATGAGGGACCCTTGCTCCACACTCCACATATCTACCCACTCCTCCCCATCCTACTTGACATCTCTCGTCACCCCGTGCTCCTCCCTTCAATCTAGACGAGGACTGCGTTCATCAACATCCGGCTGTTTTGCTATCACCCGCTCAACCAGGAAGTTTGGAAACCGTGCGTTCGCTCTCGCCGGACCAACAGAATGGAATAAGCTACCAATCGCCATCCGAACTTCCCCTACGATAGTCGCATTTAAAGCTGCACTTAAAACTCATTTATTTAGACTTCATTACGATTAATTTAGTTTATGTTATGCACTTTCGTGCAAGACTAGTTTTGTTTAAGCGTGCTAAAAATGTTAGCTTACTTACTTACTTACTTACACTAAGGAACCTGCTTCTCCAGCACTGGAATTCTCAGAAGAGGATCAGGCCAACTGCTCATTGAAAGATACAAGCAGAACAGCCAGGATGACTGATGCATTTGACTGCAACTGGCAACTTGATTATGGCATGAGGACAGGCATCAACCAGAGGAAGCTATGACAAAAGTCATGTGCACAAACCTCCTATCCTAAAGCCATACCCCTACTTCCAGCCACTAATCAACAACCCTACAGCCAATAACTAAACTCATTGATCAATCATTCAATCAATCAATCAATCCACGTGTCCTTCCATACATCCATTCATCCATCCATCAATCAACCATAAAGCCAGTTGGGCTTTCACTGACTTACTGACTGACTGACTCACTCACTCAATCAATCAATCATTCACTCACCTTCAGTATGTGTCTGAATGAGTGAGCCTGAGTGAGTGGATGAAGAATAAAGATATTTGGCAATGGAGTGATTGAGAGAGTAACTCACTCACTCACTCACCAACTCCCCCATTCTTCATCCACTCACTCATGCTCACTTATTCAGATATTCTCTCAACCCATTCATGCATCAGATTCACTATCTCAACCCCCAGCTGCTTAAACATCTACCACCCACTTCATCCACATTCTATCTCACTCCATCATTCACCAGTTGGCTGTTTCGCTCAGTCACTTAATCAGCAATCATGTAACACAGAGACAGAATGGCCGAGTGACCACCTTGTTCCTCGGGTATCCAGTCTCCATCAAGGCATTCACTTGAACATGTCCACAACCAATGGCCATCAACTGATGTTTCATCGTTAAACAGTGGAAAAGAAAAGAAATAATAATAACTCATTCTCTTCACCAAAACTCATCTGACTCCTTACCTACTCACTCATTCAAAAGGCCACATTCCCTCTCTGTCTCTCTCTCTGCCTTTCTCTGTCTCTGTCTCAGTCTGTCTGTCTGTCTCTCTCTCTTTTCTTCACTCTACTTCCCACCCATGCACACACTCCACCCAATCCAATGAAGCATAAAACACAGAGCATAATAAGAAGCAATGGTACCGACCGTAGACCGCTAGAAACGCTGATTCGCTGAGTCTTCGGCTGGCCAGATTCTGCGCTCCACATGTATAGTTGCCCATATCAGAGAGCCTGGCCTGGCTGATGATGAGATTGCCTTCGTTCGAGATGATGAAGTTGATCTCTTTGAGGACATCGACGACCTCTCCATCCTTAAGCCAGAAGACCTGCACCGAAAGATTATGCCATCAGGATTTGTCAACGTCAAAACGTACTACGTTTCGCACAAATCTTGATTAAGATTTTATCAAATGAATGGGCAGCAATACCAGATCAGACAATAACAAAGTTTTATATCATAAACACTCGCTTTAAACTGCAGTGAAATAGCAGATAATAGGAATTGATAGAATGTAACAATTTTACAAATGTCCAACAGAGATCAACATGTTGTGAAGAGAAAGAGATTTAGAGACCAAATAAGATAACAAAACAGACAAAGGTGCAGAGAGATTTCCAGAAAAAGATAAAATCAGATAAATTTGACGAGCTTGGTCTACCTTTTCAAGACAGATAATCTTGATAAATACAACACAATTTCCACATGAAATCTAATGGCTGTGGAATCAGGAATCTATATTCTACTGAAATATTTCTTTGCAATAAACACAGTTATAAGAACATGTTACAAACTAAAACTTTATACATTCATGCGATGCGATGTAACACACTGATTTATACTGTGACCCTTCAAACAGGTCACTCAGATGCGCTCCCAGGGAATCTCAACCCAGCCACTTTGAGAGTTTGAAAACAGTTACCTGTGGCACTCCAAACAATGGAAGACACAGGCCTAGAGGAAGGCCACAGCAAAGTATGCTGTAATAGGCCAGTGCATGCCATTAGATAAAATATTTGGTTGAAAAGTAGTAAAGGAACAAAGGGTGGGGGCTTGATCAACTACAGGACTCAAGTCAGACAGCCCTGATCACTTTTTAGACGATGTCTAAACTAATCCTAAAACCAAATGTAGTTAGACATGGTAATATAGTATTACATAACAGTAAGCATGCCTTAAATATGCTGGGGTTTCTACAGTTCTGCCTACTGAACTGATACATTTTCAGTGTAGGCTTCGGATATGGCTTGAAATCATTTCACGTCATTAATAATTGGTCAATGATCGTGCAGTTACGGGTTCGACTCCATGTAACGACCCTAGGCAAGTTGCACACATCAAGGTGCCTGTCCCCAAGCAGTGTAATTTGGTACCAGTGTAAGCTGGGAAGTAATGGCAAGTTCTGCGGAGCAGTAGCCCTGTGTCCAGGACATTAGGATTCGTCCACTGCTGGCTCAAGAAAAGGAGTTGAGCGCCTCCCTCACGTCTCACTTGTGGGATATCGGATACCCTACTTTACTCATTAAGAATTGCAGGAACAGAAGTCACAGGCTTCGACCATGTCATTACTGACCTCAGGAAGGGGCTCGCCCACCGGTGGCAAGCACTGCAACTGGACGGTTGATTCCAGCTCAACAGACGTGCTAAGCGGCTCTCGTTCAAACTGCTTTCGCAGGTCTAAAACACAAAGCAGTCGAATGCAGAGGGCAGTTTGTTACTGACTGGTATGATTAACATCAAAGAAATTAAAAGTCAACTGAAATCAAAGCTGTATGTTACAGAAAGTGCCAGACAACTTTAACACATAAGCATTGCATCGTAGGCAGTAAAAATCAATTTTAAAGAGCTATAAAATGCAAACAGCTGTATGATGCTAGAACTATTTCCGATGTGGTTACTGTTGTTGTCAAACAGTTGTTGCTGCTATTGCTTCTGATGTTACGCTGTCAGCATGCTATCACTTCTTAAGTTGGTGGAGTTGTTGCAACTATTGCATCAGAAAAGTGATTAAGAAGGCAGAAAACAAGTGAGCATGTAAGTAAGCAAGTAATGCATTTGTTAACATGCCATTTGTCCATTAAGCTAAGCAAAGAATCCTAGGCAGAGACAGTTCAAATGGCAAAAAACAACTGCATCATTTAATATGCAGAACAACAGTCTTAGGGAACAAATATCCAGGAGCCATTAAATAAAAATCATGTCCGATTAAGACTCTCCTTGTGTATGATTAGATCATTTATATCCTAATGAAAAGGCTTACATGGTCGCAACATCGCAAGTGCAAGCCAATTGAATAAATAATCTTGGCTGCATACATAACAATTATTTGTGATGTTACTTCCAAATTCCTAACAACTGTTTCCTTACAGATTCTTAAATCTTAGAACGAGGTTTTGTTTTTAGTGCAAATTCGTGAAACATTGTTAGTTCAGAAAATAGTATTTAATCAACTTTAAAGCACAACACAATAATAAAATATGGATCTATGATCACAGCAAGAATCAGAAAAGAAAATAAAGATAAATTTAAACAGCTCATAAGGTAGAGAATTCTGCCAACGTCAAAACAAGGTTTTATGAAACACTGTGCCATGACAAGAGGTGGCATTAGCAAAACATTTCACAGTTTTTGTCCAGCACAACATTTAGCTAAAGCCCATCTGAAAGCAGTTTCCAATTATAACAAACAAAGCTTCTGTATCTCACCAGATCTCACCCAGCGAGATTTGACATCAGAGACTGAGATGACATAATCAAGCATAGCCAATCAAAGAATTCCGAAGAAATACTGCAAGAAGGGTCAAGCAAGGAAAAAATACTTAATTATCGTGTGACCAAGCCACGTCCTACAACATCCTAGGATGAAACTGTGGCCTATCTCTTAATCAGCGGAGATGAATATCAATCAATTCAGAAGGAAATAATGAAAGAGAAAGACTACGGATCAATAATAACAACCGACTTAAGTGGAAACAGTCAGCTTTCTGGTTTTCAGCAAAACCAGAAACCCATACAATTGCAAATGCCACAGCCTCGCGATTACGAAAATGGCATATCCACCCGATATGTCTTCAGACAGATAAGCACGTCCGTCGATTCGCCTGCTGACGTAAATGAATTGGGCCTAAAGGAACAAATTGAACACCATCACTCTGACCGAACATCGAGGATGGGCCAGAACTTGCAACTTTTACGAGATCCTGCACGCACAGGCCACAGTTTGACTGTCACTGCGGATATCACCCCAGATCTATTGGCAGTGGATATCTGGCGCTTGCATCTATCGAAAGCACATTTGAATGCAGTATTGGGCGGCAGTGGAAGCGGCAAACGGTTTTCCAGTTGATGTCATACAGCGATGAAGTCAGCTGACAGGAAGGCAAAGCAGGAATAAGGAGCTCCATCGCTTCAGAAAATCAAGAAATCAATCGACAAAATGCCATCTTCATATCAAATTCTCATGTAAGAAAACATTTTTCAATTTCATAAACAAATAAATGTAAAATTTTCCCCAAAACACACATTTGGATTACCACGAAGTGGTTACAATGTTACACAGTTAGTACAATTTTTAATGAGCTATAAGATAAATAATCACTTTTAAGCTCCCCATAAGCATTAACTAACATATGCTCCCCATAAGCATTAACTAACATATGCTCCCCATAAGCATTAACTAACATATGCTCCCCATAAGCATTAACTAACATATGCTCCCCATAAGCATTAACTAACATATGCTCCCCATAAGCATTAACTAACATATGCTCCTCATAAGCATTAACTAACATATGCATATCTTCGTGCCTCTCTTGACAGCGATCAGTTAAAGAAAACTTTGACTCTTCTGGGAAGTCATTTTTATGTCCATACAGAAAAATTCTGAGGGGAGTGGAGGAGAGGAGAGGGCCAGCAATCAGCTTATTATCAACAATATCTGTATTTAAGGATGTCTCCGGAAGGATTGATGGTCACTCATGTGATCTACAGAAGAATCTTCCTATCCATCAGATTCATTAGTCAACTGAAGCCGATCTGTTAGCTTGTTAGGAAAGTCTGACCTGCTAGCAACAGAGAGGAGAGGAGGAGCAAAGGTCTTCCACATAACACAGCAGATACCAGTATACCAGAAGTAATATCATAGAATGTAACTAAAATAGCATTGTCAATCTAAAGTAATTCTATTACTTTTACAACTAAACCAGCACCTTTACAATAATTCCATCAGTTCCATAATATCAGTCCAGTGAGACAAAAAGGTAGCCTAAAGGTGATATTGCAAGCTAAAACCAGTCGATCTTGCCTGAGTAAAATATATATATATATATATATATGTGTATATATATATATAAACTTTATTTCACATGGGAATGGAAAGACAAAGAATACTCAAAATGACTGAATGGACATAGTTTAAAATGCATTCCATAAACTTGGCCCAGCTGCTCAAATGGCTCTCTTATCCACACTGGCTTTGAGATTTTTTAGAGCAGGAAGCATTTTTGCATGTATTCTTCTGTCTGGTTATGGAACTCTCCAGAATGAAATGTCCTATAAAAAGTGATGCTGACTTTGAAATTACTAAAATTTAAAGACTTCACAATGAGCTAATGCAGTCATACTTTTAAATGTTGGTGAAACTTCCAGCCAATACATTTTGAATCTTTTGGCAAATTTTAATAAACATCACATCATCTGTGATAATAACAACGGCACACCAGTAATCAACAATGGACTGAAAGCAACCCTAGCATCTGCTAATAAGACTCATGCAGACATAAACACACAGCTTCTGCTCGTATGAATGCCATGTGAATGAAAGTGAGAGGATTTACAGAGGACATTTAAGTAATCATTGAAGGAATCGAATACAACCTCCAGATGGTGGACAGAGTCAACACCAAAATACATGCTGCCAGGAAAGTGCAGCCAACGTCTTAACCGCCATATGGCTTAAGTATAGGAATTAGTTTTTTTGCCCTCTGTAAATCCGAAACCCCTGAACTGACTGACTTGAAATTTGATGGGGGTAATTATGCTGCCGAGATCTCCCTCTGTAAAATGTTTGCAAGCAATTGAGTTACCAATGGCACTCCACTGATACCTGAAAGGTACACACTATGTACCTTAATTAGTTAGGTAACTACTTTTCTGGTTCACCTACAGTTCAAATGGCTTAACTGTACAGTATGGCTCTCACCATTGAGTTTTCAAAATGGTCAAAAAATTAGTCTTTGGGGCAAAATACAAAGAAATGCATTATATTCTCCATTTATCTATAGTGCTGAACTGACTTTCAACAAGTGCCCTGATTGATGCAGAAGTGCAGGATGGATTAAAACGCACTACGATACTGGAGTAAAACACAAATTTGATGGAACAACTAGTTCACAAATCTGACCTAAAATTTCTATATCTCAAGGTAATAATAATCATGTTAGGCAGATGCCTGTGCCGAATTAACAACACATGTATAGCAACAATTCAAGTCAGCAGTATGATTCTTAAACTGTTAATGAATAATTAGCATATCACACAACATAAGCTACTCAACCTGTAACTCTCTGGTCTGCATTTATCTGAAACTGCAAACCCTTAAAGGCTGAGACAGCTGCTGTAAGTACAAATGTCTTTGCTCCTCAAGGCAATCCTTACACGAAATTCATATCTTAAAGGGAGGAAGTATCAGTTTAAAACATGGACAGATGGTTAGGGTTAATTGTATCTGCGACAGATTAAGAATAGGAATCCATTTACAGTCTGGAAATTCAAAAGTGAATTTAGGTTACGTACGGACCCACAACAATTCTCAAACTACACAAAGCAAACAGTTTATTTACCACCAATAGGAATATAATTACTAATACACCAACAGGCAAATAATTAATAAGTATTAGTTAAGGTAAATAATAACTAGTAAGCAATCTTAATATTCATAGTCAAGCCTGAACCATGAATTCCTGAGTAGCAGTGGAACATGCTCTTAGTCAAACGGAGTGGTAGACATCTGTTACTCAGGCACTTATTTATTGAGTATAATTGGGAAGCAGTGGTGTGGCTAACTGGGGTAGATGAATGGTTTAGCCTCCCTGGGTGGCACTGTCTAGCGGTGGGAGAAGGTGGACACTGAAATTTTTAAAGACATAATTTTATCATCTGTATAAAAATTCTCTCCTTTCCTAGAAAGGATTAATTCCAGTCAGAAGGGAGAAGAAGAATAAAAAAATTCATTGGAGATCACACAGAAGACAATGGGAGCCTATGTTCTGACTATCCAGGTTTTTTCAATGAAATATTTAAGAATTGATGGGTCACTGTCCACACATCTGTACAATAGGCCTATCGAGTTTCAGGTTCTAGTGGCTCTAGGCAACTGCCTCACTGACCTTCCCTGAGGCCAGGACAAGCCATAGGGAAAGCACAGGCAGTGGCACGATTCATAAAGTATAAAATATTTGAAAAGCATAATATCCAATTTTAGTATTCTTTGTTCTTCCGCAGCATGCATAGCTTGCCTTTACAAGAAATCAAGTGACAGAAACTAAGCATAGCTCAATTTAGTAAATTATGGGAGAAAAGAGCAACAGCTGCTGCAAATTCCATGGAGTTTATGGCAGCTTTTTGAGAGGCAATCAATTTTCTGAGTTTCCGACGACTAAAACAGTGAATCCAGCATGCCACAGCAATTTCATCAGTCAGTAACTAGAGGTTGAAGAGTGTGTTCATCTAAATATTTAAGTCCAGAAGTAGCACAATTTCCTGAAAATGCAAGCGGTCAGACATGAAAGTGCTCAACATGTTAGCTCCTCTTTAACTCCCACCCAGAAGGCTTACGGAGTGCTTGGTTAGATTGATGATGGAAGCGTAGATCAGAAAGCCTTACAAGATGTAGGTAAATGCCTAAGCTGAATGTCTGCTTCAGTTTGCAACTTCATGGTAAAGTCAGAGACTAATCAGCTTCAAAATTGTGACAGTCATTTCACTGAGGATGAAATGAACGATAAATGTTCTGTGAACATTCTTCAGCAAAATGAAGCTTATCAAATCCTATTTATGGTCTACAATGTCAGAAAAGAGACTAACAAATTTTGCTGTTCTTTCAAATGAGGCTAAAGTACTCAATTTTACTAACTTTGTGGTGCTCTCAAAGACTTTGCAGTTGTCAAGGCTAGAAAAGTTTTGTTTTTAGTTTTTTGGGTCATAACACAGCATCATTGATTAATGTTCCACATATAACATTTCTCTAAATTCTCTAAACTGCTGTTTTCATTCAAATTCAAAATTGCTATTGGGGGAGGGCAATTGCTATTCCTTGCCCTGAGAACCAAAAAGCTTGCTATGCCATTGTTGGGAAACTGACATCTCAGCTTATCAAATTTGCATCATTTTAGATCTGTTACCTTTTGAGGAGTTCTAAAATCTGTTATACAAGAATTTCCACAGACTTCCAGATATATATGCACGCATTATTAATAATTATTACTTAATAACTTCTACTGCACAGATGTCTAACACACAGTGCATCAACCAAAACCAAGCCACAATCAGGTCAATATCCAGAAGATCAGTTCACTGAAACAGAGTGGCAGCCTATGGTGGATAAACATTTTGAAAAAGGTAAGTCCTAAGTTGAAACTAAATGACACAAGCGACTGAGGAAAACAAACAGATGCATGGAAAGAGTTCCATAATCTATGTCCAGCAACTGAAAAGCCCAACCACCAAGATAAGTTCTAGTTTTAGGTAAGACCAAAGAAAGGCAATCAGATGATCTAGTTGAATAGCTATAAGACTGGGGAATAAGGACTGATTTTAAAAAAACTGTGGTTGGTTACAGGTTGATTTATAAACCATAAGATTCATTGCTGAACAGGAAGCCAATGCAGTGATTTAAGTACAGGAGCTATAGGCTCATATCTTGATGCATTGGTTATTACTCTAAATATACATGTGTATACATGTGTGTGTGCATGTAAATGTATGCATAAGTTGCTGTGATACACATGAATCTATAAATATATATATATATATATATATATATGTATGTATGTATGTATCACAAATACACAGCTCAAAATGTAATACAAACACCTCAATGAAAAAAGTGATAGTGATCTAATCTAATCTGCAAACTTCTACATCACCACCGTACTGGTGCAAAAGGCATCGGACAATTGTTGCTCCTAGTTCAAATCGATAGGAGCAACAAAATCAATTACTGCTTTGAGTTGTCATCTTAGTTCATCCTTTCAGTGCAAACCAACAAAACTAATAAAAAATATGATAAACTAATCTTCTGCAGGTAAGACAATAAGACAAAACAATATCTAGTCAAGAGTTTATAAAAAAATTTTCAGCGATATGACCAAATCCGTTACAAGAGTTTGATACTCACAGGCGACCTGTACCACTCCGCGCTTGCTTTTGTAGGAACTGTACCCACGTGGAACATTCTGATTCTGTATCTCATTCCATGCGTGACACTCGCACCAATATCCCTCGTGTCCAAAGTACTCCTCGACTTCTTCTCTTGTGACATCGATGCTTGTCTGGAGGAATTTCTGCTGTGTCATGGAATCCTGTCCCTCCACAGTAACATGATCTCCAGGTTCAACCCACTGTCCAACACACTTGAAGTTTATCTGCAACACTCCCGTCGCTTTGCATGTAATTGTGGCCGGCTTTGCCTTGATAATGTAATAAATGTCATCGGGTTCCTGTAGGAATACGAAAGCAGTTGGAAGCGTGTCATTGCGCTCAGTTGGCCGAACTGGATCTTCGTAAACATCCCCTACAACGTTACAGAAAAGGTGGGTTATTTACCACGCTGCAATCTACAGCAATGTAATGTATTACCATCATACTTATGCTGTTACAACAGGGCTCTGTAGTACACCTGGTAATATAACTGGACATTTGTATAGCACCTTTAAATTGTATCTCAAATGCAGCATCCCCTCCCAATAAAAGAACGGAGTCAGAAGGGCCTAGAAGTGTTGCTTCAGTATCCAGACCAGAAGCAGAAATATCAGTTTGAAAATGAACCTAGGACTGCAGAAGAAATCCAGGAGAACCTGGATGAAGACTGTTAACTTGACAGTTCATGTAAGAAATAAATAAACAAAATGGTCCCACCCGGAATCTAGAATTGTATTTCTCTTATTTACATAGCACCAGTAGTACAGTACACAATGGCCTATACAATGGCATGCAAGTTAAAGTCTTCCTTAAAGTCCCTAACTTAACGAATCTCCAAATCACACACTGCATTACAGGAATACAGAGAACCTCTAAAGCAAACAGCAGCCCTATGACACATTAGCTGACCAGTGGAAAATGTCAAAGTTAATAACATAAGAAATCTCTAAAAGGTATTTTAAATCTTGTAAACCAGGAAATCACTTTCTTTCCCTATATATAAAAATTGCCCTTTATTTTATCTGCTGTGGCATAAAAGAGTCGGTAGCCCACATCAAATAATTTGACAAAAGCTCAAAAGCTCATTATGATATATATGATCTCTGCTCAACAGGTTTGTTTTTAACCTTTCCTTTAAAACTGCAACAAGAAAAAACCATTATGAAACCAATATATACTCAGACGGTGCGTGATAGTCTTGTGATCAGCATGCTGGCCTATCAATCGAGAGACTGGAGGTTCAAATCCCCACTAGGTCAGAAACTGGTCTCAAGAATTCGACTCCATCTGTGTCCCCTGAAAACTCGGCTATGATGAGTACACTGACCACACACTGTCAATGTGAAGATCAGACAGCAAATGAGACAACTGGTCACCAGTTCTTATATGCCAAAGCTAGGAAACTGAAGTCAGTAACACTTCATACTTATGGCTTTTACTTTTTTGGGTCGGAAGCACCTCTGTTGAGTTTATCCTCTAAGAGGCGCTTTATAAATCTCAGAATACAATTACAATTACAATGGCTGCCTCTCAAACTAGCTTAAGAGACTCTTTTTTCTTCTTCTTCTTACATACTCAGAGAAAAGCTTCTAACTTACAACCCTCTTTTGAAAATTTACAAAATAAACTTTACCTGTAACCAAGAAAACCAGCTTAAACCACAAGCAGAACTGCAGAAGACTTGCACACATGGCCAAGAGAACGAAGCAGCGAAACTTATTTCATAATGCAATACGATGCAATGACGCATTTAGAGCTGAATTAGCCACAAAGCATTGCATGAAATAGGCCATAACCAGAGCCGAGTATAAATGACATACGCATGCTGTGTGACGCAGACTAATGTCATGAGTCCCACGGACTGGGCAAGCAGGCAATGCCTCGATGAAGGATGCTGTTCCCAGTGCAGCAACAGCAGCAGCACCGGCAGCAGCAGCAAACATCTAACATCACCGGCAGTTTACAGCATCGAATGGCTCCAATGGCTCGAGAAGGCAGCCATTTGAATGACCAGATATATAATCTCGTTATTGTATACAGTCATCAGTTCTGCAATTAATGGACTGTTTGATCAAATGAAGAGAGTCATTTCCTGGGTGAACACAAAACCAGAATACCTCGGCTAAACGTCGAATAAAAATTGGAATTCAGACACAACACAAACTGCCACTCAAAATTAATGCATTTTTCACATGAGCGTGGATTTAGTAAAGCATATATATATATATATATATATATATATCATGAAGGAAATACAACAATGCTGAACAGATGCAATACCTGGAAGTCCACATTTACATCAATTATCCTGTCAAATTAAACTTGTGGAATCATTTCAAATTAAGCATTTCACTATATTAATGCACTTAATCCAATAACTACCCTAATTAAGTATAGTATTTCTGTTTCTTAGCCAGCAAAACGTGTTCATTTCAATCAGAAGTTTGTGTGCTGGCATGTTACCTGAGTGCTTGCTCCACTGTGAAATAAGCACTTGACTGAATTATCACTTGAATAATCTCCTTTGTCTCAGCTGGGCTGGGCAGGGAGGGCTTTGGAGTTGACACTGGAGTTGACAAAAGATGCCACATAAAAGTTCAAAATGATTGAAACAACATGAATTCATCTGCCTGCTGACTGGTTGCTTGCTAAGCTGTGCAAATGATAGACAGATTAGCTGATTGACATTCAGAGATTGATTGCTTTATTCACTGAGTGACTGATTATTTGTTTTTGCCTTTCTGCCACTACCAGCCTCTGTGAAGAAAAGGACATCGGTGTTTTTTAAAATTTGCAAGAGTGTTTGTTTTGAGGCCACTGACCAACAGAGTATCTGTGTACATTGTGCTTCATGTGTCAAACGCCCAATCAGTTGGAATAGATACATTGACCAACAAGAAGCGACCTACAAATGAAATAATATGACAGCACTCTCATGCCTAATTTTTATAGAATTCACATAACTTTGTCCCAGTAAAAGAAGCTTTCACTGCCAAGCCAGCCTCTGAATCCATTTCTGCTTCTTTGCATCACTAACCCTCTTGAGACTGGTCTTGCCAACTCATCAATCACTCAAAAATCCTGGGCAGCCCCTTGACAACCGTACCCCACGCAGCAGCACCGAGACACTCCATCGGTAGCGGTCATCCGCATGGCAAACAGCCGACCGTTTTGAGAGACCATGCCCTCCGTAGACACTTTCAAGTGGATAATTTCACATCACAGAGCACTGATCTGTTTGCTTCTCTTCCCTCCACAACCGTAACCTCTCGGCAGCTTGTCTGCTTCTCGCCAATATGGCATAAGAATGACCTCATGCCCTCACGTTGAGGGCACAGGGTGCAAATGTGTCCCTACCTACCTACACAGTCATCAGCTCATTATGTAAAAATCTCTACTGTCTGTGTGCAGCAAAATGGCTACCTCATAAAACAACTTATTCAGTGATGCTTAGCTCGATCAGTGCCCTTCAAGGGAAAACTGGATGAGCACTTACAATGTAAAAATATAAAGAAAATATTTTACCCAGTTTTGCCAGCTCACTTTTCCAAACCTTTCTGCCTAATTTCGAGCTAGGTGACTTCAGTATTTTTCTCAGGCTCTGCATGTCTGAAAGAGCCCACCAGTGGTACTTCAGTATCACTTAGGCTGGCGTAGGCAACACTTTTGTGAGGTACTTAAAAGGCACTATATTAAAACTGTCTACAAACATACATACATATATATATATGTACTTAAATACATACATACCTACATACATATGTTTTCTATAATTATCATTAACTAGACTGTTCACTCATCAGCAGTACAACTATCCATATTTCTGTTTTAAGCCTTTCTTAATAAGAATAAAATAATAAATTGACACCTTCATGGAGCAGCAAGACTTTGATCTAACAACATTGATTACTGCAGGCAGCCACTTCAAACAGTTGCAAAGAAAGTGGGTTTAGAAACATTCAGAACCACCACTGTCAAAACTATAATATCATGACTATTAATATAATACAAGGCATAGCATCATGCATCAGCATGCATTACAATTTCTGGGTTTTATTCTCAAAGAAATATTGATTTTACATCATGCAGAAAACTACTTTTATTACGTCTTTACAATCTTAACTGGCAATCTTGAATATCTCCCAATCATGTCAAAATCCAATACATTTTGCAACAGATGGTGGAAATTCAACATCTCACCTGAGTTGTATCTGCAACTACAGGTAAATACTAAGCTTGACAAATCAGAGCAGACAGTCTCTTACATTGGTCTAAAAGAATTCAATCATGTGTTAAGAAGTATTTCGGATCATCTCCTAGTTTTCTCACTTAATTAACAATGTTTCAATTTTGCTGTCAGCTTTGTCTGCTATGGAGCTCCGACCAATTACTGTCAGACAGTAAGTAGGCTCTTAGCTCCTCCCTACTATGCCCCAGCAGGAGTTTTGTTGCTCAAAGGGGTTAAAATTTTATGTGCAAATGACCTAAAGAAAATAAGAATACTGTAGTGTTTTACAGAATAGTAAAAACTGCAAAATTACATCAATATGTTACAGCATGTGCAGCATGGTGGTCTATAGGTGAAGCGTTTGGCAAAGATCATGCGGTTGTGGGTTCAACTCCATGTAACGACCCTGGAAAAGTTGTTTGCACACAATGTGCCTTTGTCACCAAGCAGTACAATTTGGTACCGGCTAAGCTGGGAAGCAAACGGCAAGTTCTACGATGCACTGGCCCCGTGTCCGGGACCCTGAGATTAGTCCACTGCCGAGTCAAGGCTTAAAGAAAAGGAAATGAGTGCCTCCCCTATATCTCACTTATGGGGTATGGGAATGGGATGCTTTACTTACTTCATGGCCATAGAGTTTGTCATCATAAACTCCACTTTTCTTCACTTCCCCAGTTTGTAGTTGTAAACAACAATTTCTACACAGCCAACGTCTGTTGCACAAGGCATCAACCAACTCCCCCAAATCAGTTTGCTCACAATCCATGAGGCAAAAATTGCAAATATCGGGAGAGTTTATGTTCAAGTTTTACCCCTAGAATGGATATACGGTGTGTCAGCAAATGTATTACTTACTTACTTACTTATTAGGCCATGGAGTTCTATGCCAATAACATAAGACAACAAGGAAACTAGTTCAATTTGGCTTAAATAACCAAGTGTATGCACTTGTTTGCATATGTTATTCTTATGTATAAGCTTAGCATACTGTATGTACTTAGTCCCACAGAAATCAAAAGATCACACCTAAAGTCACTTTGGTTTATTTCAATCACTTCATTTGCAAGCTAAGCACATGAAGGTCCACAGCTTGCACACACCTGCCCTACATCTAAGCTCAGCACTGACCATAATATCACTGGAACTTTGAACCAACCTACATGAATATAGCATCAAATTATAGGACTGCGATAACAACAACCTGAGTTTAAACTCTGATGTCAAATGCAATCAAATGAGATGGCAACTCATACCGAAGATTATTTTTTCTAAAAACTACGTTTTAAACTACGTACCTTCATATGATCAGATTTAAATTTATCCATGCCAATTAATGATTATCAAAGAAACTATCACAAATGGAGTCATGAAAAATATAATTAAAGCCAATGTTAAAGTCTGGAATCAGGCTACTGTGTAACTGCTTCATTTACTGACTGAGTGATTGATAGACATGAGTGACAACTTGCCTTGGTTAGAGTTGGGAAAACTATAATCACCACATCCTATATAATGTAGATATATAATGTATAATGTATAATGTACAATGTAGTATATAATGCGTATAACGTATTTAGTAGAATTTAAAAAACTGCTTTCAGCACATATAGATTTTATTAATACATTTACTACAACATGAACTCTAATATACAAATGTTAATAACTACACCATTAAGACAACAATTTCTTATACAAAGAGAACGAGTGAACCCTGCATTCGTAATTTTTCTCCAAATGCCTTTACTCAACTGCTCATGCACTCCTCCGACCATGATCATCTTTGAACTGATTACAACTGATTGTCCTGATTACAACTGATTGTCCCAGTTACATCTGCATGCCCTACTTTCATCTGATTGTCCTAATAACATTTGAGAGACAACCCCAAAGCACCGTTCAATCCTATAGGATGATCTTTCGAGACCGCAAACCCCACCCAGTCTTCTTCAGTGACCAAAGGCAGCATTCTCTGTTTGCGAAGACACAATAAACCAATAAACGTGGAAGAACTCGACCTCTTACCATCGACCACCCTGAGCACTGAATAGCCTCCTAATGAGGCAACAGC
The DNA here is from genome assembly GCA_964023275.1 of Norana najaformis. Taxonomy (NCBI): domain Eukaryota; kingdom Metazoa; phylum Annelida; class Clitellata; order Crassiclitellata; family Hormogastridae; genus Norana; species Norana najaformis. The sequence goes on along the minus strand of OZ029915.1, from coordinate 35,965,681 downwards.
ATAATGGCTCAAGGCAACATTCTGCTTTCCAGTCACTGATCAGCCTAATGCTAATCTGTTTGCTAAAATGTCCAACGGTCTGCAGAAATAACCACCCAGCACACATGCGAAGGAAACTACAGGTCGTGAGGACACCCTGGTCTCCAAAACCCCACAACAGGACAAACCAGGGACTACATGACGGTCTCGTCCATCCGTCCATCCATCCGTCTAGACTGTGATTTAATTCTGTTTGACAAAGACCAACAGTATCATGGCATCTCATAGACATGCACTCTCAACACGGTATCTATCATCTATCATATCTTCCATCTCCTCCTCACATCTCTCCATCAGTACATATGTATCTGCCCGATAGAGAACACACACAGTTTGACTTAACAATCTCGACATTGCATTAAGACACAAAGGGAACTGCTACAGATCCTACGGAAGGAGGTACCCATAAAATCTTAAGAGCAAACAGTTTAAAGAGCAGGCAACCCATCAGCATGCCTAAATACACAGCCCATCCAACGGTGGTCGTCCATACCCGAAGCAAGAAGACAAATTGACTGCACTTGAGAACGTCTGATTATTAGCATGCAGATAAGATAGAGAGAGAGAGCTGGAGAGATTATTAATAAATCCTTCAACCACTCTGCAGACATATCAATTATCGATTACCTCAGTACTCCACTTAAATTTAGTCCTTCAACTTCAATCAAGAGAGGAACTACTTATGCCCAGGCCGCATCCGACAAACTAATTGACTTACTGTTACTGAAACACTGATACAAGCCATCATAATTAGTAGTTGTAGTTATTAATTAGTAAAGATGAAGTTGAGAGCATATGGTTCTGGCACACATCTGAGCTGCATAAAGGATAATTTGAAACTACTTGGCTAAGACATTATTGAGACTTCATTGTAGATTTTTATCTACCATAAACAGTACGGAAAGTGCCTAGATGAAACCACTTTTGATCTCTTCCACTTTTATTTAAAAAGTAACTAAAATCTTTCATTATTATTATTGTTGTTGTTATTCCGGCAACTTGCACGGTGCCAAAAATTTATGTTTTAAAACTTCTCACCATTTCGGTCACAATCTTTCATTCTTCCCAAAAGAAGAAAATATTAAATGATTATTATTTTTCGGCAGCTTTTTAAAATCCTATTTAGTCATCTTATGGAATCACTAACTATGATCACAGACATTGAATTTTAATTTTACATCTAAAGTCAGTTACCACCTCCTCACTTAGTGAGTTTAGCAAACTGTCTAAGTTGGTCTGAGGTTTAGTGAATGAGTACTGAAGAAATCTCCAATATCAATTGCCCCCCTCCCATTAATTTTTTATTATCTTGTTAAACTCTTATTGTGCCCATATGAAATCATGGTATCCAATGCCCAACCCTATACATATACTCTCTTTCCAGACAACTTTTTATTACTATTTTGAGCACAGGTGAAATCAGGTGGACCTTAAATATATTTATTTTCCATAGGGTTGCAACAGATGACACTAAACAATTATTCTGCCATGTCTTATTCTTAATGGGAAAGAGGCCATAAGGAAATGTGTTGACCTTTGACCACTTTGTAGGGTTCACATCACAGTTCATTATGTGTGACTGAAAATTTGTTGTTAAGGGAAGCAATCTATCAGGAAAGGCTATCCAGTTGCTGGACTCCAGCTGTTGAGTTTGCCGAGAGACGCTGCTTCTGAGGACTAATATGGCTGATTAGGGGATGTAATAAATAGGCCATTATCTCAACTGACCTGACCCTATTTAATTAACAAACGATAAAAACAGAAAGAAATAAGAGAATTTTATAGCACTTTCAAAACAAAGCAAAATCTGTACTAGTATGAACTTTGTATGCCAAAGAAGTGCAAAGTAATAGCAGAATCACTTACTACCATCAGTTGTTAAGGGTTCATTCTTGGTACTGAAAAATCTGTTGGATTGGCACAGGAACCAAAATCTTTTAAAATCCAGATAACACTTGCTAATGAGTTGCTTCATTCAGCAATGTTCACCAAGGCATTATAAGAAGCACTAGAATTTAAATCCCAGGCCAGTGCAATTCCTCTCCTGGCTGCAGTGTCATCCACTCTGCTATCATTTCACCCTGGACTTCAGACAAATACTGTGGACATCCAGGTTTGCCACAGCAGCATTAAGATAAAAGCTGGGACAACTACAGATAAGTTACAATTGTCAAAGCTACTATACAAGCTACCAACTGAAAGAAAACTAGTCAGATGGGAGTGCCATCTGCTGATGCTTTGTGTATTGAGGAACTAAAACTGTCAATAGAAGCACACATATATTCTAACTGTAATTGGAAATTGGAAATTTGTATAGCCACTCTTAAAGAGAACCTATTCAGAGGAGCTCTCTGCACTGGCCTTAATGATGTTAAATGTCATTAAGAACAGAACATTTATCCATTAGTAAATGTTGCTCAGATAACTAAAAGGGTCAAGAGTCAAGAAAAGGAAGATACAATTAAGAAAAACTAGCTAAAGGCTTAGCTGCCCACAATCAATTAGTATCCAGTGCAATAGTCCATGATTGCCTAGAATTAACCATCCTCTAACCCCCATTTTCATAACTGTTCCTAAATGTCTGAATTCCATCATCCGTTAACCCCCATGAACCAGTGTGTCAGTTTTTCTCCCAAGATGCCAATCCAGGCAAATCCACGGCTTCGTGGTCAGCAGCCCAGACCAGGCAGCAGTTACCTTCCATCAACCAGAATTCTGCTTTTGTCAACAACACGGGAAGTGATTTATGGCTGGTCAACAAAGAATGCAACGGAATAACGTAGATGACAATTTGATTCTGTTTTTGGAGGTGAGTCATTTGAGAGGCGCAAGTCACGAGTCGCGAGAATCGAGGATTTCATGGCATTAGACTGTGTTGAATACAACACACACACAGTAACATACTGTATTATGCATACCACGAGAATATCTAAGTCCGCTGCTGTAATATGGTAAAGCTTCATTACGTAATGGGATCCAAGAATCGTGTTGTAACAAGGTCAATGTTACAAAACAAGTTAGCTAATGCATCTCTCATGCGCATAAACTACCACAGGGCTATTACTCTTGCACAGTGTAACAGAATTTATCTTGAACAATTAGCAGCAAAGCATTATCAGCACTGTATGCAAACAAAGCCATATTTGAACAGTCTAATTTCACTCTTGAGCAACTTGTGTTCCTCCTTTGAAAAATGCAGTAAAACAAAGAAAATCCAAATCTGCACAACGCGAGTTTTTATAATCAGTGTAAAAAAATTTGAAGGTATACCAGTGACAAAAAGATAGGAACTTATTACGAATTCATTTTCCACATTCAGCAAAAGGTTGTTGTTTCTTTTGGCAATTAAATGTTTCATAATACCTGGTCTGGTAATAGGAAACCTAGTGACCTGGATGAATGACTACTGACTACAAAAGAATTGCATTAGAAACAGTGTCTGTTTCAAACGCTGTTCTTTGTATCAACAACTAAGCAGCTGACAGACTGTATATATTCCTCTTCCTCACCATCTCATCTCTAACTGAACATCTGATGTATCCATGCATAGCCAAGTTCAGTAGGGGGCGATAGTGAAGCAGACATTTTGAACACCGGTACCTTTCCGTCCTGGCATGGAATGGAACCCAGAGATTCTGCACTGGAGTGTCAAACAAGAACCACTCCATGACTCCACGTGCAACAAATATAACTGTAAATGACACTTAATTACAAGCTCAACGGCTTGACCAATATCGGTACTTATCTAGTCAAAATACATCACATCACATTACTAGCGTTATTGCCTCTCCAAACCAATGGCCAAGATCTAGACTAAGCCTTCGTAGCCCGTATAAGCTACCGAGATCGCTCAAGGCATAACAATGTATACATGACGCTCGCTAGTCAGGATCCTTTATGACTAAATGTCTCTCGAGAAAGTCCATCGCAGTCTCCTACCAACCAAGAACATTGCCACTATTGACACCATTTTACTACTGCCACCCGGAAGCACCCAATAACCAGACCCAGCGATGCAACAAGACAGAAACCAAGGTCGACATCTGCACTTCGTTTCAGCAAAGACGCTCGGTATCTGCTTATTCGATTAGATGGAGTTCGAGACCAATTGGCCATCAGACGGCGAATCAATATTTTCCAATTAGAAACGATGTCCTGTGATCCAGATTGGACTGTTGACTGTGCCTCGATGCTTCGATCGACTGGAAAACCGCTTTCGATTGTGAATGTATACGCAACGCCATCACTCCGGTAATTGACTCGTTACAAGGGTAGCTGTCTAGATTTGCAAAAGCACTGATGACTCACCTTAAACTAACTCAAGCCTCATGTTCTGCAGCTCTGAAAAACCACAAGTGAGGCACCAAATAGCAAACATTTTCACGGTAACAGTTTATGTGGGTGATACTGAAACTAAGTCATAACATTAGCTCATCTTCATTTGGCAAAATCAGTCGAGTTCTTTACACAGAGTGCTCAGCTGCATGGAACCATCTGACAACAAAGATGCATAGAGGGAGAAACTGTCTTCAGCATCTGAGACAGACATTCAGAAACAACTACACCAGAATCAGTTCTCTTGTCATTATCTTATTTCTTAACGACCAAATGTATATTTTTAGAACATTAACCTTTGACTGAAGAGAACAAGTGAAATAAACATTACAAATATTTTACTTCACTGGAAGGCCTACTCTAAATGACTATTCTACACAGGTATGCATACTGAATGAAGAAATATAGAACAATTATTGGCCCTTAGAATTTGAACTGATTGATTCGTAGTTCTACATGATAGCCAGGTAGATCAAAATAGAACGAATGCAAAACATAACAGCAAGCAACAGCTTAAATGGTCACAAACCAGTTTTTAATTCAGCTGCCACCATTTATGTGATTCAGTCTGTTCTATTCAACCAACCAAAGAATCAATACCAGCAACATATCATTAGCACATCAGCAACACATCATTAGCACATCAGCAACACACTAGCAGCACATAAGAAACACATCACTAGCCCATCAGCAACACACTAGTAGCACATCAGAAACACAATAACAGAACATCAGCAACAGACTAACAGCAATAACACACTAATATATTATGAATAACACTAACACCACATTAGCAATATGTTAACAGCACATCAGCAATGCATAATGGCACATCATAAATACATAACTAGCACAATAGTAACCCATTAACCCACTCTTAGCAATATCAGTACTACATCTGTAGCACACTAACAGCTGATCAGTAGCACAACATCACCAAACAGTTGCATACCAGCAGGTTCACTACATCAGAAGCACATCAAGCAAACACATCAGCAAAACATCAGCAACACTGCTAGCAACATATCAGTTGCACATCAGCAGTAGTACAATAGCAGCAGCAGCAGCAGCAGTAGCAGTAGTAGTAGTCAGCAAAAGCCTGGGAATGCTCAACAAAAAGAAATCCTGTGCCAATTCTAGACGTCTTGCAATGCACTTCCTCACAGTCCATCACTATTCTTGTCGTGGGAAAGCCACACCAGTTATTGACACACAGCCTGCATCACATATTGGAGACACGATACCTGAGCTAGGATAGGGTTTGCATCTTTTGCTTCCTCCGTCAATTCTTTGCCTCCACAAACAAAACACAGCAGAATGCAACCCGTGCCTGTCATGTCTGTTTGACGTTGCCGCTTTGAAATCTGCCCAGACTATAACTAACACTTGGAATCCTGCTTTAAGTGGAATAATTGATGAAAAGACAAGCATACATGGTTCAAGTACTCACTTATCTTGACTGTGTACCGGTTTTGTGACCTTCAAAGTTAATTTGTTCCACAGTTATTTCTAATCCCTACACTGATAATTCTGTAGAGTTATGCTCTGTATTTGCACTAGATTTAAGAAGGCCCTCACATATATAATGGCCATCGAGATTTGGCACAGTTTGACAATGAGATTTGTTTCAATTTCGTTTTATGCCTAACTCGGTCACTATGGTATGAGGCCATTATGCCGCCTCCTACCTATTCTGACTTTGGTCACTTTATTTCTCATGGGACTGCACTGAATATTTATTACAGCACAAGTTTTTACATTCTCTTGGAAATGCTCAAGCCTAACAATAAAACTGTAAGGAGAACAGAACATTTCTGTAGCATCATTACAAGGATATTAAAGAAAGTCCTATATCTAGCTATCAATCAGTTTCGAGTGGACATGTTTTGAGTTTCACATCAGAGATGACATGGCAAGACATGACTTAAGCTGCAATCTGTAATGGCATACTAATAGTATGTATATGCCTCTCAAAAATATATATGTGTATGATACATTCAGTGCATAAATTTACTAAATGCGATACCTAAAACATATTTGTAGACTACCAATGTAGTATTTTAACTATTTTATGCATTTATTAAGTACCCCTGTCTTGGACCTCTATGCTCATGAATACCCAACTATTTACCTCTTTAACTCCAAATGGTTTCACTGATTCTATAGATCATCTGCTTCTTGCGGTTACACCAATCAGCACCTTGATGACATCTACTAATCTCCTGTGCCTGAACCCATCTAAAACCGAATTCGTAATCGTAATTCCAAGATTTCTACAGCGCCCAACAAAAGCTGCGCCGCGGGAATCAGCTTATTCACAGGCGCTCAGCCAAAACAAAATCGATAGGCAAAAGGGTTCGGTTCCAGGTCAAGATCCAAAAGTCAGATGGAGAGACAGCGTGGCAGCTACGGGGGGGTGGTGTTTGGGGTTGGAGAGGAGAGAGAGATAAGAGGAAGAAGGGGGGTATCAGGATACGGTCTGTGAAAGAGAAATGTTTAGAGTTTTGAGTGAAAGGCCGAAGCCAAAATTGCAAGCGGTGGAGTATTCATGCTAACAGACCTGTGTGACCACCTCAAGAAAATTCCTGTCCTCTGCATCTCCCTCAGCTTGGACTCTGCCTCCACCCACGCCTTTACTACTAAGCCTTCTGTCTGAAACTTAGGTGTGATCTCTTCCACAAATCCTATCTTGATTCCTCCTCTTCCCCTTATCTATCTCGCTGCTCCAATCCACCATAGCTGTCTGACTGTCTGCCTTCCTGACCTTTGGACCATGACCTGGAACTGAATCTGACTCTACCTGCCTATCGATTTTTCTTGACTGACTGCCTGTGAATAATCCGGTTTCCAAAACTTAGCTACCTTTGAGCACTGTAAAAAAATTCGAGTTTACGAGTATGACTACGATCAATCAGTGGTGCTGAGCAATTGTGTATGAAGGATTTGTTCAAGGTTCCTATAGAGTTACCATCTGAGAGGAGTTGCTCAAACTTGCACTCCTCAAGTTACAAGCCGAGCCCTCTAACAAACCAGCTATGGTGCCCAACAAATTTATAACTTAAAAAGCAACATTGGAAACTTTTCCAGGTGCACCACAGGCAAAGTTTTTCAATGCCACTTCTTTGCCTACTGTCTTTCCAAAGTACAACTACATGAGAACCAGCTCAGTTGTTCCTACATAATATCTATGGCTGTTTGCAAACTGCATACCACTCAGATTGCGAAGTGAATGTTGAAGAAAACAATGGTGAATTCAAAACGGTGGTTCTACCTATCTGATGAAACACTGTGTATATTAGAGTAACATGTATTTATTTAAAACATCGGCTGAATAAAAAAAGACAATAAGACGAAACAAACATGCCACACCTGAAACATTTAACTTGTCACATGCAAAAAATAAAAGCATATACAAACAATTAGGCTTGCTCAAATTTCATGTCTAAACAATTTTTATGTTTACACTTAAATGTTCATGAGATATATCATTCGTACCCTTTTGGCGAAACCTCAAAAAATTTCTAGCCAGGGGTAACGTTCCCTGTAAGCAGCAGCTTTCATCATGCCGGCACTAAAAGTGTTCTCAGCGCAGATAATTTCATTCTTGGCAAGGAGAATAAATTTCATCATTTCATATACCAAACTAGAATAGCAACATAGAATTAAGAATTGTAATTGATATTTAACAGCTGGGACACAGATGTCTTAATGCTACGAAGACCCAGCTCCAAACAGAGAGTAATGGTTGAATGCCTTGATATCTCCGATAAAATTATATGCAGGAATGCAGAGCATGACAAGGAGGGTTTAAAATTACCGGGTAAGCCCTCTTTATAAATCTATATAAATCCAGCCCTTAACACTCCCACTGTAGCTCTCTTTTTGCATCTGTTTCACATTTTATATAACAATGTCCTGTCAGCCTCTGTTCCGTATCAGTTGCTCAGTTGGAGATAGTGTACAATTATTGGAAAAACAACAAAATCAGAAGAGAAAAATTATAAGATTTTTCAAAAAAGTTTATTTAATCTTGTTTAAAATAGGAGAGACTCCGAGAGAGGACTTGAAATAAAAAAGTGTTTACTTTGTAGAACTAATTAGAGCATTTTAAATTTATAACTTAAAAAGCTGTTCTGTTAAAGCAGTCTTATATTTTCCAAACAATTTTTAAACGTTTCAATTGTTTACTTTTAAAATTATTATCAATTTAATATGACAAGTCATTGCATAATTATAGACACTTATTGCAGAAAATAAAACTGGTATCTATATTGTTTATGATTACCTATTTCTGGAACCTATAGCTATAAATAGCTGAAATTTGATTGTTTTTAAATAAAGTTTTTATCTATATACATCTGTTTTATCAAAGTTATTAAATTAATTTTGACATTCCTTCCAATAATAAAATACCTAATATTATACCATAACAAAAATAAGATTTAATAAATAACAGTTGAAAATAAAGTCCTGATCAACATTTTGTGCTCAGGTCATTTTTACGCTTGCTCAGTACAATCTGCTCAGCGCTCAGCAACCTTCTAACCTTAGAGGGAACGTTGGCCAGGGCCAGAACAAGGGCAAAATATCTGTCATGCAAAGGGTTAAATATAGCATTAAGATACAAATGAGATACTAGTTGCAGATTAAATTTTAATTTCAAACTTACACTAACATGTTAGTCACACAATTAAAATCTATTATGCCAGGTACAATTTCCAGCAATTATTAAGGAATAATAGGTTTACAATCAGAAATCATTTCCCTTATACCTGTACGATAATGATCTTGTAACTTATAAAATACAATTTAACAAATGCACAACATATCCATTGATGAATCACTAGTGTCTGCCCAAAACTCAACCAGTTCTTGAGTTTGAGGTGGGATAGACTGGCAGGCTAAGGAGGATAAGGACTCTGAATCATGCACATGTCATAAATCAAGCTTAAAAAACACAGCTCACAAAACACAATACACTAGGCTGACATGAAAGGGTGTATTCCTGAAACTTGGTTCAGCCACTGTAAAGTTCTGTTTTACTTATATATTATACACTACAAAGGCTCCAGATATTTCAGTGAGACAGACATGCATCATAGCTTAACGAATGTAGTCAGTTGCCTAACTAAATAAAGACTTCTGGCTCTGACACAGGACTGCTCTGAATGAATCAGTTGGCTCCCTCTTTTGTACACTTCGGTCCAGCAGTTGAATGTAGCTTAGTGCATTTTTGATAACTTACATTTCGATCTAATGGACCAAAAGTGCATTGCTATCTCAATAAAATGATCTGTCAGATTTATGCTGCTTGATCTTTGGTGGTTTTGCTTTAGAATCAGCCATCAATTGATAACAATCACAGCACTGCTGAACGAACCCTAGTCACTGAATTAGACAGGACTGGTCAAATGAAAATATATCTACACCCAATGACATGACATGCGTCATGAAGTACAAAGCATTTGGACATTCTTTAAGGCCATGGTCTTATGATTGTCAGCGAGGCTGTGGAATTCACGTCAGGCCTTAAAAGCCGAGACAGCAGCCGAACAGGTGTAAGTACTTAGCAGGGAGAGCAAAATGATTGACAGAAGAAACATCTTGGGAACATCAAAGACCCGAATTCAGGGCCAGTCTACAGGGATTCGTGCCCTCCACCAGTAATTAACATTCACCGAGTAACCACAATTGGCAGTCTTGTTTGCTTTAGGCTGACATGCAGAACAAACAGTCAACTGGGAGGTTAGGGTTAAGTGGTTTCAGACATTTCAATTATTGGACTGTTAGGCCTCCGTCTAACATTTCAGACAACCCATCAAAATGCCTCATATTCCGTCTTTAATAATCCTCTGGTAATCGCTGACAGCTAATTTTATGCTTCTCTGAACTTATTCAGCAATTCAAACATAACCATAGCATAACATTGACATTTAAAAGTGGACAAACATATGCAAATTTGAGCTAAGTTTTTTAAACTGAGTGGTACCTATAAGATCTTTGATCTGTATTCATCTGCCTTTGTAGCCGTGGTGATCATCATCATCTCTCTCTCTCTCTCTGTATGTCTCTCTGTCCTCCCATCCCTCCTCCGTTTGGTCTGCTATCCTCTCTTCTTTCCTCTCTTCACAGCTCCATTCCTCCTGACTGCTCCTATATGCTCCACTCACTCTCTTTCCCTCTCGCTCTCTGTGTCACTCTTTTTGTCTCTTTTGATGTGCATCTCACTGTATGTACCACTCTTTCCTTTACCCCTTATCTTACCCGAGTTCACGGTGTCTTTTTATCACTCTAGCTCTCTGTCCTTCATTTGGCTGTCCTCTTTCTTTGCTTCATTAGTCCTCTCTATCTGTTGCTCCTATCTAACCCAAACTGTGAGTCTTCCAGCCTGATCACTGGACTCACATTTTATTCTAGGTACGCTTATGTTAGATTCTAGATGCAAAAACTTCCACTAAAGTTTAGACCAAGTCTTTGCATTAGGACTGTTTATCTTTCCATCCATCAACCGAGAAAGCCTGACACCATTTTCTCTCATTCTTTGTCTCTGTAAAATATATCTGCACTGCTGGACCAGGAAACTGTAGAAAACTGGAACATCACTTTACAGTTACAAATAGTTAAACTGCACTAAATCATAGAATTTCAGTTACTGCCAGAAAATGTCAGACAAAGACAACTGCAACAACTGGAGATGCCTAATTCTTCTGCTCAAATTGACTGATATAATTTATTGGAGACATACTTCAAATTCTGATCAGCAGAAGCTTTCTGTCAAGCTAGAAATGATAATGGATATCATCAGTGCCTTCACTTTCTCTCTCTTTCCACCCTATTTCACCTTGGGACACTGCTGGAAACAACATTTTGGCATAGTCCAATCTGTATGTTTTCCATGACAAAGGTTTGAACCCTGGCCTAGGAACAGGCAATCCAGCATGCTAACCACTACACAATTCCATTAAATATATACAGTACACATATAATCTGTGTGTGCATATATATATATAATATATAAACTCAAGCTTACTTAATGGTAATCTGGCTCCCAGCCAGTAGCGCCATCTGGATATTGCTTGACAGCTATGTCATTTACCTGAAGGGAAAAACGCTAACAGCATGATTTTAAGGCACTTGAATCAAGTATTTCAACGAAAACCCTTGACAGGGAGACCAGATAGCACTAGGGATAGAGAAAGTCAGGCAGAACTAATCGGCTTGGAAAGAAAAGTGGTTTCAGGTCTGAGAAAGGAAAGCAGGAGGAGAAGGAGGGAAAGAGTGGACTAGCTAAGCCCAATACTCTCAAGAAAAGGAGCTGAAAGATAAAATTATAGCAGCCACCAACAGGCATTAGACATTTATCATCTTAAAAGTGGCTCTGTCTGGTTCCCATCATCCAGCCATCCACTCTCTCAGTCACTCTCACTCTCTCAGCCTTCCTCAGTGCTCAGACCCTTCTGTAAACATTTGTTCAGCTCCCCTACAATGTCAACATCAGGCTAGATAAATCTTCAGCATATTTGGTTCCTACCCTGATGCCTATTTTATTATTACTACAAACGCACAAACAATAACGATTTATTGCACAGTTACAAATAAAAATCTGTAAATAACGTCAGCCACACACGTCTCGTTCATCCATTAAAATGTCAGACATCCTTCCAGGATAACTGGATTAATGGTCAAAGGAAGCACATGTTCCAGGAAACAAGAGTAAAGGTAGGATGTTATAACACTGACTATCCAGCTGACTGAAGATATAAATGACATCAATCTGTCTTGCACTGTTCCTCCATACGAAGATAATGCTCGTTACTTCATAGCTCATTTGCTAGGCTATAACTCTGCACAGGATGGATAACCTAAAACAGACTTAGGGTAGTTTGGTAATGCAGAAAAAAGAGTTGAGAGACAATGTGAAGAATTCAGAGATCAGACACATTTGAATGAAATGAACATAACTTTTTAACACAATGAAACTTTGCAGCTCTTCTGGCAAAGATCCAGCAGCATAGAAATATTATCACTACTCTGATCTCACAGCCTCAAACTGACAAGAATTCATCAAGAAAATGAAGCAATTATGTGTTATGATAATGATAATTAATGATGACAATATCCAACCACACAGTCAGCCAGAATGTTTTCATAGCCTACTAAGCATTGACAGAAGTCTAGTAGGTTTTCTTCGGGTGATGATTAAAATCCGCGATAATTATAGGCCTACTTCTGGTACAACTGATGAAACTTCAAAGGTCTTCACTGTCCAGCAATGTATAAATATACAGTGGACAATTGGTACTATCATCCAGTATCTTCTACAATCTGATCACTTGCATTGCAACCAGACTCCCAGGTCCACATCGCCACCTAGACAGAATCTTGGACTAAAGCCTGCAGCCAGAAATGTATCCTGATTAAAAGATACTAAACTGACTCCAATAGGTGTTCATAGCTACTTCATACGTTTACTCTCCAGAAATCTGAATCCATGGAATTCTAATCACACAGGTTTTTTTTATACAAGCAAGGCTGGATCCAGGATTTTAGCAAGTGGGGGGGCCACATGGTGGAATATGGGAGTGTGGGGGTTATGCACCCAATGGGGTCCAGAGGCAAAGCTCCTGGTCAGGGGGTCAGAGGCACAGATCCCCTGAAGCTGAGAATTTTTCTTACAAATTACGTAATTTGGGGGCTTTTCTTGCATTAGTTTTAGGTTTAAGTGTTGTAGTCTAGTCTAGACTTCATAGCTTTACACATGTTGTACTGCACAACCTAACAAATGCTGACAACATTTGTACAAAACTAGAGAAGTGACAGATACGGATCTGTCACTTGGATGCTTAGATTCTGGAGCTTTACTTTCAGGTTCTGATGTGTTACTACAAGAACAGACTCAGAAATAATTAGGCTAATGTTCCACAGTGAAACCGTCTTGGCCTCGGTCTATGAGGGCGGGTGGCCAGTCCTCTTAACTGCCATCCGATCTGCTCACCCAGTGTAAAATCAGTATACATAGTGTAGCTTGTAGCTGAGTTCCCTAGATAGCGCAAGTGAAGCAGTAATCTTGAAAAGCTATCTGCCCTGACAGGGATTAATTTCAAAACCCCAAGCTCTGGGTTGACAGTCCATGATAACCACCAGAACATTGCACCTATGTGACAAGTGACAGTGCCACTATCCAAAATGTTCATTATCGAAGCAGTCCATTAAGCAAGCACATCATGTCTGATTGCATAACTATTTAGTAGTACTTATTAGTCAAATAACTTTGCATTTTTACCTTGAATTGACTAAGGGTTAGTGTACGTATGTATATGTATATATATGTATATATATGCATATATATATATATGCATATATATATATATATATATATATATATATATATATATATATATATATATATATATATATATATATATATATATATATATATATATATATATATATATATATATATATATATACAACAACAAATATGTACTTACATTCTTTTTGGTTTTTCCTGAAATAAGAAAATATAGACTTGCAAGGGGTTCTTTTTATCAGAATGGCTTTATTATCAGGAAGCATCTGGGAAACTTGGAAACCAATGACCTTTATGAGTAGCAAGGCCCACACATGTGGGGGCAAGGGTCACTTACCTGGCCCACGGATCCTGGAAAGGGCCCGGCAGTCCAGCCGTCTTGATTTCATTAAAAAAGGTTGATATAGTCCAGACTAGCTGTATGCTAAAGCCTGTCATCGATTACCTCTGAAGTGGTAATCAGAAATATCTAGCAAGTTTAGGATGTTAGTTCTTAGATGTTTGTTGAAAATCTCAGTATTAGCTGGTTGCCATGGTTTCAGGGACATCATAGCCAACATGTGCAGCATCTCAACATCTGAAGATCTTACCAGTCAATGACTCTCAAGCTCACTGCTTGGGGGTTGGTGAACAGACTGCTGAGAAAATTGATTAACGATGAAGCTGGTTTGGCCACAGCCAATACTATGGGCCAACATTATATGGACAGAAGGAAACTAAAGTCCAAATCCACACTGGCAATCAAAACACTGCAACCGACGGGGTGAAGGCCTCCTCTGAATCTGCCCGTATACATACCTGGATCACCAAACACAACATTAGAACATCCCAAAAAGACTGAAGTCGATTTAATATAATTACGTAATACTAATCAATACGTACTGTAATATTGTCACATTTGGGGTTAGAGGGACAGGTTTCAAAAACAGGGAACCAAGAGATTTAGGTTAGGAAAGAACAGAAGTCATGAATGGGCACAATAAAGGCAGACAAATACAATACATACAATACTGCATTTCTAGTGCATCATTTACACAAATAGCAGTATGTGTGGCAAATCAATTGTACCAACCACTGAAACCCTAAAGAGAAGGCTTGACAAACAACCATGTAGACAATGGATGATGTGCGAGCACACAAATCACTGAAAAATATCTACGTAAGATTAACTGTGAATCTGCACATAAAAATAGAAGTCATAACATTTTCTAGTCATATTTGGATCACATAGCAAGACCAGCAAGTTCCTGAGTAAACAACTAGATGCTAATACATAAGGTATGGTATTTACAGTTGGTGCTCATTAATAAAAATGAAGTTCATCTGAGTGAACTGCATCATACTGTAGATATATCAGGGAACTGTGCAGAAATAAAGTGCACTGAATACTGAAGTTTTCAAATTTTTCATAGTAAGGTGAGGTCAACATTAATGGCCTTGGCAGCCAAAACTTAAACTCTGTCCTTAAACTTTGGATAATTACTACTACCTTTAACATGCCAGACTGAAGCAGATTCAGTGTCAAGATAACAGGAAGCAAGTGTAGGACACTTTATTACTTTACTGCACTAGTACACAGCTGAATGGATGAAGTACAATCAACTGCAGCTCAATTCCTCATAGTCAGAATTTTTCTGGTGCTCATCCTTACAAAGGGCGGACAAGTTATATCGCAGCCCTTTCTTCACTGGTGCAGATGCTGCAGAGCCAAAGAATGGAGTTTGTAATCTAGGTCTTTTTCTTGACAGAGACTCTCAATGAAGTCGCATATTACAGAACTTGTGAGGACCAACTCTGCATCTCTGAGGAGACAGTCTGGCCCAACCAACCAGAGGCGTCGATCCGTGGTAAACATTGGAGGGGCCCAGGCCTATAGTGCAGGTCTGGGTGCAAAGCCCCTGTCTGGATCCAAAGGCAAAGCTCCTGGTATGAGGGTCAAGAATAGGCCTAATGCAAGAAGAATGACAACTTTATCAGTCTACAGCTACATTTTACTGATTTTACAGCTTAAATATTGCTTGGGTCCAACCAATGGCCGAACCCTCAGGCTCAAAATATTGCCGGGGCCCTGGCCCTGGCCCCGGGGGCACCCATATGATCGACGCCTCTGCAACCAACTCATACAAAGTCTGATCATGAGCTGAAGCTGAATCAATTACTGTGGCCTATTCTGGCTTGCCACAATACAGTATCATTTGCCTTCAGGCCTTCAGGCAGTCATCAAGACTTCTGCTCATCTGGCCATTCCAATAAAAAAAAGGTCAATTATATTATACCTATACTACAAGACCAGCTTCAGTGGCTTAGGATCAGCAAGCACATCGTCTTCAAACTTTCTGACCCTCCTGCATAATGATTTTGTTTTGACTGAGTGCCTGTAAATAAGCTGGTTCCCATGAATCAGCTTTTGTTGGGTACTGTAGAAATGTTGAGATTATGATAACGATTCTAGTATACAAGTACCAGCATAGCTGGGCACCAAATATCTCAACGAGGGCATCAAGTCCCTATCTGATGACCCCAATCTACTATGGCTTCAATCATCAAAGTCTTCCAATGTCTTCCTGCAAGAAACTAAGACTAACATGGGTGATTGGACCTTCTGGGTCTCTGGCCCGTGTACATGGAAAAACCCAGCAGCATTTATTCAGAAGGCCAAAAGTGTTCATGTTTACAAAAACAACTTAAATTCAATTTACTATGTAAGTCTAAGTACTTGTACTGACAATTGACACTGTAAAGCACTTGAGAAGTAGCTCAGTACTGATGATGCTATATAAATTGTTGTAATTACACTATATTACATTACAAACTTTCTGTCAGTTCTCTGACGTCATTCAGGTGTAAACTTAAGACTCACATGTTTCAAACTGCTATCCACTGTAGACTAACTTCTGGTTTCTCTGGCCTAGAATATTCAAACTGACCTGTCAGATGGATTTACACGTATGTCTTTTGATTACAATACCACTTGAAGCGACCATTGACTGATTTCATGTGCAGTATATGAAAACGGTTCTGTACAAGTCATTGTCTTTGATCAGATTCGATCAGATTAGAGACAACAGCAATCATTTCATCTGGAGAAGGAATTATAGAAGTCAGATGCTTACAGTTCAATGCACGAACCCTTGTTCTGACAGTATTTCAATCACTTAAACAACAATGTTGTTAATGATGGTTAAGACAATGATGACGACAATAACAAATTATCTGATCATGATGATAATTATAACCTTTCATAAAGTGGCAGTAAAATGTCTTAAAAGACAACAGTGATTGATAATTTCACACAACTACAGAGCAGTCCCGTTTATGCAGGAGCCAAAGTCACTGTGATTGCGGTTAAGAAGGTCATCCTGAAATACAGTAGTGTATGATTTACTTTTGTGAGGTACCAAGGGGCAACATATTAAATGTATAGATACATACATATATACACACATACATACATGCATACACACATACACACATACATCCATACATACATACATACATACGTAGGCCTATTTTATTTGGAACAGGGTTTAATACTGAAGACTTTTTAAGGGTTGCATCATCTCTTTGCTCTAAGAGATCAGTTCCTGCACTTGAACCTTGTGCGATAAGTAACCTGGCATGCAGAACATTCATTATTATTTCCTGACATTTTTTATAGGTCTATATCATAAGCAAAATTAATAATGTTCAGTGAGAGGTGAAGTGCTTCTAGCATGCATAAAAAAACTGAGAGCAGGAATCATGAACATAGGCAACTGCTTTAACTGAATGATCTACGAAGAATGGGAGGTTTGAACCAGCATTTTGGAAGACGGTTTTGCCAGAATTGAGAGAACACAGGATGATAGAAGCAGCAACGATTTCTAATTGCTTCTCATCATCTTTTGGGCAGTGATGATAATAAGCAATTGAAATTATATGCATGAAATGGTTTTAGCAGCTATCCACTTTCTGTAGCTGGGCCTTTATTAAATGAAAAGTAAGATCTATCATTGTTTGCCTTAACTTCTGAAAATTTACAACTGCTAGGATGCATGCATGGCTGCATAACTGTACGTGTATCTACGGAAGACTATTGCATGCATCGTCCTGCTATGACAATAACCCTAATTTTCTTATATCTCACCTGCTGCTGCTGCTGCTGCGCTGAAGATGATAAACAAGAGACCCAATGAATGGACGAGAATATGTCGCCTGATCATGATTGCAGCTAAAAATTGTTTCGGTCGATCAACAGAGTAAACTTAAATCCATCACAAGAACCGTTATGTTTCGCTTACAGTGCCGCAGTGGTTTAAGAAAACATTCAACAAAGTCCGCCCTACCAAAATAGTTTACCTAATGGTTGTAAGTAGGGCCTATACGACACCAATTCTCATGCATGCGTGCGTCATCCCGCCGGCGCCTCGCGCTTCACTCGCTCGCCAAACGACGCTGAGAACTGCGTGTTATAACTTATAACGTAAACGTTTACTCGACTCAGCCTCAAAATAGTTCATCGAACGGATGGTGTATCTACCTCAGATTCGCTTTTCAGGCGATCAAATCGCAGCTGGCGATAAACATTCGACCAAAACCGATACAGATCAAAGCTGATCAAATCAGAGGTCGTGTTTTCACAGGGAAAATATACTTTCGCATCAACCCCCCTACTCTGTATAAACCGCGCCTTGGCGCGCCGAGGCAAATACTACGGGCCCGAAGACGACTATCATGTAATCAAGGAGCCGCGTCAGGTATTGGCCAGCGGTCAGCCAATCAGAACTGCAGTGGGCGAGGTCTTGTTTTGTAGGCGAGCGACTGATTTCTGCTCTGGGGTAGTCTGCAGCACTTTGTCGGCAAGTTTAATCAGTACCCACCTGCGTTTGTGATTGATTGGCACGCTAATTTCCCTAGAAATACTTGGGCGACGGCGTTAGATATGCCGTTTCAGATTGGGTGTATAGCCCTGAGGTTGTTGCGGGAGTTTGCAAGCAAGCAAGTAAGTTAGTGATTTACAATGCCAGCTTTATTGCTTCGATGTAGCCTACCTTCTGCTTCGTCGTACGCAGCCGACATCGTGCCTCTGGCATTTAGCGATTTAGGTATGTGAAAAGGTTAACAAACACATAAGAATCCCTGGCCTGTGAATAAGCTGAACTTGATTTGCGTGACTAATCCGATATTCAAAGTTTAAAATGTTGTTTATTCAGTGGCATTGCGTCAAATCGTAGACGCAGTCGAAAGCTAATCTCCAGCCAAACCAGAGATAATAACTACTGACGACGAGTCTTGCCTATAATAATATGACATCGGGAGCGAACATTGCTTCAGTTTGGCTTTGAAATAAAAAATTAATGGTTGTAATCAAGGGTATGATTTTTGGTTGGTAACACTGGGCAAACGTAAGAAGATAATGTACGTTAACGTGAGATATCTGAACCAGAGAGGGAAAAATACCCCGTCCTTCTACAAATCATACACGCGTCGCGATCAGTCCTCTCCCGTGCCTATATATAATTATGATGAACAAGACTTCACATGTCTATCGCGCACAGCTGAGCACACTCTTATAGAGAACTCTGCAGCGAACAAAAATTGGAAGTAAGATCGTTCTGCCTGCCTGCCTGCCTGCCTGCCTGCCTGCCTGCCTGCCTGCCTGCCTGCCTGCCTGCCTGCCTGCCTGCCTGCCTGCCTGCCTGCCTGCCTGCCTGCCTGCCTGCCTGCCTGCCTGCCTGCCTGCCTGCCTGCCTGCCTGCCTGCCTGCCTGCCTGCCTGCCTGCCTGCCTGCCTGCCTGCCTGTCTGTATGTCTGTCTGTCTGTCTGCCTGCCTGTTTGTCTGTCTGTCTGTCTGTCTGTCTGTCTGTCTGTCTGTCTGTCTGTCTGTCTGTCTGTCCGTAGAACATTGTGGCCGACCTACATACTTACCTACCTATCTATACAGTGGCATAAATTCCCATTCTGGGATGCTGATTCCTGGGAGAACCAGAGGACTTAGTTGTGGTGAACTGGTGATTGGGGCTACGTTTGACTGTGTATAGAGGGACACGAAGAGAGGAGTTCACTACAACATTAACATTGCGAGCAAAGTCTGCAGAGAGTCGTCTAACTCACTGTATAAAGTCCGTTGCTAATTAGTTTGACAGAATCAGGCAGATCTCCACAGATAACTCAAGAAGGTTCAGTTGATGATGACTAAGTCCTGGCACAACCTCCACTTCCTTAACACCACCATCACCACCACACTACTACTATTATCCTTGCACCAGCTCAACCACCGCCACCTGAACCATCAACACCATCATCATCATCATCATCATCATCATAACATACGTCTGGGACCCAATGACCAGAGATACAGAGAACACTTATTAAAATACACATTAAATCGGAAATTTGAAGAAAAACTGGGCTCCTTAATTAGCAAAAGACAGAAGAGCAATATTACTACAGGTGAGCTAAGCACAGAAACCAAACCTAATGACTACTGAACCCTGTATACTTTCTAACCTAGGCTAGCAACCATGCGGTCATTTCTCTTCGAATAGCCAATGAACTGACTCACACTTAAAATTAATCTCGGCTAACAATAATTAAACCCTATGGCTTAGTTACAGAACACTTGTAGGCATTGACTGTCTGAAATCAAAACACATTCGCTGTAACCACAATATTTAGTAAATTACTTTGAATAGAGTATATACATGGTGTTAAAGGGAGAGGGAAAACTATTAAAAATAGGAATAGGGACAAGATCGGGGCAGGTAAACAGGGTCGAATGTATGTATGTATGTATGTATGTGCATTGTATGTATGCATGCATGCATGTATGTATGTGTGTATGTACATGTATGTATATAATATGTATATCTGTATGTATACGATTAGGCTATAAAGTATAGGCCTACAACAACAGTATTATGAATGCACGAAACTATATCTGTGCCTGTCTTTATCTCTGTCTGCATCTCTGCCTGTCTGTCTGTCTGTGTCTCTGTCTCCGTCTTTGTCTGTCCCTCCGTCCGTCTATATGTAATCACATATACTGTGAGCATATGTTTATATATATGTGTGTGTATATATAGCTTTTGAACGGATAAGTTTGATGTCTGCGTTGCTGTCTCAATGAGGTACTTAATCCATGAGGTAGCCTAGCATGCATGCAATGCGGCTTCTGGTCCTGTACTTGAGCTGAAGGGGCTAATAAATTACTACAGCATACAGATGTTAGAATGAAATGGGGATGAGTGTTTACTTAGGCCTAATTAATATAGGCCTATATGGACATGAACTGCGCGGGTGACTATTCAATGTATGGATGGTTCTGCTATTAATCAAGGAACGTTGAACTATGCGGTTATCGTGCCTGACTGCTCGGAGTTAATTATTGGCAAATTATCCGAGATAAATAATCTCGAAAGCCCAATAAAAATTTCAAAAGGGACGCCGATTAAGGGGCCTTATAGGCCTTCGATTAGGCTATAAAGTATAGGCCTACAACAACAGTATTATGAATGCACGAAACTATCTCTGTGCCTGTCTCTATATCTCTGTCTGCATCTCTGCCTGTCTGTCTGTCTGTGTCTCTGTCTCCGTCTTTGTCTGTCCCTCCGTCCGTCTATATGTCTGCCTCTTTATAAGTTTAAATGCCGAGACTCTGTCTTATAAGCGCCTAGAACGGAGGCTTGACTGTATGTAGATTGTCCTAAACTCGGTTAACAATTATTGTTTCCGGTACGGTTCCTGGCACAAAGATTTCGCCAGTTTTTGACCATCGCTTGCAGCTAACATGCATGGATGCGCACTCGCTGATGCCCTCACCACTGCAGGTACATCGCCTGGATACAGTTCGCCAGATTCTAGTATATATATTCTCTATATATAATTATATAATTAATTAAAACAAAATTAATATAATCATATAATTATACGTGTGCCTTTACTCTCCGTGCAGTGTTTTAGCATAACAAAATCGTTTGGCATTACATGTATACTCTCACGTAAGCCTACCTCACGGTCTCTGATTCTTGCAGCTATAGTGGGTGAAGGATACAAATGTGAACAGAGGGAGGGAAGGCAACAGAGGTCAAGAGCTAAGTTCGGGTTTTGGAACCAGGCCCAAGACAAGTTTCAGGCAAGAATGAGGTCATGGCCCGATTGGCCCCGGAATTCGCATACAGTGCTTCTGGGTCGCGTCAAGACGCACCAAATTTCTTTGATAATTCGGGCAGTTTGAGCTTTTACTGTTGCAGAGTCTTCATGTTAGAATGATGTTTCTTCTCCGACACGGATTTACAGAGTTTCGGACGGTTTTTCTTGCATGCTATCGTGACCTTCTGTGACTGGAATGGTCCACCTACAGAGTGGGAAGAGGATTCCAGCTCGACCACCTGTAGCCTTAGAACTGCAGACCTATATGAATGAACGACCTCTGCGCCGGGAAATCTTGGAATCGGTGGGGGGAGGGCGAAGAGAGTCTTTGGAGCAGAGCCGACCGTCAATCACGGAATGGCTCAACTACCTCCCGGTCGGTGGGCGACGAATGCCTCTCGTGCGCTTATCCGTCGGTTCGAGGAATATCCGGCCGCCGCATCGTCTTTCATCTACGAGGGACTGATGGATGGTGAGACAACCGATCGCCTGTCGTTGTTCCTCATCCGAGATGTTACGTGCTTCAGGAACTCTGAACATGAAGTCATCTTTTAACTCTAGTTGGGAATCTGTTGGTAGGACTTTGTGTGTGTGTGTGTGTGTGTGTGTGTGTGTGTGTGTGTGTGTGTGTGTGTGTGTGTGTGTGTGTGTGAAAGCTTACGAAGGGTGACTCTTCTAATTATCAGAACAATGTTTGCTAACGGATGAACGTTCTGTTTTAAATGACATTATGACTGATTAGTTTATGTTGAAGCGGCGCTATACAAATTTCTCATTGCAATTACAACTTACAATTTACAGCTTACGTCGTCACATCAGCTAGTGTCAGCCTATGGTGCAAGGTAGAGGCCTGCATGCATGCAGTTTTGTAGATTTTGCCTACTTGTAAACAAGTAAAGGCTGACTATGAACCGAATGTTCTCACTGGCCTCGAGTCATAGTAGCATGCAAGAGAACTAGCTATTAGTCGTGTTGCGTATATGCAGCGCATGGACTGCAGCCTTATTTGACATGGACGAGCATTGAAGACAGTTCTAAGACGATTGATTGACTATAGATCTATGCAATCGATAGCAAATCGTCGCTTATAAAAGACGAGGAGGCCTATTATACTGGGTCTATTTGTCAATATCAACTTAACCACTCGGCCTATATAGGCCTATACTAAGTGCATGCATCCATGTAATAACCTGTGCATTCCCTGACTGCAGGCCTATAGACAAGTCATTTATAAAAGACGCATGCTTATGCTACTTGTATATTTCTGTAGCCAAATGGCTGCTCTAGTATTAAGCTGGTATTCATGGGCGTCGACACAGTTTTGAAATGGGACCAAACTGCAGACACAATAAAGGGGCTTTCCACTTACTGTACTCTACTTTTGTGGGGTGCTTAAAAGGCGCTATAGTATGTTCCGACATCCATATATACATATAGATACATACGTACATACACACATGCATACGTACATACATGCATACGTACATACTGTGCTTGTGCCAATGACTCGAAGATGAATGCAACTCTATAATCTTTGTCATTTGCTTGTTCTGCATAAGATAAACGTGCTAGTATAGTCTAAAGTTTTATATATTTGTATTTATATATGTGTGTTGGTGGGACGCGGTGGTGTGGCGGTATGGTCTGTGCCTCGTAACCGGAGGGTCGCGGGTTCGAATCTGCCTCAAGCCACCGTGTAGCGACCTTGGACAAGTTGCTCACCCGCCATTGTCTGTGAGGAAAGCAACGGGAAATCACCTCACTCATCTCATCCCTGGGTGACATAAAGCCAATGTCGCTGCCTTCGGGCAGAGAACTCTACATCATCATATACGTATATATATATATTTAAGTGTGGTCTAACATTTTAAAAGGAGACAAGAATGATCTGTGTAACAAAGTATACCTATATGGTCATAAGTCCTCCTGCAGCGCTCCATGTTTTAATGCTAACATCAGCACGAAACGCAGAGGTATTGAAAGGAAGTTCAGCCCCAAGTGGCTACAAAAACACAGTTCTAACAAGAAATAACTAAGACACGGCAATAAATAAATAAATAAATAAAGCTTCGTTTGTGAACATTTTGTTGAAATCTCTGGGCTATAAGTCTCGAAAGTATGGATACCAAACACACCTTTGAACACCTTGTAGGTCGCTTGACAAGTGAATGTCCTCTGTTCTGCATGGTCCCCTAACATATGTGGCGGGCGGGCGGGAGGGCCACGAGGCTTGTCTATCAATAGAATTTATAAATAATAATAATAATTTTATTTAAATATTACTAGATTCATGTATTAGATTGATATTTAAATTGTTCAGTTTACTTGAGTTTGTTTCTAATATTTTAACGATTCATTGTTTTAATTCAATTTAATAAGTAAGTCAGTATTTCTTTTCAACCCCTGTCCCGCCGTACAATAATTAATTGCAGGCGCTCGATCAAAAAGACGCTTTAAGTTTAGGCGCATTTAAGCCAACCGTACACCCACCCGACTCGATCCCACCGATCCGATTCGACCCAATCAGACCCGATCCGTTTTTCCAGTCGGATGGGATCGGTGTGTGACCGCCTTTAGTTATAACTTTGGGCGAGCCCCCTAAGGTTCTTCTGCGTACGACCGACCAGAGAACAGTTGTTTCGCACGATGAAAATTAAGTAGTGCGGAAGACAATAGCGTTGGACAAGCCACACCATAGATGCAAAAACAGCGCAAGGCGGTTGACCAAAGACGGTCGTGTTATATGACCGTGTGCTGCCTTGCACGCAACGAGCCAAGCGGAGTTTCTTCGAAACTTCTTTCGTGTTCGGGCAGCTACTGTAATCGATATACGTTTGTTGTGGATTTGAGCTTCCGGACATGTTTTTCTGCTCGTGATTAACGCCCCTTGTCGTTGCAATAGCCCATCTCTGCTCAAGGGGATGACAGGTTCCAGATGGACGGTCGTGGCTTACACCTACATACCTATCTGTGCCTTCAAAAGGCGAGGAATGGCTTTGGAATTGCTTCGACCGTCTACCAGAAGAGGGGTTCTACCATCAGTCTAATGGTTGTCCATCATAGATCGACCTGGTAGCTTGAGTGTTGCCCGGACTCGGCGTCTTTTGCCACCTACGAGGGACCGCGTTGGACGGCGGTACTATCGTGTACCACAGACACGTCATCGTTCTGCTTAGTCAATCCAGCTAAATCCTGGAATCCTGAACACGGTGGCATCTGTCAACTCAAGATGGAAACTAGTTTATTGGGCCCAGCGTGTGTACACATATTTCTATAGCGATCGTATGGCCTCGACCCTGTTCATTTTTCATTGAATTTATCGGGTGAGATAGTTTATCACCGCTGCCCGTTTGAATGGGCGCCAAGCCATTTAAGATTCAAGTCTCTGAAATATCACGACTGTCAGTAGGCGAACCGACACACTCATGCACAGAGGCGCCTTGACGTAAGCTTTAACCAATGTAGCTAAACAGGCAAGCAGAAGCAGTGATGTGGGTAGCTTTGAGCGATGAACTAGGTTAGATTCACCCTGCCCCACTAAGTCATGTCCAGACAGCGATCGTCGCATATATACTTATATGCAGATTTCTTTTAATAGACATAACAGATAGGTGCATGCCTTAGATCTGTATCTGCTTACAACGTTGCAGTTAAAGCATAAATGCTTTGTAAGTATGCTTGCAATATGAATACTTTAGGTAACATTACTTCTGCGCATATAAACTGTCTTTAGGCTAATAGTGGAACTTGACAAAAGAACCTCTGGCCCAAGGTGTGCGATTGGAAGCCATGGCCTACTTACGTGTCCATGCTCTTGCACGAATAATGTTTGTATGCATTCATGGGTGATATGCAGTAACATCGATGTTATAATATGGACAGTCATAGAGTGGAAGCTTCAAAGACGTACGTATAATGGATATAGCCCCCCCCCCTTAAACTTCAATGGAATGCTCACTCGTTTTGTCTAATCGCTCTGAGACCTAACTGTTCAGAAGTTTTGCCCCAACTTAAAACCTGGAACCACCTCTGATATATTGTATTATTCTCTGGAAAAAAGCAATAACTGACTGACAGACTGACTGACTCTCACTCACTCACTCACTCACTCACTCACCGGCAGCGGCAGACCGAACGTCCGTGTTGTTCTCAATTGCCAAAGAAAAACCTAAGTGCCATTTTGCTAGTATCAGTGCTTACTCTTACCAGCGCACAATATACCATACTCAGCTGCCTTTTCTCCAAGGTGGTCCTCTCATAAATGTCTGATTTTGTATCGCAGGATATGATGCTACACTTCGACTCCCACCCGTGCGTTCTCGCGTGTGTAGGCAAGACTTTGGTTGGCCTACATGTAGTCAACTGCAACAAGTGGTAAAATGTATACACTCGCGAGCTAGTCGCTTAGTCAGAAACAAGCTATAAATATAATTTCATAAGTTTCTTCTTTCGTTGCGTCTTTTCACCGGTCTTTTCATACCGCCATAAGTTCGACTCTTCGTAGACTGTCATCCTGCCCCATATACAATAAGTTATGTAAGTAAGTGGGACCTGCGCACTCCTTGGTCCTGACAAATACTTTTGCGTTTTGTAACAAAATGTCCAAAAATCAATCTTTAAACTCCATAGGACATGTTTTGCCACATAATGGGCCAAATCTATCTACACAATATTATAGTGCAACACGTGAGCAGACGATCATATAATCGTTAGGCATATGCTTGCGTTTGCACGTGGCCTCATACCGAGAAAGTCACACCAGACCACTGGCCTAATTGTCCGTTCAGGCGAACGGCTGCGTAGAGGTAATTAATTATCCATCTCTAGATTATGAAATTTAATTAAGCTGGCCCGTCCTATTGATGAAGAAGAAGAAGAAGAAAACCACACTCAGATCCACGACATCCGTATCGACAGCATCGCTTGCAAAGTGACCTTCGTTACTATGATGCATAGAATTGACGACCAACCCCTAGCCAGTTGACGGACAGATGTCGCGTGACCAGTCCTATCATATATATATATATATATATATATATATATATATATATATATATATATATATATATATATATATATATATATATATATACACACACATATATACACACACATATACACACATATATATACACACATAAATATATATGTATGTATATATATACACACACATTAGGTATAGGTGCATTGTTGCAGTGCGTGTCGTCCGTCTTAGTGGAGGCCGAAGCGCATGCGCCTGACGTGCGACGATGAACCGAATAAGATTAATGGAGGCCAACTGCATACTGTAGTTGTTGAAAGGAGACACACATTCTGTGCTGTGTAATTGCTGATTGATGTGACCGTTGATCGGACGAGCTAAGGTCTAATGAATGTGTTGACAAGGCGGCTGATATATGATCGCCCTTTGATGCCTTCACAGTCGACTCAGGTCGCTCCGTTACTCTACCTTTCTTCGTTTATTTTTCGCAGATTGATTGGCCCATTTACCCCCTCCCCCCCAAAGAGCGATCAAAGCCGGGGAGTTACGAACGCAGATACACCTGTAGGGCGTGATGTCCATGTATGGCCGTTGTCTGTTGGCCTATTGAGGACGCTTTAACAATAATGATGTCCCTGGTGAAAGCTCAAGAATTCATTTCAGGTTTTAATTGTCTTACCACAAAGAGTAATCAATGCCACGCTGCCCTCATCTATTATAATCTAGAACGATTGTGTCTCATATTCGAAAAGGCAATTCTAACTGGGGTGGCCCGAAATCACTCCATTCTATTAGCAGAAACATAATGCCTGTATGCGTATATATCTCTTTGTTAATTTTTCACTGTCTCTCTCATTCTTTCCCCCATGCTCTGTATCTGCCTTGGTTTCTATGTATTCGACTGTCAGACAAGTGTTGTCCGTCTGTCTGGTCTGCCTGTCTCTAAAGTCTATATGCATATGTCTTTGTATATGTCTGTCCCTCTGCCGTATAGTATATGCACATTATACGCGTGAATAACTAAATGAATGCATACGCATACATGCACATACAAATTGGCGTCTAATATATATGAAGAGCGAAAGTATGGCATTAATTTCAATATGTAATCGTCGACCATCGAGACTTTTTAATGAACCTTAAAATGCATTCGACAAAGTATCCGTCTAACGGTCAACTTAGAGCAGTTCATTAACATACTATAAAAGCAGTCTTTATCGAAGTGGATTCAACAGACGCTGAACTCATTCCCTTCGTTGCTTTCGGTCGCTGCAAGAATAAAAAGGAGCCTGCAGTCGGCACCGAACCGCAGCGATTGAAATGTGCATTCATCGTCGAGCTGGGGTGGCGCCGCCGCGCGGAGAGGGCTTCTTCTGTAATAGCCGCCCGATTGCATATTAAGCCTACGTCGGTATAGTAGACCTCTGAGCGGCAGAGAGAGAGCCATCAGCGCTTATTAACTTCTTCTACTGGTCCACATAAAAACACATAAATGTGTCAGCATATACTGGATGGATCACTCGCTCACTCTTCGCCTCTATTTACTCAGTGCACACTACTCCTTCTTTCCAAAGAATTTACAACACTCGTAATTGAAACCCATGCCCTGCCACAAGGGAAACTTGCTGGCCGCAGGACGGGCCTTGACGCAGGGCCTTGCGCAGGGAGTTGGGAAAAGCCGCCCTGTCTGACGCCGACAGCAGGGAGCTATAGGAGAGATCGCCTTCGCTGACGAAGTGACCTAGTGCATGTATGCATGGAAAGAGAGAGAGAGACAGACAGACAGACAGACAGGCATACAGACAAACAGAGACAGAGACAGACAGAGAGATATACAGAGAGAGGGACAGAGACAGAGAGAGACAGAGAGAGACAGAGAGACAGAGGGACAGAGACAGAGAGACAGAGACAGAGAGAGACAAAGAGACAGAGAGAGAGACTGAATTTTGCATGACTTCGGACTAAGGTTGACAGTGCCGAATCATAGTGTATCTGCTGAATAACAAAAAAGACAGAAACTCAAATAAATTGCCGTGAAGATTCAAGATATCCGTGATATTAGACATGCCAGAACATCAGACTCACCCTTGAAGTGTCCATGAACTGTTGTTGGTATTAATTATATAAGCGCATATTATGCAGGTGTATACATGTGTGTACAGAATACAATACAATACTATCCTAATGCACGTCAATGTGTACAAACTACAATACTATCATAATGCTGTACTCTACCATACCCTACCCTATCCTACTATATTCTATTCTATCCTATCCTTTCTTAGAGTATCCTACCCTGCACCCTATACTGTAGATCTTGTCCGGTGCCAGAACAACATGTCATGATTATACATTTCAACATCCCAGTTCTAACTCATTTTGCGTTGCAGTTATAATGGTTTCCGTACGTCTGAGCACTAATTGCAGTACCATATGCATGTATTTACAAGCCCTGCAGTATATTGATCTGTAAATACATATACATACAGTGCATGCTCACTCTGCCGTAGTAGTGGTATATACTGGAGAGCGGAGAATGCTCATTTGAGACATGCAACTCCTGCCGCGCATATAGTGGCTCTGGGTGTTGTGTAATCCATGCTGTCTGTTGTTAATCTGGCGCATAGACAAGAGGCGCCTGAACATATTCAGTCCACATGACGCTCTAGACATAAAATCTTCTCCGGACGAACTCGTCTGCATACTCTCAGCCTTGCTCGTCGCGCATGCAGACGACTTCTTCCCTCGCGCATTCGCACATCATGCAGTTGCATGCGTATCTGCAGTCTATGCATAAGTACGTGTGTATATACATACATACATACATACATACATACATACATACATACATACATACATACATACATACATACATACATACGTAGTATGTGCGTATTTACCTATTTATGTAGAATGTATTTACATACATATATACATGCATCTATGTATGTATGTATTTATGTATGTATGCATGTATGCTCTTGCATGCATGCATACATACAAACATACGTACGTACAATCGTACATACATACATACAATCGTACATACATACATACATATGTACGTACGGATGTATTTACATACATACATATATGTGCATGCATCTATGTATGTATGTATGTATGCATGCATGCGTGCACATACGTACCTACAAACAGACCTGCTAATTTCATTTGGTTTTAAAATGGCAACGCCGACGAAGGACTACAGTGTTTCTAGTCACTTAGCAACCCTTCAGTCCACTCCTCGAGGCTCATAGGGTGATTTGCCAGATCATTTCCGAATTAACTCGAACTGCACGTGGTCCTTTCATAATGAACTCTTTCATAAACCCCGGCAACTTTAGTCCGGCTTTGCCTAAACCTGAAAGTCGAAAGCCGTCAGTAGATAATACTACACAGCAAACAGTCAATTCCCGGAAGAGTTTTAATAGAATCCGGCTTATCTTTGCAAAAATCCGACAATCAGACGATAAAACTGGCACGGCGTCGACGTAACGGTAATTTAACCGTGACCGTCACACATGGCTGGCTTCCATATTCGAGGTAGGCGGGTCGTAGATCGTGGGTCATATCGGACGTCTGCCGTATATGGACGGTCGGAGGCGAAGGATCCGGTGTTGCCAAAGGCGGTCAACGTGTGAATAGGTCGTCCCTCTGACCCCACCCTTTCGCCACGGTCAGCTGACCTTCAACGGAAATGAATGAGCCTATTGTCTGTGTTAAATAGGGCAGGTGGATCCACTTGTGCTTTGTCTAAAACAAGTCCCAGGTGAGGTCACAAGCTGAAGCAAATACTGTATACTTAACTAGATGACCATCAAGAATGACGTGCAGCTCCGAGCAGACTGATCATGTTAAAATCATGCAATCGATCGATGATGGGCTGCCATCTAGCGACCGTGGACTTATAAAACATGGCGTTCAATAGGAAAGGCTGCGTGATAATATTTACTATATTGTATTGTATTTGATAACTTTTATAGCGCTTCTTACAGAACAAATTACTCAGAGGCTCTTTCAGCATGAGAACCCCGAGGGAATAAGAACACTATAACTCGATGGAAGGGAAATTGAACCTTTTCCCGATTTCCTCATGATCCACTGTGGCATGAACGGCTGTATATAACCATGACATATTGTGATGGCATGTGCGGTCAGTGGGCCAGGTGACCGTAGCCAGAGGTAGAAATTTCAGATATGACATCGCAATAGGTTCAAGGATTTTCCGACTGTGAGGCCTGGGGAGCATCATAAGCCCCAATACGATTTTACAGTGTATCTTTTACAAATTTCTGTTGAAAATTTGAATTTTGAAGGATAGTTTATGATCATTTCTGTATATATAGAGCTACAGAATACTGTCTGTTAATGTATGTGAAAATCAGCTTAATATGCTACAATGCTTGTTGAGAGGTTCTTAGAATGCGCTATATAAAAGACTAGGTAGATACAATACAATCATATTCGAGATGCTTTCCCAGCGCTGCTCTATCTATCATTTGCAGAAACGACCTCAGTGACCTACAGATACGTAGATTTCAAGATTTCATCTTACGAACTCATCATCACTTCACCCCTTGCAATCTCTGCGCAGGTCTTCCACTCAAAACTGAAAGCATTCCTATTCCGCAGATCCTTTCCTGATTCCTCTTTTTCCTCTAAACTATCCTACAGATCCAATTCCAAACACCACCCACCCTAGCCGCCTGCCTGCCTGCCTGCCTGCCTGCCTGCCTGCCTGCCTGCCTGCCTGCCTGCCTGCCTGCCTGCCTGCCTGCCTGCCTGCCTGCCTGCCTGCCTGCCTGCCTGCCTGCCTCTTGCAATCTTGACTTGGAACCGAACCCATCTTGCCTATTGATTTTGTTTTGACTGAGCACCTGTGAATAAGCTGATTCTTGCGATTTAGCTTTCGCTGGGCGCTGTAGAAATCTCGAGATTACGATTAGGCCTTGGCCTGTGTATGTGTACCCATGCACGTTACACAGGCCTATAGTGTTCAGTATACATCATAGAAATCGGCAAAACTCTAAACGTTGGTGTAGATCGCTCTCCTCACTGTTTTTCCTTTCAGTATTTAGTGCACAGTGTTTCATACGATCGATTCCATTCCTCTCTTAGTTTTACAATACATTTCCACAGTTTGCACTCTACGGCCCAACCGTCCTCCTTTATCCAAGCTTGGACTGGCACAGACGAAACTGAGACAAACATATATACAAATATGCACACATACACAATTGCACATATACACGTTTATGCACAAATTTTCAAAGTCGAAACTACTACTAACAATTTGAGAGTAATTCCCGAAATTTTTAGGCATCGGTGGAGGGCCTTAGAGATCGCTGCAGCTGCTGCATGCTTTCAGAGAGATAAAGATAGATAGATAGATAGATAGATAGATAGATAGATAGATAGATAGATAGAGAGAGAGAGAGAGAGAGAGAGAGAGAGAGAGAGAGAGAGAGAGAGAGACAGAGACAGAGACAGAGAGAGACAGAGAGAGACAGAGAGAGACAGAGAGAGAGAACGAGAACGAAAAAGTGAAATAGAAAGAGAAAAAGAAAAACGAGGGAGGAAGGAAGGGAAGGAGGGAGGTTGGGAGGGAGGGAGGGAGAGATAGACAGAGACAGAGAGAGAGACAGAGAGACAAAGACAGAGACAGAGAGACAAAGACAGAGACAGAGAGCGCCAAGCGATGATTTACGCGTTAATCTGGACCATGGCCGGTTAACGGTCGTGGTGGTGAAAATATTGACAATATTAATGAAAGGTGTAGATTGGTATTGTCTGTCGAAACAATACAACTCGCTGGCGACCTCCGCTCGTTAACTCGTTAATTGCGAAGTATCAGGCCGAAATAATCAGACACATGTCCACGTAATAGTGCACCACTTTTGGACCATAGGCGCATAATGGCGAAGCCAGCATTCGGAGTCGGGGTGTAGAAAATGACCAATGGGCCTGGCCAAATGTTAGCCTGTACGTAATCATATGTCGAGTTATGGGGCGCTTACGTTTTGTGATCCATATATCAGCAGTTTGACCTGACCTGCCAATGGATTATTGACATGGACTGTTGTGATTTCCATTGAAAGTAGACGTAGGATCTAGTAAACTGATAGCAAAGGTAGATGCTGTCGCTACAATGCTGAAAGCAGATTGCCTCAACATTGATAGTTTCACTGTATCCCGCACACGCAATCGCTTGTTCTTCGATCGGATTCGGGCACAGCCAGTTGCTAGAATCGGCACAATTGTCAATAATGCTGTCACAGGAGCGTATCCGGTATAGGCGATGCAAACGCCGCGTCGCACGTCCGCGGCCTGAATGGGAGAGTGGAGCAAAGCGTAGAGCCTACAGAGTATAGACCTTGAAATCCAATCCGGGTTGATTGCTGCAGTGATTTGCCCTTGATCAATGAAAATTTTGAAAAATGACATCAGGTGGGTGACTTACTATATAACTACTCAGCAGTGCGCGCACGCTTTGCTGAACTTCTCTGGCCAAACTAGTTCCGACAAGGAAAGTAACAAGTATCTACTTGCAGAACTTTAGAGATATGTACTTTGTTGCAGAAGCTTCAGTGTTGACACACGCTTGAAGGCTGACTCAGGCCCTGTCTCTTTACCTTCAAAGCAATGCCTCCTCTATTACTAATGTGCACAGCAAGACTGCTGCTGACAAATTGTCATCTCTCAAAGAGAACAACGGCCAAGATCGTGAATACTTGGGACCCATACTTGGGTATGGCACTGGACCCCAGTACAGCTTCGAGCCCCTAGTATAGCCCCCTTGTAACAATTCGACCACAGCTTGCTAGTGAAGTTTTAATTATAGTTATTATATATTTTTTACATCATGAGTTTTAGTTATATTTAGTTACCGTTATTTCCCGAGCTTTAGTTTTAGTATTAGTTAAGTTAATAATGACTGAAACTTTTTACTTTTGGTTATTAGGCCTGTATTCTGAGTTTCAGTTAATTTTTGTTGTAGTTGTTGAAGTGTTTTATAGGATGTCTTGAAAATAACTTCTAATTTTTCATTTCCAGGATTTTCAAGGCACAATTAGATTTTGTAATGATAATCGTAATCACATACTTTTTATTTCTTCAGCGCTTAAAAGGTAAGCTGTTGGAACCAGCTTATTTACAAGCGTGCGATAAAAAACAAAATCGATGAGGCAGGAATGATCAGGTTCTGTTCAAAGTCAAATCCAAGATAAAAAGTCTCCACACACTATGAATATTCTTTAAAAGTATGGTTTTGAAAATATCAATAGAAAGAGGGCTTTTGATAGAGGTCTATTAAAAAACTTGTTAAGTCATCAAACATCTAGCACTATAAGATGTTTCAAAACTCAAGCAATAAATCTGCCAATATTGTGGAATTATATTTCATCAAGAAGAGCAGAAATTCGGATAAGGGTTTCTACAGTGGTTAAATAGCTCATCCAGAGGTGGTGGATCTCCAGAATTGTACCAATCTAAAACCTAGGCCTATCTGGAGAACATATGACCCATACGCACTACTCGCTAGTCGGATAAAACAAATGCGTGAAAATACGATGCATATCGTCGATTATTGTAGCCAAAAACACATTTACTAAAAAGCATTGAAAAACATGTTACAAAAGACTAGGGGCTGAGGTCAAAACGTCAAATGAGATAACATACAAAAACACGTAATAACAACAAAATACAACAAATGCCAAAAGATCGGTTTTTGGTGTTGGATCCTCCTGTTTAGGTGACCTTTGCTTCAATCATTCCAAAGGTGAATTTATTGTTCCAGGTATAGATAGCCTAGCTGATCAGACTGAGAAAATCCCAGATTCTTCTATCCACCTATCAACTAAATCCTACACTCACTTTCACCTCTAATTTGCCAGTACGCAATCTTAGCATCACCTTTGACCCACGTCTCTCGTTTTCAGATCACATCTCCAACATCTGGCGCACATGTTTCATTCATATTCGTGACCTTCGCGTATTCGATTCTGTGTTCGATTCCAAAACTGCCTTTACCATCATTACCTCTATTGTTCATCCCAAGTTAGGCCACTGTAATTCCCTTTTCTCTGACTTTGAATCCTCTAAAATTTAGCGTCTTCAACTCATCCAAAATTCACTTGCCCGAGCTGTGACCAGGACATCCAAGCATCTCCATATCGTTCCTGTTCTGAAAACTCCCGAAATTATTCATTTCAAAGTTCTTTCTCTAATCTATTGTATAACTCTCTACAATACTCCAAAACTAGCCTACTTATCTTCGAAATCTCTGTACCATCCAATCATTCCGCTCTACCCGTTCATTCTCTTACATCACTCTTGCCCGTCCCTCTGTAACTACTCAGTACTCATCTCAAGTTCTCTAACCGATCCATATACCGCATTGGACCTCGGCTCTGGAACGATCTCCCTCCTGAATTTCGCAAATTTTCAGGCGATGGACATATAGCGTGTTAACAAATGAATTACTTACTTGCTTGCTCACTTACGTACTCTTCTTTCCCTTCTGTAGTTCACCCACCATCATCTGTCTCAAACCCCTCTATCTATTACTCCTTTCAAAACTGAAGTCTTATGTTTCCAAAAATCTTACCCCGATTCATTCAATCTGCTGCCATTTCTCTCAACCTAAACGCAACCCGCTTTATTATAGCACCTCCTCCGTTCCGTTTCCTCTCTTGTCTTATGGCAACTGAACTTTGTTTTTCCAACGGCATCTTTGGACAACTCTGATTTGGCGCAGCGTTCTTGAATAAGCGGGTGCCCTAAACTTAGCTTTAAAGTAGCGCTTTAGAAAGTTTCGCGATTACAATTACGATTTCGCCGCTTTTAGAGTACGTACTTACTTAAATGGAACAACCCTCACGCCTATCGTTTGAATGCAACTACTTCATGCGAGGAAAAAAGAGTTTGTTTACAACGACTGTAATAGATACAACAATTCCACTGGAATAAAAGTATAAAATGTCCCTTTTGATACAAGTGCTGCGAGTTTTGTTAATTGTTGAGATTATATCTGTTAAGGGATACTAGTACGCTGTTAGTTCGAAGTAGTTTTCCCAATGTAAGCGTAAAAAATTCACCGTTGCCATACTCAACATTGAAGCGGAGTGCTATTTAAAAAAGTAACTTCCTGGACTCATTTCCTCCGTAGACTGTCTCTCTGTATTCTGGATTCCTTCTTGGTTTTTCGACCGGACTCTACGTGGAATTTTACTTACACAACGATTTTGCTTAGCAGCGACCATCGACTGATGCCTTGCGCGTTAATACAGTGGCGTTATAGAAGTTCTTAGAGTAGATTAGAAACGAACGATTAACAACGCGGCGTGGAGAATTCGAGGCGAAGTTAGGAAAAGCTAAGGATAGCCTATCTAATTCAGATGGTTAAACATTCATGCATTTATACCTGGTATGCAAAGACAGTGAATTTATATCCGAAAAGTCTGCAACTAGACATAATATTCGATTGACCGAAATGTATCAAACGTATCCGATGCAGAGCTGCATGCTATCGATACGTATATTTTTGAGCATTTCTTAAACTACGAAATTTGGCTTAAAACCGCCTAAGCAGTGAAAAGCTACAAATTGACATGGAACTGTGTTACAATGAAATGTGAATAGTTGAATGCACTTTTACAATTTTGGGACCAGTTACAGTTGGAGCTATGGTGTGCTTGTTTGTGATCCGACTGCTGTGATTTTGCAAAATTCTTAACAGAATGCATTTACGAATGCTAAGGTGATTTGTAGTTTGCATTTTACTGTATTGTTGTTCACTGTGGATAAGCAAACATTAAGAGACTGGATGTGTGTGGTGAGGTGTTAGTGAGTATTATTTGAAAACTAAATGTTTGAATAATTATGATGTTTTATTGAAGATAATTTAATTTTTATATGCTATAATATATGATGAAATTTTTTTAGACATTCACATTTATGTATTGTGATATTAAATATATTAACAATGTTCTGTTTTTTGTTTTGAAGGTAGCCACTGTCTTTGCAGTCACAGAATATGGCAGCCAGATGTGGAAGTCACTCTTTGCCAGATATTGATGAAGTTGAATTATGGGTGCAGACAGTTGTTGAATATTCATCTCAGTTTAACTCTACAAGGTAGTTAGAGGGAACAAGGGTAGATCGAGGATTTCACCATGGGGGGCCACTTGGCAAGTGTGGAGCATGAGCCTATATTAGAGTCTGGGGTGGAACTGCCAGTGGGTTCCAGAGGCAACACCCTTGGTTGAGGATTCGGTCGAAGCCCATGAGGCTGAGAGTTTTTTTGTACAAAATATGTCGTTTTCCTTGCATTATTTTTAGGTTTTTACTTGTATTCTAGCCCATATTTTACAGCTTGATACACAATTTGCTACACAACCTAATGGAAATGGGCCTAAAGTGGCAATAGCATCATGAACTGTTGCATCTCCAGCACCTGCAGTTTGTGGACTTTCAGGTGAAAGAACTGTTGGTGGTTCTGCAGGTAGCTCTTCTTTCAACCCAGTTCCAAGAAAAAATAAAGTACGGTGTTGGAGAATACTTTGTTAAGAAGAAAGAAATGCTGGTGGATCAAAAATCCTGAAATATCTTTGTTCTGGCAAAGATTTTAACCCCCAACCTTTGGATTGACCCTTCAGCATGTTAACTTCTAGACTACTGCACCTTAATTTCAGAGTTGGCTCAGTTTTCAGTATAATGAAATAAAAACAAATTTAGTTTGATATTTGTGTAAGTAGGATGTTATACATATAACTTCTTTCTTTCCTGTTTTGATGCAATAACTTGTTTAGTTTTGGCTGTCTTTATGAAATGTCACTGTGTTTTAACTGAATCATTGCAGTTGGGCAGCGAACAATGTTGTTGGAGAACCAACGATTTACCCAAGGTATGGGGACATTGCTGGCTCATGGGCACAAGGCACTGTGACTGCTAATGAGTTTCTTGTGGTAAGTATTATTTATTAAGGTGCCAGAATTTGTCTGACTTTGCAATTCGAATTGGATTTTGAATGTAGTTTTCGTTTGGAGATTATATGTTTATCAAGAATTTTGCATGTTTATGCGTGCATTTTATGCCAGAGATTCTCAATAGCTAGATAAGTTATATGGCTGAGGATTACAGATTATAGTTTTAATGTAGGTTTTAAGGTTGTTATAAATGGTTTTCTTCTTAAGACGATAGAAATTAGCTAGTTTGTTCCAAGAAGTGTTCGAAAGTAAATGTTTACATTCAATTTTCTTGATTGATGCATGTTTCCTTTGTCAATCTGCCTGTTTATTCAAATCTAATTATTTCAGGTTGAATTTGCTGAAGATTTGTTTATCACTGGAATTGAAATATATGAAACATTAAATGCTGGATCAGTTGTACGAATATCTGCCTTAAACTCCACCAGCAACGAGTGGATCAGTTTGTGGGAAACCAATGCTCCACAAGTCATTCAGCACAGTCGTTGCTTTGCTCCGCCAGTCACAGTAGGTTGGGAAAGAAACTGCGTACAAAAGAATGAAAATTTTTGTTTGTACCAGGCTTTGTTACTTTTTTGATAATAAATAGATTTGTTAATATCTAGATGTTGCAAATATTTACATATGCAATTACTTCAGTGAGGTGTCTAATAAGAACTAATTTTGTGGTTAGTGTTGTTCCAATTGAAATCTATTTAATTAAAACTAGCCTTTTCCATGCATAGCCTATGCATGCTAGTTCTGCCAGATGTCTCCTCTGGGAAAATCGCCCTGTTGCTTCCCATTTCGCTTTCTTGCTCTCCCCCTTCAACAACTCCTGTGCTCCCCAATCTCCTCTTCCACATCCTATCTTTCTATCCTCATTCTCCCCTGCTTTTTCTCCAGCTTCTTCCTCTCCTGTGCCATCTCCTCCCTCTACCCTCCTTGACCATGCCTTCCGTCCCAAATCTTCCCTTTCCATGCCTGCCCTTCCCCTCCCTCCTTTATTTGCCCTGTCCCTCCTGCTGCATCTGTTACATTATAAAATTCCCTGTTGCTTCCCATTTCTGTATGTCATTCTCCATTCTCCCTCTCTCCCCTTTCTTACCACCCCTATGCTCTTAAATCTCCCACCCTAATCTCGTATTTCCCACCTCACCCTTTCCACACTCTCCTTCCCCTCCCCTTTCCCAGACTCTTCCGATCGTGCCCCTTATAAAAACCTCTGTTGCTCCCCTTAATCTAGAGGTCATGAAAGCAGTTGCCAAAAATGTTCTCATATTTTTGGTCTTTGTCAGTTTCATGCGATCGGCCTAGTGTTTGAACACAGGCTGCAGAGGTAAAAGCTGATGAATTAGCTGCTTGGCCACCATGCCACCCATACTGTGGAAGGTGGCCTGTTGATTAAGTACAAATTCAATATTACAATAAAGCAGTGTCTTTCTTGTGGAACTACAATTAACCTGTTGTTATAATAATATGAAATCAGTTAAATGATATTTATGTTGAAATTTATGGAACAATATTTATAAAGGAACTTGAAATGCTTACATCTTGACACATCATTAAATAAAAGCTTACATTTACTAGTTATCTGTGTAATTAATTGCGTTTTTAATTGCCGGTGGCACCACTGGCATGCCACACTCAGATGTACGAATCTAAGGCTATTATTATATAGCTCAGAATGTAAAGCAAACAAGAGTTTTTAAGTTGTGAGGGATTGTTTCTACCTCGTGTGAAAAATTAATGAATTAGTTATTAATTATCTATTGCAGAAATGGAACTGTTGCAAAAGTGCATTGAAAACCGTGTAGTCAAATACCATTTTATGAGATACCTAAAAAGAGCTGTTAAGTGTTCTGATAATACATGCTTGAGACTGAAACTGATAATCTAAAAATGCAGTTTTATAAGAACTTTTAAAACTGATTTTGAGTGGGTGATTCATTTACTTTTGTTATGGTTTTCTAGGAATTGGACTTCTCTACCTGTCGGATCAAGTTGGAACAAGACTGTACAGCCGCAGGAGCATGGTGTGAGATTGATGCCATCAAAATTAAAGGAAGACAACAGATTTATCGTAAGGTTTATGTTTCTACCTATTTTAAAATTTAAGTAAATGTTGTTTTTAACTGTTTTATTATTGGGTAACTACATTCTTACAGTAAACATATTAACTCCTGTTTAGAAGGGTTCATCGATAAAGGATGTCTTGAAAGAGGGGGTCATCTAAATGTGGACAAGAGGCGATTTCTTACAGTTATTTCAGTACAGCCTGTGCCTTAAGGCTTAACTACCAACTTCAGTCTGGCAGAAGACAGTCTGTACTGCATTTGAATCCCTTTGCTGGATGCAGCAGTATCAGAGCATATTGTGTTTCATATTTTAAACCTTCAGAATGATGTGTTGGAGTTCTCTATTAATCAGAGCTGACATTTATAGTTGAGTATTTCTTTAAAATCCACAATTAGTCTTCTTCTTTACAGAAAAACAATGCTTGTTTGCTGAACTACTGCATCTGCCAGGCAGAAGAACACTGTCAGTTAGTAGTGAAAGTGTTTTTTTAACCAAAGATCATGCATTTGTTGCTGTTACGGTGTGTTGGAACACTGTATCATTTGAATGAGAAGTACAGTTTTATTTGTCCTGTGTTTAGCTAAACCCCCATCCATCAGCGAACTGTCAGAAAGTCTCAGGGAGCTTGTCAACAATTCTCTATTTAGTGACGTCAAGTTCATGGTCGAAGGTCGTGAAGTGCATGCACACCGAGCTATTCTTGTTGTGCGCAGCTCTTACTTCCGGGCTCTGCTGTGCACTGGAATGCTGGAAAGTCGACAACCTGAATCAAACAAGGTGAAGATGGTTTAAAGATAAACAGATTCACTTAAACTTTGGATGTAATGTAATGTCACTGTTGATGTTTGTCTTTACTTTTTCCAATTAAAATGATTTGGGCTTAGCATTTTATCATGTATTTTCTATAAGGATAGTTAAAATTATTTTATCATGCCTAATGTAATCATTTTCCATCATAATTTTTCATTAGTTTGGCTTAAACCTGCCATGGGCAACTGGAAGAATGTCAACAGATTAATTTCTCAAATTTTTTAAAATGGATAAAGTATTATAAATAATTAATTTTTGCCTCTTGTAAGCCTATATGGTGCTTTATGATCTTATGACATTTATAACATCATTGCGGTTTGTGCAGAGAGCGCCACTGATGAGTCTATCTTGAAGTGGCGCTATACAAATTTTAAATTACAATTACAGTTTACCAGCTGTGCTTGGGTGAAGTATGTTCCCCCCCTCTTTATTGATAAGTCATCACTTATAGTTATCACAATGACACAATTCTGGTTACTGGAAATGTGCATGTCAGTAATGAGTTATTATAAAATAGCCTAAGCTCATATAGAAGAATTTAATTTTTAGTTGTTTTCTAATCTTAGTATTTTCACATACTTATTCCCAAATATGCAAAAAAATCACACATTTGTAATGAAAATATATAACAATGGGGCAGTCATGGCTTTAAATTTGTAGGATGAAAAGGTTAAGACACTGAGAAGGTTAGGCTAATTGCCAAAACTTTAAGTTGGAAATTATGAATTATGAAAGAACTTGTTTATTGTAAGATTTTGTTTACATTGCACATTTATTATGGATGTCTGTACATATTTCTTATGTGCATTTATGTTTCAGCCGATCAAAATGGACGACATAAGCTATTCAGGTTTCATGGCTATGATGCACTACATTTATACAAACACTTTTGATAGTTCTGCATCACCACTTGACATGACGGAGCTAATAAGAAGTATGTTAGTTTCGGTTACAATTTGGCATGACGTTTTTTTATACGTGGGGTGTCAGTTCATTTCTTTCATATCTTCCTGCGTACTTTTAGACATTTTTCCATTGATGAAAAAATTTTTGTTTTTACTTAAAGTGTGCTAAGCTGCATGACTAATTCTGCCAAATGTTGTTATCTGCTTGCTATGCTAAAATTTGCAACAGCATCACTGTTCATATGAGTCAGTGAGATAAGAGAAGTTGCCTTAAGTTAACTCCAAAACACAACTATGTCTAAGGTGTTACCAACTTCAGTTTATTAGCCTCGACATTCTTGTGGGTAGGGGTGGCCAGTCCTTTCTCTCCAAGTCTAACTTTACCACTGGACAGTCAACAAAGCCGAATTCTCTAGGTGGTGCAAGTGAAAAACCTAGGAATATGTTTTGGTCCTGGCATGGATTTGAATCCATGGCCTCTGAGGTAACAGTCAAGCACGCCAACCAGTAGACTGTTGTGCACCCAGTCAACAAAATAAATACATGCATTCCATGTCCTGCCGAATTTGCTATGCTATCTTTTATTCATGGTAATCAATTAGATAACGGCATGTAGACGGTGCTGATGAGGGAATTGTCTGCCTGTTGGCCACAGGTAACATTGTATTGCCTATATGTCTATGAGAAGTCTGGCTAATAGTTGTGTGTGTGCATGTATGTATGTCATATTTGAACTCACTGTAATAGAAGCTTGCAGTCAGATATCGGCACGTCTGTCTAGCTGTTGGGTCAAACGCTTTAGCAGAATTCCTTTTTTGTGGTGAATATAAATGCAATGATTGCATTGTAACTTTCAGTTGGTGACAAGTTTTCATTGAATGATATGAAGAATCCGAGTTTCTATCACCTCTGCAGGCTTATAGCACTAGACAATGCTATTGATGTGTATTGTGATGCTATACAGAAATTGCCACATCTTGGTGAGTTCTTTTCTCTGAAGATAATTTACTTTTAAGCTTTTTGTAATTGTAATTTGAGATGTATAAAGCGCCTTTTAGAGGATAAACTCAAAAGAGGTGCTTCCGACCCAAAGGAGTAAAATCACTGTTAAACAGTACAGTCTTCAGGCGCCTACGGAACACTGAGAGGGGGAGAGAAAGGAGCTCAAATCGCAATTCGAGAGAGAGACGATTCCAGCAAGTGACCAACGTAGGCGAAGCTTCTGGACTGGGCAGTAGCGGTGCGCATTCGAGGGACAAATAGGAGATCCTGAGTGGCCGAGCGAAGGGTGCTACGGCCTGGCAACGAGGAGACCAAAGTGCAGAAGTCAATGAGATAAAGGGGAACAGACCCAACAACACAATTGCGAATGAGGGAGAGGATCTTAAAGTGGACACGCTGCTGGACGGGGAGCCAGTGAAGAGTGTCACGAATATAAGACGAGATGTGGCCATATTTTGGAATGCCCCCAATGAGACGAGCAGCAGAGTTAAGCACAGATTGCAGCTTAGCAGTGTTGGCTAGCGACAGGCCGGTAAAGATTGCGTTACCAAAGTCAACCCTAGTGCAAATGAGGGCATGGACAAGAATGGAGATAGCATGGAAGGAAAGAGTACGGCGAATGGTGCGGAGCTGACGAAGATGGTAAAAACAAGAGCGAGAGACGGTGTTAACATGAGCAGACAGGGTAAGCTCCTGATCCAACACAACCCCAAGATCCCGGACCGTAGTAGAGAAGGATATATCCGGAAATCTCTGGCGTAATGAGGAAAGATCAATCTTGGCGAGCTGTAAGCAGCCACCAGAGATGAACTGGGTCTTATTACAGTTCAAACGGAGGCAATTGGAGGACATCCATAGGTCAAGGACAGAGGTGGCATCGAGAGTTCTCTGGACAAGCGTAGGGGCCGCCTCCGCCGGACCATGGGCATAAGCCTGTGTGTCGTCTGCATACTGAAAGACGGCAACACTCAGTGGGAGGAAGGTCCAAGCTAGATCAGAGGTATATAAAATATAAAGGAGAGGAACCCTGGGGGAGACCAAAGAAGACGGGGTACCAGAGGGACCATGAGGGGCCAAAAACAACAGATTGAAGGCGACCTGACAGGAATGACTGAAACCAGGTGAAACCAAAAACTGTGTAATTCCTCTTTGTTTCTAGGTTATAGTGTTAATTCCCTTTGTTTTTTATGGGAAAACCTATGCACAATCTGTATCCATTTACAGTTGTGAAATGTATATAGAAAATTCATTATGAAATCATTTATTTTTGTTGTCGAAACTGTTAGTGCTTTAAGTGTGTCTTTGTAATGTAATGTTAACCTAAACATTTCTCTGCGCAAAAAATCCTTACTGTTTAAAACTAAAGGCACATAATGTTTTCTTTGAGAGGTTCTTTAAAGGTACCAATACTGCTGTATAATTGTCAAAACTCCAGCCCCACACATGTACCACCAAGAAGCCATTCCATATAAATAAATACATAGAATACATTATCTATATACCATTGACATATATTATAATTTACATATACTTAAATTTTATGTTTGCATGCAGATATTATCATGAACCTAATCGAACAATTTTTGTTTCACAGTCTGCTGCGTATTAGGATCAATCAAGAGACACTTAAAGGGCAATGCTTGATTTTCCATTATCTGACTTTATGAGAGGACTGGATCTGCTTTAGTGATCAATTGAAGCTATTGTTTCTTTAATTTAAATAATAAAGATTTTTAGTTAATATGTTTATATTTTCAGAGGAAGTTGAGAATATCTGTCTCAAGTTCATTGCCAGTAATCTGAACAAGATAACCATGCTGCCGTCATTTTGCAATCTGCCACAGAATCTCATGCTGCTCATCATACAACAGGCAACAGCCAAACTAAGCCTAGGCAACAGCTAAATCTCTTGTATAAATTGTTATCAGTTTTGT
Source organism: Norana najaformis (assembly GCA_964023275.1). Taxonomy (NCBI): domain Eukaryota; kingdom Metazoa; phylum Annelida; class Clitellata; order Crassiclitellata; family Hormogastridae; genus Norana; species Norana najaformis. Next base: position 35,921,189 of record OZ029915.1, on the reverse strand, counting down.
TGTTTAAATTGTGTAAATAGGACAAAAATATTATTGTTTATGGTCGGCAGTAGATTATTGTTATGAATTAACCTCAAAAGCTGCGATAGATGGAAATAGATAAGTCTTCAATTGTTTGCGAAAGGAGACAGAAGAAAGAGAAGGATCCTGCAAAGCTGGTGGTAGTGAATTCGACATATGGGGACCAGTGTGCAAAAAGGCATGGAAACCAGAAATCTGTTTTTGGTATGTTGGGACAAACAGCAGGGCAGAAGGAGCTGATCTTAAGTTTGTCCTGATGAGGTTAACTGTGAGTGGAATGCACAAGTCAGCAAGGTAGCTTGGCGCTAGACCATAAAGCACCTTGTGTATAAGGACAGCAACTATAAATTGGACCCTAGCAGGAATGAAACTGATGTAATTTTGAAGACATTAAGCCTGTACCTGGAGATCTTTGAGGAAGCCAAAGAACAAGGTGAGCAGCTGCATGCTGCACTAACTGTAAGGAGTTGTTAAGGTGACGAGCAAGTGATCAGAGGAAGAGAGCAGGTGATTCATTATAGGTGGTATCGTAATCGTATTATAAGCGTAATCCAGAGATTTCTACAGTGCCCAACGAAGCCGTGCCGCGGGACCAGCTTATTCCAAGCGCTCAGTCAAAACAAAGTCAGTAGGCAAAAGGGTTCGGTTCCAGGTCAAGATCTAAAAGTCGGACGGAGAGACAGTGTGGCAGCGATGGGGGTGGTGTTTGGGGTTGGAGAGGAGAGTGAGATATGAGGAAGAAGTAATGCTAACAGGAGTTTGCTGCAGAATGAATTATCTTGGTATTTTGTGTGTATTGTTTATGTCTGTGCTCATCAGATGAACATATGGCATGTCAACAAATGCAGTACTTACTTATGTATGAAGACGCTTACTATAGCACCTTTTAAGTAACTTACAAAAGCATTGCATGCACTAGCTTAAATGATGTTATTAAGTTTCTAGGTATTGGAGATGCCCTGCAGCTGTTGAGAGTTTCTTTTATACATTGAGATTTCTTGATTTTACTTCCGGTCATTTTATAAACTACAGTTTTTGTATGCTGTTTTAGAACTTTTGCTGTGATGTTGAGTTTCTTTTTAACTGATAATCATGGTTTGTTGGTAAAGTTTTTTGTTTAACTGTTAATTTTGTATGACATTAATTTTATTAGTAAAGTTCTTACTTGTTAACTTTTAATTTGATTAGCTATTTGGTCTTTCAGTTGTGTTTATCACTGCTTCAGTAGTAATATAAAATAAAACAACTGAAGCTATTAAGGGAAGATAAATTCACCATTATGGATACCGGTACATTTTGCAGTGGTTCTGATATAGACAGAAAGTATCTGAACTACTTTTAATGAAAGATATCTATACCGCTTTAAAACCAGTTACCGGTATGTTTGTGTATGTATGTATGAATTTGTATATATTTATGTATGCATATGTACATCTGGGTATGTGTAGCACGAGTTTAAAGGCGTCTCTAAAATGTCATGTTCGTACATTGTCTTGTGGTGAAATCTTCTCAGGGAAACAGGTCTTAGTTTGGGCTTGAATTTTGAAACTGTTTAAACAGCCAACTGGTTTCTAAACCATACATCGCAGGTTTGTCTAATTGCTTGTGTTTATGTAGTTTGCTTTGTTTGATTTTCTATATCTTGCCAGGAACATGTTAAGCAATGATCTGTGATTATTTATTGAATTAGCATTATGTTTATAAGACACAGCTGCTCAAAACTATTTCTTCAAACTGTAAAGCAATGAAACAGTTTTGTACAAAACAATTGATACACTTCAAAATCAGGCATTAATAGCTTAAGACTATTTTGTTTTCTGCCTCAGTTACATGTCTTGTTTATCATGCCAGTCTGGTACGCCATGTATTGTACCAGTCTTTTGTGTAAAAGGAATTTCTTGCATCTTGAAATTAATTTTTGAGCATTCCAACAACAGAGCAGCCTTTAGAAATTGTAGAAGCAATTTGCAGCTGGATCAGCTTATCCTTTTAATCGTAAACTTCTGATTTCTAAAGCGCTACTTAAAAGCTAAGTGCAGGGTACCAGCTTATTGATGAGTACTGTGTCAGGTGAGTGGGGTTGCCCAGGATGCTATGTCAAGAACCAAGGCCAGTTGCCGCAAGACCAGAGGGAAGGGGAAAGGTGCATGAACTTTGTACCTCTCAAGTTTTGAGATAAGGCCTGTGGTATGGTAGATGGCGCTGCAAACGTTATGGTTTATCGCAAGCATTACACAATTATAATGTTAAAGTAACACCGGAATTACTGTTTAAGGCGACATAAGCTGTCTATATGGCTGCAGGCCACAAAAGCTTTAAATAAAGGCTGTCAAGATTCAATCGACTGAATATAAGTTGTTCATTAGGTTGATTGAACGAATTGGTAGGGGCGACCGTTGGTAGGTGTTTGGCCTCAGACCTGGAGAGGGCAGAATATTCACACCTAAACTGCGTTGCCGTTTATGAAAAGCGGGAAAGAGACCCTCATTTAGCATTAATGACTGCAGTTGGTCTGTTTTCTTTTTCACGTTCTTTCTAACATTCAACAAACATCCTTGTTTGCTTTTCTTGAAACCAGGACGTCCTCGTCCAATACGATATAGGGATGTTTTTTAAAGAAAATAACACGAGCCAGAGGCGGTACGACGACTAGTGCGATTGTCCCCACTAGGCCAAGTGAATGTCCCGGCCAATGTTCGGATGCGTCGTGACTAACGAAGTCGTAAAATTTTACGCGGTGCACGGGGACATTCAGTAACCGGCATGTTTTCATGAGTCGTCGTTTAATACTATTACCACCAATCAAAGCAAAGCAATAAAGGTAGGTAGTTTTCATTGGCCGGCTGATCGAAGCTTATTGGTTCCAAATCAATGTTGGGTCGGGTCAGTTATTTTAGGCACACGAAAAATCGTCTGCGTTACCCATGTGATTCATAGCACGATTCACGTAATTCCCGGTATTTTACGCCGATATTGAAAAATTCCGTTTCTTCGGTATTTCTTCAGTTCGTTGCGACTATTTCATACGCTGGATTGGTGAGCCGCGTAGTCATAATCATCATACAGTTGCGTCGTACTCGACAACGTAAGACTCATTTGAACGTTAAGGCTGAATTTGAATTAAAGTGACTCGGGGATAGGAATTCTGATTTACTCAGCCATGGGTGTAAACGTGATGGTTTTCTGTCTCAGTTGTTTTGGTGTCTGGTCACTTGGCCCGTGTACTGCTGTACCCACGTCAAAGCCCAAGGTGGGAGTGAGCGTCGCGGCACCAAATGAAAAGTGCTTCGATCAGACGTGCAATCGTGTGACTCACTACTGCGATCGGGTAAGTTTATTGGTGTTCAGCATTCATTCATAATTACCTAAGATTAGGGCCTACGTAGAGGTAATTTTGAATGAAATTAAAAGGTAAACCTATAAAACAAAATTAGAGACATAACTTTGGTTTGAAAAGTGGGATACCAATTCCACAGTAAAAGAGAGGGGTGAAGGGCATGGTAGTCAATCTGGCCTAAAGTGGGGAGTGCATGTCGCTTACCCTACCCCTCTAAAACTACACCTGTGTGACCCTTATGTTGACTCAATTAAACAGGTAGATAGGCTTATTTTGATTGTGGCTTTATGTGTATAGGCCTCTGGTTACATCACCGAAGAAGTCTAGATTTTTAGGCATTGGCATGTATAACATTTTGAGTTTCAAATGGAATATTATGAACATCAAAATGCATGTCATTTCGTTGGCAATGTTCCCTCTAAGCTGCACGCACGATTCTTGAGAATAATGCACACAACTGTTTTCTTCGGGTGCACAAATTTCGTGATCGTTCATGTTATTTAAAAGGAAAATTTATGTCATTGTTGCAGCTGCGGGCATAATTAGCCTACTGTGTTCAGGTGGCCAAAGTTTTCATGTCTTTTTTAAGAATCCATACGGCTTAGGTTATGAAGTGTCCACCAGGAGAGTCAATTGTCAACGCAGTTAGCAACTTCTATAGCGCCAGTGTTTAATGCACATGACATCTACCAATGACACAGTCAGGTCAATGTCCAGAATGTCAGTCTGATGAAGCAGAGGCAGCGTATAGTTGATTAGCCAACTGAAAAAGTGGATTGGGGATCGGGGAAGGTATGCCAAATGCGGACAGCCAAATTCATCTGGTCCACATAATACGTTGACCACTGCACAGTATTTGCTGTCAGTACTCTGAACTATTATCTGTATATGGGGATACTCCGTCATACAAAGATCTAACCCTGCCAGCTACCTTCGCTTACTGGTCACGAGTATTTCATTATTCTAATATTACTTGGTCTGCAGTGTTATAAGTAGTCCCTCATTTTCATGGCCCAGTCACTGTTATTATGCCTATTCTGTTTATATAGCCTTGTAGGCCTATACTCAACTGGACTATACAAGTTTTCACTCTCAAAATTCATTCAGCAGTTTGCGAATAAATAATAGGCTATGTCAAAATAAAAATTATCCTACATCGACTTTGTGGTTTTGAACAGAACTTGCAAAATATTTAAGACAGTGGCTGAACGAATAGGCCTATATATGGAGAATGAATAACCGCAATTGAGTACTTAGCAAATCCTCACCATGATACTGGAAGTTTTTACATATGACATTGCTGACGATTTTTGCAATTCGTACGCAAAGCCAACGCTCGTGGCGATTTGACCACTCGTAAACATTAAGACGAAGGGAAGCTGGATTAATTAAAAGCGACAACTGACCCATAGAATTCATGTTGATTCTGTGACAAATGTAGGATTACAAACTAAAGAGGCATTTTGACGATGGTGAAGGAAATCAATCATGCAGCCTTTTATAGCCTAATAGCTGTTCTTTGCAAGAAATCCACCTGTCATGTGTACGGTGGTCGTCCACTGAGGGTGTCTGCAAAGGGGGAAGGAGGGTCATGCTTATAACAAAAATGCGGACGACCGCATCTAAATTTGGTACATTCAGCTATTTCAGTGCAGCCTGTGGCTTAAACACCAACGTCAGCCAGACAGCAGACAGGCGCATTGCATTCAGTCTAATTATAGTGCTTTTGCTAGACGTGACAGCATCAAAGTAGCCCAGTTAGTTATGCAAGATCAACATCATAGCCTGGTCTGGGTTTTAGTACTCCACTGGAGTGTCCGACGGCCGCAAAGGGCTATCGGGGAGGGTGATGCAAAATGCGGACAATGAGAGGTAGGGGTCCAAAGAAGGTCAGTTTTTGCGAACGTCCATTATGGTCGACCCAAGACAAACAGCAACAATCTAACAATAAAAGCCGAAGTATAACTCATCCTTAGTCTTGTTCTTTTTATACAACATTGTTTTATTGGCGTTTAGTTTAGGCCTAATGGATACACAGTTTTGCCTGGACTAGAGCGCAGTTCCCATAAGTTACTGTCCACTTGATGATAGGCCAATGCGCATATGGTTGAAAAAAATAGAGGGAACATTGTTTGTTGGAGCATTTTATGTTGATGTCGATAGCACTGATGCCAGGAACTGATAATGAGATAAAGTCCTGGTCCTAATTCATATGTGTGTGTGTGTGTGTGTGTGTGTGTGTGTGTGTGTGTGTGTGTGTGTGTAAATACCTCTATGAGGTACTTTAAAGGTACTGTAGTCAGTGTCTAAATAAAATAACTAACTACTTTCAGTGACCATGTTGAAAGAAACATGCATACTTATGCTTGCCAAAATAAAGTTTAATGCTGAAATCATTAAGATATCAAATTGCATATAATCACTGGTAAACGGCTGAAATTTGTAAGAAGGAATTACTTTGTGTTTCCAGATCATACAAAGTTGTGCATCTTGTGAGGATGACTGTCACCCAAGTAGAATTGCAGATGATGAACATGCAATTAAAGAATGCCAAAGAATTTGTGATTGTAAGTGTAGAAGAATTGAAATAGTTTATAATTCACGGTTTAGGTTTGTAGTTAAAAGTTTTGATAAATCTCTTTCTTATATTAAAATTTAAGTCATTTGTATTAGGACAGTTTACCTGTTCATTAGAATAAAGTCTTACTGGTTAAAGCTTACAGTAACTTAGTTTCAGATTTCAAAATATATTTTATTATATTGAAAGAATTGTTTCTAGGGTCTATGCATTAATGAAAGTAGGTCAGTGGTCGGATTGTTAAAGCTTTTATCAAAATTTAATTCCGTTGGAATGAAATATGAGAGATTGTTCTCAGAAATACTGGGTAGATGTTTGCCACTGAATAAGCATCTGGTTCTGACTGAAAGCAGTAGCTGCTCCGGAATTTTATTTTTGTAAAGGTGTTTGCACAGTATGTTAGAAAACGGCACAATTAATGGCAATATTATTGCTTTGGTTAATAGCTAAGTTCTGATTAATGGCAAAGTTAATGGCACAATTATTGCTTTATTTAATTACTACCTTATTTTTGTTTTCCAGGGTACTATTATATCAAATCGCTGAATGAAAGAAATGAATTAAAAAAAGCTGAAGACAGTGAACAAACTGAAGGTGTGTTTTGAATAGCAGTACTATAGCAACCGTAAAAATTGCAGGTTCGTGTATGTGTTGAAACAGGAGCATTAAGTGGAAGGTTACTAGCTATCTGTTGAAGAGAAGGGTATTTGTCATATGCCTGCCCAATTTCAAAAGTTGCCTGTACTGATAATAAATCCAGGAAGAGTAAGAAAATCTATGCCAAATTCACACAAAAGACAGGGTATAATTACAGGTGTCCTTGACATTGAAAAATCACGTGCTGTCCAGTGTAATGTTATCTTCTTCAAAATATTGGAAAGGTGGTCTGTGCTACCACCCATTTCCGGAACTTCATTAATAGGCCATGTGCCTCGAACTCCTTATCAGATCCCTTTACTTAACCACTTCCTCTTTCTACATTTCTTATTGCTTACCAGTTACAGATAATAAACTGACTAAAAAGGCACTTCCACTGTATTGTATTAGCAAAACATTGATATTGTTACTTTATAGGAATTAGCAGGCCTAACATCAGGATACTTAGTTCCTCTCAGTTAGTCTTCTGACACCAACTCTTGGTTATGTAAAAAAGACTGTGAACTGATTATTATCTAGTGATCAACAAATTCAGTTACAAAATCAAGAAATTTTATTCACCAAAAATGGATTACAGAATTTTTTCTGCAAGATAGATTAGTGAATCTGGGATTTTTCATGGATATGACAAGTGTTGGCTACAAATTTCCACTAGGCCAACCAATGATACATTACGGCTGCTATGTATGTATTTTAGATCAGGAGAGTATGGCCATACACAAGTACTATGTCACTGTTATTGTGGTACTCGTGGTTTGTTTCACCATAATAGTCGTCGTAATTCTTGTAATGTTCGCCTGCTACATCAAAAGACAGTCAACACGACCTTTGGGTATGGCCTTATTTTATTTGCTAAATTTATTTTTATCTTTTTGAAGCCAGTTTTTTCAGTAAACACTAAAGCCTATGAAAATAGGAAAGTTAGATGCAAGAAATGTATTTTTGGGTTATTATTGGGTTTACACACACATCATGCATGTGTTTTAGCAGCCTTTATTCACTTGCTGAATACAATAATCAGCCAGTTGCCACACAGGAAATTGCTGAGGAGTTGGGGCAGAATTTTACAGCCAAATAACTAACCTGTTGCTAACCTTTTCATATATGCTGATTTGAAGAAATCCTACTGTGCAAGTTTTGAATGAGCAACACTCAAAATGATGAATTTTGTGCACTTGAACATGATGTGCACATTTCCCATTTGTGCAAAAAGGCACAACTGGTGAGAATTTGTTTAAAAGGGCATTGGAAACATATTAACTGAAGCATAATGGCCTTTAAACAAATGATTATCATTGCATTTTACTTGAAAACCTACTACCAGTACATACAGTACTAGGTAAACATTTATGTGATATTTATTTGCTGTTATTTTCAGTTGTTGGCCAAGAAACCAGAGGGACTTTGAACAAAAGTCGACCTATATACAACCCACCTTCACTCAATACTTCAAAGAAACATAGCAATGAAACTAGTTTAAAACTTCTAGCTGATGATGAAAACTCTTCCATCGATGTCAGAACTGGGCAACAGGAGAGCATCAAACAGAGCCTTTTTAGCCGACTTCCAACCTCCCCTTCAGGGACTGAACTCTCTCACCCTAGCTGCAGCAAGTTCCACAATGCACAGGTGCATAGAAACAATGTGTGTCTGCCCACAAATCAAGAGGATTCATCCATTCAGCCTCTTGTTAAATGACTATAAATGATGAACTGCTAATTCAATTCATTTGATAGTGAATGTTAATGTAATTACTGTACAGTTTAAGTTATAAGGTTTGTAAGAGATTGTAGCAATTTTGAATTGTGAATATAAATTGGTTTTGTATATTTAGATTGGTTTGAGTGTTGTATTTTGTGTTAATAAAGCTTATAAAATTTTGTAGTGTTTTTCTACATATTTTTGTCACGACCAAAAGGTTAAATTGTTGGGTTTTATGTAAAATGATCTCAGGCTTTGGGTGGCCAGTAAGACTCCTTGTCCCTCCTGGCTACTCTACATGGGTAATGGGTAAATGGTTTGGATGACGAAAGCAGTGCAAGAAGTTAATGAATATATTTATGTTGCTTGGACCATAATCTTCCTGTGCCTAAACTATTGTGGGATCGCCTCAGTTCAGTTCAAGTACATCAGTATGCAGTCTTCAATCCCTTGACAAATTCTAATTGCTTGTGAAACCAAGAGCGTCGTTTTCCAGTAAGAGTAGGGGGCCAGCGGTTGATTCTGAAGTTGAAAAAAGCAGGCCAAGTAAGCAAGGGTGCAGGTCTTACTTAGCTTCACCCAAAAATTTGTATGACTTCTTAGTCACCTGGATTTTGTTCAGTTTATGACAATGCCATTAGCTCCGCCAAACGAAGTGGACTTCCAGTCACACTTGAAACCAGTTTGGCCATCAGCAACTAAGCTGGACTGAGAATAAACTGGGCCTTCTTCAAGTGAACTGGACGAGGAATCACAGTGACCATCGACAACTGACACGGAATTTGAATCAGCTGCGCTATCAGAACTATGAGCATCACTGTCCGCAACATCACACTGGCTGGACACATCACACGAATCAAAACAAGCAAGGCCAGGATTTGAAACTGTAATCTCCATGACAACAGGAGACGTTCCTACCCTTTCGGACGCGGAGCAGTCACCGTCGACTTCCGAAGGCACAATAACCTCCATGACCTCCTTCTTCGCCGTCGTCAGAGGGAAGAGGCGACGGAAAAGTCGTCGAAGCATCCTCTGTGCAACTGTAGTAAGTCAATCGAATACACGTAAGCCAAACGCTCAGAAAAATGCTAACCAGAACGGCTCGCCAAAAACTCAACTGCATGGAGTCGAAAACAACAAAGACGATGACGTCATCGCCCAAAAAGAAATCGAAAATGAAAGTGACGTCATTTTATCACTGAGGGGAAGTGGTTTAAGTAGCTTAATTGATTTATACAGTAGCAAACATCGATAATAGAAATAATCAAAATTATTGATTATGATGATGATGATAATAATAATATCAAAATAATGAAATTTAATAATGAAATCACGGTCGGTAATTCCATGGAAACAATCGACGGACAACAACTATTCATATGCATGATTACAAGCGTTCGAACTTATGCATGTATATAAGACCTACATACATAACATGTTCGTACGTATATGTAGGCCTATACATACATACATTAATATGTATGTATACGTATACATTAGTAGCCTATGCATGTGTGCGTGCGTCCATGCCTAACAGAGTCTTACTTAGGCTACTGTTGCTACTACATACTTGTATGCGATACTCTGCATTTAAGCCGACCTCGGTATTTTGAATCTGTGTTGAATTCAAAGAGTTATCTCTACTTGACCAGGTTCTTTGACTGTTTTAATCGGACTGTTCTACGGACAAGGAAAACTATACTTCCAAGAATTCCTCTTCTTCCTCTTATCTACCCTCCAGATCCATTTCCAAGCATCACCGACCGTGGCCGTCTGACTGCCCGCCTGCCTGACTCTTGGAACTTGGAAGTAATACAGCGTAACATGTTGTCCGATTTCATTTGTTGTTGTTGTTCGGTGGCAGTCTTCCAGCTCTTGCCTCCGCTTCCTAAGACTTCGCCTTCCGTCCCTCCGTTCTCCTTCCTCGAGTCTCCCCCGGGCAAAAGCCGACAAAAACGCAACATCAAATCTACGACTATGGTTTACGAGGTTTTACGCCGCGCCAGTGACCCAACAGACCCCAGGAGCTTACATGGTTTTACTGTACATAGACAGAGACGACAGAAAGATAGGCAGCAAGCTGAGCGAGGCACCATTTTATTCGCAACTCATCTCAGAAGAACCTTCGTCACCAAGGATGCGTATCTGCAGTAAGAAATTTAAGAAAGTCCGTATAATTATTGAATAATACACGAGACTTGCACATATCTGGCCCACGACTAGGTTAAACTCTTAATGCCACTGCATTAATGCCGTGAAATATTCGACTTGAAACTCTAATTTCTTAGAGTGTCAAGTCGAATATTTCACGTTGCTGATGATTCGAAACTGAGATAAATTAAAACAACGAGCTAGTACGTTTTGCCTTTGTTGTTCTCATATCGAACTTCAGACTTCTGCTACTTTCTGTTCGATGATATTCACAGATTTGTCTTCAACATGAACAGTTCACATACCGAAATTCAGATTTCTGGTAGATTTGTCTTCAGCATGAACAGTTCTCATATCAAACTTCAGATTTCTAGTAGATTTGTCTTCAACATGAACAGTTCTTATATCGAACTTCAGATTTCTGGTAGATTTGTCTTCAACGTGAACAGTTCATATCGAGCTTCAGATTTCAGGTTCTTTCTGTTCGCTGATTTTCACTGATTTTCTGCTGGAAATGATAATTTTATGTCGATCATTCGATTTCTGGTACATCTGCCTTCAATAGGAACAGTTCTCATATCGAATTTCAGATTTCTGCCTCTTTCTGTTTGATGATTTTCAAAGCTTTTCTGCTCGAAATGACTTTTCTTCCAATCTCTTCCAAGTCGATTTTTCCCAAATGAAATTCGTTTCCAAGGCACAAAACAATATTTCCAAAGATGACGTCATCTATGTTGCGATGACGTCATCAGAACACCAGTCACAAACATTTGTCTGTATTATTATATGAGTCATCGCTATTACGGTTAATTCGCTAAGAGCTGAATAAGCAAGTAAGTAATTTACTGGCCCTCACAAGCGTACTTCTAGGCCTATATTATTCCAAATGAGTATTGCTGTGTATAAAATAATAATGACTGCGGCCTACAGCAATTGAGATTAGCTTATGCCTGCAACTAAAATCACGCTTAAATTCCTACTACCAGAGGGGTGTAAGCCGACGCGCTACATTAGTTTCTTCAGATACACATGTACCTTATAAGGTTTTTGTAATTAGGGGTGGGTACATAGGCCTATATACCCATATTCGTATAGTTGCCCTTTATAATTATGAACCCCACACAGTCCCTGCATCGCTAGTCGAAGAAAGCTCCCTCTGTTTAATATGTGAATATGAGATTGCGTTGAATAAATAACATTTATGGACAAATAACATTTATGGACACATTGCATTCGGATTTTTGTTGATATGAACAATGGATAAGTTTGCTAGAAGCACAATCCGGGAGAACATTTTCGGCAAGTTCAATGTTCATTACTACCATGTAACTGCTGTGTAGGCCTAAGCTGACATTCCACTGTAAATAACATTGAAATAATAATAGCGACATTTCTCATTGTTTGTCAATAATAGAACATGTAAAAGCACATCATTTCTGTTGCGCCGCTTGAACCTATAGACCTATACAGGTGCTTGCCTGTAACATTATTTAATCCATCATGATGACGGCATTATAGAAATCAGTAGATTGCATTAGATTAGAATTAACCGAAGTCTAGGCGAAGACTCTGACTGCAGTAAAGAAATTAGTTCAAGACTGGCAAAAGGTCAAGGTGTTGGGGCAGCATTAAAGACTGGAAAAGTCACGGCATATTGTTTGCAACAAAGATACGACTTATGAAAGCTCTTGGCACAGTGTGGCTGTAAGAGCTGGACCATAAAGAAAGATGAAGAGGCAAGAATCGACGCATTTGAATGAAGTGTCTGCGGCCGATTCTTAAAGTACCATGAACTGCCAAGAAGACAGACGAATGGGTCCTAGAGACAGCAAGAGTAGAGAGGAGTCTGCTCGGATTATTCAAAAAGAGAAAGCTTTCATACTTCGGGCATTTGCTACGAAAGAGTGGAGACTACTTAGAGAAAGAGCGTCTAAGGCACAATGCCTGGATCCCGAGCTCGGGTAAGCCCAAGATGACATGGATCGATATGAAGTCGTGGACTGAATTATCGTTCAACCAGTTATTACAGGAGACAACAGATGCAGAGGCGGATGGCACAAAATTGTCCGTGGTGCAGCCAATTCTCTCGGCTCGAGGGTGGTTGAAGACAAGACAGGACTGGTCAGGACAAGACAAGACAAGACAAGACAAGAATTAACGTACTTCCGCGTGAATAGAAATGTTTTCGTTTGTATTTTGAACGCTTCAGACTGTAGTTCATTAAAGAATCAAAATTCATATAGTTTCTATCAATATAATTGGATGTTTGCTGTTCATAAGGATTTGATTTTAGACAGCCTGACTAAATTCTTGGCAGCGTGTGTTTTTGGTTGACTCCAACACCACTTCAAGGTTTCATCGTTAGATCACAGTTTGAAAATAAATGACTATTAATTTGGTCTACCACTGTTTGCTATAAGATGTATTCTGTATTAAACGTATTACTCAATCGTAGTCATATCAATCTTTTATTTCACTGAACATAGGTAGAGAAAAATAAAGATAAATAAAACGACAGCATATGCAAACAGGCAGCAGATCTTCCTGTGATGTTCTACTAAAGTTTGACAGCATCAGAAACAAATAGTTATGGTGATTGAGAAAATCACATGCTAATCTGACAATAGCATTATCACTGAAAACACATTTCCGGAAAAATCTAGACTTCTGGTCAACCCGCAGTCTTTAATGTTATGTTCTTGTGTAAAATGCTTTACAGATTCAAAACCACTTTGACAGATTTTATGGGACAGTGCTGAAAGTTTACTCGAAGGAGTTCAGCTCATTGTTGGTAAGGCGAACAGCTTCCATTCCATAAAGAAGTTTTACGGTGAGCACTGACATGATTTAGAAAAACAGGTTAACTAAATTTGTAGCATTAGCTATACAAAGAATTAAATGATTTATATAACTTCATTATCATTTCATGCAGCCTATATTTGAATGACTTGGCTGCAACCAGAATCAGCCCAGATATTCTAGTTATCGACACAACTGATTCTGTTCCACTGACAGTAATATTCTTACACATATTACAAAACAATGATCCAATCTTTTTTAACTAGAGATATAGCTAAGTGAGATAGCTACACTTAGACTTGGTAATTTCCGTTGGATTCGTGCCTGTATATAGGACTACTTGGAGTCAGTGGAATATTATGTTGTATTTCGTATGTTTAATTTTTATGCTTATGCATTTCATACTCGTAAAATAAATACTTACTTACACTGCATGTTGTGATTATTTGAATAAGCCTATTATTCGGCAATAAATTCTGCTATTTGCACCTGTTAACCCTGGAATAATCGGCCAGTAGGTGTTCACTGGCTCCGTGCTATTCTTCACTTTCGGCGCAACCCGGGCAAGAAACTCTATATGCGTCAGCTGCAGCGTCTTTGTGAGTTACTTAAAAGGCGCTATACAAATTTAGTGATACATACATACAACTGTCCATCGTATGGACGGGATTTGATTGGTCAGTCTCTATGTGTCTTCACATGACTGCAATTGGAGGACTTTTCCAGCTACACAAGCATCATTCATATACAAATGAGCATGTTCTCTAGATCTATAGCATCAGTTAGGTTAGCAAGGTGCGCTTTTAAAAGTTTCTAAAGGCGCTATAACAGTGCTCAGATACACACAAACACACATACATATGTACAGATATACATGCATGCAGACATAGATACCTGTATATATGCATACATGCATACATACCTGGATATAAACATACATGGATACATGCATGCATACATTACGGGGTATGGGATAGGACCGAGTAGGTTGAGTTGTACCCTTTCTGTACACTTTGGCGAGAAAGCGACTTTATAAAAGGCGTTGTGTACGTTTGACCCAAACTGAATTTTGGTTTTGGTACTGCGTGACTGGTTTCTTTCAAGTCTCTATCGGCTCGTCGTGTTTAAGTCTTCCTGCATGCATGGATGACTCGTTTGGTTCTTTTTGAGCCGTTTTTGTCAACATCTGTTGACGGATGTTGTGTTTTTGTTCTTGAGGGGCTGTTTGCTAGTTTTGTAGCCGCCTGATGTTCACGCCTTGTTTCTATGTGAGTCATGTTACGCTTGTAAATAGCTTCGGAAATAAAACATTATAACTTAAGCTGATGTATTATTCCATATCTCTAGACAACGTATAAGAACATACATACATATATATAGAGGCCTATATTACAATATACATACATACAATGTCATGCATACGTACATACATACATACATACACACATGCATATATACGTCCGTACATACATACATACATACATACATACATACATACATACATACATACATACATACATACATACATAGACTCTACATATATATATATTTATATAAATAGACCTACTGTACGTAGATACATACTGTATATGACTTTAGGCGCGGCCTAAGTCGGTGACGTGTGAAAGAAGTAAAATGTGCAAGCAAAACTTTACCCGCTATAGGAGTAGGTTAGCATAGGCAAAAGGAGGAGATTATTTCTCTCCCCTATTCAAAAAAAGCGCTAGGCCAAAAGTGGTGAATCGGTATTACCGATATCGCGTGGTATTCCAAAAATAGAACTTCTAACTACCTTTGCTGGTAGACCTATAGGTGGTCTGCAAGCATAAGGCGGAAGTGTGAGGCTAATCGCTATGATGTAGCTATGGATTTACGAAGATTTGATTGGATGCACTTAGGCTGGTAGGGTCAATATCGTAGTCGGTAAGCCTATTCGGAAATCAAACAACAGGCCTACTGCCTGTTAATCGCAGTCGCATATCTGGATTTCTTTAACGCCCACGATAAGTTGTGGGGACCGGGTCATTCACAGGCGCTTAGTCACAGAAAATCGGTGAGAAAGTCATTGTCACAGACTGTAGGCCGTTTTCGTGTTTGTAAATATAGTTTATCTTGACGATCAGGCAAATCTATGTCATAATATTGATATATTGATCAGAAATATAATCATAATAAAATCCGCCTAGCCATAACTACTTCTTAATACTCTCAAAAGCTCGATTGCCTTCTATAGCTCTTTACAATCGTCAGTCTTATCACTTTTAGTCAGCACCTGAATGCTATCATTTTAACTTAAACGTGCATACAGAGGCCAACACACCACAAGCCTACAGTACAAAGAGCAAATGTCGTGCCGTCTGTAAGCTTTGCCTTGTTGTGATTGATGCTAACCTACGTGCAACGTAGGCCCTGATGTGCACCCAATAATCATATAGGCCTATGCTTGTATGCCTATTGCACATGTATAACAGTACTATAGATGCAGTATTCTTGCGCCTATATAAAAATATCCAATGCTATAGGCCGATATTTATTACTAGACAGGTGTATATATGATTCGTGTAACTGTCTAAGTCTATAGAGAGCTTGAATTCAATTTATTTCAGACGTTTCGTGCATGTCGAGTCTAACTACCTTTGCCTGTAGACCTATATGTGGTCTGCAAGCATAAGGCGGAAGTGTGAGGCTAATCGCTATGCTGTAGATTTGCAAAGATTTGATTGGATGCACTTAGGCTGGTAGGGTCAATATAGCATCTGTGATGACTTCCGTAATATAGGCTGCGGAGGCTGAAATAAAGGGGCACTGACAATGCCAGGTATTGTACTATTCAATCGGAGATGGAGAGTTGCTTCGGACGACTTTGTGTTTTCGTCTTTTGTGGAAATATTCCTAAGAACAGCATGGTTTGCCATTTTCACTTTACTTTTTAATAATATTTTAGTCGGTTATGACATGAAAATATACCTAGGATGTTCACGAGGCCACTGGGGCCGAGACCGAGACGAGACCCCAGAAACGAGTTGGAGACGTTCACCAAGCAGTCTGATATCGAGATTTTGGGTTTCTGAGACGAGACTGACAGCGAAAATATTGCGTTCACGTGTACATAATGTATATGCAGCAGCAGCAGAGGAGGAGGGTTGAAAGATGGACGGAATGTTCGCCAAGATGTTGGTGAACAGAAGAAGATGTAGTAGTGGTTGCTGATGTTTATTCCTGACAGCTGACACACAAAAATTATCAATCTTTTATGTGGAGATCTCATATTCTTTCAATTAGGTCGGTCTTGACAGACATTTATTTCTAACTGAACGTTTTCACTTGCTTGACGATCATATTTCTGTAAATTTTCTATCTAATATATAAGTAGATGTGTTGCTGTTTGTCGTAGGTTAATCGTTTTTGCTGTCATTATGGGCATGAAGACAGACGAAGCGTGTCCGAAAAAATCGGAATTGGCTGTTTTCTACATCGGAATTACAGTCGTTTTGTCACTGTCAATAATCACCTGCGCCGTAACGATGTACTTCAGTATGGAAGGAACCATTGCAGATGCACATCCTCGTCGACATGTTGCGAAAGTCCTGGTCGCAAAGATTTTGCTCTTCATAGTCGAACTTGCCTTCGTGGCGTTTGGCACCTATTTGGCCTTCGGTTCTGACATGACGCAGTGTTCCGATGCTGCGATTGATGTCATGAAGGTTTTCGTGATAATGACATGGATCGTATTTGGCTTCGTATTAGTGGGGATCTTTATTCTTTTTGATCCACTCGGTAAGCAAAAGTCCGACAACTCTGAACTGAACTCACGCAACAAGAGCAGTTGGATGAGCAGGTAACTTTGAACTTTTGATCATCTTTGTGTATTGGTGTATTGTGGGGTCGTCTGATGCATTTCTGAAGACATTAACACGAATTACCCCATGGGCAGGTTATGCCCATAATGGTCTGTCAAGATCCTTATGCATTATTCCCGTTTAAACTGACTAATTAAAAGTCTAGCTCTTGCGGACTTGATTTGAGTTAACTCCAATGAATAAGATGTTCTATCTGACTCGGCTTTTGTGTGGTGCTTCGAAATTTTATAGATTTAGATTTACATTTCAATCCCAGATTAGGCATTCATACTCTGAAGTTTTGTAATTACGCCATAGCATTTGCAGGCAGTTCTTACAAATGAAACTCTTAGGCCGAGATCTATTTCTATGGATCATCTGGACTCTCTAGTCAGTCCAGTGTTACTCAGATCCCTGGTCTTTCTACAGGTTGAAATGTCTGTGCTGCTGTTGCGTCAACATCCGTAGCGACAGCACCTTGGATACACTCGATGGCATCGCTACTCTCATCGCGGACTATCTCTGTGTATGTAGGCCCTACTTGTGAACTGTTAGCTAGATAATACTCAGGACTTAACAAGCATGTGCAACATTATATATGCGTATATATGCACTGCATATGTATATATACATATATATGCAGGCCTGTATTTGTGTAAGCCTACGGGAAACTGCTTCTTTGAAAAGTTTTGCTGAAGAGCACAGTTGTGATATTATAACTAAAGGCAACCTACGACATGAACTCCGTTGTCAGTCTTTACCTCTATTCCGTAACCCCTTGAAAACTATTCTGTTCGATCGTGGTTTTGTGTTGTCAGGTTGGAATGCCTCTTATGAGTGTCTCTGAAGAGACGGTGTATAAATCTTGTGATTACAGTTACAATTGCAATTATAACAAGCGTTGCAGTGATGTATGCCAACGGTTTCTATTCTTTCTGTTCTAATCTGAAAGCTTCTAAAGCGCCGTTATCGTAATGTAAAAGGCCAGCCAACGAACGAGCCAGCCCTTTGGTATTTCCGCTGCATATATAATTCATAGGCAATGCACCTAGCATGTGCCTTCATGATTCACAATGCTACTAGCATGTGCCTTCGTGATCTGCAATACAACTAGCCGACTAGCATGTGCCTTCGTGCGTGTCATGTTTGCAGGGCGTGGATTTCGTGGCCTCAGACGTAAGCGCTGGATTAATTCTTGTTGAGGAACTGCAGCAGCAAAGGACCAATCGTTCAACTTTCGCTTCGATTCCCTACACTGCATCGCCATCTAGTTGCATTACCATTTCCCGCGAAATGGAGATGTGCAACCCGTTCCATCGTCCGGAGGACTGGATGACCATTCCGTCGGCATATCACTTCATGAAGTTTGCCCTGGGCGGTTACGGATGGCCGCTTTTTGTCTACAGCAATCCTTGTACAGGGGTGTGCCAATTGGCAGCCGGCTGCAAGTAGGCACCTTTTCAAGCGTTGCTGTCATTCCATGTCAGTTTGTGACATAACTTATGTACATAGCAGCAGGTGACAAACACATGTGTCACAAACCATGCACAGCTAATGCTTTTATAAAACCGTGCTCTGATTCAAGCCAGAAAACCTGAAGTCCCTGTCTCTGCGGCTACAAGAAACGCCCTTCAGTAGCTGAGAGGTGTGGCTTTTCAGCTTTCAGGTCTATTGTAGGCCTAGTGTGTGATGCTACATATAGGGCCAAAACTTTAATCATCCCATGCATTGATTTTGCTATAGCACCTCTATATGTAGTTGACAAGTTCTTGGTATGCCGTTTACCTAAGTTTGTCTAAAAACTTCCCTTGGAAAGTCCTGGTCTTAAAAATTAAAGTGAGAATTATTAAAAAGCACAATGTATAGGTTTACAGAATGTTATCATGAAATTGAAGATCATAAACACATTTGCACTATATCCTGGTTTACTGTAGAAATTTTACCTGACATAGATATATGCAACACTTAAACTGGTCATATGCCGATATTCAGCATGCTGTAAAAGTCTGCGGATGTTGATTGCAGGTGTTGTTCCTGTTTCAAAGCCTCTGAGGGAAAGGAAGCTGCGGAGGGTGACAATTGCTGCAGCTGTAATGTTTCTGCCATTACACGACAGACAGGAATATCTAAAGAGGACATAATTTATGCTAACTTTACCAATAAGGTATAAAGCTTACAGAGCTGATTATCACGACACTGAAATTAGACAAAAATTGTCGGTTGCTATAGTTACAGTTACTATAGTAACAGTCAGACCTATTCAAATCTAATCAAGTGACTTCGATGTCGCCGTATTCATATGTACAAGGCATCAATCCATGATCGCTTTAAGTGAAACAGTAGTCACTGCTTATCATATTTTATATTTTTCTGTTTCTATTCTATTCCACCGTAGCCCCGTGTTGTCTCCCTGGCTTGATCCCTCTCACGATTCCTGGCACTAAAACTGACCAAACAACCTGGCTCTTGCGGGCTTGATTTGATATAGCTTCGGTCTCCTTGACACGAGTTTTGTGTAGTACTGAGAAATTTCGAAGATTTACATTTACATTACAGTGCTTTTGAATGATGCATCATGTAACGGTTTTTCATACACTGAGGTACACTAGATGCAACACAGAATAGAATCCATAAATAAGAGAATATAAGCTCTGTGCTATTAAACTAGCTCGTCTAATCGTGAGAGCGTACATCTGGCACAATCTGCCAACTATGTAACTTTGATAATATTTTTCAATGATTCTTTAACACTTAGGTCAATAAGCTACATCGACGTGGGCCTAATTCTTTTATCTCTGATCACCTGGTGACCATAAACGTTTAGATCTAAATCATTAGGTGGTGGCGCTTGATAGATAAAAAAGAATAAGCCTACATGTCAAGAACAGACAAGTGGTAGGTCTGTGTTAGTTTGCTCAATGTCTGCTTTGATTTGTGTTTGTAGATTCACGAGATACCGTTTTATATAGCCATGGACCACGTTCAGAAGGCAGTGGTTGTGGCTGTCAGAGGAACGTTATCTATCAAGGTAATTGGACCCATGGTGGGCCCAACTCTGCCACTGGTGGCAACTGGAGGACATTCAGAGACCCATTGTGGATCAAATGAACGTTGCTGTCTGGGTAGCCATAGTCTGCTATAATCGAATAGATCTGCAGTTTGGTAACTCTAAATGGGGTTTCACATACATACGAATATCTAAGGTTTACCACAACGTTCGTGCAAATTCATTAAAAACATATTTAAAATCGGTATTAACCATCAGTAGGCCTAAGCGACGACTTTCATACTTCTTCCCACTCTCCCATACCATCAACAGGACTGTGAAAACCTGGGCCTCACATTATTTTTGCCTCGGCTCGTCTCGCCTCTAAGCAGTGCGCCGTTGTTTAGTTTCTAAACTTCTGCATTTCCTCAAATTTTGAGACAGGTACGCCCTGTTTAGGCCTACACGAGAAAATATTGTGGAAAATAGTCTATCTATAAGCCCTAAGGCTTATAGCTAGATAGTTTAACAGCAATTTTATTTAAATAATATCTGAATTTTAAAATAGTTTATGTTTAAGTTGTTTCGTTAGATTTGTTTTCTAATATTTTAACGATTATTTGTTTCAATTCAGTTGAGTAATTAAGCCCTTATTTCTTTTCAACACCCCTCCACCCGGCTTCCAACAATTAAATATTCCTTGGCGACGCTCGATCACAACAGCGCTGAGAGTCGCTTTAGGTCAATAGGTCATACAGAGAAAATGCGAAGTATAACGAAGGCATACAAAAATGGAACTACTGCTGCCTGTAAAGGTGAGAAAAGGCCATCCTTAGAACGTTGCCTATCCAGCGACCGCGAAAGAGACAAATAGGATCCTGTGACAGAGCTTTACAGTGCTGCCTCTCTTCAGTAAGAGGCCCAACCTCGACCTTTAACCTTAAACAGAACGGACACAATGGCAAAGATGGCAGGAAACAGCCGTGACATCCTATATCGAAAGTAGAAGGCTCATAGATGCGGGTGGCTGCGGGCGAAGAACTGGGTTAGAGTCACTCCGCTCCACCAAGTCATGTCCAGACCGCTACTGCCACAGTATTATTATGGCTAGCATACAATCAGTTGAAGGATCTCATACAATTCTAGTTATACACCTTCTGACCTTGAAATATGATTATAAATTAACTTATGATAGGTATGCGTGACCATATGATTCAATAACTGACCTGGACACCGGCCTTGGGAACATCTATATCCTACATATATATATATGTATATAATATACAATATAATATATATATCTATATATAATCCTACATACATGTAGGATTCAATAACTGACCTGGACACCGGCCTTGGGAACATCTAGGCCTATATCCTATATATATATTTATGTATATAATATAATATAAAATATAATATATATATATATAATCCTACATACATGTAGGATTCAATAACTGACCTGGACGCCGGTCTGGTGAACATGGTCGTCGACGGTGTTCCAGATGCCAAAGCTCACACAGGAATACTTCATACTGCCCATTACATTGAAACGACAATAAGATCACGTGGGCTTTTGGAAACAGCCTTCGCAAGAAACCCAGTGAGCAACTAAAGTGAAACTCTTCATCTGTCACTTTCTCACGCAAATTACACCGAATACGTTTCGATTAATCATCTAGCATTAACCGCCATATATAGGCCTATTTTTGTATATAGCCTGCCACTTGCTTACAAATGCTTTATTTTTTGCTGTTGGTCTACTTTCTGTTTATTGCAAGGGATCCAAAGCGAAGCGACGTTCATTCAGTGTGAACTCAAAAGCAATTTAAATGATTACTTGGGAAATTAGTGCACAACAATTACAAAGTTGAAACGCGAGACGTTTGGATTTATTTACACGTTTCCTGATACTTTTAGGGATATCGCTTGGTTTTGACTGGTCACAGCTTGGGTGCAGGAGCGGCGGCCATTCTTGCCGTACTGTTGCGCCCAGTATTTCCTCAACTGATCTGCTTCGCTTTCTCTCCTCCTGGATGGCTGTTCAGGTTTCGTACATGGTTAAAATATAAACATTTGCAATTGAATAGGGCCTATACTCGGCGTTTCAAGCACAAAGGTGTACTGAGCTGCCTCTACTCGAACGAAATGTTATCTGTACATGCATTTAATCTCATTTGTTCATAGCCTATTTTCATGTGTTTTGTACACTGTATGAATAGGCTAATGGATATAAGTAATATAGGTCCTATTGGCAATGGAGTCGTTTCTGACAGACGAAATGGTGGAGCATCTTGCCAGACATGGTCTGGAAAAAGAATCTCAGCATTTTTTTACTAAGGCAAGTCGTGTCTGACTAACCTCCTAATTTTTTCTTCATGAGGTCACAGAATATGTGGATGCCCGATCCACTGTTAATTTCCTGTATCTGGATTTTCAGAAGGCCTTCGATAGTGTTCCACATCAGCGTTTGCTCGCAAAGGTTAAGGCTCGTGGAATTCGAGGAAGCTGTTTTAAATGAATCAAAATTGGCTCAATAGGGAGAAGGCAGAGTTGTGATCCAAAGACGATCACCTAGCTGGAGAGATGTGCTAAGTGGTGTCCCACACGGTTTTGTAGTGGATCCTCTGTTTTTCCTCGTTTTTTGTTAACGAGTTCAAAGCCAAATTCTGAAATTTGCCGACGATACGTAGCTATATAGAAAAATTCTGTCAATGGAGGATGTACTCAACTTGCAGAAAGATCTGAATAACCTCCTCACATAGTCAGAAGAACGGCAGGTGTTGAACCCCGAACATATTTCAAACTAATTAGAAATTATTTTTGTGACTACGCTTTTAAAAAGGTAGGCTAATCATTAATCATTAATCGTTCATTTATTATATAATAATCCTCAGATCTTGGGTTAAAGGGTATTTCGACTGCGACGTGAAAACAAAAACAACAACTTTATTTACTGATTACAGGCCTTTGGGCCTAACTTGACAACATGTTCTCATTTTCACATGCATGACATGCCACTCCTGGCTTCGTGATAACTTCCATACCTCTGTTACAAACTAAACCTAACCCAGATAGACTTCCATATTCCTTCCCTGTTTGGTTCACCTTAATCTCTGCATTACGAATTACATTACTATTACAAAACCTTTATATTTAGGGCTATAGAAGGCAACAATATCTGAAAATAGCAAGCGAAGTAAACGGTTACACTCTATTTGAATTTCAGTTTATCTCTATCTCGTCATGTGGAGAGTTACGTCTGTTCCATTGTTGTCGGAGATGATATAGTTCCGAGACTCGGAATAAGTACATTGGAAAAGTTGAAGGATCAAATGATAAATGCCATAAAGTCGTGCAGCCAACCAAAGGTATAATCAAATTATTACATTACGCAGAACTAAGAAAAAAAAAGATTTCAGTTTAATTTAATCCTGTCACGTGCCTATAATATGATCCTATAGCTTTTAGGAAGCTAGTCGAAAGAAGACGTAGGCCTTCACTCTTCTCGACTAAAACCCTCCACTTCTTGAACTCATTGCCTCCGTAGGCTGTCTGTGTCTTCTGGACTCCTCTTAGGCTTTTTGACCCGGACTCACCTTGGAATTTGACTTGGACAATGATTTTGTTTAGCAGCGACCATCGACTGATTCATTGAGCATTATTACAGTGCCGCTATAGAAGTTCTTATATTAGATTAGATTACTCTATAGACTGCAAATGAAGTGCAAAGCCTAAGTGAGCTCGAATAACTGCGGAAAGTTTATCTGTGGTAACTTACTTGCAGCTTTATTTTGAATAGCTTAGTTAGGCTATTATAATCTTAAGCAGTAGGCCTACAGTGAAAGAATAGTATCACTGTGCGGGTTTCCTGAAATGTTTGCCAGGATAGGCAAATTAAGCTAACTGGCACACTGGACCTAGAAGAGTAACTTTGCTTGAGGAAACCTATGGCTTATCGGTATAAAGGCGTATGCCATGTTCTGCATTCTCTGCATACCTAAACTAAGCCATATGACCTGCATGAAGGTCTTGGATTACAGAACGAGTTCTGCTAGTTTTAAAGGTATTACACGTGTGTGGCTTTCAACTCTTTTTATGGCTGGTTGATTGGTTGGGTGGTTAACGGACCGTTCGATCCTTTCTTTGTTTATTGGAGTTTTCGTCTGATATTGGCAAAATTTTATGGCGATTCTGATGTTGATGCATTTTTCAGTATCAGGTGTTGGGCAGAGAGATATGGAACACAGTGTTTGGCTGTAGGAAACCCTCGAAACAAAACAGCAATGCGTTCGATGAACTCCAAACTAATTCTAGATTAGACGTGGAGGCAAACAACGTGGAAGAAACAAACCAGTCTGTGCGTATTAACGGTATAGGTTCCATGTGAATTATTGGCCTACTGAAACATTAAGAAAACACGTGGACAGCTATTTTTAATACAGGGCTACACAAGCCTATCAGCTCCAAAACAGAACATTAGGCTGGCACCTAGGTCAGTAAGTTTCTTCATTAACACTTGCCCTTATATCGAAATTTAGGCCCTAAATTATCTTTATTTAGTCCGACCCCGTCCTACAAAACTGTGCTAACCATTCATTCAATTAGATTGCAGCTTTCTGATCTTTCACTATATTCAACATGGGCGCCCAAGAGTAGGTCTATACCTTTTAGGTATCTACTAACATAGCCTACTATGAGTAGCCTACGTCCGAGTCCTTTCCGCCTAATCCAGAGTAAAATTATGTCAATTTATGTGTCGATCGTTTACATGCAGGTTGAAGTTAACTGCAGTAATTGCGACAGTCGAGCGCAGCATAAACTCTTCATGCCTGGTAGAGTTCTTTACCTGCACGAAGTTAAACCTAAACGGTAACACTTCGTATTTATCCATTTAATCTATTTTGCTTATCTCTCTGCTGTATTTATCTAGCTTTCTATCGTTTTTATACGCACATTCGTTGTTTTTAATAAAAGAATTATCAAAATTCCTCTCTAATTTTCGACGTCTGCTAGTTTTATTACTTAGTTCACCAACAGAGGTTTTGTTCCTCACTTATTCTGGGATTTATGCACTTTGGCCCTAATATTGATGCAGGCATATACTGTTACACTGCTGGTCAGTGGATTCACCTAGTGAGCCTCCCTCCACCCTGTAGGGTTGTACATCAAAATGTTAAGGCCCAAACTTACACGGCTGGCACTCTTTTAGGTTCTTTTGTGTTGGTGAGTCGCCTGCCATCTGAAGTCCTTTCTTTCCAGCGCTACTCACCCTCGATCCGCCTCTGGCGCCCCGCTGTTTACTCCCCAAATTTATTCGCCTCCGCCACCCCTGTGAATGGGCTACTTTCTGTTGACCATAAATTAAACATTTTGGAAATATTGCCACTGATTTTCCCCCAGAATCGATATTTTCTCTGAACTTTCTAATACGCATCGTGTATCACGCTTCTCCGATTTAGACGCCTCTGCTAATAAACAGAAGAAGAGCAATTCCTTAAGCTTTACCCGGGAGGTATGAAGCTTTAGCGGCTTCATTTTTCTAAGCTTCGGCATATGAGGGCGGGTAGCCAGTCCTCTCCTTCACCGCCTAACCTTCCCACTGACAGTGTACATTCTGTGTTCTCATTATAGTTGAGTTCGCTAGGGGTGTAAGCGGAAACGAAATCTCAAACAAATGCGCTGATATGAACCCCGACCATACAACTGACCGTCCAGCACCGTATAACGACTAGACTCTCACACAGGTCCATGCTAATAGAAATCCCCTAGAATTAAAATAAAATAAAATTCCATTATAGAAATTTCTTTTAATTCGAAGTAGAGGTAATTTGAGTAGACGTAGATGTCTTTTTCATTGGTGACAGAGGTTGCAGAGGTGCTCCGATTTATCGTGTCTACTGGAGGAAACCGGAATCATTTGACGAAATTATGTTGAACGGAACGAAGATGTTATCCGATCACTTGCCCAATGTTGTTTTGAAAGCATTATTTTCTGCCAGTCAAAACAGCGCAGAAGTTGCGTTGCAGTGATCCAGAACAGCGCGCAGTCGTTCTCTCAGCCAATCAGGAATGATAACAAGTCGCGTTTCAGCCAATGAGCGCCAGCAGGATGTATTTCCTTGGCAGGACAGATCGACCAGATTTTGGTCAAACACAGTCGCTCGATCAGAGGTTACTCGATCACCTCAGTCTGATTAAGGTTACTTCTGTGAAAGTGGCTGAGACGCTGGATAACCGTCATGATGCAGCTCTAATTCTCAGTGGAGTTGAAAAATTCAAAATTACAGCTTTACTGTTCTTCTGGACAAAAGTTCTGTCTTCGATTGATCGAGTTCAGAAGGTCTGATTTGGAATCACCTTATCACGGTGGACCGATGAACCTAACTGAAAACTGGAAAATTGACCTCTGCAACAACCATCAAGCGAAGCTGAGAGCTTTTGCAGTGAATGGGGGTTGACAGAGAGAAGGCGAATCAGAACGAATTGTTCCATGGCTGATGAAAATGCGTTCGATGCAGAATTGACTACACCGAAAGAAAAAAGAAATGTGTCGTTCTCTAGTAGAAATTCATGACCAATTTGAAGTTGAAATTTCTTATCAATTTTCACATTTACGAGAGTTGGAAAGCCACTTTAGTTTTCTTTGTTGTGCTGAATGAATCTTTTATTAATCAGCTGGTATCTCATGATCTTAATCTTAATCTCGAGATTTCTTCAACGCCCAACGAAAGTCAAGTGGCGGGAACCAGCTTATTTACAGGCGCTTAGTCAAAATAAAATCGATAGGCAGAAAGGGTTTGGTTCCAGAGAAAGATCCAGGAATCAGGCAGGTAGACAGTTGGACGGCTACGGTGGATGGTGTTTGAAACTGGAGCGGGAAGGGAGATTAGGGGAAGTGGAAGAATCCTGATAAGCTTTGTAAAAATACTATTTTCAGTTTTGAGTGAAAGACCAGCGCAGAAATTGCAAGAGGTGAAGTGTTGGTGAGTTTGCATGATGGGTCAGAGAATTGTCGTAATTCTTGCGCAGTTTATTCCATGGGTGGAGCAGCTATGGTTATGAAGCGATTTCTAAATTTTAAGTATAAGGTGACGGGAGAGCGAAGAAGTGTTTGGACAGCAGCGGATCACAATCGTGAATAGCGCATCGAAATCCAAACTAATTGTGTCAGTTACTCAAAAGATTCGAATTCAGATTGGAGCTGTACCATGACTGTATGCGGATATAGTGTAATCGCTTCCATCACAGTTTTAAACAAATGGTGAAAGTTTGAATTGTTCTATAACTGGACTGTTCAAGTAGTTCAAGTAGGCCTACATGTCATCAATAAAATTAGAAGCATACCGGATTTTGGCCCAAGCACTTCTGATTCTGTTTGACACTGTCAGTCTAAGTAGCGTCTTATGAACGTTCTTTCAGCAAAATAAAATCCAGCTTATGAAATCCTTTTTCGGTCTACAATAAGTAGCGTGCAATAGATCGCTTTAGCTCCACCTCTAAAACATAGACCGGTTTAAATAATAATAAGACAATTTATATAGCGCCGTAGCACAGCCTAGGCCGAAGAAAAAGGCGCTGTACATGGGTTCAAAAATCAACTACAGTCATAAGATATCCTAAAAAGATGTGTCGAGTCGTGATTTGAATTTGTCCAGGAATGGGGCATTCGTCACATTGTCAGGAAGACTTAAAGTCTTAAAGGTTTAAAGTCACTGCTTACAATTTACCGCTCACAGTTTTTTTAGCGCTTCTGATCTTAAAGGATGGGGGTCAAGCAGAAATAAAAATTAATGTAATGAAAGAGTGATTGAGACGCCAAATTTCGTGTTTTTGGTCGCACACATTCGACAGATAGCAGCACACACCACCGCACTTCATCCAACGAGTGACAATTGAGGCTCTATCAAATGCAATATCTTTGGTCTGTAGTTGTGTTGTTGTTTTCATCATTAAAATGGAATTTAAGTAGAAATTTAAATCATTCGTCATAACTATGCCGGGAATCGTAGTATTTGGTCGACGGTGGGCGGTTGGAAGCGATGATTTCGTCTTTCCAGCAGCTGCTGAGATTTTACTACGAGCAGCATGGTATGTAGTTTAGGCTTCCTCCTGCTGTATCCTGTTTACAACGTTGGCAAGCATGTAGTGTCGGGGTCCCCTGTAATACCGCTCTATGTTGGGCTTTGTCTTTGGGGATTGTGTGCGTGGCGTGGCTTGTGGTATTATCGGAAGGCTGTAGTTGCCGCAAGCGTTTTTCCGATTCCCACTCTAGTACGAGGATGTCCAGTATAAGGACGTCAATGGTTAGGGTTAGTGTTAGGGTTAAGGTTAGGGTTAGTCTTAGGGTTAGGATAGATACAGTAGGAATGGGAAATACGCCACTAAACTCTGTTCCTAACTCTCACGTTTACCATTGACATCCTCCTACAAGCGTGGGAAAAGGAAAGACGCTTGCCGCAAAGTAAGTTGTCGCTAAATGAATATATTCGAGCTGAATACGATCTTCAAAGACGAGTTAAGCGTTCTAACATGCTTACTAACGAAAAAATTATCCGAAGTTATGTGGACTTTGTAAGGTGCCAGCAGCTGTATAGCCTTGTCAAGGATTCCGCAAAAGGGAAACCTCGCCCCTTAACGCCCATTATAGGCCAAAATACAGCAGACCCCGATACTACATGTTTGCCCGTTTTTTGGATCTACCATTTTCATAAGATGACTTCTACAAACGATAGAATTTTCTGATTGTTTTACTGGGTCTTTCCTCGCAGAAGATAGAGAAAACTGCTGAATGGTCAGAAGAGGATTTCAGTTGGACATTGCCTACATTTTTTTGCATTTCATATAAACAACATTTTGAATAACTGTTATAAACTGTCAGTAAATTGGCAAAAACATACTGCGGTGATTCCTGCAGCTAGCTGTGAACGGCATATGGAAAGGCAGTCTGATATAATGAACACCTTTATTAACACTGGCTAAGTCAGGGGATGGTAAAATACATAAAGCACAATTCAGCTGAAAAGAAAATAGCACCACTTTTCAAAAGTCTATCAAAGTTCAGCTTGCTGTGCACAGGTCTTTGAACTTGTTCAGCTTGCTATGCACAGCAGAGACTGATTCCAGAGGCCAGCTGATTCGGAGCAGGACATGTAAGCATCAAACTCATTGTCCGTATCAGAATCATCTTGTGAGGTGAACAAGTCTTGGAAGAATGGGTTTCTTTTAATCTAGGCCTTTTTGAAGGAGGTGCGATACCTGCAGCAGTATTGTTAGGCTGTTCATTTGAGTTGGCTATATACGCATTTTGTCCGTCATTTGTTGTTTGGTTGTTCTCAGTTTATCTTACTCAGTTGAGCACTTTTGCTTTTGTCCTACAAAACCAACAAATAAGAACAAGCTTGTGTAAGTGATATAATTTTGATGTAACTGTGAGAAAAGCCTGAAAGTTTGACCCCAGCATGTGTTTTCATAATTCTCTTATCTCAGAAAAACCTAATGAGCCATCCTATGCCCTCCAGTCAAGTCATGGAACACTTGGCAAATCAGTTGCTGTGGAAAATAAACAGATTTGGTCACTGATTCATATTCACCATACTAAGTCTTCAAGTCTGACCTGTTGTGAGGTGAGGATGGACAGCTGTACCAGCGTTGCTGACCATTGGACATTTCTCAGATTTAAATTGACCTGTATGCCACTTACGTTATTGTTTTTTTACTAAATCTTTAGCAATCAGCCCGCTTAATGATAACACGTGGATGATAATTTCATATCAGTTTAAATGCAGAGTTAATATTATAACATGTCAAACAGAGAAACTCAGAAGGTACTGCATGTACTGTTAAGTACACACTGTTATTTCTTTGTACAAATTATACATTCATTTAAATGTATAGCTAATACTGCAACATTTCTAATAAGGAAACTCAAAAGGAACTGTATGTCCGGTTAACAGAGAGTTATTTCTATGTACAAATTTATGAAGGAGAATCTTATCAGTTGGTGTGTTATAAATGTTGTATAGTTTGAATCATTCTTTCATGACATGTTTTGCTTCTTTATTACTGTTTTATGTATTGCTGTTTGTAACGTACATTCTAACAGGTTACTTACTAAATACGGTGTCTTGATTTGCTTGTGCAAACATGATGTGCTTTTACCAAATTGGCAGGCACCGCCAAACAATACATATAAGTTAAAGAATTAGCAAAGATCTTGTTTTGGCATTTGAACTGGTGCAAAGGAGGTAAGTTAGTGATATTGCTAGGTAGGGAATTTAGTGTTTTTTCTCCTGCAATCATTATGGAGATTTGCCAAATATTTATGTCTATGCAAGGTTTTTGTGAAACTTTCCCATAGGTTTAGTCACTCTGGAGCGACAGTATGCAGTTCTGATATATACTGAAAAAAGCTGTGAAAAAACGATACATAAATTCTGCTGCGGCTTAGTAAAAAAATCAGTAATATGTAATATTATGTACACTGCTCAATCTTTAATTTTGTTTACGAGTTTCTGAGCAGCCAATTTTCTCTATATCCTGTCGTACTGGCCTAGTTAACAACATGGGTAAACACTTGTGATAAGGAGCCTCTGTGCGTGAGGATCTCCAGTTTGCAACTCTGTCGTGGCATTTTTCAGAGATTTGAATCTTGGGCTAGCATGATCCATGCACGGGGACCTTAAATGGTGTGGCGCCCGTTCAAATGGGCAGCGGTGGTGAAGAATGTCTGTCACCCAATCAATTCATTGAAAAATGAACAGCGTTGAGGCCATATGGTTGCTATAGAAAATCGTGTACATTTACATTTATTCCTTGGGTCCAAATGACTTAACCTAAATTCTTGAATGCCATGGCATTCAAGAACAGCAAATGCAACCTTGACCTGTAATTTGAAACAATTTATTTCTTGTTGTTGTATAGGCTGACTGCAATGGCCGTGGTTTTGGGCGTTTACAGTGATAATCTATCCACCTGTACAAATGGACACTTAGTGAAGATCTATTATGTCGGCATGGTTATAATTCTTCCGTTGGCGATTATTCTTAGTGGTACTCTAATGTACTTCAGCATGCAGGGTACAATAACAAATGATGAGCCTCGAAAACAAGTGTCAAGTCTAATTATTCTCAGACTGATTCTGCTTGTTGTTGATGTCACCTGGACTGGAATTGGTACATACTGGGCTTTCAGTGAGCATGTGGAGCAGTGCTCGCCTGCTGTTGTGAATGTTGTCAAAGGGGCAACAATTGTTGGTTGGATCTTGCTGTTTTTTATGTTGGTTGGGATTCTGATGGTCTTTGATCCACTTGGGCATTCAGCAGAAACACCGGGTCAACTTCAAAGACTTTGGAAATTAAGGTAACTTTTATTTGCTTAGTCCTAACGCCTGCTTTTAGGCATGATCTGATATTTGAAATGGTCACTTGGTACAGTTTTTGAGATAACCTCAGTATGATTAAATGGCTTGTAAGTTGTGCAGCTTCATGTTAGCAGTTGCTGGTCATCATCATGTAGTGAAGAACTAAAGAAGATTAAAGGCAAGACCGTCATTGAATATTTGAATATTTATTTCTTATGGTTCTGTAAGTCTTTAATTCAAGTAACTAATGGTTTGAGGTGAGTAAGAAAGCTCATTAAACTCAGGCATATACATTTCAGAACAATAAGGTAACAGTTTTAGAAAGAATATGTGCTGTGGGTGTAATAATTAACTTATAATTTTGTTACACATAAAGTACTATGTAGTTATATATCAGGTCACAAAGTATTCTTTCAAGCCAGTCATAATAAGCCTAGGCCTAAATGGTTACTGGAAACTTTTATTATTATTATTATTATTAAGAAAATTTGTTATGCATTCAAAATTATACAGAAATGTGAATTTGAGGCATGGTAAGATATATGTTATTGAAAATCTCTTGCTGTTGGCCCGTAAAATGAGGTAATTACTGACTTAAATCAGATCAAAGGATCAGAAGTTGTGATAAAATTTGAAAATTTAGAAATAGTTTTCTATGAGGTCTAGGTGTTGATTGTTGCAGATCAGTGATATTAAAGTTATATGTTTAGTAGAATTTTCATGTAACTGTAAATTTGTACTTTGTGGAAATGTTTTTGAGCTGAGCTTCTTTGTTTACTTTACAACAGATGTAAGTTGCTTTGTTGCTGTTGCTGTATCGGTTCAAATGTTGGCAATGAGTCCGATGCCTTTGAAGATGTTGCTCGAATAATATCGGAACACTTAGCGGTAAGTTATGCGTTCTGTTGTTTCAAATAATCTGATGTAGTTGTATCTGAAATGTGTTCAGATTTTTAAGATTAGATTAGAAATCTGCAGTAGAAAAAGTAGTTAACTACTTAAAAGTAGTTTATTTACTAATTCTTAACTACAGTAGTTAAGTACTTCCCATCTCTGTTATTAATGCATAATTATCTCTACAAGTTTTCATCTCCATTTGTGCCAAGGCTTCTCTTTAAACTTAATTCTTTACTGCATGTAATTCATAATAAAAAGGAATTACTTGCAACATTTAGTTATTTAACTGATGATTTGGTGTGATGATGGAAATTATGTTTTATAGGGCATCAATTTTGTTGTGACTGATGTTGCGGCAGCCATGATCCTTGTTCAGAGGCAGCAAGAACGCGAGTTTCAGCAACGGTTGAGGAATGGTGCTGCCATTAGCAGGGTGTCTTATGCTTTAAGTGGTGGATCTCAAGACCCAAATTTCTGCCCCAAGGACTGGATGTCGATAGCATCTGCTGGCGCGTTCATGAAATACGCTTTGGCCAGTTATGGATGGAAATTCTTTGTCTATGACAATCAGTTTTGTGGGCCTTTCAAACTCTGGCTTGAATGCAAGTAGGCACAGGTTAATTTATTTGTATCATTTGAAAATCCATTATCGTGTTTTTATTTCATCTCTCAAACTGGCAACATTGGGAGGGACACATCATTTTTATAATAACTAACTTTATCTGAGAAAATTTGAAAGGAACACGTGAAGCAGTATTTTATATTTTGTCTGTCAAAAAGAGACTATAATTAATTCATGTAACTTTAAGTAGGTTGGATAACTTTTTCATAGTTTTAAAAGAGTTTAGCAGCAGCATCTGCTACTGGAACTATGAAGCTGAGCAGTAAGAGACTGCCAGCATTGACAAGAGTGACCAGTTATACTCAGTGCATCTTTGCAAATTCATATCATTATTACTGGTAAAAGTTACTTTCATTAAGGGTTGGCTTGACATTTTTGTTGATACAAGATTATCATACTGACCATTTCAGATTCGATCAGATGACCTATATTTTTTCCAAATCATCATTCAGTGTGGCTTCACTTCGGAGCAACCATATCTCAGTACATTTATTGTGGTAATACCATGCTGTATAAGTCATCTGAAAGATTAGATCTGTACCCTAGATGCAGCACTGCTCGTTACTACTAAAGCACTAATTTTGAGTGTTCTTACAAGCCACAAGTTTGTTATTAGGTTTTGTTTCTGCCTCCGTCCTTCTGACAACATTTATGGTGACAACTGTTGCGGATGCAATACTTCAGCTATTCTGGAGCAGACGCGTGTCATTAGGGAGAACATCTTCTATGCAAACTATCATAATAAGGTAACCTCATAAACTGCGGTGAAAACCGGCTGATAAAGATACACAGTTCTAACCATGTATCATGTTAAGAGTGTCAGGAACTGTAATCATGCATTATGTTAAGATTTAAAAATACATAATTACCGATTATTTTTGCACTTTATCCCATGCTTGCATTGTTTATCATCACTGCCAACTAGCAACCCAAACAGCTGTCATTATCCTCTGCTTTTTGACTGAATATAGAAATGTTACTATAGAAGTACTTTGATTTATCTGGAAAGAAGGAGAGAGATGATTTTGGATAATAGGTTGACATTTAGGCCAGCAATACCAGATATTGAAAGATATTGGAATTTTTTTATTAAATAGCATTTCTAAGTTTAGTTTGATCACAGTGCTTTGTAAAACTGAAATTTCTTTTAATTTTTGTGCACAGTTGTATGAAATACCATTTTACATTGTGATGGACCATGCAACAAAGTCGATTGTTGTTTCTGTCAGAGGAACTCTATCATTCGAGGTACGGAGGTAGAGTACGCATTCTGTCTAAAGGCTGGTGAACTATCATTTTCCACAGAATGCCCATGTTCTTCATAATCTGTGTGTAGTGTTGGATGGTTATTTTTAAGAAGTTATTAGTTACAGTAACTAGTAATTGGGTCAGAAAAAGTAATGAATTACTGTACAGACTTACTGTGTATATGTAATAACTAATTACTGATAACAGTTTCCTTACCAAAGTAACTAGGTTTTTGTTGCTACACATGGGAATGGTATAGCCCAAATTGGCTACTTAGGTGGTTTAGCTTATAACAGGCAGTCATGAACAGCCTTTCACATTCTCTTTCATTGGTTACCGACCTAGTTTCAAACTTCAAAATTGACATCCTTGCCTTGCCTCTTTGGCCATACCCCACACAGACCACTTCTGAGCTTGCTCTGCAACTGAATTAACTTTATCTGAAATCATGGACAGGCACATTTCCAATAAGTCTAAGAGGGTGGCAGCATGGTAAAACTCAGATATAGCGTTTTGTTGATAGGATGCTCTGACTGATATGTCTGCCGATGTGGAGCAACTGTCAGTGGATGGAGTTTCGGACGCCAAAGCACACAAAGGTATCTTGCAGGCAGCCAGGTACATTGAGCAGATGCTCAGTCAGCACCGACTCATTGATGAGGCATTTTCCAGGGCACCTGTGAGTTGTTTTTATGAAGTTTGTTTTCTGTTTAATAGAATGGCTGCAGAGAGGTTAGATATGGTAATCAGGTTTAGGAATTCAATGCAAAACTTACAAAAAAATTGTAGGAGATTCTTTGAAAACAAGTTTGTTTAACACTTGCACATTCGTAACAATGAAATGCATGAAATTTTCTCAACTTTTTCAAAATAAAGTGAAATGTGAGGCCATAATAACAGCCCTCCTAGGGGTAGTTAAAGTAAAGCTGCAGCAAAATATTGTACTTCAAGTGGCCAAAATTGGTGCCATACTGTGGTGCTAATTGATGCCATAAGTTACTGTAACGATTAGCAGTTTGTGCGTTACCTCATATATTCTACTGGAAGCTTAAGCCAGTACTGTTGAGAGAATTATTTCTGCCTAGGCCCTGAAGACGAGTGATTTTAGTGTTAAACACCCTATTAATTTAATATTTTTCGACTTGTGATACCTCAGTCAGTTCTTTTCCTACAGACATGAGATTAACATCGTTCTTTAGCATTTTATCTCCTCTTCCCATCCATTCATCTAGTTTTTGATACAAAAATTTTGGGGTACCCAAAGTTGCCCCAAACATTACCCTACCCCATTTTTTTGCTTTATTCATGTTTAAGCCCCTAATTTTAATTTTGACCTAAGGCCGGAATGTTGTAAGTCGGGCTTGCTTCCTTATAGAAACTTTTTTCATGAACATATTAATTACCAAATATTCTATGGTGCACATCTACCCACACATCTTAAATCAGATTTTGGTCAGCAGATGAAATTTTTGGCTTCTCATCCAGATGTTGTTAGCCACAAGGTATGATTTTCAGTGTGCCTTTAACTGACGGGTCTCTTCACCAGATTTCCAAGGCGACTGATGTTTCCATGGCATGCTATACATGTGACGTGTCGACAAACTTCATAAGCCTCAATTTTTTAAAGTGTGGCCAAACTTTGCTTAACCCACGGAATTTACTAAACGTAACCCTTTGGATTATTGTACCCATTAGCTTTCCTGTTTTCGACCTTGATCTTGCAAAGTAAACATGAAACCCGAATGACAATCATAAAACCCAAGCAGCCTTGCTGCCCTAGGCATGAAGCAAGGAATGGGCTTTGAGGCTACAGTGATTGAGGGTCTGCAAGGATTATATATTGCAATAAGGTACACTTAACTGTGTACTTATAGTTTTTTAAATGAAATCAATTCCACAGTTGCTCAGGTGATTTATTCACTTAATAATTTAATTATTTAATTAATCAACTTTATTAACTTTGTTACAACTGCCATGGTATTACCACCAAAAACTTACCCATTGTCATGCCATTACTGTTATTTTTTTTCTAATTCTTCCCTCTTATGTGGGATTACTGCAGTTATCACAGAATCACCATGGTAGCCTTGCTCTATAGTTCGTGCCCCTCTGAAACACCCTGGCTTCCTGTTGCCTCAGCAAATCAGTCATTTTGCAGCCACATATGATGTGTAAGTGCTAGCTCCACGTTTTCTAAACGATGTCTGTGAACCAACCTGTTTACGTGTCAGCTGTTAAAATAGTGGTTGGACTACTGGGTAATATCAGGTATCTGAAAAACCATCAAAACCGCACAGATTCAAAGTTACCTGAAAATAACTCTGGAATGTGAAGACAGACACAGAAGTAGTGCAACTGTAAGCAAATTATACTTAACGACACACTTGAATGTTTGCATCAATCAAGATGTATGACTGCCTCCAGCTTGGTTGTTGCCACCTGGTGAGTTGAGGCATGCTTGATAACTGACATGTAATGCTTAGGAATTCATTTTCCTGTTTTGTAATTGGTTTGCTATCCATTTCCTGTTAAGTAATAACTATTGCTTCATTAAATGTCTTTGTGTTTGATAGGATTATGGTTTGGTTGTTGTTGGACACAGCCTTGGAGCCGGTGCCGCTGCTATTCTTGCTATTCTGCTGAAGCCAAAGTATCCTAATATCAAATGCTTTGCCTACTCACCACCTGGATGGCTGTTGAGGTCAGCATTAAGCATTCTTTCTATAAAAATGGTTTGAATACATAATCTATGCTAATCTTTTTATTTCTTTGCTATATTAAGTTATATATTTTTAATTTGCTATACATTTATAAGTAGACTGTGTGTACGTAAATCCAGTAACTTTTGTAAATCAATTTTGCAATTTTATGATGTTTCAGTGCAATTTTATGATGTCTTGACAAAGTTTTCACCATTATTTGTAATGTAATGAAATTTAAAGAAGGATATTGTTCTGCTTGCAGCCTCCCTCTAACTCGCTATGCAGAAGAATTCATTTGTTCTGTTGTGGTCGGCAAAGACTTGGTTCCTCGACTTGGAATGGTTACGATTGATAAGTTGAGGGACAAAATGATCAGTGCTGTCAGGCAGTCAAATACCCCAAAAGTAGGTTGTCACTTTGGGTAGAATAATATGCTTTGAAAATTGCATTATTGAAATTTTGTCATTTAGTTGGTGAAAAGCTGAAGTGTGAAAGGTCCATGTTGTAATAACAAAAGCCAATAGAGCAGAGTTGAAAGCCTTTATAACTGTTGCTTTTTTAAAGTTAGCTATGTGATCTTTGGCGGCATTGTGGCTGGTTGCTAACATGTCAGGCTTTCTAGGATTCAGGTTTTTCTCTATGTATATATGTATCAGGATGTTTCAATGGTGCCTTTTTAGAACCTTACAAGGACATCTGTTAGAAGTGCCTGGAGGAGTTAACAAAACTGTGGAACCTAAAGATTCATGAGATTATGTTGTCCAGTTTCTGGATATATGTGCTGTTGTCATGTTTGAACATAATCGTCCAGTTTAACAGTTTAATTGGGTTCATTAACCCATATTGGTTATTGCTTTGTTACGGCACCTTATCAGACATCTACTAGCATCTGTTTGTCTTTCAATATGTTGCCAGCCCAAGGACGGCTTCTATTGGGACCTTTGCTTTCTAGAGGCAAGGACTACTTTTAGGACTACTGTTTATAGAGGCAAAGACTGCTTTGGACTGTTGTCTATTGAGGCTAGGACTGCTTCTCATAAGACTAAGCATTTATAGGGGAAGGACTACTATTCTTATGGTTTAAATGTTTGTACAAGCAAAGCCTACTTCTCATAGGACTATTGTTTATGGAAGCGACTTTATAAACTTACTGATACTATGCGATGTGAAGGGTTCTTTTATGTACCTATTTGGGTGTTTGTATCTATACTTCTATACAGTGCTTTATAAGAATCTCTTGAATATACTCCTTGCTGGCCTAAATGGTGTTAGAGTATGTTAGGAACTATACGCTCACCCATAGGTGAATATAGCTCGGTTGTTAGGAAATGCCTTTGTTATGAGGCTTTTGCACGGATGTACGTAGAACCACCAACAGAGTCTTGTCAATGGCTAACAGTTGACGCTCTGTTCAGAATTTCTCACAAGGTTTATTGCACTGAAGATGAGGAACAGTTATAGTTATGAATAAAGATTTGTAGCACAGTTATAGTCTGAGATTGGCTGTCTGTGGGCTGGTGGTAGAGCACGCTGCATTTGGAGACCCTCACATTATCACTTCTAGATTGCCTGGAACATTCAACAAAAGATGGACAATGCAGTATCCGAGTGAGGAAGACCTCTGTGGAACAGATGATCTATGCATTCGGAGAACCTTACTGCAGAAACAAATTCATAATTTTCTGGTGACAGGTGATGTGCAACTCCATGTTGGTCAAATGTGTGACGTTTCTGGGAACTTGTAGGGAATATGAGTTGCCACATGTGGCGGTGGCTACTGCAACCACTATAGCTAGTGAATATAGCATGTGTTTACTTAGGCAAGGTATATTTTCTTCAAGAATGGTTTGATATCTTCTGAGACATGTAATGCCAATGTTAGTGTTTATAAGACATTTATTTAAACGAAAGCATTATTTATTATAGTATCAGATTCTTGCTGGTAGTGTGTGGAGAACAATATTCCGCTGCAGAGGGGACATTGATGATGGATTTGACATAGAAGCTCCTGCTCCTACTGGTTCAGGAGTGGTCAGCACTGAACCGCTGCTCAGCGTTTCTTCAACCACTAGAAGACGAACTTACACAGAAGAAGAGCCTAGCAGTGTAGGTTTTTGAGGGAGCAAAATTAGTCCTGTGACAACTAAAAACCTACATAGTTTTGTTGAAAATTTATGTCTCTAATTTTTTCTAACGTGAATCACATTTAATCTAAATCAGCAGAAGTTTTCCAGATTTCCAATACTCTAGATGGTATAAACTACCAGTAAGTTAAGTTTCAAAGGTATTCTGGGCTTTTAACTGTGACGTTTTTTAATAATTTTGTTGAAGATGTTCTCCTAGATGATAATCATCATAAATATGATGTTTGATACTGATAGAATTTCAGGAATATGTGATAAGATGAATTTTAATTTCTGTTGGCAAATCTGATTGAATTGGTATTTGCTGTTGAACAGGAGAGTCTTCATCAGCCTGTAGGCCCTTTTCCGCTTTTTATGCCAGGCCTTGTTCTGTTCCTTGAAGAAACTGAAGCAGGAAGGTAACACATAACAGCATTATTTGAACCTTCAATTCATTTCTCATTTACATTGTAATTTGATTGAACTCTTGCTTAGAATTTGCTGGTTAGAAACATTTTCAACTTATCTTAAGCTTATTTAAGCTCCCTTGATCTATTATGCCAATCTATTTTCTTGACATCAATATTTGCTTTACTTTGATTCTGTCCTTTTGACTTTATCGGTTCATCCATCATATGTTGTTTTACCTCTACTTTTAGTTTATTTAATACTTCAATAAAAGCCTGGTAACAGGTGTCCCGGTAAGACTCACATTCGCTTAACACATGGTAGAGCCATGCATCCTAAGGCTACCAACTTAACACATTGAAATTGCTGATGCGCAGTACATGGACTAACTAGTAAGTAATCTATATTAATAACATCTTGCACGTTAGGCTTTCTCATTTATGTGTGATTGGGCAGTACATGTGATAAATTCGTTTACAGGCATTTCCTGTTGTTTTCTCTTTCTGTTGAATGCCAACAGTGGTGAGATGCATCATGCATATTCACACTTTAACGCTGTTGTTATTTTCTAGATTTATGTGATTTTTTTAAATTTGATAATCTTAGCTTAAGCCTAATATTAGAAGTAGCAGATAGCAAGCATAGACGTTCCTACTCTGTGCAAGAAAAACTAGCTGCTTCAGATCATGTACGTTGTGGAGAAACTCAGCCAAAGTTTCGAAAGATCTTGGTGTTAACAAATGTACGCTCTGAGATTGGCTGAAACATAAAGCCAGACTACGCGTAGTTTTGTAAAAGCAATTCTAGCATATGACTTGAGCGAAAATGTGTGTGCTGTTCCGACAGACTGGAACTAGATGAAGTCATGCACACATGGTTTGCAGAATAGAAGCAAAAGGAAACACCAGTAAGTGGCCCAGTTCTTCAAGCATAGTGACAAAATTTCATGGAACTCTAGCTAGGGATGAGTCATTTCAAGTCAGCCAAGGGTTTACAAGTCAGTTTAAAAGATGCCATGAGGTATCCCAAGTAACAATTTGTGGCAAAAGTCAATCTATTGATGAAACAGCTGCAAACGCATTTCCTGCTGAGGTAAAAACTATTTTAGAAAATGAAAATTACCATGAGGAACAAATTTATAACTGTGACCAAAATAGGTTTTTCACAAAACTACTGCCAGCTACGACATTAGCATTCAATTATAAAAGTCAGAAAACAACTGGTTTTTAAATTTTTAAAGATCAGAGTAACTCTTCTTTGCACAAACAAGACGGGCAGTGGTAAACATACACCTCTTCTTGTTAGCCAGTTTCACAGGCCTCTCAGTATGTGAGTGAACAGATTTGCAAATGGCCTAAATATGCCCTGAATACTTACGTAATGTACCTGAGGGTCTTCTGTGAAGACGGAGACGTGATTTGAATCCTGGTGCATTATGAAATTAGCAACCTTTAAAGAACAATTATTAGATTTATGTGGTTTCTCTTACCTGATAGATCTGTTAACCCAAGTAGATGATGATGAAGTTCAGTCAGAGTTTGTAACAAATAGCTGACATGATTTCCACTGTTAGGCCATGGCAAACACAGAACCCCTTTGACACATAACCCCATTAATTATTACTGTGGTCCATGTATGAGATAAAATTAATTCCTGTCAGACTGATTAAAAATCATGTAAAGGCGATACTGAGATACTGAAAGAATCAAAATAAAGAAAGGAGTGAGGCAGGGATGCATTCTGTCCCCATTCCTATTTAACCTATATGCAGAAAGGATAATGAGGATGGCGGAAATGGATGGAGCAAAAGAGGGAGTAAAGATAGCGGGAAGAACACTGAATAATCTGAGATACGCAGATGACACAACACTATTAGCAGGTAAAAAAACAGATCTGGTAGAACTGATAAGAAGGCTGAAGAGAGAGAGAGAGAAAGCAGGACTATACTTCAATATAAAGAAAACGAAGATCATGACAACAGCTGAGGAGGGCAGTTTTATGGTGGATGGAGAGGAATTAGAGACGGTAACAAGCTTTACATTCTTGGGATCAGTAGTAGAAAGAGAAGGAAAGTGCGACATGGAAATAAACCGAAGGGTGGCGATTGGAAAAGCCGCAATGAATGGACTAGAAAAAATATGGAAAGACAAACATGTGAGCACAGACACGAAAAAAGATTGGTGAGGGCCTTGATTATACCAACAGTAACATACGGCAGTGAGACGTGGACAATGACCAAGAAAATAGAGAAAAAAATCAATGCTTGTGAAATGTGGATATGGAGGAAGATGCTGAGAACATCATGGACGGAGAAAAGGACTAATGAATGGGTACGCAGGGCGATTGGAATTGAGCAAGATGAGACGTTACAACAAACAGTGCTAAAATCAAAGCTGAGGTTCTTTGGACATGTTATGAGATCAGATGGATTGGAAAAAGAAATGATGCTGGCTTGTGGAGAGGGAAAGAGGAAAAAATGGATGGACAAGATACACGAAGCAACTGGAATGAACTTGGCACAACTAAGGGACGCGACATTGGAAAGAAAGAAATGGAGAAGATTGATCATGACGGTCGCTAGAGCTCAAAGAGCTGACAGCACAAGGTGACAAGGTGACAAAGGCCCCACCTTACATGACTTTCAGTTGATACATAATCTATGTTATGATAACCAAATTCTCAATAGATCATGCCTGTTGGCATTACATTATTTCATACATCAGTTTATGGGACTTTTGACAACCTGCTGAATCTGATCTGTTTGAGAGGTTCTTCACTTGTCATCCAAATTGCAAATTTATCTCGCTTTGAAAAGTTTCTTGGTAGGTGTTATATAAATTTGTTATACATACATACTTACAGTAAGTAAGTGTTGAAATATGTTAAAATGCAGGAAAGTTTAAGTTCTAAAGAATTGTGCAGTTCTATCTGAATTACTGAATTTACAAGGTCACTTTTCAATAACATTTATGAATATAAATGACACAGCTTTGTTTATTGCTTAAGCCAGGAGGAAATTAAATAAATTATACTGTCAGAGATAAAATTTGGACGTCTGGCTTCTGCTGATAGAAGCCTGAGGCATGTGCCAGCATGCTACATTTAAACCAATAAATTTATTGACTACTATAACAAAATCTCAGAAAG
The DNA here is from genome assembly GCA_964023275.1 of Norana najaformis. Classification (NCBI taxonomy): domain Eukaryota; kingdom Metazoa; phylum Annelida; class Clitellata; order Crassiclitellata; family Hormogastridae; genus Norana; species Norana najaformis. The sequence continues at coordinate 35,878,608 of OZ029915.1, read as the reverse complement.
TTTAGTTACATATATTTGGTGTATATGCATTATTTACTAATAAATAAGCAATAGGCTTGTTTATGGCTTAACTGATCTGGGCAATTATTAGAACAAAGCCCTATTTCGCTGTAAGACCTGATTAATTCCTGAATTCTGGTCATCTGATGTTAGCAAGACTGTCTGTTCTTTGCCATCTCTGGCGGCTGAGTGCCTTAGTTGAAGAGGGGGTGTTGATGGTTAGCAGATGACATGCCTAGACTGTCACTTGCTAATCAGTCTTTGTACTAAACATCATCAGCATTGGTTTAAATTGTTTAATGGTTCTGACGATTTATGTTGTCTGTCATGTGAAGTCCTGTGTCATTCACATGATACTCAATGCCTGAGGTTAGGACAGGGTCATCTTGTCTCTGGGAAGTCTAAGATCTGGCTGATGGCAGAAAGGGTAGTCATAAAGCTATGTTCTCACACCCTCTTGAGGGAGGTCAGAGGTCCCCACAGCCAACCAGCCCAAGTCAGTCTAGATCAGGGCAGACATTGTGAGTAGGTCACTTGGTGAAAGACCTAAACCCTAGGTACAGCTTCAGAACATCTGATGCTGAGAAATGGTGGAAAGGAATAAAAAAGATGGAAATGGAGTTGAAGGAATCAGTGCTGAATAGAAAGAAGCCTGCTGGAAGGGGGATCTGAGGAGGAGGAGGAGGAGGAGGAGTTTAGAGAGCCAAGCTGAGGGTATTGAAGATACTGAGGAAATAGAATGGCAGAGAGAGGGAAGGGGGAAATTGAATACTTAAATAGGATGAAAATGTAGTGGACAGACTAAGAAGTGATGAAAATGTTGGATGAGGATAGGAAATGGAAGAGAATAAAGTGGAAATGAAGGGGAAGAGAATATAATGGAGATAATGTGAAGTGAAGAAAATATGCAATAAAGAAGCTATCTCGTGAAGGCAGCCATGAGTGTGAAGTGTTAGTGACTATTTTTTCTTATCCTCGGCATATAAGGGGCGGGTGACCAGCCCTCTCCCTTGCTGCTTGATTGTCCCATTGACAGTGTGTGCTGAGGTAACTTATGGCTGAGCTGGTGGCTAGGTGGCACCAGTGGAACCAAAATCTCAAAACAAATGTTTGCCTTGACAGGGGTTTGAGCCCCCACCTTCCGATTGACTATCCCTCATGCTAACCCCAGACTGTAGAGGAGGAGAATATAACAGAAGGAATGTGAAGAGAATACAGGTTAAGAGAATTAAAAATGAAATAATGTAATGGAAAGCAAAGGGATAGGAAATGGGAGAAAATCAGAAAGAACAGAGACTGAACTGAAAAGAGAATTTGATGAAGAGGCAGAGGAATAACGAATAGCAGTTAAAAGAATGGAGGTGTGGATGGGAGTAATATGAAACTGAGTGAACTTGAGGTAGATGATGAAACTTGAAAGCTGTATGGGTTGGCTATTAACTGATGACAGTAAGTGAAAGCAAAGGAAACTGCTTCTAATGCAGGTGTTTAAGAGGCATAAATAACATGTGTGACCCCAAGGCCTATCTGTCAGAGGGGGGGATCCAGGTGGGCCATTTGGCATCTGCCCCAAGGTACATCCAAGTTTAGGTAGTTGCTCTCTTTTGGTATAACATAAACTTGAACATGACAAACGACTTTCTTTAGCAGAGATTGATAAAGGGTAGAATTGAAGAATGTATTGAGGTGCTTCACTCAGTAATGGCTTTGTGAAAATAGGAGAAATGGCTTTTAAAACATCACCACTTTTCCCATGTGACTCATTTGTGTTGAAGTTATGCCAGTGTATACTTTGCTCTGTTTTTCACTGACAGATGTATTATCTTGAGACCCATTTGTAAAATGCCTCGGAACTGTTTTCACTTTTTTACTATTGCATTAAAATGTAGAAAATAAAATCGAGATTTTATCCCAGTATGATTTTTCATTGATAGAGAATCAATAACATGGTTTTATCATCTGAGTCCTAATTGAAGTTAGAAACATGTTCTCTATAGCCACCCAAAAGTTGACAGTTTTCTAGCGTCTTTTCTTTCTGTTTGTCACATTTTGCTGCAATAACATGAGACTGATTGAGTGACTTTCTTTAGAATATAGACCCAGTTTTCGTTGGAATACTCGCTCTCTGGCTTTTTCAAACGCATTCATTAAACTTTGTTTCTTCTTAGATAAATGTGAAATTTAAGAGGAAAATATTACCAAAAAAGAAGGCATGATAATTTTTTAAATGAGTTGAAATTATGTATAAATGTATGGATGCATAATGTTACTTAACAATGTTGCAAATGTTTCTTCTTTTCTCCAGTGGATTTTTTGGAACTCCAACATATGCAGCTTACTGGATGAAACCAGAATCGTTTGACGAGATCCTCGTGTGTGGTTTGACGATGTTGCACGATCACATGCCAAATGTTGTCTACCGTGCTCTCAATTCCATGATTCATGATTCAGATAGGCCTACCCAGACTAACATTATTATTTAGGTTATTTGAAATACCCTCCCATACCTTGCTTGTTAGTTGCCAGTTGGTCAGCAGATTGACCTTTAATTCCTAAGCACATCTGACTTGATTGTTTGCTTTCATTTTAGCTGGAGAAATAATAATAAACTGTTTTCGTTATTCAAAAACAAATTGAATGTATAACGAGTCACGCTTAAATATTTGTGTCATTGGCAGTTTGTGTTTTGGCATTATTTGAACTGAACCTTTTGTGTGTTTCCATTTTTACCACCATGAAGAAAATATCTAAGAGAGCCTCAGATTTACCCAAGAGACCTATAAGTGATTCGTTTAGAGAAGCGTATTAAGCTGAAATAGGTCCAAAAGCTTATGAGAAGAGTGAAATGTGAACTGCTAATGGCAAACAAAATGATAGTCAGTTTTTGGAATGTGGTTGACGTTTTAAACCTAGATTTAGGTCAGTTTTGTATGTATTAATATAATGCTGATAAAACAGGCTTATGACCAGAAGAAGTCTCTGGCATTTAGACAAAATTCAAGATATCCAAAATTATTTTAAAGTATGGTTTGAAGGATGTGTTATAGCAAACTCATGACTAGCAGTGTTTGCAGTGACTCATTATTTTTCCGACAATCAATCATGATGTCCTGCTTTATGTTACTGCCATTGCTACTAAGTGAGTCTATGTGGTATGTGCTTACATTTATTGTTGCTTTCTGCTCGATCATAGTTTATTTGGGTTTATGTGTATAACGGATATTCTCAGATTATATAGATCGCTGCCACTATGTATAGCAGATATAATGGAACATAACTAAACTGATTACGTTGATAATTGCCTTTTACTGACACATGTCCAGTTAAGTGACCCAAATGCATGCCAGGTTTTGTAGTCTGTCTGTCTGTCTGTCTGTCTGTCTGTCTGTCTGTCTCTGTCTCACAACAAAGATCTTGTTAAACTTATTTTTAAAAGACTTATGTTCAGTATGTTATCATTGTAATTGATTAGGAAAGTAAATTTCAGTTTGTTGTTGTGACTGGGTACAATTTTCCTAGTATTTGAGCAAAATAAGGTAATCAAACACAAATATGAAAACTGAGCACTTACACTTAGTCAATGCATGTTAGGTTATCTGAGACTTGTTCCCAGCCAGCGCACACACGTTCAGACAATGTTGGACAGTGTTCAACAATGTGTGTGTGCTGGCTGGGTTTGGAGTGAATTCCAAACTACACCTTTAATATAAGCTGCCAATTCGAATTGTGTGCTTCAGCTGCTCATATTTAATTATTTACATACTTAGAAAATTTTATAAATAATTATATGGGAGCTATATAACATTCAGCAAGGGTTAGATGCACATGCTTATGCCTCAAGAAGTGGTGTAAAGCTCTTAATGTTTGAAAAAAAACAATCAAGCAGTCAAGTATTGGACAGCGGGGAAGGGGTTGAACTGAAAGAATTATTAAATTGAATTGATACGTCATTAAATATCACATGGACACTATTAGAGCGCATGTAAACAGAACATATGTTCAATTTATAGTTTAAGTTTTCTTTCATTTTTATGGAATTTGTTCTTTTGTATTTTTGGAAATTTTGATTGCATTGTCTGCATTAAAATAAAGTCTGTTATTATGTTAAATGTTGGTGTTCATTATCCACTGATTGAGTACAGGAACCTCATTTCCAGGAGTAGCAATTGACTGAATCTTTTCACCTGCAGTCAATGGTGGACCAGCAATGCATTGGTTTTTGGAGATCAACAACGTCAAATGCATCCATTACTTTTTGTTAATAATTCAACAAATACTTAAGTATGCAAGTATCTGGTCATTTACAATATCTCTGAGCAATACCAGGCATCATCACATCCAAACAACAACCTATAAATATACTTTTACGTAGGTTTTGTTTCCTATTGTTGTCACTCTGTAGTGGTGGCCTAATTTTGTGTGATTATAAAGTGTCTGCTAACACTGGCCAACACATAATTTGTTGCCTCAAATGTTAGAACTGTTTCTGGGTATATTTGACCTGCTGATTCCAGAAAAGGCACCAGTTTTCTCCCAGCAGGTCTAGTTTTCGAGATATAGAACATTATGCCATATACCAGTCCTTGCCTCTGCTCGCCCATAAAACATAAGGCTATAGCTATAATTATGTAGTGCTCAATTTATTATGTGATACACTAAATAAACATAATAATACAAATACTTAAAAGAAAATGGTAGTACCTGAAACTGTACTTATATGATACCAAACAGAACAAGTTTGTTATAAAAATTTCAAGTCATTCGACACCGAAGAAGCTCCTTTTGTACGATTTCCGAGTGTGGCATCTGCCGGAACAATCGCGCATAATATTCCAGCAATAGTCTGCCATCATGTGTGCATCCCATCTTCCTTGATATCGATTTTCCATTGTTTTGATGTCTTGGTGAAATCTTTCACCTTGCTCTTCGCTGAAGTCACCAAGATTCTCTGGAAAGCGATCTAAGTGACTGTGGAGATAATGGACTTTAATGCTCATGTTGCAGCCAAGCTTGTTGAAATGAAGAAGCATATCCTCTACTAGTTGTGCATAATTGTCTGCCTTCTTGTTGCCAAGAAAATTTTTAGTTACAAGAATAAAGGAAGACCAGGCACAAGATTCGATTTCATTCATTGATGGTATGAAAAGTGGGTCATTCATAAGTTGCCTGATCTGTGGACCATCGAAGATTCCAGCCTTCAATTTTTCCATTGTAATTCCTGGTAACTTGTGTACTATGTATTCGAAGCATGAACCTTCTTTATTCAAAGCCCTGACAAATTGTTTCATCAGGCCTAGCTTTATATGTAGTGGTGGCAGTATGATCCTATCTCGTGCCACCAAAGATTCCTTGATTACATTTTGAGCTCCAACCACCATGTCTTTCCTCGAAGGCCAATCTTTTCTTGTCCAATGTTCATGCTTGGCTCTACTGTCCCAAAGACACAAAAAGCAGGGATACTTTGTGTAGCCACTTTGTTGACCAAGGAGGAAATTTACCATCTTCAAGTCTACACAAATTACCCATTGATGTTCTTTGTATTTTATCTTTTCCAGTACTAAAGAGATGGCATTGTACTCTTCTTTCATCCTGGTGGAGTGACCGATTGGAATAGAACCAAATTTGTTGCCGTTATTTAAAAGCACACATTTCAGACTACGTTTTGAACTGTCGATAAAAAGACGCCACTCATCTGGGCTGTAATCCGACAGACCAATTTTCTTCAATAAGTTGCTGATGTCATTACAGAATACTAGCTTGTTGTCTTCGGTAAAGAATGGCAGCAAATCCTTTTCTCTGTTTCTATAAATTGTAATTTTCGTTCCAGGCTGAAGTGCATTCTTTTCCTTTAGTCTGGACGCAAGCAATTCAGAGGACTCTTTGGAAAGATTTAAGTCCCTGATCAGATCACTCAACTCTTTTTGGTCAAAACGTTCACTGTGTGAAGTTGATTGGAAATCACTGTCACTGCCCCCACTTTCGTCATCTTGTCCGATATTGGACATGCAAGTCTCATCGTCTGAGAGCTGAGGTAGTTCGCGAAAAGGTGGAACTGGTACAATATCCGAATGCGGAACAGGTCTCCTGGCTGAAGGTATATCAGGGTAAGACAACTTGTGACGATTATTTCGATTGATGCCTATGATATTAACCATACAAAAGTAACAGTCGTCGAAGTGGTTTATCTGTTCCCTCCAAACCATCGGTACACCAAATTTCAGGCAGCTTCTCTTTCCAATTGTCCAGTGGCGCAATTGTTCAATACAAGTTTTGCATACTGTATGAGGAGCCCATTGCTTATCTTGATCTCCAAGTTTGACACCAAAATAACCTACATATGCTCTTTTTACAAACTCAGAAATCGGTTTCCTGTTTGCTTTTAGTGTGTATTCCCCACAAATGTAGCAGAATATGTCTGGATGGTTAATGCAGCTCCGTCTGGAAGTAGCCATAACCTTAAGGATGTTCGCATCTGAGGAATTAAATGACTAACCTAAAAAATAGCAAGAACATGTAGTTATTTAATGCTCACATTCACAGATTGTTCTTGCGACCAACTCTTAATATGCCCTAAGACGACTGCGGCTGCTCTAGCTTTCAGGAGGCGGTTTATACAGGCTATAAATGCTGACTTCAGCATAATCTATTTACATAGTTCGAAACCATGAAACGCTGTATAAGCACAAATAAATTCTAAATGAGGCCATGAATTTAGTGCTGAGTAAGCTGTAGGCTACGGAATAGTTATTTCGTTGAATCAGCAATATCTCAGCACGCGGCAAGATATGCTGATTTTACATTATAAGGATGTAGGCATTATATGAATCAGCAAGAATTATAATTAGCCATAAATAAAGCTTATTATGACATTTTAGTTTTGCCAAAGACATCGTTTAAAGAGTGGACTGGGTTTTCTTTACAAAATCGACGATATCTCAGAAACTAGACCTGATGCACTCAATCCAATGACATTTTCTGAATCAGCGCCCAAAATTACCCCAAGAACAGGTCTAAAACCGAAGGCAACAAGAAAAAAAAAATTTTCTGTTGGCCAGTGTAATTATCCGAATTTAGTCCCAGTGGAGGATTAAATATACAGTGTAGAATTCTTTAGCTGTTGATGCTTATTATCGCTGATGTTAACTGCATATTCTGCTGCTCTGGTCTTTGACAACCGTCCACCATCTGATGATTAAGTCCATGATATTCAAGGGCAAAAATATGTGCTTTACATGTAATTTTATTGCTCATATGGCTCAAATAAAAAAAAATGGTGAAAAGTAAAGCACATAAATGTCTGTCACTAAAAGATTTCCCAACTGCAAACAAATTTTCCCGCATGCCAGAGGCAGAAAGCTCAAATAAAGACACCTATGAAATATTGTTGATCAGTAGTCCCTCTAAGCTACGCGCATGCGCGAATTTTAAGGTAAACGCGGACAGATATTTTCTGTTAACGCATGAAATTTTTTGATGTTCTTATTATTTCAGAGGAAAATTTAGCTCATTGTTTCGACTGTTGGCGTATTAAGCCTTTTATGTTCAGAAGGCCAAACAATGTTTCCATGCTCCATGCTGCGAAAGCATATAGCATGCCAGCCTACTTTGTGAGGTTCCCACCGAGAGGTACAATCATGTTCAGCTGGCGCACATAATACACTTGACTGCTAAGCCGGTCACCAGTTCCCACCAGACCCTTCGAAAGTCTATGGTTCCCACCAGTTAGCGCGCTGTGAACCTTGTGAACGCGGCTTTCTGATCTCTTACCTCTACCCTCTATATGTGGACGCCCGCACTTAGGGGCAAAGTGGGTCGCTTGCCCCTTCTGGAATTCACATCTGAAAATTTGGCCTACATCAGGCCGGGGCGACGTATCCTAGTTATCATGTTTTGCCCCTCCTGCACAATTTTTGTAATGTAATGTAATGTAACAAACACTTATACAGCGCTCTTCAAGTACCTCTCAAAAGCGCTGATGACACGGCTATCCTACCGATCTAAACAAGTGCGTTTGTAGGCGCCCATGCATCTATATGATGGATACTTCGTGACACAGGGGTTAAGCCTGACTGCCCTCTCCACTGACAACGTACTGCACGAGTATTGTACAAAAAATAGGCGGCTAAAAACAACTACACCGTGTACAAGTATTGTTTGAGGCGTTTAACAAATCCTCAGTATCATGTTGCGCTTACCGTTATAACCGCAGTTCATGAGGAGGAGTTCGCTGACCTCTGAACTTTCCAGAAAAGCTGATTGACAACGGTCGTGGTATAGGCCAATCAGTCTGTGAAAGAAAAATTGGCAATTACGTTGCGCTGGCAGTACCGCGAAGAAAGTGTATGCTAGAGAATGTAGAATACAGAATGTAGAGGTATATAGTGTATAAGTATATGGAAGTCATTGAAACAAAAAGAGCCGTTAAAAATGGTGACCCGACAAAAGCGCGTGCCATCATTTGCGCGCAAGACAAATGAGCCCCTGTATAAGCGCGCATACAAGAAGACATAGAGCCATACGAAGAAATGACTATTTTATTTAGAAGACAAACAAAACGTAAGTTTGATGTTATATACCGTGAAACAGCAAATAAGGTAATGTTTTAAAAGTGTTCTTTTATTATTTGAATTTTGTTATGTTTCCATTTTGTCAAATTGTTACATTATTCATGATTCCAACTATAAGTTTCTTTCTACTATTATTTTTACATCAAAGTGGCAGCAACTATTACTTTCGCATCATATTATTGTGTATTATTCATTGTCATACAGTATATAAAGTTGCCGTCTTTATTCTAATCAATCGAACTGTTAAAGCGTTTTACCTTTGAAGTTAGTCAATCAAAGGGTTAATAATAGTCGGTGCTGCGCGCTTTCGACGGTGCTCATTTGACAGGGCTTATTCTACAGCGCTCAATAGACGACGCGCATTTGTCGGCGCTCATTTGTCGTGCGCGCTAATGACGGGGTGCCGTTAAAAATACGAAGACATTGACGTAGCCGCTGTAGTCCGGTTCACTGAACTACGTAGTATGCAACTGCTTGGACTGCAGATTTCCAGTAGACGAGTGCTAGCATAGAAGGCGTTTGAGCTACACGTGTTGGCAGACACAAGGAGCAATAACACGACAAACCAAGATTGCTAGTTTAGCAGTAAAGTAGGCTGTTATAAGCTACTTGGTTAAACTGGTTATGAATATAAACAGCAGACTTCCAGCATCGTGACTGTATAGCCAATATTAGGATCAATGCAGAAATGATCAAGACATTTGACGATGTATTATCCCATATCCTGGAGCATGAAGAACTAAGTAAGCCCACAGTTTGTAGACATAGGCCTATGTGCCATCTTCCATGCATCATTTGTGTAGCATTAGCACAGTTTCAACCGTATAAGTGCAACCAGTTAAAAATGCGTGATCGACTTCAGGCTTACCATCTGGACTGTCTGATAAGTCAAGACCAGTTGAATTCTGGTCAGACAGTTGACATAGATCACGTGTACGCTCTTTGCCAATCGCATAAAGGACAAACGCGACACACTCCAGTAAAGGTTTAACTTGTCCTGTCATCAGTTGCTTTGCTATAAAGCGATTTTATAGCCTATTAGGTTAGGCCTAATAGACTGCAATCTGGCGCAGACAATAAAGCAGATCCAAAAATGCTACTGCCCACGTGGTAGGCCAATGCGCGCAGAGCTAAAAATATTAGAGGGAACATTGTTGTTGCTATCGGTGAGTGTGCTAAATCATGAATGATACAACTGTGTAACATTTGAAGATTCCTTATATATTTATATATATACATATATATTATCATACATATAAATATTGTGTGTATATGTACTCTACGCATATATAAGCGCATGTAGGACGTGGTCAAAGTTTGTCATACGGTGCAGGGCGTTAAGGTGAAACCAGTAAATCCCTAGACTCTACAAGTACATGTATTAAAGTACACCGTAAATCCTTTACAGTGCGCTCTGATATAACGCGAATTCTGTTATAACGCGGTTGCGGTCATAGCTTCCGAATTTTTCTACGAGAAACGTTAATTTTTACTGCAGCGCTCACTTGTTCTTGGCATAATACCACTATTAATTTAATTTTATTAGATTAAAATACAATACAGTTATGCAGTAGCCAAAAAACATTACATTTGCCTAGTATATTAAAAAAGCCGTTGAGGATGAACACTGATCCACTCCATGAAAAAGCTAAGAAACGATACTAACTAAATACAATAAAAATACTAAACCAATGGAAATAAACAATAAGAGTACTAATACGGTGAGAATACTAAGAACCAACGAGAAACACAGATTTACAAAATAAAATGCAACTCTACCGTATGTTTATTTAAAGTGAAAACAGCAGAACTAATTTCCGATTTCTGCATACATGTAAATGTGGCCAAGCATGCCATAACACGCGATGCTTAAGAACTGGTGACATTAACGAAGCGTTCCTTCGGGGCTCCAAACCTTTAGGCAGACATTTTTCCATCAAGTTAGCATGCGAAATTTTCTAACGCGGTATACTTACCCCGAGTTCCGCGTTGTAACGGGTTTACGGCGTATGTGCTTTGCGTATATAGCCTACTACAAGCATAGTTATAGACGATGAAAGTTGACAACATATAAATATCCACGGTCATATTTTAAATTGTTTTACTATAAGCCTATGTATGTATGCATGTATGCGTGTTGGGGTGTGAACATGTGTGTCGGCTATATATGTATATATGACGCAACGGTGTGTTGTTTTTCGAGTTCAAGTGAACTTAATTTAGCGCAATTGTTTTGATGGCCTATCGGCTTGCCACTTTTGCATTGTTATACACCGTATAAACAAGTTCGGTCCTTAATAACATGTCCATATTTCCGGCTGACTTGTCCCGCGCCCGTCCGTCTGTCCGCCCGCGGCCGGCGGCCGACCGCTTGTCCGCCACCGCAGCCGCCGTGCGGGGCTTTCCCCCCCCCCCCCCCTACAGCAGGACGACGACGACGGTGATAAATCGGTCCCACTGGACGCGACGTCCAGCGATTATCTGTTTAGCGTCCGGGACTCATGTTGCCGCGATAGCGGGTCGACTAGTGACTCCCAGGCCGCCTCGTAACGCCTTACACGCCGCGCCGTCTCAATTCCACGGGCGCCGATAAATCACCGGAAACAGATGCGGTGCATGATGGGACCGGCGCGCGATGCACTATGGGCGCTTGGAGACCCGAGCGGTGCGATAGACGGTATGATGGATTGTGTATTCATTATGTGCCTCATTTATTTCGTCGCTAAACAATGGACATCGCTTTGCAGAATCGATTTGTATTCATTTGTACATTTAGGATATTCTCGCGCAGTCCGATGTCGTCTCGTCTTTTTGCACGACATTCCTATCCGGATGTGCTTCTGGTCGACCACTTCCGCCGCTTGGCGACTGACCTCCGCCCTTATTAGACGCGACACGACCGCATAATTTATTACAATGCGCTCATTTAATAAGCGCATGCTTATTAATTAACAGTATGCGAATGGAAAGCTAAGGCGAGATCAGACCTCGACGAATCTGCCCGTCCATGGGGTCATTCATTATAATGGCGTTGGTGTTTATAATAAGAACGCCGTCGTGTTTGCATGTTTCTGAATCGTCTGAGCAGGGATTAGCCAGTAAGCAATTGCTGTTTAAGCTAACATTGTTTTCGATCAGACTGTCAACACAATTATTAGCAGCGCCGAAAAAACTACTTTTGTTTGAAATGAAAGATTCGAGTGTTTTAGGTTTTTAAGTTCTTGGATGGTATAATTTTTCTAGACAACGTGAACAGAACAACATGGCGGTGCATAGAATATTTAAAAAGTCTGAGCATAATCTGATTAACATCTCGGCAATGTTAATTTATTAAAAAACGTTTTCAACCAAAAAATATTAAAACAAAAATTAGATTTTCTGTTTTCATTTCTACCAAACACCTAATACTCAGTATGGAATTTTCATAGTTTTTTTTTACAAAACCTCAAACCAAAAGGCCTACTCGCATCCTTGATAATTAGGCTATGTAACATATGCCAACACCACAGCGTTCATTCACCAATTGCGGGTTGCTTGACATTTTGCTCGAAAGGCATCAGAAACGGGGTGGGGTAAAAAGGGGTGGGGTAATAGTCCCCTCTGGCTGTAGGCTACATGTCTACACGATACTTTATATTCAAGCCTTCAGCAACATGCGCTCCTGAAACATGATATACAATTATTTATTACTGGTCCATGTCATATGCAATATAAAATATTACACTATATGATATGTTTATTGTCTCTGCATATGGTCGATAACATATACATGTATATCAGTGTATATACACACACTATAGTACACTATATGCGTGTACATATGTATAAAGCTGGTCGCTGTTGTTGAACAGTAGCTGAGTCTACAGTAGGGCAGATTTAGCCTATACAGCAGGTAAGTCTGTTAGCTGGGAATATGGCCCAAAAGTAATGTAAAACTCGTGCAAAACTAATAAAACGATTATAATAAATCAGCAAAACCTGCCAGTGAGTGTTTTGGTTGGTTCATGCTCAACTCGGGGGTCAGAGGAAGTGGGTTGCAAAATGACTAAGCATTTTCCCGTAGCCTAAATACGAAAATAGTCTTCAGCAGGCGTGGACAGATCAAAATATTTGAACCATAAAATAGTTGTAAAAGCCGTGTGAATTGAAGGATGGTGTAGGTGAACCTAGGCAGATGAGTTTGGCTGGCTGGCTGGCTGGCTGGATGGATGGTTGGATGGATAGATAGATGGATGGGTGGATGGATGGATGGATGCCTAGGTGACTTTCCACTTGTTCACGCGTAATATGGCTGAAGAAGGAACTTGTCGTTCTTAACAAACTCTAATGTCATCTAGTGACAAGCGTCATCGAAAGTTTCGCTATATTTAGTGATTATTTACAATACATATATACACATACGTATATACATATATACTGTACGTGCATGCTGGCATAATACATACATATATACAAAGATATATCCTGGCTTTTCCTCGAGAATGAAAACAAGCGTTGTTGCATTGCGCTGAAAAACAGCATAGGGGGTATGAGTCATTGTTTTCTAGAGTATAATCGGCAATGTGTGACAGTCTATATAGGCCTACAAGGGCAGATCTAAGGGGGCCGGTGGGGCCACGGCCCCATCGTTTGAAGTATTGGGATGGAAGACCAAAATTTGGGCTAGAATACAACGCGAAAACGTTAATATAATAAAGGAAAACAACCCCAAATGAAATTTTGCGGTTCTGTTCAGCTTAGAAAGGACATATTGTTGTAGATGTTGTCTCGATATCGTATTTCCCGTAGTGCAGTGTGCAGACATGTATGTATGTATATATATGTGTGTATAAATCTGAAGATTATATGGCCTATTTGTCCTAATATTGAGCCCTGCTATGCATATACTACGTTCTTATTTCCATCTTGGGATTATATCAGTAGGATGATTTCCGTTAACCTCTGAACCGTAAGGGCCTCAGCAGAAAGGAAAGAAAGGAAGTGCAGATGGGCGGCATTTAATGAATTGGAGTGATGGGTGATGACTGAGTCCTGGGTTAGCCTGTCCTCTGTCATGAAGACATATCAGATGTCCACAGCTGTGTGGGTCCCCGTATGTAGGTATTTGAATTTGACCAAACTGCACAGCGTAGTCTGTTAAATTCTGTATAAAATTTATACCGTTGTGTTGGAACGATGGACTTTAAATACAAATAAGGAGGCCGGAAACGAACAGAAAGAGAGGACTGAGAGAAAGACAAGGACAGTCTTACTTTATTTCATTCTGGAATTGGGTCAAAAGATTAGTTATACCTGCAGGACCATCATCATCGCTTTTAGTTGAAGTTTACAGCATGCGGCTGCTGGTACTGAAATATTCCATGATGCTTAATGTCACTGTAAGCCTATTTCACGAGACTGATGTCAAGGATGAAGCAGACAGGCCTACGCTTGGTTTCTAGATGATGACTAATAAAGTAACTGCAAAATAAAATTAGCTGGTCAAATGCTTTGCAACAGAAGTTATTCAAATTCATTTCTAAAAGTAGCCTATAAGAACTTAAACGTATGTTAGCTGTACACACGAGAAATAGCACACACAGACATACACACACATACACACGTGTTTACGTGTCTGTATAGGCATTAGTCGCATTGTTAGATTTTAAAAATTCGATTTAATGTAATTGTAAATCTCCGAAATTTCTCAACAGTCAACACCACATAAAAGCCACGTTAGGGACACAAACTTACTTACCAGCGTTACGTCAAATCAAGTCCGCAAGAGCCAGGACTAATTATGGGAGCCTTCGATTCTCCTGATCGGATTTGTCTTGGCGGGTCCTTTAAATAGTGTCATTATTTTAGCTGAGTATAAAATGCCAGCTTTTATAAAATTGTGCAGCACACTGTATCAACCTGCAAAATATGGACTAGAATACATGGTAAATTGTGAAAATACAAAAGTAATGGAAAGAAAATAGCTCAAAATTAAGTAATTTGTAAAAAAACTTCTCAGCTTCGGGAGGCTTTGCCCTTGGAGCCCCACTGGGGATGACATCCCTAGTCCCCATATAGGCTAGCGCGGCGCGCTCGCTATGTGGCCCCTGTGTTGAAATCCAGGACCCGCCCTTGCCTATACAGGAGAAAGACAGTAAGGTGGAGAGGGACGAAAGAATAAGAAAGGGGGAAAGAGGAAGGGTGGGAAGGAAGGATGAGGCTCGGAGGGATTCACTACGTGCCGCAGTGGTCCCCGGTCGACGACTTGTGTCGTTCGAAGGAAGTCTTATCAGTGTTTGAGATGATAGAATGAGACCACAGCCGCCAAGAGCTGAACAGTTTTCACGGATCGGAGATGCCGTGCCAAGTGGCGCCACGCAGCGGCTGCGAGGATCGCCACTTTCGAAATCACAGGGCAAACAGACAGACAGACAGACAGGCAGGCAGACAGACAGACAGACGAAAAGCTTTAGATAACCAGCTTCATCACTCTCATTGTCGTGGGTTTTAAAATTGGTCCCATGTAAGGACGAGTTTGGTCTGCATGTGTGTATCTGGCTATTTGTATAGCGCCTTTTAGAAATTTCACAAGAGCCGTTTATTGGTCCAGGAACTCATTTTCCTTAGCTGAATTTTAATGTCTTAAGCTATTGGGACAAGTGTACACGCCGATGAAGAAATCTGAGGAATGACAGATATGAAGTCAAAAGAGATGTCAGAGCATACACAAGTGTAAATGTACTGTAAATGTACAGGCGTTTCTTTAGAGACCGTATGGCCTCGACTATGCTCATTTTTCAATGAATTCATCTCGTGAGGTCCTTCACCATAGCCGGAACGACATCGCATCGACCGTGACTGACCGCTGTTCCATATCAGTCGATATGAGACAATTCCGCCACAGACAAAGGCTTCACAAAGGTCAAAAGGTCAGCGACCCAAGCATTGTCACTCCTCAGGATGGTTTAGGCCAGGTGAAAAGTACCAAAAGACCATTTCAACCGGTCCATGTCATATATACATCAATGAATGACTATAGAGTTCACAAGCATCATTCTTATCTAACAAATGCGAAACACCACAGAAAAGCCGCGAAAGGTCAAGCCCAAGTGTTTTGGTCACTGGTTTTCACAACGTTCAGAACCAAGCCATGTACATGTATTCCCTGCGGCATAAGACAGTACGATTCTGTCGAAAGCTGACGTGTATATCGCGGTAATATGTAACCAGTATGCACAGAGAGACCGAGTCTTACGCTGGACATATTTATTATCCATCCAGCCGACGCAGGGAGTCCTTGTGTACAAAGTTTCTGTTCAGACAGTCATGATTTAAAGACAGCTGTGGTGTGATCACTCTTCTTAGCCTGCGTATCATATATGATGAACCAGCTGGTGCTGTTGGCCCATTGCAAATCTATCTACGTGGAACAGCTCCCAGATGTATACAGTCGACAATACATTTCTCTTAGCCTTATGGCCACCCATATCTCTTGTGCTAGACGTAGGATTATACATTTGCCAACCAGGGGCCATAACCGAAACGTAAATTGGCAAAACCAAAGGTCTACCCCGAGCGTCCATTTGCCAGCCAAATACCTTCACAGAAAGGTACATATACCAGCCAAATATATACCACCACTGAAAGTACATATGCCAGCCAAATACCTTCACAGAAAGGTACATGTTCCAGCCAAATACCATCACCGAAAAACTACATATGCCAGCCAGATACCATCATCGAAAGGTACATGTGCCAGCCAAATACTATCACCGAAACGTACATTTTTCAAGGCATTTTCTTGACCTCTAGCGTCGTCAGTGTGTTTCAGCTGAAGCGGAAGAGTTACATTAGCAACACAGACGGAGGGGGAAGACAGTGTATGACTGTATGGTAAATGTAAATGTACACGTTTTCTATAGCGACCGTATTACCTCGATCATGCTCATTTTTCAGTGAACTAATCGGGTGAGATCCTTCATCCCACCGGTGTGAAAAAAGGTTGGAGAGAAAGGGACGGAGGGAAAGAATCCGATCCATTAGAGCACGACTAATAGGTAACAGAGAACACCCACGGCGGTTTAATTTCGCGACGGTCAAATACTTCATGTCGCCTGCCCTTCCCCTTTGACAAATCAAACCCTCGTTTAGGAAACGACTTTGAGGGCTTGAGAATGTGTTTCCTTGATGACCGAGGGCGGTCCTGTCGGCACAGTAATGGCACCGAACTCGCCTCGACGTCTTGGATTCAAATTCCCTTACGCGGTAGAGACGGCGGCGGCGCGGCCTCGATTGTCCGCCCTTAGGTAAACGATGATTAAAACGCCGAAATGCTTTAACACGCGTCCAACGAGTTACAGGATTCCAATTGCGTGGCTCGGCCTCATACCCCTCCCCGTGCCGGTGCCGATAAGCCAGCACCGATGCCAGATAAGCCACTTTGAAGTGACCGCTAATCGGCGCGCACTCTCAGCCCCCCGTGTAACTGGCGTGTCTGTCAATGTCAATATGCTCGCCTAACGGACGTACTTGATTGATTGATAAGCGTCAAGCTGAGATGGCAGCGGCTTTTGAAGTCGGATGGCTGGCAAGACGATAGCGCTGGAAATTAGTCTAGCCAGTCTTGCGTGGCGAAACCCCGAAGACTTCTGAAGTACATACAGCGTCACGTCGGAGGGTAGTCCCTTACCCTCCTGGCCGTTTCTGGCATTACAATCTGTTATGGCATTTTTCATTCAACCGTCAGCTACGCTCACCGCTATAAATATGATTGATATGCCCAGGGTGTTGTTTCTTTCATGTGACGACCATGTTTCGGTCTTGGGTGTGCATAGCGAATCGTACCCGTGAAAATCATTCCTCTTGCATTATGAGAACTTGACTGGGCTTTGACTTTTGAACTTTGAAGTGTGTGAACGTGACGAGATTTTACCTCATCATCATCATCATCATCATGATCCATGGGCCAAGAGCCCGTAGGTGTCCACTGCATGGTTGCATTGGATTTCCTTCGTCTGTTTCCTTTATGAACGGAGTATCTGCACCCATCCGTTCAACCCTTGCACTTCTCTATGAAATGAGTTCCAGGCTTGGGACTGGCTCTGATATCCTTGTGGCACCAGAGGCGGCGGTGCCGCCCACGTTAGCCAGCTGTTTCAGGGTTCCTGCTGAGCCTGTCCACCTCGCGAAGCGCCCTAGGTGGTACCTCGGCCAAGACCTTCACCACTGATGGCATAGCCTCAGCAGGCATTCCCTCACTTGGCTGTTTTCACCCCCTCACCACGTTGAGGTGTGAGTCGGACTTTGAGGGGGGTCGGACTTTGAGGGGGGTCCGCAAATTATCTCGGTTTGTTTTATTTAGAAATCTGTGTTTCTGTTAACTGAAATTTGCCCAGCTTATAATCGACGTCTGACAGGGCAGCTCTGCTTAAACGTTTGTTCTTTCGACTGATGTTTTTCACGAACAACATTCATTAACAGTCATGACTACAGTTTGATGTGAAGGTTAGATGGCTGACTAAACGGAGAACGTCTATCTGATATGCACCGCCTGAATTCCGAAATTTACTTTTGAACAATAGATTCATTCAGTTCGCTGTTGAATGATTCCAGAGGAGCTCCAACAAGGTTGCTAAATAAGATTAAGACGTTTCATTTATCACACTGTCAAAGAGAATCTGAAGCCAGGAAGGCAGGTCATGGCGACTGGTCTCCGCCAGCAGAGAGCATTTCCAATCTCGCGTCAACAGGGCATTATACAGTTAGACCTTGAGAAGGTCTTAAGTTGACCTATTTAAATGCTGAATGTGTGCACCAGTCTCAGCCGCGTGGAAACTCTATATAGGCTGTTAGGCATTTCGCCTCTAAGTAGGTTCTTTATTTGGCGCCGTATCTTTGTTCCATTAGATTTGTGCGTATGCTAATGGTGACGTGATGCCTTGAGTGTTGGCACTTGTTCTTCCATCAACGCTTTGCTTCAAATTTCATCGAAAGACTCGGCGTCGCTAATGCGACGTAAGCGGCTAGAGACACGTTCACACACACTGTACGCTGTCTGTTCTATTGTCTGTCCGCCCCCCTGTTCGTCCGTTTGTCCATCTGTCTGCCTGTCCGTCTACCTGTCTGTCTGTGTCTGTCTATTCGTGTATGTCTATCTGTGTCTTTCTTTGTCTGACTGTCCATGCGTTTGTCTGTCTGTGTGCCTGTATGCATGTATGTATACACGCATATAGGTAGTATGTATGTATGTATGTATGTATGTATGTGTATGCGTATGTGTATGTGTATGTGTTTGTCAGTCAGTCAGTCAGTCAGTCAGTCAGTCAGTCAGTCAGTCAGTCAGTCAGTCAGTCTGCCTGCCTGCCTGTCTGTCTGTCTGTCTGTCTGTCTGTCTGTCTGTCTGTCTGTCGGTCTGTCTGTCTGTCTGTCCTGCCTCTACTCGATGAGAGCGCCCGCCGATTAGATTTCCATTTCCACACACGGGACCGAGCGGAATTTAAACGGCGAGCAAACTACTGCCAGACACCTTGTCGATTTGACTGGCAGCTAACTAATAGGAACGATGATTGATTGAGACCTGTCGAGATAAATGTACGAAAGGCGTGCTGTCTGAAGGAGTATCGCGGGGCCTCGGCGTATAGCAGCCGAGTCAAACCGACTATTAATCATGCGTCCAGATCGGGTTACACGGCTCTCTGTCTGCGGCCAATGGCGTCTTTCGGATGAGCGCCGCGCCCGCCTTCCGACGGACATGCGCACACGACGACAACGCAGACCCATTGAGGCCGACGTAGCACCCGACATTCGACACACGAACGCACCTACAGACGGACGTGCGGACGGAAGGAAGGAAGGAAGGAAGGACTAAGCTAAGCTTGTTGTTCTCTTCTTCTTCTGCTGCTGCTTCTTCATAGGCGCTGCAGTGGCTGACGACGAGAGAAGAAGCCTCGATTCGTCGCTGTTGTCAGATATTGCGATCAATAGACTTGTTATCGTCAGCTTTTTAGAGCTAAGTCGCGGCTTGAACGCCGCCGCCGCCGCTGTCGACGACGACGACTAAGGAACTACCACCACCACCACCACCTCCACCACTACCACCACTACCACCACTCGTCCGTCGGTCGGTCGGTCCAGGAACTCGTCGTTCAGAGCGGATCGGTCGAGGAGAAGGAGGCGTAAACTATTAACGGATTGCCGGCGTCGGTTTGTGCGAGTGTGCTTGTGCAACAGTCGGCGAAAGGAAGATACGCCGAAGATAGGAATCCTTTAAAGCCACCGCCTCCGCCTCTGCCCCGTATTTTGTGCATCGTCCCTAATCGACTAATGGATTCCGATGGAATCCGACGTCTGACCGTGAAAACGCAGAAGCGGAACTAAGTATCTACCGCTTGGAACTCTTCCTTGACTTTAGATTGCTATACGGAGTGTTGCAGTTTGTCTGATAGATTGTGTGCGCCGAATCCTAAAGAGCGAGAGGCGTCCAGAGGAGTCTACAACTACTCCTCTTCTTGCTCGCCGTTCGTAGGAATGGATATCATGGAGCCCGGATACAAGATACTAGGCTCAACCGGGACACAGTATCTCAATCCTGATTACATCCAGCCCTTACCTACGACGGTAAGTACTAAGTTGCAAGGCTTTTATTCTATTGCATTTCCTGATGATGATATGTTTACATCCACGGGTTTCTGTTTTATGATCATTAAGTATTACAGGATCATGACATGCGATCATGTGATGAGCCTACAGCTTAGTTATACTTCTTGTAAGGTACTTAAAAGGCGCTATAGAAGTGTTCTGATACATCCGTAGGCTTTTACACTGTCTGGAACTAACCGATACGACGTTAACAATGAGAGATCGAGGAGATGGTAGGAAGAGCACAAATATCCTCTGAGTGGCTGAATATGTGTGGTTATTACTTTAGAAAAATGGGATCTCTTTTAACATTCTCTTTTGATACTGGTAGCATCTATCGGAGAGGTTGCATTAGGGCAAAGAGTTCAATATTTGCCTGGACCTGTGGGTGGAACTGAAGAGCTTAGGAAAATGGCGACTTGATGTTGGGATGGCCTGAAACAAAGAGAATGAAGTTCCCTTCCACGATTTATAGTCGAATGGGAACTAATCTAAAAACCTAATCTTGACACGAAGTCAGTAGACGAACGATCTTGAGTGAAAGGCGACAAAAAAGAGGAAAATCCCAGTGTAACAGTCATTTCAGTAACTGCAATTCAACGTCAGTTCTCAGCAGTAGTTTCTGTTGAAATACAGACGAAACTTTATCCCGTTATAGAGCAGCTGAGGTCATTTTCAGCACCGTGTGATGCCGTTCACACGTTGTAGAAAGCTGTCTGATAGACCATTCCAGAACAACGCAGGATCTGATTTATTTGAAAATTAATGCTTTACGGCGATTTTTACCAAGAAACCCAAGATGGTTCGCATGGCAGAGAACTCTCCGTTCTGATCCCCGGAGTTCTGAGCAGCCGGCGGCGCCTAGACCATTCGCGCCTCTCTCTGCGGGACCCACCGAGTACAGACACCGTTGGCGCCACCGTCTCTATGGAGACGGCCAAGTTTCCTACTTCCATGCGCGGGGGAGTAAGAATAATGACTCTTCAGTCGACATGCTGTTCATATTTGTCTGCGCCAGCTCGTTTATTTTGACGTCCTTTCGGCATTCCCTGTTGGGGTTGCCAAGACGAATTGTCTGACGCATGCAGGCGGCTCTTGTTCTATAGAACAGGGGGTGGCACCTAAAGAAAGGCCGTGATCTGCGAAATACGGGCCGAAAGAAAGCGCAAGCTGCATGATGGTGTTGAGTATATCTCTTGCATATTGATGAAGCTGCTCAATGATGCTGTTCATTGGATGCGGGCGCTCTCAGTAGGATCAAACACTACAGCGCTCTGAAGTGGATTTCGTGGGGTCTTCAACAGGTGGTCATTACATGTGGGTTGTGTTGTCGTGGACCAGTCTCGTCATTTCTCTATCACTAACGGGGAAGGGCGGAAAGAAGTCTGACGGCTTTGCTTTATACACGCCTTACTCCAGTTGGATTCATACCCTCTGTTTGCAATCCATCCGAACATCAACCAGTAAATTCCATAGGAAAGTAAGTAATCCTTAATCCAGTCCATGACGAACTCACATAAGCTACAAGTCATCAAATCAGAAGCTACTAACACAATGTAGAAAGTTCAGTCTGCATCAGTGGAAGTATAGGCCATGCGGATATAGGCAAATCTAATGTAATGCAAAGGTCCGAAATTTCTCAGCCCCAGCTCTTAGGATTCTTGTATGAGTAGTAGGCAGTGCCGTACAAATTCCACATCTCCAAAACTATGAGCTGCGAGATTTTGGGAGCAAGAAGTGTCGCCTAATAAATGCAGAAATAATAGTAGTAGTAGTAGTAGTAGTAGTAGTAATAATAGTAGTAGTAGTAATAATAATAATAATAAGAGAGCAAATGCTAATTTTCTTAGCGATGTTTCTGCTCACGAAGCCTTGGCAAACGGAACAATTGCACATCTGTAGACCAGAAAACCTATTTAAACACATTACCAGAGTGTGAAATCTATCACACTCTTTCACCGAATGCATGGTGTTCTCAGATAGCCACGGGACGACACTTCGATATACACATACATTATATGTTTATGTATAAATGTACACGGGGGGCTGATAAGACATGTAGGCCGAAGCCTGGCGTTGCGTCTAACTGAAGTCTAACCGACTACAAGTTTACTAATTAGGCTTTTGAAAAAACGTCAAGTGCATTCGAAGACCTTCGCGGGCAATTTGGCCATCGGTGACAGATTGCACGCATGCCATATTTGACGGATTTAAGCTGTTAGAGTCTTGGCGTTGAAGGGCCGTTGAGTGAGCCACTTCTAAGGATGTACGACGACAGAGAGGACGGGGAGGGGAGGAGCAAGGGAGTGGGGAGGGGTTTGGTTACGTGGTTAAGTGCCGCACTGTCAGTCAGACTGGCGTAATCCGTTTGCCCATATGAACCTAGAGCATTTAACTGTATACTCTTGTGTCCTCCTTACTGCAGATAGCAGTCCTCCTCATCTGTTGGCATAACGGGCAACACCAGTTCCTCTCATATATTATCTTTGACAAGCAGCAGAACGATGAACGATTATGTACAACAAAAAAGACGCATTTAGCTCTATTTTCGCTGATTCATCTAGTTATACAGTGCCGTAGTTTCTTCTCCAGCTGTTAGCAGTGGTAGTCATAACACTAGAGGCTATTGGTAAGGTAATATATACACATACATACATACATAACATACATACATAACATACATAACATACATACATACATAACATACATACATAACATACATACATAACATATATACATACATACATACATACATAACATACATACATAACATACATACATAACATACATACATAACATACATACATAACATACATACATAACATACATACATAACATATATACATACATACATACATAACATACATACATAACATACATACATACATACATACAACATACATACATAACATATATACATACATACATAACATATATACATAACATATATTCACACATAACATACATACATACATACATGACATACATACATACAGACATAACATACATACATACATACATACATACATAACATATATACATACATACAAACATAACATACATACATAACATACATACATAACATACATACATACATACATACATACATACATGACATACATACATACTGTAGAAGAGTAGTTGAATTGAAGCATCAGAGGAGAAATGCAGCAGTTTCTCTAGGTCTGCTCATAGAGTAGTAGGCTAGAAAATATACCGGTATGTGGCCCAAAGGATCCGTCAGAGCTCAATGTATGCAACAGGATACAACACATCTGATACAACTACAGTATAGGCCTACGTGGTATAACTATATGCTGATGAGTTGTGATGGTGAATTAACGGTAATAATTAGAGACTATTGTATTCTACGACGTTGGAGCAAACACTTTGTGCGATGCCTTCGCTAGTGTTTTCTTTTGATTGAAAGACCAGTTTGACTACATACTTACATACAAGGCTATGTAAGCCTGATGCAAGTCTGTGTAGATATTCCCTGGTGCTGCACATAGGCACCCTTAAAATACCTAGAAACTGATTGCACACAGTAATAATTCAGTGCATTGATTTTTAAGCTCATGTACAGCGCCGTTCTTTTTGACCTCGGCCGTGCTACGGCGCTATAGAAATCGTCTTATTATTATTAATTATTATTATTATTATGTTTTTTACCCGAGGTATATATATAAAATAATAATAATATTATTATTATTGTTATTATTATTTTTATAGTTATAGTTATTTGTGCCTAAATGGAAAACTATCTAGTTTCATGCGCTCTCGGCGAAACAAACCCAGACAACGAACGGCCTGGACCTGTAACATCGAAATTAGTAGAACAGCCTTTCTGATTTAGGACTATGCGACATTTGCAGCGTAATCTTGAAAGCAAAGCAAACACCTGAAACTAGACATAGATCATGTAATAACCCTGTTACGTGTTTGCTTAGACCCACAAAAGTGCATGCTAGCAAGAGCCACGAAGCAGCTTTTTCTAGGGGAAGGAGACAGATTGCAGCCTGTAGGCAGGCAGCTGCGCTGTGATAGATTCAGTGCATCTGAGATTAGATTAAGCCCGGTGACCATACAATTTGCGTAAACCGTTTAGATCGAATTAGAACGGCTTCGTCTCTTATTTAAAAGCATGTCTATGCACGAGTTCTTTCCAATAGATCGCCGAAACAACGGCAGAATCAATAGCCTAAATCCCGTCCAACTGATCTTCGGATAAAATCTCACACCTGTGCTTTCTTTGACCTATGCCTACAGCAGAACAAATTCCACAGCGATAAGAAGTATCGATTCTTTCATAGACTTTAGATAAATGTTGGACATGTCATTTTCATCGCCATCGCTTCTTAGTCATCTTAATGATGAGAAAATTATGTTAGTTTAATATAGTCATCCTATCTAACAGAATCTTGATAAAGCATCATCCTTTCTAGCCAACTTCAAAGATCAACTATAGCAGTGACGCCATCATATTACACACAATGACGAATATTGTAAACGCTCCCATTCCTCAGTCGGCAGCCTAGTCTTTCCTACCCCTAACCCATTTACGGACGGGAACTCGAGTTCTCTACCCGGATGGGTGCAGGAGTGTTGAAAGTTGAACCGTCGTGTCACGCTCCGTTAGGAAATTATACTGTGGCCTGCTGAGCCTTTGCTGTCAGGTGGCTAACAAATTAAACACTTGTGACGGAGGGGAGGGGAGCGGGAGGGAAGGGGAGGAGGAGGAGGAAAGGTTGCCCTCAGATCCCGTGGGCATGGATCATTTCACTTGATGCTAAGGGCTGCAACCACTTTCGACCCTTTAACCCCTTCGGATCCGAATCTAGGGGATTTTTCTCATGGGTTCAAAGCCTAAACCGTTATTGGATTTTCCTGTCTGGTGCCAAGTCGTATACGTACGACCCATGAGCCATACAGTCAATTTCTCTCTGTATGTGTCATACAGCCTGCTTGTTTATGCATCTCTGTATGTATATGTTAATGTGTGTATGTCTGCATGTGTTTGTATGCATGTATGTCTGTACGCATGTATATCTGTATGCATGGGTATGTATATATATGTGTGTATGTATGTATGTATGTATTTATGTATTTGAACACTTGCATGACCTGTTTTAAGAACTTCACAAAAGCACTGTTGCATGTTTGTATGTATGTATGTAAACAGATAATGTATACATGTGTGTATATGTATCTATGTATGTATCTATGCATGAATCTGAACACTTGTACAGACTGTTAAGAACCTCACAAAGATACTGATGTATATATGTATAGGTATGTATGTACGTGTATGCATGAATGTATGTATGCATGTATGTGCATAGATGTGTGCATGCACATATGTATATGTATACATGTATGTACATACGCAAGTATGTGTGTATGTATGTAGATTTGTATGGATGCATATATGCAGTGTTTTAGTTGTCAGGGTGTTGGTGGGTTCAGGCCCCCTAGCTCTTGTTCTAACCCCTTCATCTATACCACTGAAAAGATGTTGGGGGTCAGGTCTTGAACCCTCAGCTCTGTCGTAAAGTGCAGAGAAATCTAGTCCAGTTATTTAGTGTGTTATGAAGTAAATTAGTTACTTACTTAACGATATGGTTTATGGCTGAGAGCAGAGAACCACTATGCAGAATTAAAGATAAATTCAAATTATCTAATTCTCTTATTTTGCTTCAATATTCTATGTTTAAAAAGAGTGATGGTGTAATGCTTGACCAAAAATTACGGACACTAATTTGTTGAAAGTTCTACCTGTTTCATCTGGTGAGTGCAAAAGAGGATTCAGTCAAATGAATCTCTATCACACTAGTCGAAGAAACAGGCTTCTGGTGAGTTCAGTGAATGATCTGTTTGGTGATTGGCATCAGTGGTCCGCCTCTTAAAGCATGGCATGTAGAAAAATATGTTATTTCTTGGCTTAAAGCTAGCAGGCATGGTACTTTGGACGAAGCCACTGGACTACCAAAGAAAAAAGAAGTTACAAAACATAGTTCAAAATTATTTTTGTAAACTAAAGTGTAAAAATTCTGTAAATTATGTTTTCTCTTATCTTCGTAAGCACCTATCTATGAAATGATGTGTGATCATTTTAATTCTTTTTTGTGTAAATAAATTTAAAGAGCAAACTCTAAAATATCGGATGAGTCATCAGTTGCTTCGTGTGCAATATATTAACATCATTGGATTTTCACCTGCATTCGTGTATTTGGTAATCTGTAAAATTTTCGACCCCCAGCTCTTTTTTGACAACTTGAACACTGCATGCATGCATGCATGCGAACACTTGTATAGAATGTTTTAAGAACCTCATGAAGGTGCTAATGTATGTATGTATGTACCGCTATATATGTATGTATGTAAGTATGTGCTTGTGTGATCTTGTAGTCAGCTATTGAATTTGCATCTTATTTTATCAGTGTTGTCATCAGTTTATGTGCATTCACCTATTCAGGTGTATCACAGGTGCATTCACCTGTTCAGGTGTATCACAGTGCTTCAGGTAGCCTATAGTTGCTGCCCATAAAATTTATAACAGCCATAAAATTTTAATGTAGCATTAGTCATGTGAATTCTAGTTTGAGATATTATGTTTTTGCACTGTGTTTTATATATGATCTCAAATGATGAATTTATTTACTCAGTATTAGGCTGGCTCATATATCATGACTAGAATTCGAAGCATAAAGTACATCCTATTTTAAACTAATGTGCTGCTGTTTTAGATTATGTTTATTTGTGAGATATAAGATCTCTAAGTAGTATTCTCACATGAGTGTGAATGAAACTATTTCTAATTTCTTCCTTGCCTTATATGATAGTCATGCCACCAACTTTATGGATGAACTAGAATTTCTATTGCACGTAAGCGGTTTAGTATGCTGATACACAGTAAATGCAAGTTCGTGTAAATTTTTAGTTTGGAAAGGAAATCTGCAGTAATTCTACATCAATGCTTCTTTCTGTCGTGTTGAAAAAACTGAAATGAGGAGAAACTGTTTATCATATAAAACTGTAATTAGGGTTCAATCATTTGTCATTGTCCAGGCCTCATTTCTTGGAGTTAAATTACAGTGATAATGGTGATGATGAGAGTGATGCGGATGATGATGTTGAAACCTGCCAGAGTGATAGCCGTATTGGCCATGTAAATAGAACTGTGCCAATTAGCATTATGACTAGATACAGGTATTTGGAATATATGTGCCCTATTTTTCTTAAGCCGAAGGTGTAATAATGTTCTAGCAAGACTCACTGT
This sequence comes from Norana najaformis, assembly GCA_964023275.1. NCBI lineage: Eukaryota > Metazoa > Annelida > Clitellata > Crassiclitellata > Hormogastridae > Norana > Norana najaformis. The sequence continues at coordinate 35,851,146 of OZ029915.1, read as the reverse complement.
ATACATTTGAACTCACTAAAAAAGAACTCTTTAGTTAATTATATGCAATTTGAATATAATTTAACTATCCTAGTTACGTTTTATATTTGGAACAATCTGATTGGAGAAAGAAGTAGAGAGTATTAATGCTAAATATGAATAATTAATGCCTGTCTAGACTATATGCCTACGGCCTATCCAGGTGACATGCATGAGATTTCACCTTACAAAAGTCCTATAGGCCTATAATTCCGAACACGATCTCCATGGTACTGCAATTCTAACCTTGACTGGGACGGTTTGAGTCCCGTTTCTGATGGATTTCAGCGATGAGTGGCTAGCTCCAGTTCTCTGGTCTCAGTTTCCATGAATTTCTGTTGTAGCGATGACAAGTTGAGACCTGTGCTAAACATACATGACCTTATCTCTACCACGCATTTGTCTTGGAAGGAAGACACCAATAAATAACCTGGTATTTGAAAGGCGTTGCTGTGTATATGGCCCTTCAGTTCATGTCATGATGAAACGCATTTATTACTCTTCTTTGCCTTCATAGAAGTATGAACTCAGATAAAGTGTGAGAAAGACTTCCCATGGTGTGCTTATGTTGAATTGCGAAATAAGAATAGGTTTCATTTCACGTGTATATATGTGTCTGTGTGCAAAGTATTTTACACTGCTGTATCCTAGTCGACACTTGTAGGCCTGCTGTATCCTAGTCTATGCTTGTAGGCCTGATGTATCCTAGTCGACACTTGTAGGCCTGCTGTATCCTAGTCTATGCTTGTAGGTCTGCTGTATCCTAGTCTATGCTTGTAGGTCTGCTGTATCCTAGTCTACACTTGTAGGTCTGCTGTATCCTAGTCTACACTTGTAGGCCTGCTGTATCCTATTCGACACTTGTAGGCCTGCTGTATCCTAGTCTACACTTGTAGGTCTGCTGTATCCTATTCTACACTTGTAGGTCTGCTGTATCCTAGTCTACACTTGTAGGCCTGCTGTATCCTAGTCTATACTTGTAGGCCTGCTGTATCCTATTCGACACTTGTAGGCCTGCTGTATCCTAGTCTACACTTGTAGGTCTGCTGTATCCTAGTCTACACTTGTAGGCCTGCTGTATCCTATTCGACACTTGTAGGCCTGCTGTATCCTAGTCTACACTTGTAGGTCTGCTGTATCCTAGTCTACACTTGTAGGCCTGCTGTATCCTAGTCTATACTTGTAGGCCTGCTGTATCCTATTCGACACTTGTAGGCCTGCTGTATCCTAGTCTATGCTTGTAGGCCTGATGTACTCTAGTCTACACTTATAGGCCTGCTGTATCCTAGTCTACACTTGTAGGCCTGCTGTATCCTAGTCTACACTTGTAGGCCTCCTGTATCCTAGTCTACACTTGTAGGCCTCGACCTACTTAACCACTTACCTTTAACCTCTGCTGTTACTCGTGATCTCGATTAAACATTGTGGTGCTGTAGATGGCCTTACCAGTTATTCTAGGCCTCAACCAACAATGATCACTGACTACTTACGCCTCCAGGGTCTCAATCCCTTGAACCTCTGTTCTTGGCAGCCTTATTCCCAGTTTCTGCCTCCCGCTATTGCTTTGGATCGCAAGCGGGCGGTTAGTAGGCAGAAGTGTAGACCTTTGTCTCAACGTCTGCCTACAAGAATTGGCATTCCAGACAATAAAACCAATGCATGGTGTGATAACAATAACAGTGTTTAGCGTAAACTGATCTGAAGTGCTATGAACGAGTAGGTCTAATTCTGTTGCGGTGTTGATATTCTTTCTTGTGTGCAGCTGGATTCAAAGAACAGTCCACTGGCACTCCTCGCGCAGACGTGCAGCAGCATTGGAAAGGATTCCGGATCTTCGTCCAAACTGTCGCTTCCGTCGCTCGGCGACAAGAAAGACACCTCGTCTTCTTCATCGTCTGCTCACCAAAGGGACAACGGCAAGGACTGCAAACAGAGGCCATCCGATTCGCCGATGGGCTGCTCCGTCCCTGGGTCTTCTAGCAGGACCAGTGGCGACGCAGGACGAGCGAACAAGGCCGCCGATAAATCCTCCAAAGACTGCTCAAGTCGATCGAGCAGCGGTGGAGGAGGAGGAGGAGGAGAGGAGAGTTCTCCGAAATCGAGGGCGCATTCTTCGCGCCCGTTATCGTCCCTGGTTTCTCTTGGAAACGGATCCGGAAAGTGCACACCGTCTTCGGCCAACACATTCGCCTCCGGCAGCGGGTCGCTCCACCGCGACTACAGTTCCACGACGCGAGGCACCGCAACGACGTCCTCGTCTTCGGCCGGAGGAGGAGGAATAGGAGTGGCCCTCCTTCCGTCGTCTGCGCTAAACAACAACAATAAGACAATCGGTGAGACTGGCAGCAGCAGCAGCAGCCTCTTGTACGACGCATACTCGGATGACATTCTCAAGTCGAGCGGACTCGCACCGTCGACGCTCCTTCAGCATCAACACAGTCTTCAGGAAGCTCTGCGCCTGCAGCACGAGGGACTTCAATCTCTACAAGCGGCGGCTGCAGCTGGTCTAGGGCCCCTGCCTTCCGGCTACCCTCCGCTGCTGTTCGGACACCCGTTGGCCGCCGCCGCAGCCCTCGATCCCCTCATGTATTCCTACTCAGCGAGCCTCGCTGCCGTTCACGGTCTGGCGTTGACATCCCACAAGCTTCCGACCCTGTCGCCCTACATGGGCTACGCTCGAGTGAGCACGGCCTCCGGCGGTTCGACGCTTGTTCCGGTATGTAAGGACCCCTACTGCACGACGGGATCGTTGCATTCGGGGCACAGTCTGCCGCCCCCAGGTACCGCTGCGCCCTCCTGCGGCGCCGGATGCACCCAGTGCGGTAGCAGTGCGGCTCAGGACAAGCCACACCAGTGTACGGTGGCGCCGCCAGCGACCAGTCTGGCGAATGGGGCTGGAGGACTCGGAAGTGCGGGACAATTCTCGTCGTCTCTCTTCCCGCTGTCCTTGCCCCCCGGGGGACTGGCCAACCCGCTGCTTGGCATGGCCGCCGCTGCCCATCTTGGCGTTGGCCTGACGCCGTACGCCTGCAGCTGGCTGTCGGGCGGCGAGTTCTGTGGAAAGCGATTCTCGAAGGCAGAGGACCTGCTCCAGCACCTTCGGACGCACGCCTCGTCCGGAGAGGCGGCAGCGGCGGCTCTTTCGGCCTTCCCTCTCTCCGGGATTCCTCTTCCGACGCCTGCTGGGTTCGCCGGTGCCGGACATCCGTTTACCATTCCCGGATCTCTGAGCCCCGGTTCGATGCTCCAACAGACAGGAGGCCAAGCGTATCCGCGCAGTCTAAGTCCAAACTCTCTCCTGTCTGCGTCTCGCTATCATCCGTATAAATCGCCGTTCGCTGCCGTCCTGCCGACGTCCACGGTCAGTGGAACCCTAGTGGGCGCCGGATCGGCCCTCGACGCCTACTATTCCTCGCCCTATGCCTTCTATGGCCATCGCATCGGCGCCGCGACTGTTGGTCCCTGACCTCGGTTTCCCAGAACCTCTCCTCCAAATGACAGTGATACGGGCATCTAGGGGATGTTTGGATTTTCATTCAAACTTCTAACTACTGGCTTAAATTATTGTATAAACAAAATTATGAGGCCAGGCTACGTGACAGAAATAAAATATTTGTTGAAATACAAACCGAACTTTGGTCTGACTGCAGGCTGTACTTTCTTGCTGAAATACTGTACATTGCGTTTTCTTCGTGTTGACAGCTACGACTACACTGCAGCATAATCAGCTGAAGTTTATGTAACTTCTCATGATGTGTATGCGCTGCGAGTCCGCACGGGCTTCTTCATATAGGCCTAGGCCTATTACTGTCAGCCGAATTGTTAATTGTTAAGCGTCTGTTCTTTTGTGTCTTTGTAAGCTGTACGAATGTCTTGATAACATAATGGCTGCAGCTGTTTGTACCATAGGCCTATGTTGCAAAATTTTGCAAGCTACATTTGAGATTATGTCCCGCATTCGTTCTGATGATGCACGTTATTGGTGTCTGTAACATTCTTGCCATTGCTTGGAAACGATTACATTCTGAATAAACCAGTGGCTCACATGAAACTGTTTTAATTTATTTAATTTTTAAAACATGTATTTTAATTTTATTTTATCAGCCTATATCCTATTCTCGGCGTGCTGAACAATGTGACGCATTTCAGTTGCCAGTCCCGATTTCGCATTTTTCTTAGCTAGTCCACTTAGACGTTCTTGCTGCCTGTTCGTGTCTGCATACGGTTATAAAAGATGGCGTTCAGTGGCTAATATTATTTATTAGCGTGTCATGCACACTTCACAATCGACAAAGGTGACGTGTAGCATGGCCCATGGTTTCTTGCGCTGTAATGTATTTCGTATTTGCATGACAGCCGTTAGCAAATACATATTACCGAATGCAGATTTTAATAAGAGGGTATACATCGTCGACGATAATAGCCATTGACAACTGCATTAATGGTTTCATATGGGCACTGTCGGGATAGTTTTACTCTGACAAGATGTGGCTTCAGGTAATATTTAGAGCCCTGGTTGTTTCTTTCTAAGTGTACTTGTCTTGCAGTCTAGGTTTTTATAGGCTGACTGCATAACCTCCTCGGAGCTGCATGCCGCCTGTATCAATAGAGATGTAAAACTGTCCTCATTCGATTCGACCAACCTCGTCGAATTGTGTTTATATCCATATAATAAATAGGGTAATACTATGAATAATAATAATAATATAAATAATATAATATGAATACATATAATAGGGTTCATCACACAGTACAAATGATATCTACAGAGTTTGATCAGTATTATTATGTTAGGCTATATAATTCATAACTATTGTAGTTAACGCATTAACTAGTGTGGTTAATGGATGTCTTTTGAGACTGGTAAAAGAAGGCCTCCCAGAAACTATTCATTCATTATTATTATTTAATCGCTTTGTGAAAACTACAGTTTTTGATCATTTGTGGTCGGGCCTATATACATCCATCTTATGCTACGTGCAAGTTGAAAATTTAAAAATTTTCCTAATGAATTCATGGGTGCCTGTAGAAACACGAATTCAGCATCTCATTCTATAAGCTGTATCTATAAGGTTGGATAAATATTTTATTGTTATGACTAGCTTGATATGTCACAACGAATTCCGCGAAATAAGATACGATTTAGCAAGATATGGCCCACTGGTCGATGTAATAGATTCTTGAAGCTCAGATCTCAGATAGTTTTAGACATTGTGCATTTGAAATATAGTATTTGAATCAAACGTTACTGAACTGCCTTACTGCATGCATATGAATGAAGATAAATGGGGCATTTATTGACCAGGCAAAAATATCCTTTGAAGACTACGAGGCTGTTCAACGTGCAGTGTAGGCCTAATTCGTTTTGCAGAAAACGGAAACAGCCAGTGTTCCTGTATTTATGAGAGGAACAGTTTGTCGTTATATAAATGCACATTATTATCTTAAAATCTAGAGGTCTTTTAAATACACAGTTACTGATTATTAGACAACAGCAGCGTTCTAAAACCCTGAGTCGGCTCAACTGTCAAAAACATTGAATAAAAGGGAAGAGGAATTGTCTGTCAGATGCAATTCTTGGACGCCATTAAGCTTATTTGTTCACCTTGGTTGCTGTATTGAGAGAATCTGTTCAGAGGCAAATAACCCGACTAAACCGAAGAACCAGCTGCCAATTTATTAGGCCTGACAGGCTGATTTTAGGAGCACATTTAACTGCTAAAACGTCTGGATATTGACCTCGCAACTTTGATGTATCGGCTCTTTTATTGACAAAGCTGCGGCCTTGAAACTGTTAACATAATTTCTTCAGATATGAACTGATGTTGAAAATGCTGGGGGCAAATTAAATGCAGGATGAATGCTGCTTCATTTGTTCTTTCCTCGCGACAGTCTGGAGTGAAACATGGATCTGGCACCATTAGCCAGCCGCGCAGACAATAGATGCATTGTTCATTGAAACCAGTAGTGGTAAGCTTAGACTAATTGCCTTGTCATACATAATACGCACAAAGTTCGCGAAGAAGCTTAACATTCTTTACAAAGAATGTCAAATAAATTGGAGGTGAAGACTCCGCGTCATAAATTCATTAGGAACAGAGTGTGGACATCTTTTATTGTTGTCGAGACTCTGCCATTAATTTCCTTAGCCAACGACAACCAATGCTATGGACAAAAGCATAGTTGTCTGTGCGCCAAAACGTTTGACCATTTCAAATGCCTCCCTGATTTACTACAGCTCATAAATACCGACCAGTACGTACAAGACCCATACAAAAACAGTGTGGTATTTTAAACTACAGAGACTTTAATAAGTCGATAAGAAGACAGCGCCTGCCTGTTGCATTTTTCAGGCTACACAGAAGTTGGAAACCGCTGAAAAGCTGAAGTAGATCAGTGGAGTTGAAGTGTTTGCAGACTACAATTTACGACAAACGAACAAACTGACGTGACGCTTGGGCAACGGTTGGTGTTTGTAGCTAACAGGACGTCGAGTTGTCTATAATGTCACGCGTGAGCGGCAGCTAATCAAACTCAGATCATGAGTAGGCCAAGTCACAGGTTCATCTATGACAAAAGTCTTTTTACGCAAATACACGTTTTAGTTATTTTCTAGCTGTGTCGTTTTACAGAGTTTAAAATGCAAAGCCTGACAACCATAGCACGCTGAATATAGGCTTGCATGTCTTGATACAGAAGAGCCCCTTGCTGCAGTGTCAAGAACTTCATTTGTTGGAATCCGAAGTCGACACTCTCTTTATGGATCGTCTGCTCTTCCGGATGGTCTCGGAAGCGATACTTAGAAAGCGGAAACTGACGGATGGCCCTTCTTCGCCGACCGCAGAGGCGGCGTTTCTTTGGCAGCAGGTTGTCTGAAAAATGGACGGATATTTCACAGGCGCGTAGACGTCGCTATTCTTCCGGTCTCGATCATTCCACATGGATGCGCTGTTCTGTATTATCGCTCAGAATTGGCATTTGTCATTACCAGACCGAGAGGCGGAGGAGGTGGCCTGCGTGAAGCGACGGGGGAGGAAATGGTTTTCGGCGACTGACGCCGGTCTTCCTTAGGATCAACGCTCGGCTGGCAAAGAGGCAGCGCGACGGCGGCGTAGTTCAGAGATGGGCAGAATGATGGAACGTGTCACTTCGAATAACTGTAGCGAGCGCCCACTAACGACGTCGGCCGTCATTCGCATCGTACGCCGATTTATTTAGCAATGCCCGTCGTAGACCATCAGGCCGTTATGAGTGGGACACGTTGTCCGAATGACCACTCCAATGCTTGTCACTGACCGCTGTTGGTCAGTATGCCTACACTCCCTTTGCAGCATGACTACAGACGTCACTTCTTGTTAGAGAGTACACGGTTGACTTAAAGAGACTGTCAGCCGATGCACAAGACACTGGCACATTCGCATCCGAACTGTGTCTGCTTTTAACTCCATCTTATTAAGTCGCAATTGCTCCTTACTACTGGCTCTTCAGTCGTTGCGATTACTGTACCGTTGAGAGGACCTTAAAAGTCGCTACATAAATGGCCACATGCAGAGCCCCACGTACATACATGCATACATACAGATGCATACACATACATACATGTGTATACCTACAGAGGTCTACATGCGCATACATGCAGAAGTCTTGAAGGTGATGATTATAGATTACGTGCCGTAGTGATTTGCCTTCGTTCGTGTATCTTTGCCACTAGCTGTATCGTTTCTCATGTCAACGCTGTTGTGTGCCATCCATTCTCCAGTATTCTCTTTCAGCAACAGGCAACTTTTTTGATGTCTTCGAGATCAGTCTTTGCTATGATTAACTTATGTGTTTGGATATCACCTGTTTTTTCGCTTGTCGTTGTCATATTCGGTGTCTAAGTTATCACTTCTTGTTCGAAAGTTGCTGATGTGCCTACGTACTGTTGCCCTGTCGGCACCACAGGGTTCGCAGTATTTATCGGTTGCAGGCAGGCAGGCAGCTCCAGCAGCAGCAGCAGCAGTCGTCTTTGGCGATAGCTCAGCCGTCAGTCGAGATGTCAAAACCATTTATCTCGCCACTAAATTATCCCTCGCAAAAGTCACAACATGCAGATCAAAGCCTCATCCACGGCGAGCCGTAATTTAAACAACATGTCGCCAGCCATTAATCATTCGCCCTGCATAGAGCAAAGCGCCGCGAGAGACAAGTTTAGGTCCTGGGAAAATAGCGCCGAGCCGGAATCAACGCGCATTCACTTGCCCTTCCACGGCAGTCGACTGCTATTCATAGGGGCCCGCGTTTCACATCCGATGAGCAAGTGTGTAAATTATCTTTACATGAAGGGGACGGTCATTTATAATGCTGTTTAAATGTTAACCGCATTGTACATATGTTATATGGAGAGACTGCATAACAAGTGTAAATGAATGAATACTTTGCTCATATGGCTGTCGAATGATTGTCTGTAGAATGCATCGGCGTCAATATAAATAGTTGAAACAGCCGTTAACGATATATCCACGCAGCTCTGCACCCCTGCACGCTCATATACTTATGTGCGAGCGAAAACACGCTTTCACATGGTAATAGATGTAAGGCCGTACCGTCTGTATACCGAAGTATGTATGTACGTTCTACGCAACTGCTATGAATGCAAAACTTCTTTATATAGCGCCTTTGAGTTTTCCTTAAAAGGCGATGTGATGCTGCCGCAGAATATTCTCATTAATCCATCGGCTACCGGTTGTCTAGAAATTAAATCTGAGATCGTCGTATTATTACACTTAGCCTAAACATATTTCGTCACCGTACAAGGTATAACAAAGATTTACAAACATTTCCAGTTATAGTTATGTCGGGGCTGGGGTTTATGCATAACTTGGCGGGGTGGGGATGACTTCGGCCCGGCTCTACACTCAGAGCCACCCGCCTTACTGCCCCTTCTACTTCCGGCTTAAAATGGCCGTTCCTATCATCTGTGGATGATACGGAACCTTCCAAGGGAAGGTTCAGGATTGGCTGCTTCCTTAAGAGAATCAACACTGCTAAACTCTTTCTCGTGATCCGACTCTGCCTCTTCCGCGGTCGCCGGATAGGCAGCGTCCTGAGTATGACCTCTACTCAGAATAGGGTTCGTTCCTTTACCGGCAACAGTCGTTCCCTTTCTGTGTGTCTTCTTTACTACGGGTTTCTCATCACCACCATTCTGCATGTCGTATCTCTGGAGCTACCGCCAATAAACTGAGACACCATGCAGTCGTTCTCTTGATTCCTGGGACAGGGAAGTCTTACGACAAGTCTCTGTGTCTTTCCGCTCTAGGCACATGGTTATCGGGCCGCGCATCTCCCCACTATCATACGTCTCTTGCTCCATTTCCGTGTGTAGGACTCCCAGCCTCACACGTCTATGTGTCATGCACTAGAACTTACTGATTAGTTTTCTTGTCGGGACTCTGTGTTGGCAATTCTCGACCAACACAGTCAATAAATTCTGCTTGGGTAGATAAGATATCTCTATGGAATGCTGACACTGGAGGTCCGTCCTCTATAAACCTTCGCTATTTGCACACAGACCTTCGTTCGTCCCGACCTATGTACGACCGACTTCGCACTTCAGTCGCTTCTCCGAACTGGGTGTAGTAACAAGCATTATGGAGTCGGTATCGACCATATCGACTCCTAGTCTACCTGGGTGACCCGAACTGAATTTTTTACGTATCGGTTATTCTCTTGGTCTGACTTAATCTCTGTTATACCTGGTCACGTTTAGGTGGGGGCTCTGTAAGTCTTCACCCTAGAACACTGACTGAATAATGTCCTTCCCCGAATTTCGTACATCCGCTTATCCTAGCGCCATCGGAAATCAATTATTTATAAATGCTCTCTATGGACAAGCCTTGTGGCCGATTATCCGCACTTATCTATGTAAGAAAATCAGTATATTAGTTAAATAAGTGTATTAGTGAATGAATGACTATATAAAGTCTGTCCAAGTAAATATGTGTTTATATATAGTACTCTGTATTTATGTACGCCTAAGTAAGTAAGTAAGCAAATAAGTAAATAAGAAAGGAAGTATGTATATGTGTGTATATATACGCATATGTGCATGCATGTATGTATGCAACTGTAAATCTAAAAAGTTAACAACACTACACAAAAGCTGCGTCAGGGAAACCAGCTTATTCACCGGCTCTGTAGATGCATGTATGTATATTATATATATTTATGTATGTATGCAAGTATGTATGCGTGTATGAATGTGTTTTTCACAGCGTATCTGTGTTGTGTTTATGAGCATATGAAAGCATATGAATCCATGTCTTATATGATTATACTATGATTATAAAACCAGGAAAAGCCGTCTATGCTGTCGATTGGAAATCTTGTAAATGTAGACTATATAAAAGCAGCAACAATGCCCATTAAAACTACACCGTAACATAACCGGCCATTGTATGCTGTTCAGGCTGTTCTATGACACGCAGGGGCCCCATAGTTTGCATGTGGCCTTACTTTGAATGGCATACAGACAATCCATATAGGAATTTCACACAAAACACCTATCATCTACTTCGTGACCCATTAAACCCCTATGTGATTTACGATGGCCTCGGGAAGGGGTTCTTTCATTGCCACACAATACAAGACTATTGCTCACTCTTTCACAAGGGCGGATCCAGAATTTTAGCACGCGGGGGGGCACATGGCGAGCGCAGAGCGCGAACCTATGCGAGGTCTGGGAGCAAAGCCCCAGTGGGGTCCGGAAGCAAAGCCTTGGTCGTTGGTGAGTGGTTAGAAAGAATGTAATCGCAAAATTCGTCTTTTGTGTTAATATCCTTGCAATTATTTTATTGTTGTTATTATTATTATTATTTTGCATTTATTACGCGCGCAAGGTCAGTGAATCTGAAACTGAGGCGGGAAGCAGTTGTGAGTGAAGGACTTGCTCAAAGTCCCTACACAGTAATCGTCTAATGGGAGGGGGCTCGAACCCTTACTCTCCGCGTTACAAGCCGAGCGTTGTATTATAGCCGTCGTATTATAACCCTAGCTTGGATCTTCCATCCCAAGACAGCAGACGACGGGGCCATGGCCCGCTAGACCCCCTTGCTACTTCATAAATTTATTGTTATCGCTGCATACATACACCTTATGCAGCCACAATGACCTTAGAAATTCATACTGACCTTAAGCATCACATCGGACTTTCACGTTTACCCTGGCCGTACACATTTGCTTCAACATTCCTGTTATTCCATCCGCCATTTAGTGTGTATCACTGTTCAACAAATTTCATGCGTTCTATTTTTCAAAAAATGAAGTGTTTTAATGTTTGTTAATGTTCAAACAGTACAAGAACTGTTGACTGACCTTATACATTCATATTGACCTTGAAATAAGAGCTCAAACTTCAGCTGAATAGTGGAACAATTAGTGAGGAGTGCCTCTGTAAAGACCACAGAAGCAATTGAATGCTTCCATCTTTAAGAAGAATGGCAGATTGCTAACGCGTTTTGCTTTGATCGCTGCGTTCGGGGTTCAAAATCCATAATTCATTGTTAAGTCTTGTAACCTTTAAAGATAGGTAGTCCGGTTTTTGGCAGGCTATTGTCATGTTTGCGCTTCAGCGAAAGTTTTCATGGTCCCTAGACCACACTTCGGACGACTAATGTTATTTGAAGCGTGTAATAAACAAGGGATTACCTTACGTTACCTCCCGTAAGTCCTGAGCCGGTGTGGTGAGAAATCGTTTCCAAAACCTAAAGCGAAGGCGGTTGCAACTGCGCCTCATTTAGCACAACATAATGAGGCTACTTTTAAAGTATCCTGCTGCAGTAATAGCAAAATTTCATACGAAACAATACATCAGTAAGTTAAAAAATTGAAACCCAAGCAGTCTGTACTATTGCAGTCATAATTATGATAAAACATAATTTTGACGAACAAAGCGGCAGCAAACAATATCGACAGAACAGTACTATTTTTAGAAACAAATTTTCACGTTCAGGTCACTTGAACCAATCACAGCATACTTCGGGAGTGTTTTCGCTGTCCGCACCTGATTTGACACCACACTAGTAAGGTTACACGATCCCCTAGAGTTGCCTTGTCTGTTTTGTTTACTGTCTGTTCACGCAAGACAAGACAGATATGGAGTCATGTGGTTCATGTTTGAGTCGAAGCTTATTTCAAGCAGACTACCGCCGACGCACATGAATTTTGAATGGAGCGAATTTAGACGTGCCAGACTGCGACACACGAGTTGCTCGCATTTGGCGCCGATGCTTTGGCAGTCGTAAATTTCTTTCTGACTGATACGCCGTAATAGTTTTTTTGCTACACGGAAAGTGAATAAAGTCCTTGTCTTCTAAATGACACATGACACATGACAGACATAGACCTTTCGTAATTGCCCTGGATGTCGTCGCTCCTGTCTCCTACACTGTTAACGCCGACATCAGCAGCTTCTTCTTGTTCATATTTCCTTCTGCAGACGCTCAGCCGTCTTCGCGCTAAACGATAGCAACAACACCAGCAGCAACTGCTGCAGCAGCAACAGCAGCAGTCGTCGCCTGATTGTCAGTCTGTCTGTAGCTCTGTCGGTGGAAGAAGAAGCATCGCCTCTGACGCTTTACGCCTCTTGTCTTTCACGTGGAGACGACAGCAGAGCGTTATCGTCCGTCGCCGTGGTGACCACCGCAGACCTTTGAAGGCCAACCCAACGTCGCCGACGACGACTCGACGAGTCTCCCAGTGCCGCCACAAAGGCAGCCGACGATCGGGTTCGTCTGGCTCCGTCGATCCCGTCCTCCCTCCTTCTCCTCGTAGATCGTTTCATCTCTAATTCACCGACGACCATCTATCTCTCCTCTCATCCGTCTGTCCCTTCTCCTTCTGTCAGTCCGTCCGTCCGTCCGTCCGTCAGTCGGAGGCTGCAAGTAGATTTCAATATCGCCGACGGATGATCGATTCGCTGGCTACGGGAAGCCGTCTGCGGGTCATGAGCAAGGGAGTTTCACGCCAGTTATTACTCTAGCAGCCAAGTTACTTGCTTCCTATGTAAGGTGTCGCTTGGCTGAGCGGCTGAGTCCGCTAGTTTTCACCCGGCTAAGGTCGAGAGTTCGATCCGTACCCGTGACTAGAAACGATAACAGACACTGCTGTGTGCAGATGAAGAGGAACCGCATGCAGGCGCTTAAACAAGTCTCTCTTCCGCTGCTCATTAATGCCGTCCATCGCATCGAACGACACACAACGAAACACAGATAAATCATAATTGCATGCATTTGCAAGACAAAAGTCCAGAAGGACCGCTCTTTATTTGTAACGTGTTGTTACTGACATAAGCTGCTCGTGATATACCACAGGGAAAAGACAGTTCCATATTTGGTATATACAATTAAATTGAGATATTTTCAGGCAGGTCCCTTGTCATTTGAGCTAGTTTATACCAGTATGTACGAAACAAGAAGCTAGGTTGATTGGGGCGATGGTATGGAGAGAGAGAGAGAGAGAGAGAGAGACAGAGACAGAGACAGAGACAGAGACAGAGACAGAGACAGAGACAGAGACAGAGACAGACAGAGACAGAGACAGAGACAGAGAGAAAATGATAGGATTTTCTTAGATTTTATAAATGCCAAGCTTATACAGTAGCACATCATGGAACTTACCAGGGCAGATAACGTTTTGCAATAATGATTACATCTGATGAAAATATAGTAGAGATTGTGTGCGAGGGAGATCATTTTAATATTAGTGATTATCAGGTAGTCAGATGGGAATTAATTATGGAGCAGATCCAGGAAGTCAAAGCCTATGAGAAAAGACCCAACTTCTTCAAAGCAAACTATTAACATTCAGGGTTGGTAGACCAGTTGCTTATGGTCGGTTACCCAGTGATCATCACACTTTTCTTCATAAGTATTGTACCAACAAGTACCTGGGCAACATTTAAAGTCAATTTGCTCCTAAAGTTTGAATTTGCAAAAAGCAAAAACAGTTCCACGTCTAATGCAAAACAATTTTTAGGTTTTCTGCCAAACAATTTTGTGAGAAATCTTAAATGTAAAATGATCTGACTCACGGAGTCAATAGTTTTCTCTTTAACATAAGATAAAACAAAATCTGCCCAGGCATTTTAATTCTACATTATAGTTGAATAGTATTATTCAGTTTTTGCATTAAATAACGCCTATTTTATTAATGTTAAAATATTTTTTTCTCTTGCAGAAATTGATATTTTTGCAGTTATGTAATCTATGAAGCTGAAAAATCTGTAAGCAGGTCAATTTTGATTTTCTTTCCTATTTTTAATAATTTTGAGGTTTTGGGTTAAAATCAGGGTCATTCTATTTCTATATTCTTGGCAAATTTGTCTAATGAATTTTATTTCGGGTCGCATTGAGTGTATTTCGATGTTAACAAATACAGTTTCTTGAATATGTGTTTTTATGCAAAATTTAATACCAAATTTATGGGCAAAAATTTAAGACTAGGTTCGAGCTTCGTTCAATTTTGTAATGCTTTCTATTTTCTGCATGCCTCTAATTCGTATAAGAAAAGACAGTAAGAGTTTTAAAGACTGTAAAAATACGATAATTTTAGTGTTCATGTTTTTCGTCGCACAGACGAATTTGTCACCTTTCATAAAACTCGCCTACAAAAGACTTAGCGTCGTCGGACGAGGCAGAGTGCAAAAAATCAGTCAAGAGAGCAACCCATCAACAGGACACTTTTTAAGACATCTGAAATTGTTTTAGTACTTACCGCCTCCTATATAAAGGATGGTTCAAGAGCGCCTTCGGATCATTCGATCTGTTGCTTTCCTCCCACAGAGCAAGAGCTAACAGCTAGAATACAGAGACTTCGGAGTGGCAAAACCGCGGGAATCTGTGGCATACAGCTGAGCAGCTCAAGGCAGAGGAAGAGGCGGGCATCGCTTGGCTCACGCGCTTAATTAAGAACATCTGAAATACCGTTTACGCACCAGCTAACTGTGATTGAAGACCCTTGGATTGTAAAAGAAGGTGTTTGCGGGTGTCCTAGCAAGAATCAAGGATCGCCTGCTACAAATCATTCGCATATAGCAGAGCAGCTTCACTTCTGGTAGATCCAGCGTGGATCGTACTTTCGCGCTGTTCAATCAACCAGGGAGTACCGGCATGCAGCCGGTGTGGATTGCTTATGTAGATCTGAGGGAGGCTTTTGATTCTGTAGACCGAAAAACCCTCGGAATATTGTTCCTCTCTCTTGGGTTTCCAGATAAGGTAATGGACCTTATAAGAGAGCTTCACACCTGCACAATGAGTGATGTACGCATTGTTGGCGTGACGTCTGATTGCTTTAGCGTGGAAAGAGCTGTAGTCGAAGGCTGCAAGCTTACCCTTGACCCGTTCTCCCCGCCAACAGACCAGATCTTGGAGCAGACTGTCGCCGAAGAACACGCAGGCGCATGCACTGGATTAGAGGAGTTCTCTGACCTGAACTTTTCGGATGAAGTGGCCCTTCTTGCCGAAATTCTGACTGTATGAATAGAGTCAATCGAGGAATTTGTAGTAAGAATATTCGGCTGGACACAAAATCCACCTGTTTACACGTTACATAGTACCTGTTCTTCTTTATGGGGCTGAGATACAGACGTTCACAGTGGCCTTAGAGAAGAAGCTGGATGCCTTCAAGAAGTGTGCTTGAGGAGAATCATGCGAATTCCATGTATTGCGCACATCTCCAATGCAAAGATATTCAGGCGCACTAAATAGAACCCGGTTTAAGAGATGATCGAAACAAGAAGACTCCGGCAGTTTGTACATTTCGCAAGTTGCGATGGCAGGCAGGACCACGCTAGGGCGCTCCGAGCCTTGATTTCCGGCACCTCCCCGAGGACCTGGAATTGGTCTATTTGGACGACCAAGGCACACATAGACCCGGACATCGTCCACTTACACACATCCTGGAGACTAGCGCAAGCCCGCGATGGTTGGCAAAAAGTGGTGGAAACGCCAGCGTTCCGAAGAGCAGCAGGCCACTAAAGATGATGCTAATGATGATGGACGGATGTATGGCTGAGTTGACACCAGATATACTGATATTCTGTGGAGGTCATCCATCTAAAGACAGTAACCAGGTTCGTGCAGCTTAACTTCACTGAACCTGCCAGCTTCGTGTCCACAGATGGAGTGCCTAGATACCACCCAGTAGATTATTGTATGTTACTGAATTTATTACTGAACAGGAATAGGCAAATATAAATAAATAGATAAATAAATATCTATAGATAAATATAGAACACGAATTTCATGGGTCATCGGGATTCAGTCTTGTCCGGATTCAGGAAGACCTCATTGATTGTCAATAATGAATATTTAATAAAAATTAATTTGGCCAAAACACTCAAATAAATATTAAATGTACTATTTAGTAGGTATTTATCAATAGTCATTGACTAAATAGATGGAAATATATATAGACGTATATAGATGCATGCGTTTATATATATATATATATGAAATAAATCTTGGTATGTCTGCCGGCCTTGTCATTTGACACTGTCCACGTCCGTGATATAGGTCAAGCCTACATAGAGATGAGACGAGTACCAGATTCCAGGCAGGAGATTATCGGAATGCCAAGTGATGCAGTACCAGTTGACAGAACACCGGCAGATTATACAGAACAACAAAGCGCCATATAAATGCACAGAGGAGGGTCTTAGGCTATGATAGAGTGCCGTGCAGAGTTCATTAGGCATGTGCCAAGATCAGAATGATGAATGACTGAAGAAAATGACGTAGGTTGTTTGGGTTATCTAATTAGTCGACTAGCTTACTCAACCAGCCTCTCAGAGTAACCCTTTCAAACTGCCGACATACCATGTATATATATGTATATGTATATACTGGTGGATTGCAAGGTTGAGTTAAATAGTCAGTGCTTCACACAAATCACTCATGATAGTCCTAGTTTATAGGCCTAACCAGATTTTTCTCCAGTCATTACATAATTGTGCTATACTATAAAGGAAGTGATTTGAGTTGAAAACCGTGCTAGGGTAGACCTGTGTAGTGATTGTAAAAATGCAACTCGGTTGTGTATGGTTCCTAAACCAAATCATAGAAATTTAAATTAATCTAAATCCTACTTCTGTATGATTTAGATTATGGTTCCTAAACCAAATCATAGAAATTTAAATTAATCTAAATCCTACTTCTGTATGATTTAGATTATGGTTCCTAAACCAAATCATAGAAATTTAAATTATTCTAAATCCTACTTCTGTATGATTTAGATTAATTAAATAATGGTACTTTGGGTAATCGGTTTAGCGCATTTGCCCCTTTGTGTAAGATGTTGTGAGTTGCACTCAAATCGGATTCAAATCGTGAAAAGTGACTCTCAGTCCAGGCCAGTCTGCATGTTAGGATTGAAAGGGGTGTTGAAAAGATATACCCATTTATAGTTTTCTGCATAGACGAACGGAAAGAGTGCTCATAATAGTAGGCTGTGTTTCTATGGTACCTGATTCTACTGATAGACCTACACCTGCAATAAATGCCAATAAATTATGCAACAAAATCTAGTATAGCTTATAGGCGTGACTATATCTTGAATCTTATCTAATGACTCGTCAGTCTCTGATTCACTCAGCGCAATCATTCCACGTCTTTCCCTAATTAAAGCCATTCAACGAATAAGTCGGAACCGTGGCCTAGGCGCTAGCTGATAGGCCGTGATTCACTGAGCAAACCAATTTCAAAAACCGGTTTCAATTTCGTGTACGATGCGAACTGTGAACCAAACAGTTTCAGATATCAGCAACAAAGTTCAAATTCTATTTTCAAGAAATGCCTCTATGAATTACGAGGTCACAACCATTAAAAAGAACTAAGAAATTTCCAAGACAAAGTCCTCACTGTATCGAAATAAATTTTTTGGGTCAAAGTCATAAAAAGGTCTGAATGAGTTTGTGAGGTATTCGAAAGCTTGAAAGTATGTCACAAAAGTAAAATTTGATTCGTATAAGTGAAAGAACAAAAGAACCTGCAAAGGCCAAGTTCATAAAAATCTTTTTCTTATAAGAAAGCAAGTATGACATAAAACATTGTGGCCGTAGATTACAAGTTAAACCGCAAATTCCTTTCATAGTGACTCATTTTTAAATATGCATTTGATTAATTAATTAACTCATAAACTATTAACAATTTTACAAAAAATTGTGTTAGCCCCTACTGAAGCTTTGGGCGCTTTGCAGCCTCACCACCCACGTTGTGGACTCGTTAACCCTACAGTGTAAAGAATTATTACTTTACGCTTTTCATTAATTTGACATGTAGATTTGTGCCCAGCTGGTGACAGTTGCTTGCATGAAGCACCCTAAAGTATGCTTACCAATTATGCATAGAAATTGTTTTTGGTATTCGACTTTGTTACGAAAAAAAGTTTCGTTCTTATTGAAATACAACATTCTTCTCTGATTCCTTTCTCAGCCGATGGATATATGGTATGTTTTCAAATCGAACACACTTCTTGCTCATCAATTAATACAGGTAAGTAAGTAACGATTTATTTGCTATCGAAACGATTCTTTGAAATACATATGTATTCTCTATATAGTTAATTGAGAGTTAACTGTTAACTGGCAATAATGCATATTTACCGCAGCTGTTGCTTTCTCAATAACAGGCCAAAGACGACAGTCAAGCCTGTAGGTCTACGCATGCGCATAAAGACTTTTACAGGTGGCGCCCAAATTTAGACATTTTTATGTGTAGCCAGACGCATATCACGGAACACCTGAGCTCAAATCGGGCGTTGCTATTTATAGACGACACGAGCAGAGAATTGTAACACGCTGTCAACTTCATCACGCATATTCTAGACAGTGTTGACGTCAGCGCCGACGTATGACAATAGCCAGAGGTCGTCTGATTTAAAAAAATTACGTACGCTTCGTGACTGATGAATGGTACACATGGTCTTCGTCTTCTTTGACATAATTTATCTAGTAGACGCGACGACACATGCACACAGCTGTGCCCGATATTAGGTCGGACTTGTCAGTTTGCCATGAACATGCTCGCCAAGAATATACGACGCTTTCTCGACAAGAAATATGAAGGTTCAAGTCATAAGCAGACGAGGAGCCTGTTGTTTCTTATTGATCCTCGTAGCGGCCAGAGTTTCTTGTATAGTTTGTTCTAGTTTCGACAGATTAAGCGCTAGCGTGTATGCTTGACCGATTCCAGTTCGTTGAAGCCAGTTGGGGTTTAGTTTACCACTGAACTGATTGCCATGTATAGGTCCGCAGCACTTGCAAACTTCCGCTGTTTTGTAGAAATCTATTCTGTCGACGAATCAATATGGCATTCATTTCGCAATTCTAGTTTGATTGATTATTTATGAACACGTCACTTCCGCTGTTACACTACTTAAATATTCATGAATATGCCACTTCTTTATAGATCGATCACCGCTGAAGGGCCTTGCATTGATCTCAGTGATACGCGTCCTTCACGTAAGCAAGAGACGCGTAATATGGAAAGCCTGTGTACAGAATGGCGAACAAGTTAATTATGACGATAGCATTTCGAGTTTTATGGAAATTAGACAGTCCCACATACAACACCGACCAGTACAGATGAGATGACCAATAGGCCTATTTTAAACAGTTGAACGACACTGGGAAACGAATACAATTTATATTGATGACACGCCAATGTAAAGGTAATGTATTCTGATGCATTCAACAATGTAAAGAAGACATGCTTCAGTATTGCAACCGAAAGATCCTTCTCTTCAGCCATGCGCATGTCCGGGAAATTATGCTGATAGAGGCGTTAAATAAGCGATTTTATCGGTTTGTGTTCTAGGAAAAATTGACATTAGTTTAAGCGAAAATCTAATACAGTGCAATTTGGTTGCATATCGGGTGAACAAGACGACCATGATATCTGAAAACACGGTTGAATCAGTTCTTATTTAATTTGTCGTATTTGGATATTTGACTCGGCGAATTTATTCGCCATAATAAAGTTGAAGGCTGTAAAGATTCGTCAAATAAAGGAGTTCGTGTATTTTTATGGTCCCAATGTTGTAATTGTAATTGGGCATTTATATAGCGCCGCTTCAAGAGAAACTAATCAGAGACGCTCTCTATACGCTACCGGAAATTGTCAAAATGTAATTAAGAGCACAGTG
The DNA here is from genome assembly GCA_964023275.1 of Norana najaformis. NCBI lineage: Eukaryota > Metazoa > Annelida > Clitellata > Crassiclitellata > Hormogastridae > Norana > Norana najaformis. The sequence continues at coordinate 35,830,947 of OZ029915.1, read as the reverse complement.
TTTAACAATTAACAAGGAATGCTCAGATAACTAGAAACGTCACCACTAGCAGGTTTGCCCGCACACGTTGAGCCCAACTAACAGGTTCAAATTTAGAGATGACAGCTGACACAATGTTCAGAGTTCCTGGACCGAGAAGTGTTGAAGTTGTAGAATGACGATGGGTGAAAGTGTTCGCAGCACACGATAGCTAATACTTACCTAAGTAGGCTAATTAAGTAGTGCCCATTTCTAGTTTTTTGGAACATATAAAAATACCACACGTAAAACTGCTTTCATGAAAACGTCTACACTTTCTAAAGATGTGCACAATATATATATATATATATATATATATATATATATATATATATATATATATATATATATATATATATATATATATATATATATATATATATATATATATATATATATATCAGCCTAGAATGCTGTCAACGTGGGAGGTCAACCTTCAGTTGGTTGCGTTCTCTGAATTAGTAATGACGGTTAGTAATGGCGACAAGGTATCGAAATATTCATTGCCTGCCCTCGCAGAAACTCGAGCTCTACAAGAACTAAGATAGCTTTCTGTCTCAATAATCCTTCTCACAAGTTCAAACAATGGCTCATGCAAGCAAGGTCCAACAGTGTTGGCTTTTCATCGAAAGATCTTCCAACAACTGGAACACACCTCTATTCTATTCTTTCTATTCTAATGACTTTTATAGCGCCGTTATCATCATGTCCAAGGCATCGATCGATCGTCGCTTCAAATAAAATTGTAATCAAAGATCATAACCCGTTGGAGAAGCCATGTCTATTTCCTGTAGGTCAGAGAAACCAGAATTTAGGCGTCAGCGGGTAAGCAAGTTGAAACTGGGAACTGATGTTGATAGAGGTGTTAAATAAATGAGCGATTTTCTTGCCTTACCTTACCATATACCTTACCGTATTCTACCCTATCTTACCTAACCTGACCTAACCTTAATTTGCCTTACATTATCTTAGCTGCAACTAACTGTATTAGTACGAACACAGGAGGGCGACCACCACTGAATATCTAAACGAGTCATCATCTCTGCTGCAACGTAAATCTTCTAGAAACAACTCACTCCTCCAACAAACGTCTATGGAATCTTAACCTGGTTCTTGACCAAGGTATTTAGGCTACTCGTCTCACTCCTCGATGTTCAGGAGTTCGATGCCTCGATGCTTCATACAAAGCGTATACACACTATCGCTAGCATACAGTCAAAATCAATATCAGATTTAATACCAGCTCCATACACGTGTATTTAGGTTTAGAAGTCTTTAATAATAATAATAATAATAAGACAATTTATATAGCGCCGTAACACGGCCGAGGCCGAAGAAAAGGGCGCTGTACATAAGTTCAGGCGACAATAGAAAATTAACTACAGTCATACGATAATTTAAATAGAAACGTTTTAAGCCCTTTCTTAAAGTTATCCAAGGATGGAGCATTCTTCAAGTGGTCGGGAAGGCTATTCCACGCAGTGGGTCCAGCAATCGAGAAAGAGCTTTCGCCAAACCGCGTGGTAGACCTTGGGACCTGCAGATGGTTCCTCGACGAGGACCTCAGCCGACATCTGTTCTCATTATCTCCGACTCGAATACAAAATTCGGACAATTTCTTGTGCACGAGCCAAATACGTGAATACGATCTTGCATAGCATATGATTTTAAAGGACTATATATATATATATATATATATATATTTGCATGCAAGCCTACAAATATATCTATTTACTTAGCAAATAAGGAACAATGTCAGTTAAGACAATATAAGTGGGATATAGACTACTACTAGGAAGGACTGAGGGTTAAAACTTGAAAGTTTGCAGACAAGAGTTTGAAGAGGACGCTGGTGATCTGTTGGAAGAATTTAGATAGCAAGTATAATATAAGCAGTAATCGTAATCATAATCGTAACCGTAATCGTAACGATTACGATTACTGCTTATATTATACTTGCTATCTAAATTCTTCCAACAGATCACCAGCGTCCTCTTCAAACTCTTGTCTGCAAACTTTCAAGTTTTAACCCTCAGTCCTTCCTCGCATGCTAGCAATCGACACCTATCAGTTGTTTTGCTGGCCCATCTTTACTCAGTTAACCCTATGTATGCCCCTACTGCATTCTAGAGATAAATTCCATGCTCTCCACACAAAAAACTGCGTACTCAGCACTGAATGCAAAGATTGCTGACCTTAAAAAAAGATAAAAACTGCACGGTTTTTCGTTTATTATATACCTCGCCATGCACAGGATTCTTGTAACATACCACGTAAGTCATTTTAAAAAGTCATTTTCATTTAAACAAGATTACGCTATTTAAATTTCTATTTATATTAAGAACGCATAAGACAAACCGTAAAATTTACATGTATGCGTAGTCTAAATACATGAAATATGTCTTTAATTATTTCTTTTTCACTACCCCATCAGCAGTCAATAGCCCTGAACTGATTGACTTGGCTACGATGCTGGTGGGCATGAACGTCTCGCTGTCTTTCTCAATGATAATTTATCATGTTCTCCGATGCAATTGACTCAAATGTATGAACTTAATTTTAAACTTCTATAACGCCGGTGTCTAATGCACAAGGCAAAAACCGATGGCGCAACAAAATTAAGTCGCAGTCAGGTCTATACCCGAAAAGTCAGTTCACTGAAACAGAGAAAGACAGCCTATATACAGCGGATGAGCCAATTGAAAGAGGCAAGCCTTAAGCTGAGATCAAAATGTAGCAAGACACTAGACAGAACAAACACAAGCAGGAAGAGATTGCTTGAGCCTGAAATATCCTTGAAGACGTAGGGACATATGTCACGAATATACATTTATTATGACTTACCAATACCAGTCACATAGTCGGTGAGCGACATAGTAGAATCAAAATCAATGCCGATATTATGAACAACTTTTTAGGTTGTTGTGGAGTACCCAGAAGTAGAAGTTTACTTTTTGACGTGGCAAGGAGGAGTTGTTTTAGCCGCCATCCAAGACTGCACCTCCTCAAAGCAGTAGACATCAGCTGCACAGACTAGTGATAAGACATACTGTCAAAAAATGTAAGTTTGAGCTTCATCCGCGTAGAAGTGATACCCCATTGAATGGTTGTCAAGTATTGTACCTAGTGGTGAGGTGTATAATATCACCAAAAGAGGACCAAGCACAGAACCCTGTTACACAACACATGTCAACAAAGCACTAAACGAATAATTACAACTTAAATATAGTGACTGAGTATGTGGGCCACAATAAATAGCCAACTAATGTAGGGCATTACCAAAGTCCGCCACTACTGTTTCGGATGATGCCAATCCTAACCCTGGATAGAAGAGGAGGGCGACGCTGATCTTTGTTATGACGCAGCGTCATTAAACAGAAACTACACAAGGCGGGACTATAGTTCTCAAACCAGTGCTAGAGACGATAAAAGAGGAAAATGGTCTACAGTATCAAAAGCAGAACAAATCGAAAGTCAATGAACAAGACCCGTCACCCCACCCTTATCCATAGATGTCATTATGAACAACAAGAAGGGTGATTCTGCTGAATTTAACCGTACAGACTGAAACAGAGAGATTGGATGACAGATGAGTTTACATACGATTCATGACTATCCGTTCAAGATTTTTGTATAAAATTCGAAGTTGAGATGGATATGCAATTAGACAGGTCGCCAGGGTCTAGAGTTTTCTTTAGCAGGGGATGAACTATAGCATGGGAAAAAATATGCGGGAAGTATCCCTCATGCAGTAGTGTATTGTACTGTAAATTTGTAATAGGCCTACTGTATATATTTCACTGTGCATACATGAAGCACGAAACAATAGCACTTGCGCAACGTCTTGGTTTCAAACATCGTCGTTGATCTCCTTTATGCATCCGCCTGTTTGTCGGAATTAGCCCACCAACATGTCCCTGTCCTATTTGGGTGTCGTCTACTTGATCAGCCACCAGGATGTCTGTTTCTTTGTCTCTGTCCGTCTGTTCGTCGCACTGTCGGCTTTCAATATGAGGATAAATGCGACCAAGATAATCACAGGCTATAAACATACATCTGCAAGCACATAATACGTTTTTATTATCTAAACGTTTGTAACGCCGATGTTGCTTCTCTATTCAGTTGCTTAGCTTATATTGTCGCTTTTTAGTATAAACACAAATCTTCGTTTATCGCCGGCAAATGCCTTAGGAGTGATAAATATTAACAGCATTCGCGCAAACGGCCGTCCGGTTTCTGCTACCTGCCGGCATGCATTCATGAATAAATTATAATGCGTGACATGCATTCACGTCGAACAGTGAAGTACTCAATTTGTAAATGTAGATATGCACACATAAACAGGTGCATAGCTATAGACATAAAACAGACATACACAAAGAGAGTCGAGCACACGAACATATACAAAGTAGGACTTGGGCTTATACATGTGTGTCGGCTATATATATGCCAGAATTCAAGTGTGTGCTGAGTATTTGGCAAACTTGTTGTCAAACTTTGAGTCGCGTGAATCCGGCGACTCGACAGACAGACAGACAGACAGACCAAGACGGGGGAAATTTAAGGCCGACCCTGTGCACCCTGGTGGAGCCGGAACACACCTTCCATAAGCGTCACTTCAAACGCATCTACATTGCTAAATGATATATGGTGCCCTAATGGCAGCGACAGCCGCGGCCATATGCGGCGCATTGCTAGACATCAGTAGTCCAGTAACCCTGTCACAATATATCACCGGACGCCCTCGTATAAACTCGCCTTGACTTCACTCCGGGGAGAAATATCACACCGACACCGCCGCGATATTAGGCAAGGTATATATGCCCGTCACACACCCTCGGGCGAAACTGTATTATTATTATTACGAAAACGAATAAATATGTTAGCTTCATTGAATATACGGGAACGGGCGCCAGCGCAATCTTTCTAACGGAGTCCTCCGTGTGGCCGCGCAGCAGTGGCCACGGCTCCCGCCCGCCGCCCTAGGAACCACGGCCGATGCGTGGCCGACGGGCAAGACGCCAGAGTCGGCAGCTGAGTGGTAATTGTTTCAGCCGTAGGCTTATTAAGCTGAAAGGACGACGCAGGGACAAAGAACAGGCCCTGTACGATAAACTGAAATGCGTTAACAGGCAGGAGGGTTAATCAAGAAGGACACACACACGCACGCACGCACACACACACACACAGAGGACTGGATTGTTCAACTATACATGTACACAAGTGTGCACGTACATGTATATTGTGTACGAATGTATGTATGTATGTACTATGTATGTATGAATGTATGTATGTATGTATTTATATATGTATGTATGTACGTATGTATGTATGAATGTACGGATGGATGGATGGATGTACGGATGGGTGAACGGATGAATGGATTTCATAGGTGGATTGATTGAAGGATAGATAAAAGAGGATAAATGAGAAAAGAGAGAGATGGAGATGTATATAGGCTCAGATGGGGCATGCAGGCGAGAGGAGGGACAGAGACAGTTATGCAGAGCGAAGGAAGGGAGAAATGCAAGGAGTGGGACTGAAGCAGACACGTACAGAGTCATGCAGACAGACAACATGCGGCGATGGAAGTCATGGCGCGATAGAAAGAGACAGAAGTCAAGTAACCTCCAACATAAATGCGTGAAGATTGCTTCCGCTTGGCATTTTAGTGTCACCAAGGTTGATTTAGTCTCCTCTGTCGATTCTCAGTCTCCGCCGGGCATCTAAGCGCCAAGTACGGCTCCACATAAATAGGCCGACTGCAGCGAAATGACTTACATATTATACACTAGTTACCAAACATGTAGATATATGTATGTATGTATGTATGTATGTATGCATGCATGTATGTATGTATATATGTATGTATGTGTGTATATTAAGCGTTGTCCCGAAGATGTTGTCCCGTAGAACAATGTGCGCATTCAAGCTGTGAAACCTTTATTGCCCTCTCAACTGACGTTAGAGCTTTTTTGCTGATCCAGAGGGAACGGAGGGCTGAGTTGCCCCGGATGGCCCGCATCGCCCTTCTACGAATTAACCGAGCTTGATGTTGCTTAATTTCACTGTGCTTCCGTGCGCCGCATCCACAGCAGTCTGGCTCCATTGTTATCGCTCTTTCGGCTGTAGGCCTAAAGACCTATGAAGCCCGTGGCTGTCGAGCATGTTACCCTATTTTGCCATCGTATATCCTACTTGACGTCGGCTGCTATTGTCAAATGTTTGTTGTCTCGACATTTATTTCCCTGCCGAGCAATTTGTTTTGTTTGTATTAGATGTACAACGCCGCCAAGTCTTCTTCTATAACAGATAAACGTGTTTTGTCAACAGAGACAAAGGCGCTTCTTCTTGCCTGATCCGCTTATAAACTGCTCGTCCTATATTTACACCGCGGGTCACATCAAAATCCGCGCTGTAGACGCCTGCTCTGCTTTGAAATCTTCAAAGGAGGCTTCTTCGGCCAGATTAAGTATCGCTCCTTCGAGGCAGACGCATCAATAAATTGGATCGCGACGGCTCATTGGTCTCTCCAACCTCACGCCTTTGTAAGAACGGTGCTCGCCAAATCCGCCAAGTCTTTAGCGGAACGCCAGAAAGGGCCCTGGTGACCGGGAGGACGTCAGAAGACGGCGTCCTCTGCCCGCAGTTCGACGGATTGTTTGTGTCCAGTCTGATTAGGGGAAGAAATGAGTATAATAGACCCGAAGACAGCAAACAGACGTTCAGGGAGTACGAGGAGGGATTAGCCGATGCGCCTTCACCTCCACCCGGAATGAGTCGGGGTACGGATCTCGTTTCGCGGATCGTTCTCGGTTGGCTGGCGTCGTTCCTTTCAACCGAGCTGGCAAGAGAGAAGACGACGAATGGCATAGTCACGCACCGTTGCATCTGACCCCAACAACACCCTTGTGGTGCCTTCAGATCGAAGTCACTGATACAGTGTGGAGAAATAATCATTATCGAGTTGAATCGGTTCATAAACTGGAGTTTAGCAGATCCATCTGGATCCCCGCTTCACAGTCCATATTTAAATTAGACTTCGTATACATAAGCCTCATGAGCACAAACACACCACAATCTGTTAACTCTAAGATTATCTACTTCATTACTCAATAATATATTGGTCAGGTTATTGACATACGGGAATTTCCGTATTGTTTTAGTATATGTGTGTTACTGTGTAGAGTCTAGAAAGTTGGTGAGGACCAAATGTTTCTTTTGAAAGGGAACTATTTGTCAACAAACTGAACAAACCTTGCCTTAGCAAACGTGTGTGAGAACGATCAGTGTGGCAATGCTGCCTAAAGATGCTTTATTTTATTTCTCGAAAGAGACATAGCCCGTTAGTGTAGGCAATTACTTTCCATACTGGTTCACTGGCTGAATGTTTCCCGTGTAACGCGAAGTACAGTAGCCTATGCAGGTTCGAACCCTCTCTGAAAAGGGTCACTATGCAGGGTCCTCAGCGAGTCCTTAACGCACAATTGCCTGGTGTCATCGACTGATGCCTCGTCACTGGTTATACAGTGATGCCATACAAATAAAAAATAATAAAATACAAGACATAGGGCTCTTGCTCTTTTATAACTGTGGGTGGACCTTGGTCTTCCTGTTATCCTCAATGTCGGCATATTTTCGTGCCATCAGACGGAATGAGAGCAAAGCCGTGAATCTTATGAGTCTGAATAAATTCGTGCAGTTGCATTTCCAACTACATAGGTTACCGCGAATTCGACGATAATCGTTCACTGAATGTAACATACGATCCACGCATCACAGAGCATAGAAATCCGGAGTGCGACTGCATTGTCAGGCGCTCGCTCATCAGCGAAACGAAATTGTCGGCTGCTGTCCTATACCATATAACTGCCGTCCGCCGCGCATACATTGTACACGTAAGTTGCCCGTTTGTATATGTATTCTACAGCAATAGAGACTAAATGGTTGGCCCTGTTTTATCGCCCTCTTCCCCAGAATTCGTCTGCTGCCGGAATTTCGATGTTCCGGTTGACTACTGGAAAAAACCGGCCGACCGACCGACCGACCGACCGACCGACCGACCGACCGACCGACCGACCGACCGACCGACCGACCGATCGACCGACGACCTGATAATGCTGTTTGATTTATGACAGCAACGATAAATCAACCGGATCGGCGCGTGACAAACAAGAAATAACGAACGACGATCTATCGCCAGAGAACCGTCTCGATAAAGAATGAAATAAGGCAGAGACGGGCCGGTCGGGTCCAAAGCCCCATAGAACATCCATTACCGATAAAGAGATCGCCCATCCCGCATAAATATATATGACATGTCTCAATTTGGACCAAATGAACAAGCGTCGATAATGTGTCCCGCGGGTAACATCAATTCTCCTACATTTCGACTTTGGGAGAATTCATCTTTCCTGATATCTCCGGTCTTATACCGACTCGGCCAGCGTAGACCCTGCAATATATACCTGATCAGATTATGGGCAGTTTTACTATGGTATTCTGACATTGCGCTTGCAAGTCTTCGGACAGGAGGAAGGATCCGAACTTTGGGAATGTTTACGCGGGGACTGAGGTCGAAGGAGGAAGACAGTGACAGGAATTTGTGTTCCGAAGCATTATATGAAAGTTTTTGGATAATAAGACAGACGACAAAGCCGGCGTTAGGTTCCCGAGAAGGCTTTCATTCTGAGAAGACAAGTTTATCTCGGTGAAAAGCAACTCCGCAACTACACGACAGGCGGTCATCACAGCAGAAATAAGACAAATACCCCAATTACACACATATATAGAAATACATATAGATACATATAAGCCTATACATACTCTCACACACATGCACACATATACGCACATATATGGGCTAAACTACCAATCGTATAGACCCTGTACCAAACAAATTGATGCTTGAATGACGTAGAAAATATCTTCACATCATATTATTATTCAAGAAGTTGGTTTGCTGTTGTTGAACGATGCTCACAGACCTGAGGTAAGACGTACGCTGATAAGCATTCGCTGATACGAGTACACTGATAATAGGAAGTCCATTCAACGTTGAACTGCCGTCACGCCACGGTGCCTGCATGGTCGGCGACTTCCCGAGCAACAAAAGAATGGCGCCAAACAACATTTTGTTTACTTGACAGTGGACAAGACTAAACCATCGACCGTCCCATCCTAGGCCTTCTATGAATACCTCAGGCAGTAGTAGTGCTCGAGATTTCTGAAGGCAGGTCGCTTGAACTGGTGAGTGATCACCAACAGACAAAGTCTTTTCGTTGCTGCCAAAATAGGTTTCTTTAACTGGCTGCAGATGCAGTGCCGAATCGTCGTATATGCCTATCCTGTTTAAGAATTTCACGTATTTCGAAGTTCGCTGAAGATACGATTTAACAAATGGTTCGGCAGCAACGGCCGACCGAAGCAAACCTCTGCACGATTGCGAGGCTCATTGGAACTTTTTTCTTTTGACAATTGGCTGGACCGAATCTCCGATATTTTGTTGATCCAAGCGGCGTTGCTAACACTTTTGCCTATCGAGTTTGTTTTGACTGAACGCCTGTGAATAAGCTGGTCCTTGTGACGTGGCTTTTGTTGGGCGCTGTAGAAATCTCGGGATCACGATTACGATTAAAACAGCGTAGAAACCAAGAAACACGAGAGAAACGCAAAGAAAACAGTCATGCGGTCTAAAATGATTAGACCGCACAAAAGATTAGCGAAAAGAGAGTCAACACATAGAAGCATAATTTATCTATTGAACACATCTAGAAAAACGTTTCTTGACGTCACTCTGACGTAAACTGGAAATCACATAAGTTTGTATATGTTTAGGACATGAACACATTATATGAAGCGATGATGTTTCGGATAAAAAATCGATCAAGAAATCAGCCCTTAACGACGTCAAAGAGACATTCGGCTTAAGTGTCAGCCGAAAGGAAACAGCGACAAGAGTAGTCCTTAATTATTCAGGACCATGATATCCCCAGCTCATTAATTACTAGACCTGTCCTTTGACTTCACTGCAATCGTGACAGCATCAGACGGGTCTTCTACAAGTATGCCAATAGATGCATAAGAAATTACGAAGCATGTCAAAAGTGAGTCATCAGTGGAGCGTTAGAATAAAGACTGTCTTTTCCCCGTACACTGATCTGACATCATCTTTGACTCATTCAACAGTTCAGCAGCAGCATGTAATAAATAATTTCAAGGAATCGAGCATACGTGACCTGATACGAAAGCTTCAGCCACATCAGACTGATGTAAGCGCATTCATGCGTGACGAGATGTAGATGGGATCACTCTCGTGTCACTCGTGTTCTAATCAATAGGGTTTCGGTTTAACATCAGTTCATCACATTGTCTCTTTTGGAATGAAGTTAGGCGAAAGTAAAATTATTGCACTTTTAAAACTCATAATAATCAACTAACATATTTATTACTACTAATATTTGAAACACTTGTGAACGTCAGCAAGTGTTGTACAAACCGTCGGTTGCGCTCTGCGTGTTTGTGGAAGCCCGCCATTGATGGCACTCTAGTTATCTGTGCACTGGTTTTGCTTCCTGCTGACCTTTTGTTCTAAATGAATTCGACACCATTTAGTCCAGCGTATAGGCCTACTATAGGCAACGCTTATGTGATATATATCGAAGGCGCTATATTAACTAACTCGCTAACTAAGATCTTTCGACTGTTTCCAGAATATGCAGTAAATCTTCAGCCTAAGACCGTTACTTTACGGGTGATTTCTATTCATTTACCCTGGAAAAATTTGCGCTTGTTACAGCAGACTCTGCAGTGTGGACTCACTTGCAGCAGCACGTGATTCCGTTGCAGACAGTGGCTCGTAGAAATATCCAATGCATTCAATATCGCAGTTAGCTGAGGATTAAATTCCCTGAATTCTGTGAAATTAATGAATTAATTGAATTACTTAACTCCGTAAACGGATTTACAATGTGGATCCGATTTTAAACTTGCATCAAGGAACCTCCTCTTAAACTACTGAAATATAAACGTCCGCAATTAGTCGCTACTGCCATTTCCATGTTGCAGTACAAAGCTACACAAGAATCTTTACCGACTAATATTATTTCCAAATCGTTTCAGACTTAGTGCCATGACAGACTCGGTTTCACTGCACTTCAGGGCTGGACCGCCCTGAGACTGGATTCGGATGGATTGGAGACAGTCGTCCCTTGAGCCACGCCGTCTGCATCAGACACAGCTGACAGACGACACAAGAATAAATCACGCAAATATTTATTAGAGGGATCATCTTCTGTCGGATAAATGACTTCTTGTACAAGTACAGCTTATTTGACATTGCCCTCCACCCAAAGCTCAGAAGTGCACACACGATCATACAACAGAACATTGATGGCGCTGAGCAGTTGTGCGAGAAGGATCTGACTCAAGGTTCCTACACACCAACCGCTTCAGGTGAGTCTACACCGGGCTCGATTGCAGCTAGGTTAGTGAGCAACTTTGAGTCCAGTTCTGCAGCCATCCAACCCAAAATCTCGCCCTTCTCTCTTTGGTCTTCTGGCAGCTGAACTTGGTTCTTGATTTGACATCTTGGACAACCCCACTGACTTGAGGCAACGCTCATGAATTAGCTGGTGCACGCGCTTAGCTTTTAAGTAGCGCTTTAAACCTTTCCCAGTTTACGATTACGATTACGATGAAAACAAATTGCGCTCAAAATCGCGCGTTGCTGCGAAGGATTTGCGACATACATAAGAACAGTAGGCCCTATAGGCTGTAACAATTATTACGGCGAACCAGTTTGTTAACAGACATTTAGACATGAAAAGACACTAATGTTTTATAGCCTATATTATTTTATCTCCATTTATTAAGCACCACTGTCTAATGATTAACCATCAATCGATGGTGCTGATCAAATGTGAGTGAATGACTTGGTCAAGGCCCCTACACCGTAACTGCCTCAGAGAAGGTTCGAACCCGTACTCACCGCGTTACAAGCCCAGAGCTCTCACCAATAGGCTACCGTGCCGCATGCTCGGCTACCTCTCCACTCTACATGTCACTGGTCTAAACAAGTGCCTACCTTAAAACGCACCTGTTGAGATCTGGTTGATAGCCGTGAGACAAGTACATCACATATACACATACATATCTATGTACGTATGTATATATGTACTTGTACTTGTCTGCATGATCTCTCCATATATACTATATACATGTCGCAAGTGTGTCTGTGTTTGTCGTGATTGTTTTTTCAGCCATTCATATTCAAGTCTTTTGACCTACTTAAATTTAAATCAGTCACTGTGTTATGTCATGTCAAGCAGCGTCGTGAAGAAGGAAAACACAAAGCGAGCATCAAGGACTCAAGCGAAGACTTGAAGCGATTAATTGGACTCTCAGCTCCTAAGTCTCGGGCGTTTTATATTACATGCTCTACTTATGAAGCACTTGTCTCCAAAATCGTCTGTTCAACGTCTGTCCTGACCTAAAGCTTTCAGTGGCGTTTCATTTCAGTTTAAAACGCCCTGCTGCACTAATTGCGGCCCATTCAGCCTCAACGCAGTGTCATCGCAGAGGATCGCAGCTGCAAACGTGTACGAAGGTCCAGAGAGAGAGAGAGAGAGAGAGAGAGAGAGAGACAGAGAGAGAGAGCGAGAGACAGAGAGAGAGAGAGCGAGAGACAGAGAGAGAGAGCGAGAGAGAGCGAGAGAGAGAGAGATAGATAGATAGAGAGAGAGAGAGAGAGAGATAGATAGATAGAGAGAGAGAGAGAGACAGAGAGAGAGAGAGAGAGAGAGAGAGAGAGAGAGAGAGAGAGAGAGAGAGAGATAGGGAGAGAGAGAGAGAGAGAGAGAGAGAGAGAGAGAGAGAGAGAGAGAGAGCGAGAGACAGAGAGAGAGAGCGAGAGACAGAGAGAGAGAGAGAGAGCGAGAGACAGAGAGAGAGAGCGAGAGAGAGCGAGAGAGAGAGAGATAGATAGATAGAGAGAGAGAGAGAGAGAGAGATAGATAGATAGAGAGAGACAGAGAGAGAGAGAGAGACAGAGAGAGAGAGAGAGACAGAGAGAGATAGGGAGAGAGAGAGAGAGAGAGAGAGAGAGAGGGAGAGAGAGAGAGAGAGAGAGAGAGAGAGAGCGAGAGACAGAGAGAGAGAGCGAGAGACAGAGAGAGAGAGAGAGCGAGAGACAGAGAGAGAGAGCGAGAGAGAGCGAGAGAGAGCGAGAGACAGAGAGACAGAGAGACAGAGAGACAGAGAGACAGAGAGACAGACAGAGACAGAGACAGAGAGAGAGTCTGCCGCCATCGTTGCTTAACGCTGGCACGATTTTGTCATAAACCGTCTAAGCTGCAAGGACTCAGCACTAGCCAGACCGCATGATAGGACTCCTTATAAGTCTCGACTTTCACTTTGAATAGGTGGCGCTGCATTCGTCCATTTAAATCACTTGTTATCGCTCTTGTATTCAAATTCGCAGTGCATTACCAACGGATGAACAACGCACGGACAGATAGACGGACGGATGGACGGACGGATGGACGGACAATGGACGCACGGACTGACTGACCGACTGACTTGCTTGCTGGCTGAATGATTGAGTGACTGAGTGATTTAGTGACTGACTGATTGATTGACTGATTGACTGACTGACTGAAAGCTGTTTAGGGCGATGCAACCTAGTACTCGTCGGGCTATGCAGTACTCTTACCGGCTGGAAGTGGTAGAACTGAGCAGCAGCAGCAGCAGCAGCAGCAGCAGCAGCAGCAGCAGCAGCAGCAGCAGCAGCAGCAGCAGGCCAGCATTGCTTTTTCATCAGGCGTCCTGTTATAAATTATCCAGACGCGCTCGGCGGCGGCGGTCGAGAGATAGGGATGACCTAGCAAGTGACACATTGATGGATGGTGGTAAGTGATGAGAGCGACTGAGCCAGCCGATGATTCTATCGCCTGCCTCCCGCCGCTGCCTTCGTCCTACCAACAGCTGATCCAACCAACGCCGCTCTCCCGGACGATAAATCACGTGGCCAATGGTGCAATTATGGCGGCCGATGTTAATTAAAATGACAACACGGTATCGTAGACAAATAAATCATGGATCTATGATGGACCGGCCAGGCACATAGAGCCGCATACGAACTAGCACAGCTGCCGCTGCAACCAGGGCCGGAGCTGGAGCTGCCAGATCCAAAGGAGGCGCTCTCAGCCAATGTATATGGGATGTGCAACGCCTCTGTTTGGTCTACTGCAGGCCCAAAAAACCTTGTCCTGGCCGCGTGAAATATTCCCTTCTTTCTTCTTTCTTCTTCTTCTTCTTGTAGTTGCTTTTATTGTCAGAATCGCAGAGCTGTTTTAACAGCTTCCGAACGTAAATGCCAGACTGCCTTAGGCCTTTTATTTGATTTAGCAAGATATCATCCAAGGAAAATGTATTATTCCATTCTAGGCCGACGGAGCGACCCAGTCGCAAACTATGGACAGAGACTGCTGTTGTATACTTCAGTCGTCTTTATGAGCTGTGACGCTCTGGGATTCCCACCGAAAATTAGACCCTTAGGTTAGGTCAAGCATACGCTGACCTTATGAGGTCACGCAATGCATGAGAAGTCCTTCATTCCCAAGGTCGAACACTGCTACGAACGGGGATATACATGAGTTCGGCAGCAGCTTATGTAAGCCTACATGTGGAGGAAGAGCCGTCCTGTAAGCCATCTGCGAGAGGCAGCCATGGTATAAAGTGTTAGCGACTCCATGTTCTTAGCCACCTCAGTTGAAAATCCAGCACACTCAATCCCAGACATTCGCGCACCTATCAGGATTTCAGAATTACAGAGAAATCGAGAGGTAGAGATAGAGAGACAGACAGATAGAGAGACAGACAGACAGACGAACAGACAGACAGACGAACAGACAGACAGACGAACAGACAGACAGAGAGAGAGAGCGGGAGAGCGAGAGGGAGAGGGAGAGAGAGGGGGAAAGAGACAGACAGACAGAAAGAGAGACAGAGGGAGTGGGAGTGGGAGAGGGAGAGGGATGTTAGGGTAGTAAATAGCGATTGCGTATTAATAGCTGTCGGTGGTTGGGATGATCAATAGCGATGCCATCGGCCGTCCGTCCGTCCGTCCGTCGGCAGCAGAACCTAATTATTTGCGCTTAGTCGGAATCGTTTTAATTAACTTGGTGCTGACATGTTCTCCGTCAAAACGAAGGAACCTCTCCAGTCCTCACTGGCTGCTGTCGCCTCGGATGCGTTTTAGCTTGCGCCCCCCACTCGTCCGAAAATATTTGAACACTGGTCTCTTGGTATCTATTTATTTATCTAGCGCCTTTTAAGTACCTCTGCGCTTATTAGATCTATGGCTTCCATTCCATCATTCAATTTCGTCGCATGTTTATTGTTCCGTGTTTTTATCTGTCGTCTGCTCTGCCATTTGTTGTTTTGCTTTTTCCAATAGTTTTGTAGTGTCGTTTGTTCCGCTCATTTCCTTGTTCCGTTCTTTGTTACGCTAACTGTTCCGCCATTTCGACTGCCAGAATCAGCCTTTTTAGCTGTCCTTAGAATAGATTCGTCTGATGAATGTATGTGGAAACAAACAGCCGACATGTTCGTTATACCTGTGCAACCATTTTCATTGAGAGTTGAGAGTATACAACAGACTGCAAATGTAAAGTGAGTCTACGGGGAAGTAGTGTCTAAAGTCAGCAGAAATTGTTTTAAGAACGCTAGTAAGTCACTCAAACGTCGAGGTTTTACTGCTTCTCGGACACTAAACCAGAGTGCCAAAACGCAAAGTGGTTCCACAAACGGCATTATTGGGGGGCAGAAGTGATTAATGGGCTGCCTCCTTACTGGTTCACCTCCTAATATGGCCTACTCGGACGAATCCAGAGCCATAGATTACATTACATGTCAAGCCAACAGCTGCAGTAAATGGAAATTAGGTCCTGACGTGCATCGGATGACTCAGAAATTATGCAAATAGATTCCCGAAATTTGCCCGTCTGACTTTGATGAGCATGCGGGCATGTATACAGCTCGGCTTGACATTAGTCGTGGCACCCGCGCCACGCAGCTCGTTTAGTTGAAATTGGTAGCCATCGATAACAGAGGAAACATAATACTGACTATAGGCCTATAACCGCGAGATATATATCCCAAATGGCAGCTCTTAATCTGCAATGGATCGGCTTTCGCGAGTTGCATGAGTCCTCTATGATACCGAACGCCTATAATGTATGGGACTTAGGCAACAGCTGTTCTGCGTCCTAATGACGTATCTTTGTTCCCATCTTCTTTTACTGTCGACACACTCTCATGTTTCCTTCGCTTTTCCCACCATCCGCATGGCGGCGCGCGCTGACCTCCCTAGACTGAACGCACGCATAAGTCAGCTTCGTTATTTTCGGCCTTTCCGCACTTCGCTTTTCAAAGCAACAGCTTTCCAAAGGCAGCTTTCTCGCATCAGAAATCAGATTTCTTGCAAGAATAAAGGCACAGCGTTGAGGAAAAAGAAAAGCTCTCAGCGGCACTACTGGATGGAACAAGAAAGCTTCTAGGCGAGGATAAACATGACAAGTGACACGTATTGGTTTAAAAAACTTCCTGCGACTAAAATAGTGTCCATGTATTAAGGAACTGTTTCAACAGTTTTCCTTATGAAGGCGCTCACTCATGGTCAAATATATATGCTCCATCAAGTAAACTGGGAAGATGTCCATACGAATTATAAGACAAACTGGTAAATTGCGTTCGTTGCTTGCGAGTTTAATTTGTAGTTCCTGATTTTAAAAATGGTAGAGCAAATGTTCCTCTTTTTGTCTCTGTCAAGTACCCCACTTGAACTTTACCCAAACTCTGCAATATGTATGTATGGCAAGACTTTCGGTCGATTGCGGTATGCGCATCTTAAAT
Organism: Norana najaformis; assembly: GCA_964023275.1. NCBI lineage: Eukaryota > Metazoa > Annelida > Clitellata > Crassiclitellata > Hormogastridae > Norana > Norana najaformis. The sequence continues at coordinate 35,814,015 of OZ029915.1, read as the reverse complement.
CACTACACTGGCTTAAAATACCTGAACGAATCTAATACAAAGTCCTATCACTTACCTACAACACACTTCAATCTTCCCAACCCTCCTATCTTCTGCAGTTATTTACACTACAACCGCTTCGCTCAACTCGCTCCTCTTCTGCCCTAACACTTCTCCGCCCGCCCGTCACCTCATCCTTAAAATTTGGTAATCGCTTCATAGCCATAGCTGCCCCACCACTCTGGAATAAACTCCCCCCAGAATTGCGACAGTTTTCTGACCCATCATACAAACTCATCGATGGTCCCCCGCTGGCAATTTCTGCTTTGGCCTTTCACTCAAAACTCAAAACATTCCTCTTTCACAGATCGTACTCTGACACCCCTTCTTCCTCTTATCTCCCTCTCCGCTCCAATTCCAAACATCACCCACCTTAGCTGCCACTCTGTCTCTCGGCCTGACTTTTGGATCTTGACCTGGAACCGGACCCTTTTTGCCTATCAATTTTGTTCTGACTGAGCGCCTGTGAATAAGCTGGTCCCCGCGACGTGGTTTTCGTTGGACGCTGTAGAAATCTCGGAATTACGATTACGATTACGATATGGCAGTGAACTGAGGCTTTCAACGAAAACTACCAAATCACATACACCACACAGCAGAGCGAGGACAGTTAGGGAATAGATAGGTTGCGATTTGACTTGATGACACAGGCGTGGAGGTCATCTTAAGAGACAGCTGCACTCAGTTATATAACAACGAGGGTCAGGCCTTTTCAAAATGATGCCATTGTCTCATAATAGATTGCAGTGGGAATTGCATCAACGTAATAATGCTCCAATTAGAGAATCTGTGAGAAGGTTTAAATGTTCATAATTATCCAGGTGTAATTTGGTAAACATCAAAGATGAATCCAATTTTAAAAGGACAACATCCAATTCCCAGTCTTAGTGCTCTTGTTTTAGAATACCTAGCTATCGATTCATAAACACCCTTTTCTACTGTTTGTCCACTCCCATGATTCCTCTCTCAGCCGATAGACATAAGGCGTGTTAACAAATGACTCACTCACTCACTCACTCACTCACTCACTCACTCACTCACTCACTCACTCACTCACTCACTCACTCACTCACTCACTCACTCACTCACTCACTCACTCACTCACTCACTCACTCACTCACTCACTCACTCACTCACTCACTCACTCACTCACTCACTCACTCACTCACTCACTCACTCACTCACTCACTCACTCACTCACTCACTCACTCACTCACTCACTCACTCACTCACTCACTCACTCACTCACTCACTCACTCACTCACTCACTCACTCACTCACTCACTCACTCACTCACTCACTCACTCACTCACTCACTCACTCACTCACTCACTCACTCACTCACTCACTCACTCACTCACTCACTCACTCACTCACTCACTCACTCACTCACTCACTCACTCACTCACTCACTCACTCACTCACTCACTCACTCACTCACTCACTCACTCACTCACTCACTCACTCACTCACTCACTCACTCACTCACTCACTCACTCACTCACTCACTCACTCACTCACTCACTCACTCACTCACTCACTCACTCACTCACTCACTCACTCACTCACTCACTCACTCACTCACTCACTCACTCACTCACTCACTCACTCACACTTCCAACTGACCTCTCTCTAACTTGTTATTTATGAAGTACTTTCTGCCTATGGGTAGAATAAATAATAAAAACAAATAGGACTGTAGTCTCATTTCCATTGCTTTATGGATGATAACCTTGCTGACCTCGGGTATTTATCATGCAAGGTTGAAGGGTCACAAAATGTTCGTCTCTTTTCGCCGATTTGCAGGCCTTGCGCTTCTGATGACTTCAAAAGAAGTAACTTCTGAACCTATAATTTTTGTAGGATTGCAGTTTGTGCATAGTTTCTCTATCGTATTTCTGACAACGACTGCCTTCCTATCAGGCCTACATGCTAGATTTTGCATGAGACCTACATTACATTGAATGAGAACTTACACGACTTCTAAAGAGCCTCGAAGACTATAAAACCTCTCCTACCCAAAATACTACCTTAGAAATTCACGTAAGTCCATCCAGAGCACAGCAGAAGGTAGTTTGACTGTAGGACATATTGTCCGAGAACAACTAAGTGTCTAGCATTCTTTTCATTTCCTATCTACCATCTGCAAGCTCTAGTAATTCTTAAATAACTAGCCTCAGTCAGACACCCATCAAGATTTTCGTGGGCATAGCCAACTCCATGGTTCATCCCCAACAGGTCTCTCTGCCGGATTCAAGAGAAATAAGCCTCCACGAATTAACCTTCAGTGGATACTAATGTAATTTTTCCGGTCTAAAGAGCTGCTACAGAAGGTCCAGTATGCTTACCCGAAACTACATGACGAGCTGGCCAGACCTTGCCTTATCCGCCGTGCTACACCCGGAGTTACACTAAATTGTTTTCTCTTTCAACAGACATTGATTGAATCTCTTCTTCCTTTCTCTGAAGCCTTCATCAACTTCCAAAGCGCTTATTGTAAAATGCGCCACTCATAGGAAACCTCAGCATCTAGATTACTTTATACTTTACGTACTCAAATCTACACTGTGCTATCATCATCATCATCATCATCATCGTCATCATCAGGCCAAAGTATGCCTATATTCACAAAAATAATAATTAGTTATTTTGCACTATTATTTAGCACTGTCCACATTGTTATTTCTAAATTACTCCTTAGTTTGTCTTTTATCAATCACCGACCTTTATCCCCCGTCCCGGACTTTGGAGTGTGTAATACAACTGTATACTTCTCTACTACTTGCCATTATCACCCCATACCATACAGCCTTTATTCGAGATATAGCGCAACTGCATCTGCCCCTTCCGCTTTCGTAATCTCTCTCCTCTCCTCCTCCTCCTCTGCCTCCTCTTCGTCGTCCTCTTCCTCCTCCTCCAGCCGTGTTTTTATCCACCAACACCACCGGTCCACCACCTTCTCCACCTCCTGCTCCTCCACGTCTTCTCGACTTCCTTTTCCTCGTTCTCCTACAGCTTAGATCTCTCATCCTTTTCATCATATTCTTTCACCTTCTCTAATTTCTGCTTATTTCTTTTTTCCGCTCTCACCTCTGTAACTCCTCACTAGTTCCCTCCTCCGTCTGCTTGTCTTCTTTCAGACTTCGTGCAGCAGCGCGTGGACCTTTGCACCGGAGTCGATGATTAGACAAGTGCAACTCGATACCTCTCTAGGGCGCGCTGCTTTGTTGCTCAAAAGAAACGAAAACCTCCGCCTGCCTTAACTAGATGCTACCTGATGACAAATGCGCTTCATAAATCGCGGCTTTAATGCGCCGATGAACAGCGCTGTCGACGCCGCCGCAATAAACTGCAGGCGCTAAGGCGCACACCTCTGGCAGGAAGTTTCTTTGATGTAAATTTTTCAATTGGCCGCCATTTGTGTTGACGGACAAATGAGTCGGGAGCTAGCCTTCGAACCCTGATTGGCGATGCACATATTTTTCTTTTCGATATACTGTATGCTTCACTTCTAAGACTGACCGGCTGAGCTTGAAGCCAGAAACTACTCAGCTTGATTTATCATTACTGATAAATAATGACAGCCGAAAATTGACGCAGCGTCCGTCCGGGTCGCCATCTTGACAGTCGGCTGTCTAAGCGTCAGGCTGCTCCCTCGGTTCCGTTATATTTATTGCCGTGGGTGGTTTCAGCTGTTGCCAATAATTCTTCGCCGACCTTTGAACGGCTGGGTTTAAATTTCAGTAATCAACATATCTAAACTAGATAACAGAACGAACTCTGTGGTGTCGCTGACGGTTAGGAAGGTGATGCTAGTGCTGACGATGAAGATGATGTTTTTGTTGCTGATGAAGATGCTGATGACAATGAGGAGGATGTGGATGATGACTGCATCGCAGTTTTAGCAGTTAAACACGTCTCTCCAGCGAACAATGGTGTTTAAGAAATCGGGGCAGTGTGTGTGTGTGTGTGTGAGGGTGTGTGTACGCGCATGACTGTATTATGCAGTAGAATCGCGTACGTTAAGGCTAGGGCTAAGATAAATTCTTTCTAATACAACCAATCTTTATGAAGAAGGGTATTTTGAAATTGCTTGAATTGACTGTACTTGATTAATTTTCGTGAAAGTATTTTGACGTAGGTTCTGATTAGGCTATGGATTGCTAGACTTACTGATTCAAACATTATTGTATTCGCTTCTATAGATGACTATTCAGATGCGGCAGTCCTAACCTACATGCAGGATTTGAACTCATATAGCCATTTGAAGTAGGCTTTAACCAGATTATATGTTATAACGAACTCATTCCGAACCGAGTATAATAAAGAAGGCAGCGAATTAAATTATATCCTAGAAATATAACAAGTAATTTAGTGATTCCAAACATAAAATTATATACTGAATGTAAAAGTGCCCAGTCGAGGCTGACGTTACTTAAAGAAGCCCTCTGCCCAGAGTTATGGGTGAAGACCTCAGTGGCTGAAGCAGTGGCGGCTCCAGGCTTGCTTGCGTGGGGGCAAGGGCATTTCTAGAGGGGCGCCACATTCTGGCAGTCCACTATATACGGACCAGATCTGAGGGGCGCCGTCATATAACCAAGAGGAGCGTGGGGAGGGCGATTCGCCCCCATGCCTATTGCTAAATCCGCCACTGGGTCGAAGTAAGACATTTTGGAGGACATTTTCGGTGCGTACATCGACCGAGGTCAAGTAAATTGAAGAAGAAAACTGAATAAATCGAATCGGGGCAAGCGTGTGCTACAATCAACTTGCAGAGAGAATCGATATATTCTGAGTATTTGAATATGGTACTGAACTTTGAATTGATGTTTAAGTTACGACGTCATCACCAGGTACCATTGATTGCAACCTGGAGAAGTTGTAAACTAGATTTATAGCATCCAGGGCAGCCAGCTATTGTGTTTTCTTTGCAAACAGATGGTAGAAGGTGTAACGTCAAATCAATGTTTTCCTTCGAGGGAGCCGTGCATTCTGACATTTTGAATTTCATTTTGACAATGAACTATACTCACTCAGCCTATGCAGATAGATTTATTGCATTGGCGTGCTATGTATATTTAATTATATAATGAAATAAATCACGTAATTTATAGTTTCATTTACTGAGTATAAACTTAGGCTAATATGTGTACCTGGATATATGCATAACGTGCCTTTGGAATCCCTCAAAAAGCCAAAATTTGTGCAGCATACATCTTAGATTACTACTTCTAATCTAAGCTTAATTAGCGCAACTGTTCTAATACAGAGGCTCCAATTGATGACAAAAATCGCTACTTAGTAAAGGCGGTTTCTAGGTAAGCTATATAAGTAAGAACGCAAGTTGGGATGCTAAAACTATGTCTCAATGTTGGATTACTTTAGTTGTGTTTACACCTCAGCTGGATGATCTTTCGCCTCTGGAACTATGCTTCTGAGGAGCTTCTATGGAGGAGTGTGAGTAAGTGTGCTCAGTGGCGTATATCCGCTCTGAACATTGGCATATATCTTCTCCGAAAACAGCTTATTACACTAGACAATGAAGATTTTGCTTGCTGGATACTTTTGGGTGTATCTTACGGGCTACTGATCACGAAAATCACCTTCAAATTTTCCTATCACATACCGTTTTTAAAAATCGCCTATTATTGTGATTTCCTCTCACATTTTAAGTCTAGACGATATGTTGCCACAAAGTAAGCTGTTTTCTTTAGTTCAGGCATGCCTGGGCATGCACTCAGTGCAGGTCGTACAACGTGCAATGGAAATACTAATGCTTAGGCATGCCTGGACATGTTTAGTCAGAATGGATGGATGATGGCAGGACAGGTTATAAAAGCAGCTCGCATACACAGATGCCAGGGATTGCGTTGATATCAGTTTGTACGTATGTTGCTGGTTCCACCTCTGCAGCTCTTATTTCTATTACTCACCATCTGTCTGAACTGCTCGCTTCTTACCAATATGTTCATCTCATATCCCTTGACTTCTCAAAGGCCTTTGGTACAATAAGAATTGCCTATCTCGCAGATAAACTTGCTGATCTTGATATACCTGATTACATTTATAATTGGATAATTTCCTTTCTAACCAACCGACAACATTGTATCAAGTTCCATGACACCGTCTCTACCACCTTAGTTGGCATAAATTCCAGTATTGTTCAGGGTTCGGGTTTGGGACCAGTGAACTTCCTATTTGCCATATCCAAGTTTAAGCCTTTAGCACCCAACAACAGGTTAATTAAATACGCTGATGACAGTTACCCTCGTATACCATCCTGCAATAGCTTGATGGTCCATTGTTCGCTACTTTCCATGGAATTTGATCAAAACGGTCAATTTCCACCCATGATCTTGTCATATTCTGCAATAGCTAAGGGGCTCATCACAGCATTTTTTGTTCCAACTTTTGCTGACTCTTCCAGACACCATACTTTGTATCCACGCTTTACTGGCTTCATGGGCATATACTGTTTCAATGTCGATCGTCCTTTGAAAGGAATCATTGACTCATCTGCGAAAGGTGATCCTGATGACAGCAGCACAATTGGAACCAAGCATGTTCAAAAGTTGTCTAACATTGTGCAGTTTGTCATGACCGTTTTGGTTACGTGGTATATTGAGAGAATTGCCTTTGCAGTGGTCTCAATGATTTTTAAAAACTTCTTTGAAGTCATGATTGAGCTGACCAATGGAACACTCAACAATGGGTCTGCACTCCAGTAGATCTGAAGTTCAGGAAGCTGGTGTATGACCAAGGGGTATGCGCCATGGAAATTTCACGACATCTCTGAGCATAGACATAACTGTAAATGCACAGAGAAAAGTGGGAAAAGTGTTTCCCGAATTCCCGTGGCACTATATATGGCCCTAAGAAAGTGGGAAGACCACTTCCCGGTGCCCGGGAAAGGGTTAAACAGGGTACCAGAGATGACAATATTGGGTGTTACCCTATCAAGTATGTTAAGTTTTCATTCTCATATTGATCGGATTCATAATCAGGCGCACTAGTCTTTGTTTGCCATACGAACTCTTGTAGCACACGGCCTCCCTGGCCCTTGGTTCTACAACACTGGCCAGGATGCTGTACGCCTCTCCCGTGTTGTGGGACTATGCTGGGGCACAGACTAGGGCTCGGCTCCAGGCTTTGATGCGGAGACTTGTGCGTTTCCACTACCTTCCTGGGGACTCTCCAACGCTCGATGAACTCTGTGGCATAGCCGATGCTCGTCTCTTTAAAGCAATCTTGAACAACCCAAACCATGTCTTACATCAGCTACTCCCGCCAGTTAAAACCCTCAGTTATTTCCTACGGCCCCACACCCATGATCGTATTATTCTTCTCGCTGATAATTTAACTGATAATTTATTCGGAGGAAGGGCGCACATGGCCGGCCATAAGCTTTAGTGGATGGAAGGTCAGTGACCGGCCAGAGACTTTAGTGGATTGGCGGTCGTGTGACCGGCCAGAAGCTTTGGTGGAAGGTCGGTCGTGTGACCGGCCAGAAACTTTAGTGGATCGGCGGTCGTATGCCCGGCCAGAAGTTTTGGTGGAGGGTCGGTCGTGTGACCGGCCAGAAGCTTTGGTGGAAGGTCGGTCGTGTGACCGGCCAGAAGCTTTGGTGGAAGGTCGGTCGTGTGACCGGCCAGAAGCTTTGGTGGAAAGTCGGTCGTGTGACCAGCCAGAACCTTTAGTAGATGGGCGGTTGTGTGACCGGCCAGAAGCTTTGATCGAAGGTCCGTCACATTAATAATAATAATAATAATAATAATAATAATAATAATAATAATAATAATAATATGAATATGAATAAGAATAAGAATAATAATTATTAATAATAGGAATAATACGCCACACCATAATGGCAGGAAACGTTATAAAAGCAGCTCGCATGCACAGATGCCACGTATGTTGCTTCACATGTTCTAAAGGCATAGATAGCAGTGTGCGTACTGAACAATAGCATTTATTGTCTACAGGACGATTCTTTACCGCAGAAATGTCTCATCAGCGTCGAAACAGCCACGATACAGGCTGTTACGTTTGTGGCGAGTATACGCTTAAACCTCTAAGACGCAGCATGATTGCACTTATAAAGAAACTGTAGAAGCTCCACTTGTTTGCAAAATTGGTGATCAAGACAAACTCTGGGCTCCTCACATTTGCTGTGCAACATCTGCTGTTGATCTGAGAGCTTGGCTCACAGGTACTCGAAAGTCAATGCCGCCCGTGGTCCTGATGATATGGGGAGGACAGAAGGAGCACGTGACTAATGCAATATGTCAGCGATTAAAACACGCTAAATTCAATGAGAGTTAATTTCATTTTTCTCTAAATTCCAACGTGATGCGGTCAATCTGAAATTATATTTTGTTCAGCTTGAAGTTGTCTATCATGAGCACCAAAAATTTTCAGGAAGCAAAACTTCACAAAATTTGTTGTCCAGTATTTGAGCGAACTAAGCATGCACGCCATCGTCGACTAAATATTATTAAATCATAACATAATTATATGATATAAAGTCATGTGTATGTGCTCGCATATGTGTGTGCATGAATCACATACTGCTAATTTGTGTAATCTGTTAATCTAGAGTTATGTTGCTTCATCAGATTTGCTACAAGTCCAAATCTTCGCCATATTATGTGACTGTGTACAAAATGGACAGCCCTCCACGCTGGTTCGTCTCATAAAATCTAGCTACATATCAAGCGTAGTTTGTACGCATGCGTGCTAGCGTGCGTGTACGGTGGCCCTTATGTGCATTTGTGGCGTTTTTGTGGCCCGAAACCGGAATTTATTTTCACACCTTCTGTCGCCGCGTATCCCTTGAGCTGACTAAGTTACAGCTGTTACGGACAGATGCTATATCTTTATTATACGCCGCATGGGTGATCTTCATAGTCAAGGCTGTGGACTGCGCAACACTTCATAAAGTGGATGGTACGATTGATTGATAGGCGTCTTGAGTGATTGATGGGTGGGTAGGTTGAAGGGTGAGTGGGAGTGATGACTGAGAGAAGCTGCACGCGTTTATTGATTTCCTGGTCGCTATTTGGCAGATGTTTAGCAAATTTACTAACCGACCCTTTATTGCAAAATCAATTCTTTTACTCCCCAAAATTCGGCATGTCTGTTTCTTCACCAAACATACCACTTATATATATAATCTTAATTCATTTTCCATTGAATTGCCGGTAAAACTAATGCAAAATTATTGAAAGATTAATTACTAAATTGATTGGATCGGTTTAATGTTTGATTCGTATATTGATGACTTTTATATAATCGATTTATGGATACGTGTTATCAGTTTACAGGTGATAGTGAAACCATGCAGTTTCTCGTGTTGTTTAACCCGATACTGAAGCTCCTCCTAAACAGAGACGTACACTTATACATCTATACTTCGGTTTCAGCATATATCAACAGACGCCGCCTAAGAGCCCTCGACTGTTAGTTTTTTTTATCAATTCCAGCCAATTGGAAGAGGGAGTGAGAACGTCACTTTCACATTTTGCCAGATGACTCCCTCGTCGAAACAAAGAAGAGGTAATTCCTAAAGATACATGTAACCCCGAGAAGCAGCCATGGGTATGAAATGTCATCGACTTTATTTTCTTAGCCTCGGCATATGATGGTGGAGGTGGCCAATCCTCTCCTTCGCCAACTGATGTTCACACTGACAGTGTACGGTCTATGTACTCAGTACTCATTATAGCTGAGTTCACTAGGGGACGCAGGTGGAGCCGAAATCTCGAAACAAATTCCTGCCGTGGCGGGTGTTTGAATCCTCGACCCCATAGAAATGTATACACGTGCATGTATACATGCATGGCATATAAGGAGAAGAAAGGAAGCGTTCATTCTAGATCCACTGTCAGAAGAAACTGGCCATAGAAGGAAACTACTCTCAGGAAAAGCGGACCGAACATATTGGCTACAAATTATTGCTAAATAAATGTCAAAGCACCACTAAGGTTCTAACTGTATACATGGTTCTCGAGAGGTGTGCATTTTCACCTTCTACAACACTTGCTGGACATAATCTAACTGGTACCTGTACAGCAAACAGCAAAACTTGCTCTAAGAGTCTTTTCTCGCAGGATCTGGAGGTCCACTGGTCAATACACCATTTAGTATGGGACAAAAATGTGAGTGGAACATAGGTTTACGGTTCTAGGTTTATAACCCCTGGCCAATAACCCCCACCAAAATGAACAAATAAGCAACTGAAGAAAATATTAAACACCTTATTTCTTGTAAACATAATTTTCTAATAGTAAATTCAAATAAATAGCCTTTTAGATGAGTGAGTTAAAAGAAATGCTGTGTGTGATCCCACGCAAATAACTGAGCAAAGCTCGGCTGTTGTAGTCGTAAACAATTTTTGCAGTAACCTGGCATTGTTGTCAGCGAATCGTTTCCTTGGTGGCCTCGAGGGTGTCCCGTCAGTAGCGGCAGATCCTTTTGCAGGTGATGCAAAAACCGCCAGATAGGGTACTAGCTACCGATGCCTGCTTTGAGAGCTACTATGCCATCCTATAATCGAATTGTTTGTTTTCGGCAGTTCATCTCGGCTTCTGTCGAAAATAGGCCCCATTCCACATCTGCAAATTGAAAATCGGCGGTCGATGTGCATTGCGCATTGGTCTTCAAATGCAAGTGTCATCAAAGTAATCCAGGACAGACGTAGCAGCAATTGTTTATCTATGCATTCAGTTGACTGTCAGAATGGAATCCATTGGCTTAACTCTGAATCGACATCTTAGGCTCGTCTTGGGCGTTTTAAATCCTTTGAACACTTTCTCTCAAATCACCAAAGACTCGATTTCGAAATTAGTCGTCGAAAAATTGACCTGTCACCGTCGTAGTAGACCTAATATCTTATTATTTGTTGTAATAAAATCCCACCGAGTATACGGTGTCGTAAAATGGAATATCGCAATATCTCATGTAAGTATTGAAGAAGCGCTATAACAATGTATTCTTTTCTACTCAGCCCGCTTTTTGTGTAAGCCTATACTTATTAATTCTCCGTAGTAGAATAGTCTTGACCATGATTTACGAGTAATTTCATCAGTACTTCCTTTGATCTATCATCACATTTTAAATACGCTTTATTTGTATATACATACATACATACATACATACATACATACCTAACACTTATATAAATATATATATATGAATTTGGGGAGTTATTGACCAGGTTTTTTAACTGGTTGGTCATTTCCTTGGGGTTATTTTTCATGGGGGATTATTGCATGGTGGTGTGCGTATGGGCTACTGGCCTGATACCTATGTTTACATTGAAAGAAGACGGTACAGGAAGGAGTTTAATTATTATTATTTTTAAATAATAAAAATTATTATTATTATTACACGCAATTGCCTTCAAATTACAAATGTCCCAAACTCCACTGACATTTTGTGCGTTCACACTACGCGTTTAGTATGGTGTGCGTGCGTGCGTGCGTAGATTACATTGGTTGCTTGAAAAAAGCTGGAGTTGAAACCGAAGTGGATAAAGTGTAATGTGAGTTCCATAACTGTTGCCTGACCTAACACTGAAATCTTAACGATAGGCTTACCTGCATGGTCGAGGCCATAAGGCCGCTATATAAATCATGTACAATAACATTTTACATTTTTACCTGGCTGGACGGTAATGATGGCCACTTGTGCGATGACTCACTTTTGCTGAGGCTTGGTGATGCCCCTCATATCCCGGAATGTTTGCCCGAAGACATCCACCCTGTCGGCTTTCAATTCCTCCTGCATTCGTTTTGCTGCCTGTTTGCCTCCAGGGCCCCTGGAACGTAGTCCAGAACTTTCTCACACATTCAGACGTCATGCCGTTTATTTGGATTCTTGAAAGTTGTGCCGTTAAGTGAACGCAGACGTTGGCTACCGATTCCAATCGACCGCTTATGACTTTCCTTGTTGATTCCGTCGGTCTGCTTTCGTAAGACTCGCGTATCTCAATCGAATGCGCTTCAAATGTGCATCAGTCATAAACCTTAATATGTTTCCTAACTGGACAGAGGAAGATATACTGAAAGCGAATACGCACAAGTTTAGACAGACGTGTAAAGCGGTACACTGTTCGCATATTCAGCGATTGTGGAAGAACTCACCAGAGATCCATCTGAAAAATGACTAGGGTCAAAGGTGTAAGGTCGCTAGAGTACACTTTGTCATTCGCTCAAACTGTAATTGACAATGGCGCTAGAAAATCATGCAAATTTAAGAGACGTGAAAACGGAGATAAAGACCGAATATGCTATTGTACTGTAGGGCCCTGCAGTAACGTAAGTAAAGGTAACTAGGTTCAGACGCTTAGTCCCGAGGTCGAAGGGTCGTCCTTTAGGCCTTGAGACCCGAATATAGGCTGAGAGCGGAGGTATAGTAGGTGTGGGGCACATTCCGTTTCATGGAGTCCTCCTCCTAAATTGGAATCTAAATAAACTAAATAAACCCTTGATCGAAATCTGGTTGCGTGGTGCATATTATTAAAAGCTTTTAGCACGTTGTTTATTCACGTGGGTAAGCCCGATGCAAAGTCCTCCTCCTCCTCTTCATCTTGCTTCTCCTCCTCTACTAACATCCTGCCTCTTCTTCTCTTCCTCCTCCTTCTCCTCCTAAGTTCCGGAAATGGAAGAGTGCCAATGTGCCAGCATCCTTAGTTGATGGAAATCAACCGCTGGTCCGTTTTCACAGATGCACTACCACTGGTCAGCCACTTTACCCACTGGAAGATGCCATCAAAGATTATGGAACCCAAGACGACACGAGCTAGCGCTTAGGCTATGGTTCTGCCTCTAGCTTTGTCTCTTTCTTTTGAGTCCTTCTTACTTGTCATTGCGTCTGATTCTGTCTCTGTAACTGCCTCCGCACCCCTATCTGCCCCACCCTCTGTGTGCCACTGTCTGCCTCTATCTTACTCTTACTCTGCCTCTGTCTTACTCTGTCAATGCCTCTGTCTTTATCCCTATACCTTCGCCTCTGCCTCTGCCTCTGTTTCCGTCTCAGCCTATAACTCTGCTCTTATCACAGATGACTCTGATCCGCCTGTGTCTATAAACCTAATACTTTACCCCGGTTTGCAACCCAGCTTCTATCCCAACCTATGCCCCTTTATCTGTCCCTGTGCCTTTGGTTGCCATGCCTCTTCTTCGGTCCCTGCCTATGCTCATCATCAGTCGCCCTGTTCTGTATCTGTCTCTGTCCGTCATCGAACCCACGCCACAGGTTCTGCGTCTATCATCCTGGTTGAGCGGCTGGTTCCAGCTCTTGCTCGGGACCTCCGCCCGCCGTGGACGGCAAGTCATCAGCCGACGGCGCATCGCTGCCTCAATATAAACGTCAGATGATAAATAGCTGTCAGCTGTAATTGCTAAACGAATAGCAAATATTCGGTTTCGTCAACAGGACAATAATATACTTGTTGATAAAGAACATCAAAGGCAGCTTGGCGTCTCGTTTACAAACATCCCGCGGACACATCTGCCAACGATCCATCACAAGGCCTCGTCTAGCTCTCTCTCGCTCTCTCTCTCTCGCTCTCTCTCTCTCTCTCGCTCTCTCTCTCTCTCTCTCACTCGTAGACACTGAGCCAACCAAGAGGGTAGGCAATGGGGGAGGAAGGACTGATCTGGGGTGGGAATACCCTTTGTCAGCCAGGCAACCAAGAACATCACTTGATTGATTGGCATACGTAAACATACACATATACATATATAAAGCTAATAATATACTGAAAAGCTACGAGGGCGTTAGAAGGTGGCATGAAGGCTCCTTACCGAGGTATCCCGTAGGTGCACTCCGGTTAAGTGAAGTATCAGAAGAGTGGAATGATGAACTACCTTTACCCTGACTTCTACGCAGCCTCCAGCCACTGAGTGAGTTTTGGGATGCACTGGCAGGTTAAGGATGCAGAATACATCGGTGATAGGGCCGAAGAAAGGATGGGCACAAGAGAAGTGGATGTTCTTGGATCTCAAGTTCAAACATGCACATAAGAGCAATAACCAAAGCACAGAGGACCAAGAACCCATGCATAACGGACCAATAACCAACGCATAGAGGACCAAGAACCCATGCAAAACGGACCAATAACCAACGCACAGAGGACCAAGAACCCATGCATAACGGACCAATAACCAACGCATAGAGGACCAAGAACCCATGCAAAACGGACCAATAACCAAAGCATAGAGGACCAAGAACCCATGCAAAACGGACCAATAACCAACGCACAGAGGACCAAGAACCCGTGCATAACGGACCAATAACCAAAGCACAACAGCGAACCAGAGCAACCCATGCACAGGAACCAAGGACCCTCGCACACAGCGAACCTTAGGCTCAGGTGGAGACATTTGCATCAGGTGGTTCATTCTTTCTGGCAAATGAAAAGATCTTCATCATTTTGATGGGATGGTTTAAAAGGCCTTATGAATAATTAATGACCGATCAATTAGTGACCTCACTGACGTGCTGACCTGTTTGCATTCTTACAATACACTCTATTTTGCAAACCAACTATGAAGAAGCCCTCGTGTGTATACATATGTTAAGGGTACTTCCACATATAAATTTAATATATATTTTATTTATTTATTAAGTGCGCAAGGTCAATAAATCTGAATCTGCGGTGCGAGACAAGTGTGCTCGAACAACTTGTCTAGGGTCGTTATACGGAGTCCTCTCGTCAAGCTCAAACCCGCAATCGTTAGGTTACAGAACCAAACTGCTACCGATTAGACAATCGTGCTGTATGTAGTTATAAACACTAAAACCAGCGTGTTGCTTCCATATACAAAAGCCGATTTTAGTGTGTGCATACAAGTATATCACTGCTGTGATGATTTGTCCATACATAGATGATCTAATATCGTTTATATTATATATTAATATGTACATAGTACATGCATATGATAATGTCATGCATATGATATAATGCTATGCATATTATGTGATGCATACTATTCTTCTTCATGTGATGCATACTATAATTATGCAGAATACAAAGTTGTGGGTGCCCACATGGGGTGTGGTTGATAGTACTAGTGATGTTTCTCGAGATGGTTAATTCATATGTAAATGAGGCTTCGGCTGGTAATGCCATATTTGTGTGTAATTCTGTATGAATTGTCCATTGTACTCTTAGACGTCGTTAGAATCCAACGGATGTTGCCAGGTATACAAGACAAAGCCGGCGCCCGAAACAACAATCGCAGTTTGACGTCGGACGGTCATCATTTATATAGAGCCTTTATTGATGCGGTGGTTGACTTCCATGCCTTCCTTTTACCACCCTCCCTCAGACCCTCCTCTTGGCTACGCGTTCAGCCATGCGTGTTTGTCCCAACAGAGCAGTGCGCATGCGCGCTGTACACGAAGCACCAGGAACAAGCGCGGCGCATGCGCACACTTGGTCTCTTCCGCCGTCGGACACAGAAAGAAGTGGTGGACAAAATTTTACTCTAGGGTCTGCACCAGGCGATCAACCAGTTTGTAAACTTGAAGGGGAACGGGGTGAACGCCAGCGTCCCCACCACTCCTTCGTCCTCATCCTCGTCCTCCCCATTCGCCTGATGATGTGAGACGGGAGTCTTTGGGTTCCCGCCGTAAATTATTTTACTGCTTCGGAGCAGACGAAAGAATACTAATGATGAGCAGTAAATATATGATATATAACTCGCAGGTCCTAATAATGCGGCTGCTGAGGCAGCGGCTGCTGAGGCTCCAGCGGCGGCGATGTGACCTGTGCGGTTGATCCATCATTCATTCGAGGGTCGGGAAGTTCTCCCTAAATCATATTTTATAGTCTCCTGCGATGGGCGTTCGA
This sequence comes from Norana najaformis, assembly GCA_964023275.1. NCBI lineage: Eukaryota > Metazoa > Annelida > Clitellata > Crassiclitellata > Hormogastridae > Norana > Norana najaformis. The sequence goes on along the minus strand of OZ029915.1, from coordinate 35,798,117 downwards.
TGGAGCCGAACGCGCTCACGCCATGGCGACCGCCGTTGCCACCACCACCACTACCACCACCACCACCATCACCACGACCACCACAACTGCGGCTGCTGTGCCTCGGCCCATCGCCACTGAGGAACAATACATCGCAGGCAGACATTGACAGAGACGGTCGGACGGAGGTGGAGCGACAGGCAGAAGCACAGGTGGCCATCTACGCCATCAGCCTGCTCTCTTTAAGCAATGGATCATCGTTTTCGACGGCTCAACGGCGCGATACTGTTGGACGATTTTCCATTTAGTGGAATTCTGAACGCCATTCAGAGCATGCAATATAGATATTTATACATAGCTATATATATATATATATATATATATATATATATATATATATATATATATATATATATATATATATATATATATATATATATATATATATATATATATATATATATATATATATATATATATATAAATAAAGGCCATGCCCTATATATACACGCATATCTTTATATCATTATATGTAGTATTGCTTGGTCAAATACATAGACCTATATATAAATGAAAATGTGTGACATAATATATATATATATATATATATATATATATGACCATTCAATAGCATATATATACATACAGCACGTTCTGGACAATATTAAACAGGGATGTGTCTCTAATATTATTATTTATATGGGCTTTACAAATAAGCGATCGTCGTCGTCAATTGCTGCATGCGCCGTCTAGCGGGATATTTTATGTGCATGGCATTCAGATGTGCATTCGTGGGTTGCTTGTTTCTTTCATCGATTTGGGCCGCAGTTTCCGCAGCCCACCAAAACCTCGTTGCAACAGCATCCATATACTGCAGCAGCAGCTGTCCTTATCTCAATACGTTGAGCCGAGGAGTTTCAGTTGTATACAACATTCACATGGGATCCCAGTGTCCGCTATCGGAGAAGTCGGAAATCGAATCCAAGGCATTAGATGTCGAGCCATGCAGTAGCACGCGAAGCCCTTCGCTCCTATGGTCTGCTAACTAGTTATTCTTCAACTGAAATAATTATAACTGATAATTAATCATTTATGACGGTTTATGTTTAGACACGTCAAGAATGACAGCTCGTTGGTTTGCGAAAGCAGTCCAACTGACCTTTAGCACGCATCGCCGACATAATATATCCACGGTATACGGTTGAACGAAGGCGCGTATAGATGTGTATATATATACATATATATACATACATAAACATAGATAAATACATACATCCAAAGAAATATAGACCTACATACATAGAAACATAATAAAACAGGCACACATGCATACATACATGCACACACACACTCATTCATGCGTACATACATATACATACATACATGGATACATACATGGATACATGCATACATACATGCATACATACCTATATTCACAAGCGCGCACATGCATACGTACATGCTTACCTACAAAGAAACATACATATATACATACATACATACATTCGTGCGTAAGAACGTACATACATACGTAGACCTGGGGAGCTAGGCCCTATATCAGCCCCCTTTCTGACAGGAGCGTCTGACTGGTCGCGGATCCAAGGTTCAAATCAACATGCAACAACCTGGGAAAATCATCTGCGAGTTCTTCATGGCACCTCTTCGTATTCACGTCCGTCACTCACAAGAGCCTTTCCATGTCATTTTTAAACTCCTGCGGCAGGGCTGGGCCGAAAGTGTACCTGTGCTATATAAATTCTGAATTACATTACATAACATTGCGTCTCATCACAACAGCGATGTGATTGTTTTGGTGCGGAAAATCGTGCTATCTAAAGTGGTGTTCTGCGCTTGTTAACGTCGGCCAAAGCAGTGTAAGTCAGGCGCTCCATAATGACCCCCATTGCTTGCAGTAAACCAATTGCCCGTGCACGGGGAACTTAAATGGCCTGGCGCCCATTCAAACGGGCAGCGGTGGTGAAGGATCTCACCCGATAAATTCATTACAAAATGAGCAGAGTCGAGGCTATACGGTCGCTATATAAAACCTATACATTTACATTTGTTGGTCACTTGGGTATTTGGCGAAACTTGTACAGCGCTCCCTGTCGAATGCAGTTGAAGCATGCGATAACCAATCTTTATCATCCTATGTAAATGTAAATGTACAGGCTTTATATAGCGACCGCGCTCATTTCTCAATGAACTGATTGGGTGAGATCCTTCGCCACCGCTGCTTGTGTGAACGGGCGCCACGCCATTTAAGATCCCCGTGTGCGGACCGTGCTAGCCCGAGATTCAAATCTCTTAAATGAGCCACAATCGGGTTGCGAACCGACATCCTCAGATACAGAAGCGTAATTTATGTTATGTAGTATGTATGTATCTGAACGAGTATCTAGCGCCTTTGAAGGCTCTGGTATGTAAAGACTTTGTCCAAACAACATTTGGGGCTTGCAGACACACAGACATATGTGTGGATACAGACACACAGACATTCACACGGACAGATCGAGGAGTAACGACAATAGTCATAGCTGACTATGACTCTGACTGTTATATAGACAGGACGATGTGGTTCGATTCCTACTAATGCAACGCATTATAATTGAGTTTAATAATGACCTTCGCAACAGTTAGCAGGTTTCGATTGTTTTAAGGCATGTCCTGGGAAAGATCAGTCGCTACCTTGTGTCAATGCAGCTGGAGATAGCTGAGGTCGGCGGCTGAAACCATCTTCGTGGTCATGAAGATCGAAGAAGACTAATGAAGCAAAGCACCTGATCGCCTCAAGATAAAGCCCTCTAATATTATACAGATGAATGACCAGGCATTTGGCCAGTTGGTCGATGGCACTGGTTAATCAATGCAAGACGAATGTGCATCAGATGATCATGGGCGTCCATGGGCGTCTGCACATAGGGGCAAAATGGGGTGCATGCCCCTCCTGGATTCACGCCTGAACATTTTCGGCCCACATCAGGCAGTACGACGTCTACCGATTTTTCATGTTTTGCTCCTCCTACGCAAAATGCTATGGGCGCCCATGTTTGCGATTCCCGTTATTATCCTGGGTACATGAGGGCAGGTGGCCAGTGATCTCCCTTGCCGCTTGATCTTCCCACCGACAGTACGGCCAGTGCAGTTGCGGATTTAGCTATAGGCGTGGAGGGCGGTTGGTCCCCGTGACCCTCTTGGTTATATGCTGGCGCCCCTCAGACATGTGCATGGTGGACTGCCAGAATGTGGCTCCCCTCTGGAAATGCTCTTCACCCCCCACGCAAGCAGTCCTGGATACGTCACTGGGCCCATTTTATAGCTGAGTTCGCTAGGATTCACAGTTACACTGATGAGCCATGCGGTGGCCCAGTTGGGCCATTTGCCAGCTATGTCGGGGCAGTCTGTTTTCTTGTAAAAGGGTCATATGGCAAACCTGTGCATCTGGATAATTTAACAACCTTTGTATAAGCTCAGTGCCCTGCAGAGTGGTCTGTCTTTCAGTCTATTTCGCTGTCTATTCGGCCAACGTGTAGAGCAACTGCGTGCGTGCACGCCTTGGCTAACTACGTATGCGTAGGCCGAGTGTATAGGCCCCTAGGCATATTTCTAGAGGTTCTCGCAAACGATGATACGCAATCTATTCGAAATGTCAACGATAACAACAATTGTGTATCAGTTATAGGTCTTCGTGCTACTTATGCAGATGCATATGCAGGTCGTTCCATGGAGCTGTCAAATTGCCTCTACTTGGCTTTGCATATATTTTCCAATAACTATGGTTGCTTATATCTTGTTTGCATTCCGATATTTTGTAGCGCCTTTAAAGAAAGTCTCAAAAGACGTTTGTAACTCAAATTATCAACTGGCCACGTGACAGACTACTGCTACAAAAGCTTTCTTGCGCTCTCTCAACCAAGCATTTTCGACTACATTTGATAGGCTCTTTTCCACCACAACAGCAGACGAATTCAGAACGCTCAAGTGATAAAATACGCGCCAGCCGACTTCATGCCAGCGCCCTACCACGTGTTCGATGCGTGGTATCCGGACGCACCCAGTAACGTCATGCACATGTTCAAACAAATCAATAACCCATTGACGTTACGGAAAACTTCCGCCGTCCCGGGGGAACCCGCCAGCCAATTACAACAAGTCAACAACATGATGACTCATCAACGTCGCGCCGTGGAAATTTCCTAAACAAACGCGCGCTTTAAACGTTCAGACTAACCATTACTAATGTACTATTAGAGATTTAAATCTCGGGTTAGCACCGTCCGTACACGGGGACCTTAAATGGTGTGGCGCCGATGCAAACGGGTAGCGGTGGTGAAGGATCTCAACCGATAAATTTACCGAAAAATTAGCAGGGTCGAGGCCATATATGTATACGGTCGCTACAGAAAAGCTGATACACTTACGTTATTTTTCATTGAATATTTCGTTCACACTGCCTTCTTCCATATACAGGATAATCTATGCTATGTACTTATTTACCTTATGTGAACCCACGATTTGCTGGTTAGATATATACAGTTCGATTTACATAATTGCTAATCGTAAATTTCTATAGCGCATTTATGAGAATACCTGAAAGGTTTACGGGTCCATGGATGGGAAAAGATGAGTGCGAAAAGGGCGAAACGATCGAGAGAGATGGGTCACGCATATGCATCCAGAGGGATGTTATGTGTAGGCCCATATACATGTAACCAGGCCTATATTCTATGTGTATTTTGCGTGTCATGTTATGGCCACAAGTGCATGCAGTTGAGCCGTTAAACCTCCTTAACTGGATAATAGCATTAGCATAATTATCTTTTAATGGACATTTTAGAGGCGGAATATTTCATTCGCCGCCACCGTCGTCACCATTACTACCTGTGCAGAATGCGGGCGGGCAGTCGGCATGCAGGCAGTGGCTGCTTTGATGTGAGCCGTCTTGTTATCCGCTACCAAGAGAGTTCGTTACGGCGTCTATTAGAGCTCTCCTTCTACAAGGAGGGCTAGATAGAAGCGAGCTCCAATAAAACTTTGTCGAAAGCGACGTCTAGCGGGCAGCAAAGCAAACAGGCAGACGCACTTGGAACATCAAAGGCCGGCGGAGTTGTTTATTGAAAGATGCGGTATAGCGATAAACCCGAAAGGTGTGTGCTCTTGCGAGTCTAATAAAGCTATATCCTGTTGGTGCCGCCTATTTATATTATCCTACGCAGGTTGGGACGTCGAGGGACCGTCTGGCAGCCATGTATATAGTAGATCGTCTAGGCTGTCTGCTACGAGTACACCTCCACTCTCATTCTCTGCCTGCCGGTCTGTCTGCCTGTCTGTCTGCCTGTCTGGCTACAGGCGCCCATTAATCATCGCCCGTCGGACGGATTAATGAAACGAACAGGTGCAAGGACTTTATCATACACTCCTACAGAGGGAAGGACGTAAATTCTCTTCCAGATGATCTGGACATTTATATGGCGCCTTTCAAGAACCTCTCAAAAACATTACAAATTTTTAATTTGTGACAGGTAAACGATCTGCACAGAGGCGTAGGCTACTTTTTTTTAGGCAGAAGGGGTCCGGTACCTGGATGAAAATTGAGGGGGTCTGAAACAGCGAGCGCTGATGATGCGGAGCCCCTAACGAATAGGTCTGAGGGGCGTCCTCAGCTCCTCAACGGAGTCCGGGAAGGAGAAACGGCAGCAAAGACATTTTGCCGAAATAAAATAGGCCAGAATCGAATACGCAAAACCTGCCTGGAAACTGCTCCTTGTTGTATGATACTCGTATTCGTCGACAGAGCAAAGCCAGTCACCGAATGGGAGAAGCTACACACGAACATTCTCCTCGGATCTACACGAATCCCAAGTTTCATGGTCTCGGTCTTGGGGTCCGGACCCCAAGACCCCAGACCAGGTAAGCCACTGGGTCTACATCTGTCAAAACTTACACATTCAACACATTTGCCAGACAGATGCATCAACGGAACAGATAGAGACTACCTAACACGCCTAACAACTAAAGGGTAGAATACACATCAAAACCGTCATCGTCCCACAGATAGACTACATTTACCGCAAAGACGTAAGCCTACTTTACAACTAATAAGACAACATTTACTGGCCCCGCGACGAAAGCAACCATAACAAACTGTTCCGACAAAAATAGCCGAGCGAGAAATCTTCCCGCAACGAAACAGTCTGCAAATTCTCTAGTTCTGTATGTTCTGTTTCAGGTGTGGCCGGATTCCATGCACAGAACGATGCAATTTACAAAATGTGTCTCCGCGTCCTGCCTGACTAGTGATTTATACAGCCTCAAGCCATATTCTTTGTCCCTGTTACTAAAATATGCATGTATGTATTTGGATTGATATGCATGTATGTAGGCATGTATGTATGAATGTGAGTGTTAATGGATGGAGGGACGGATGGACGGTTGGATGGATGGATGAAGTGAGCGAGGTGCACGGATGAGGGATGTATGGATGGTTGAACGGATTGGTGGATGAGTGGAGGTACGGATGGATGATTGGTCGGTTAGGTGTATGGTGTGAATGGATCGATGGATAGATGAACGGACAGGTAGATCGATGGAGGGATTGATGAATGATAGATGGTTGGATGGATGGATGGTTTAATGGATGATTTAATGATTATATGAATAGATGGATTGACGCATGCATGCATGCATCAAGACACTTAATGTGTTTATGTGCTTTTAAGGACCTGTCTAAAATAAACACAGGATTCGATGCAACACACAGTGCAATGCCAATATATTTCCTGTGCTTCTTGCAGTTCGTCCTGAACCTGAAACACGTGCACACACACACACACACGCACACACACAGAGTTAATGGATTTGGCAAACTCGAGTCTCTGACCTCCATTTTGAATGTTGAACAGCCCTCCTTGGATCAGGCTAACAGACGTCGTTATTCTTTAAGTCCTCATCAAATAATCTCTCGCTATGTGTAAAATGTATTCAGCTCGACGCAGGCATGAGAAACTCTCATGTTCGTAGCCCACGCATGCAACAAGGCTTTGTTTTTATAAGGCAAGGCGATGAAAGAATTCACTGATTTCGAACTAATGACTGGTTTGGGGGAATTTTTAGGAAAAGTAAATCAATCTCATTTCCTCTGAGGCCATCAGTATGACTTGATGAACCCACCCACTTAATCATAAGCTGCGGGATATGAAATGGACCATAAATAGCACTAACGATTTAAAAATGCGTCGCCGCCCTCGAAAGTCTGAACTACTTAGAAATAAGTCTGAGACTTAGCAAGTTATTACACCGAGAGATCAGTTATGATCCTGAAGCGGTTTTTAAAAATATTTCTGGCACATTTTTTGTGTTGTAAAGGCAAAATGTACGATTTGAATACTTGAAAGCAGCTGTTAACGTGCATGGAGGTTTCGTGAGGTCCCCGTAATTACTGGATGTGGATCGATGCAGGTGTAGTCACTCATCATTTCAGTTGATGCAGGACATTTGAATGATGGGACACAGACATCCATCAACACTTAAAAGCCAAACGAATAATACTCAGAATCACGCTCAAGTACATACAAATGACGCACAAGTACATACAAATGACGCACAAGTACATACAAATGACGCACAAGTACATACAAATGACGCACAAGTACATACAAATGACGCACAAGTACATACAAATGACGCACAAGTACATACAAATGACACACAAGTACATGCAAATGACGCACAAGTACATACAAATGACGCGCAAGTACGTGCAAATGGATTAAACTGTGCGAGACCGGCTGTTGATGTGATACAATGCAAAGTAATTGCGATTAACCGCAATCAAATAGGGTGTGCAAAAGATAGTAGTTGAACATTCATTATCCAATACCTTCTGATTCTAAATGGGTCACGTGGAACCAAAAATTAAGCGACGAACAGATAAATGACTTAAAGACCAACAAGGTAACCGTCGCAGAGACATACAAAGCAACCATTCATACAGAGACACATCGTAACCATCGCACACATCTACATAGTAATTATCACACAGCTGTACAGGGTAACCGTCACAGGGACATATAAGGAGACAAACAGGGAAACTAGCACACAGACACACGAGGTAAACAGTACAAAGACTTACAGATAAAACCTACAGGTATACCAAGACTGCGGCAAGACTTACGAGTAAGCATCTTCTTTCACTGACTGTAACTAAGAAGGGGTAGTCCATTAAGGACGTCCGCAGAGGGAGGACGGGGTCACCCAGGTGCGGACAAATGCAGACAAGGGAAGGGAGGGGTTCAAAGTAGGTCAATTATGCGGACGTCCTTTATGGTTTGTCCTGTACGCACAATGAGAAGTGAAAACTCCTATAGCTCTACTCAACAGACTGATGTCGCAGAAGCACTGGTTGATCAGTAAATTTATAGCAAATTCTTGTGCGTCCTAGGCATAGCTTCTCATACAAGACTTGCATTAGTCGTAATTATGATACATTTAACGATTGTCCACACACACATTGGCCTTCATACTCAAGTCATTTTCATTTCGAGGACGGATAATCAATCGAAGTCCCTGCTTTGCAGGACAAGTGACGTAGGCTTAATATTAGAGCTCTGGACATTTTACGCAGCATCTTGAAGAGCCACGCAGGTGTCAAGGCTGGGATTTAATGACCATCTGGTGGATTTTATCTCCATCTGGTGAACGATTGGGTAAGTACAACTCTGGCGAATAGTTCACAATGCAATACATTCTGCTGAGAAACTGGAGCAAAATACATGTACACTTTTTCTGTAGCGATCGTATATCCTCGACCCTGTTCATTTTTCAATGAATTTATCGAGCGAGATCCTTCAACACCGCTGCCCTTTTGAATGGGCATCACGTCATTTAAATTTGCTCAGAGGCTGCCGATGTTACCGGTGAAACATTGGCTGTGATTGCTACAGTCTATTTATTTTAGGAAAAGCAAATATATCTGGTTCGAGACAACATGATTAACATCGTAGCGATATTGTTTTATCTCGTTGCACCAGAATCTGAACGCTGTAAAAAAACGGTTAACTTGGGGAATTTCATGACTGAGGTCTTCAACATTAGGCCTACTGTTATACAAATGTGTAAAGATAATACAACTTAAACACAAGTATCTTTTCGGTGTTAATGAAACCATTGCAAACCATTCACAACAGCAAGTCAGTAATCAAAATATGGATTCTCTAATTTGGAACTTATAAAGTCATGAACCGGATAGAAACAACACCTTCTAGCATATACACCATTGCATCTACACGATCACGAACATTTTGCCAAGCAACTACAGGACATATCCATCAGGACTAGAGTGTCACTGAGCCGCTGGAGTTGCCTTCCAGGTAGCGCTGGATACAATTCGTTCTATGTCCACCCCATTTCATATGCATAAGAGAACATGAAATAAAATTGTACAACTGTCGAGTAGGCCTACTACAAAAATCACTCGGTTCCTACTCATATTTATATGCAGCAATAAAAGGCAAATTAAATTTGCATGCAGCACAACGAACATGAATGATTAATGAATATAAAAGGGTAAATCGTTAATCGTTTCGTTCTGCTGTCGCGGCTGACCAGGTTGTTTCATCTGACCCGCACTTCCACGATACAGCATAGAAACCAGTGATATTTTCGTGAATAAGAAGTAGAATAAGAATAATAATTATTGATTTCGTGCAGCAGAAGTAGAAGCAGAATACAAATTATTTTAAGAACGAGAATAGAATAAAAAGTGAAATTAAGACCTTCGGAAGTGAATAAGAATAAAAAGCAAAAATATTTTTAGAGCGAAAATTAAGAAACTTTTAATTTTTATGGAACGTATTTTTTACTGCACTACAGAAATATGTTTAAAATACCCGCTACTTGTTTGCATTTGGCGCACACCTTCGCGCGTAACGTGAATCTCGTAGCCAATCTCGTAAACTCTAGCCTAATTAGCGCTACATTTTGAAACATTCTTTGTGCGTAAGAAAAAGGTTTAAAAGTTTCGTTAGTTTCTATAATATCTTTCTTTCACATTGAAATGAGTTTGTCAAGAATGCTGGCTGGTCGTAAAAGAGAATGTGCGGTGTGGGAATACTTTAGTTACTACCCAGACACTGGAAAAACGGAAAATGCCGATGTCTGTTTTAAAGGGCATAGGCATTTTCTTCTCACTTTTAAGGGCGTCAGCATTTTCTTCTCACTTTCTTTCAGAAGTGTAGACATTTTCTTCTTACTTTCTTTCAAAAGAGTAGGCATTTTCTTCTAAGACTTTTAAGGAAGTAGGCATTTTCTTACAATAGAGTAGGCGTTTTCTTCTAACTGTTTTAAGGGGCATAGGCATTCATTTTTCTCACTTTCTTTCAAAGGAGTTTGCATTTTCTTCTCATTTTTGTAAAGGAGTAGAGTCAGTAGACATTTTCTTACAACAGCACAGGCATTTTCTTCTCACTTTTTAAAGGGAGTAGGCAGTTTCTTCTCACTTTCTTAAGGGAGTAGGCATTTCCTTACAACTTTTTTTTCAAAAATAGCAAGTATGACTGACATTACTGAGTTTATATTCAACAGATGACTGACTTAGTCAAAGGGCCGATTTCGTCATCCACCAGAGCGGCAAATTAACCAATCATGACAGTGCAGTAGAGGTATTATATTGACTAGGAGTCCAGATGATGAAAGTGTGACCACGAAAAAGCAATACTAAGAATACCAAAGGGAAACTTTACGACCCTGCGTTTAACACAGCAGCTTCCGTTCTAGCAATTTTACAGGGATCTACTTACTACCTTGCGTTAGAACGTTCATCATTTCAGAAGACCAATGTCCAACCAACAGGCAGAGCTTCCGGAACAAAGATAAACATACTCATCGAACAGCCTTATTGCTTCAAATAATCAGTTATAATCAAACAGACGTCAATCAGCAAATAGTCCGATTCTGACAAAAAACTGCTGCTATTCAAAAATCGCCAAACAGATGCCATTTTCAAACATTCAGATTCTGATGAAACAGCCTCAAAACTCAGATAGTCAGAATATAAGCCAACAGCTGTCATGCCTCTAATAATCAGATTCTGAACAAAGAACTGACACTGCTCAAATAGTCAGAATGTAATCAAAGAGCAACTATACTAGTATAATCAGATTCTAATCGGAAAAGCAGCCATAAATCAGATAGCGTGATTCTGATAAGCTGACAACTCAGATTGTCAGACTCTGATAAAAATGCTGCCATAACCCAGGCAGTCAGCATCCAATCAAATGGCTACCATCAACGAGGCCTCGTCAAATAACAAAGAAAACGGCTGTCATACTTCAACTAGGCCTCGTCAAATAACAAAGAAAACAGCTGTCATACTTCAACTAGGCCTTGTCAAATAATAAACAGCTGTCATACCTCAACTAGGCCTCATCAAACACTAAAGAAACAGCTGTCGTACTTCAAAGCGCAGATTCAGACCAATCAGCTGCCATAACCCAGGCAGTCAGAATCTAATCAAACAGCTACCATACTTCAACTAAGCCTCGTCAATAACTATTTAAACAACTGTCATTCTACAAATAGGCCTCGTCAAACAGTCCTCGTCAACTACCAATGAAACAACTGCCATTCTACAAAACAGGCCTCATCAACTACCAGTGAAACAACTGCCATTCTGCAAAACAGGCCTCGTCAACTACCAGTTAAACAGTTTCCATTCTGCAAAACAGGCCTCGTCAACTACCAGTTAAACAGTTGCCATTCTACAAAACAGGCCTCGTCAACTACCAGTGAAACAACTGCCATTCTGCAAAACAGGCCTCGTCAACTACCAGTTAAACAGTTGCCATTCTACGAAACAGGCCTCGTCAACTACCAGTGAAACAACTGCCATTCTACGAAACAGGCCTCGTCAACTACCAGTTAAACAGCTGCCAATCTACAAAACAGGCCTTGTCGACTACCAGTTAACAGTTGCCATTCTACAAAATAAGCCTCATCAACTACCAATGAAACAACTGCCATTAAACAAAATAGACCTCGTCAACTACCAGTTAAACAACTGCCGTTCTACAAAACAGGCCTCGTCAACAACCAGCGAAACAACTGCCATTAAACAAAATAGACCTCGTCAACTACCAGTTAAACAGCTGCCATTCTAAAAATAGGCCTACTCAAATGCTAATAAAACAGCAGCTGTCATATTTGAAATTCAAAAATAAACCAGTAGATATAAATCCATTTATGCGACCCATTGAGAAAAAAATCAGACTTTTCGCAGCTTGATCCAGCATCGAAAACCACTCGTGGAAAACAAAACAGAAAGGTGAACAATGCGACTGAAGTTACACTTTACATAAACATAGATCAAAAATCGGTAACGCCAGACGAATTAAAACATAGAGTGAAAACTAGAATAAATTCAACGTTAAAGTTTAAAAACAGGAAACAGAGGAAAATGCAAACAATCCTGAACGTGAAACAAGTGAAAAATCCAACACTATGAAAACATTAAAATTTACAAATATGCATCTATTCAAATCAAACATTACCCGTTCGAGAACCCTCGGCTCACAACACACCTGGTCCTTCACGGAGCCCCTACTCACGACGCCTTTTGCCCTTGAAACAGAACCATCCCCTTGTCCGTTTCAGGGCCGCGAACCGAATGGAGCGGGCTTCTTCCTGCAAGCCAGTACCTGCCTTTGCTTCCAGCAGGTCCGCGTTGGGACTCCGACGCGACCAGTCCCTGCACTTGAATGAGCGCCGCTGGGGCAGAGGTATGCCTCCAAAAGGTAAGCGCCGAGACCTCGAGTCCTTTGTAGCCTCTTCCAGCGTCTCATCTGCGCTCCGTCTCTCGTCCGGCTCACCTTTTCCAACCTCATCAACTTTGTGATCCACTGCAAAGGGATCAACGCAACCACCCTCACTTGCAGAGCCATGAACTTCAACCACGTCAGAAGGACCAGACAGCAAATGTGCATGTTCCACATTCAAATCCAGGGAATTATCCTCACCGATCGGACCATCGTAAAAAAATCCGTTCGTCATCCATGTACATGAATCCCAATTCCATATCCATGTAACAGACAGTTAAGTCGTCTGCCCTGTACTCTCATCGGTTTCGCCCTCATTAACACCGTTAACGATAATTTCGCGGTCTTCGCCAGGCCCTTGCTGAAACAATCGGACCTCTGTCAGGTCTTCCGACCAGCGCAAACTTCTTTTCCCTGCCTGTCTTCCATCATGAACATCGTCTGAATATATATCGGTCCGAGTCAGGGGCACTTTCAGCATAAGCCGTGACCTTTAGAGTACTATGAGGAAGTGCAACCTCTGTTGGCTGATCCACGCTGAAATTGAAGGGAATACTTGGGACAACATGATGGCGTGCAATTCAAATCACAGTGACAAACGACACTGACACCGACTTCATCCTCACTTGCAATACTTGTGACAACGTCATGACCTTCTGCCACAGATGAAGTACAACCCAAATCACACCGACACCCAACACTGACTTCATCCTCACTTAAATGTTCGTGACAACGTCATGACATTCACCAAATGAAGTGGTCTTCGAGTCACACTGTGAATCAATTTGGCCATCAGCAACTAAGCTGGACTGTGAATAAACTGAGCCTTCCTCAAGTGAACCGGACATGGTGTCACGATGGTCATCGACAGACAACTAAATTTGAATTTGAATCAGATGGGATGTCGACGTCAGAACCGTGAACATCACTGTCGGCAATCTCACACAGGCCGGCCACATCACAGGAGCCAGAACTAGCAAGGCCAGCATTTGAAACTGTAGTCTCCAAGACAACAGGCGACGCTCCTACCTTTCCGGACGTGGAGCAGTGACCGTCGTCGACTTCCGAAGACATTCCGTCCTCCACGTGCTCATCTTACTGCGTCACCGACAACCGGAAGACGCCTCGAAACAGACATCAAAACATCGCGAAACCCACACGAGAAAATCTCTCAAAGAAAATGCAAGCTTAAAAGCTCAGAAATACCCTAATTAAAAAGGCTCGCCAAACGCTCAACTACAACGAGTCTAAAAAGAGCAAAGACGATGACGTCATCGTCCGTAAAGAAGCCGAAAACTAAAGTGACGTCTTCTATCACAGCCGCGAAAAATCGTTTAAACTGCTTAATTAATTTATACGGTAACAAACGTCGATAATAGAAATCATCAAAATAATGTAATTGCAATAGTGGCAAATTAAGATTAATAGCAGAAACATGAGCATTAATTTTTTGAGTTATATGGTATTTGCCGAAGCTGTTTCTGCGAGACCATTTATTTAATTTGTATAGCGCCACAAAGTATTGACAAAGATCCGACTGATGCGGGAGGTAAAATGGTTGTTACATTGCTTATTAGGCCTAACTACATAAATACATTCCTACATATGCATGCATATACATGTATATTAATTTATTTTACTGCTACTGACTCGGCCTACCGTAGCCTATGTGACAAAGTAGGTCTACACGCCCTTTTTTGTGTGCGATACGCGTCCAACACGTCACTGAGGGTTTAAATTAGCAGTAAAATAAATTAATACATGTACACGTTTTTCTGTGGCGATCGTATGTAGATGAATTGTGCTTAGGTTGATCCATTGATGGTTATTGTATAGGTTGAAAGGTAGGGAACCCACGTTTTCCGCCATCGTTCCACTCTGATTAATGCCTTGCGTACTTCAGTTACTCATTAACACAGGTAGGGCCTATAACTGAACAGTACAATCGACGTGAGCTCTTTGCCACTGAATAGGCTGTTGTGTTTTCACTAATTAATTGCATGCTTTTATTCATTAACGAATATACCAGCTACAGAAATCAGAATAACGTCACAGAGCAATAAATACAAGAATCTGAAGAATTAAACATTCTATCCATTACTATGAAGGATATAGAAAACAGGCAACTGGATATTTTACTTCCGTGACACTGTACTACCCGTCTGACTTTAAGCAACGCTTGCGAATCAGTTGCTGCCCTGTGCTTAACTTTTAAGTAGCTCTTAGAAATTTCGAATAGACTGATACAATAAAAAGATTACGATTACACTGATGGGGAGTACGCTGGTATATATATAATATATATATATATAAGCAGAAACACGTGTACCTACGCAATTTGCATATGGACCTTTACTTAGAGGGCTAAAAGCGGCCCTGCTGCATCCTGCCCAGACCCCTCTTGCCCTTGCCACCTCTGTGTGTAATACTGTATCCATCAATTTAACTAGATCTGTGTAAATAGGGAAATGCAGTTTGACAACTGATAGAGAAACTCTTGCTGTGCAATTAAAATTATAAATTGTTTAGCTCAGTCGTGTCATTACTAACTAATGTAATAAACCATCCACATAATAAATAATTATACAACAATTATCGTACGAAGAGTAACAATGACGTCTCTAACTGCAGTCCAGATGTGTCTTGAATACACGGCCCTACTCTGTACGCCTACAACAACGCAGAGTTCAAGGACGAGGATTGGACCGGTATCTGCATGATAAACAACAGCGTCAACGAAACTAACCCGCAGACAATTGGAAGATTTGGTGTCGGATTCAAGTCCGTTTTTCATATGACGGGTAACTGATTTTGTACATACAAGTATGTAACCGAGTCATGCTCAAATCAGCCGCAAGAAAGACGCCAGCCCCAGATGGAATAGCCGTCGAACTGTTAAGGTTTGGCGGGGAGATGACCTTGACCAGGTTGCATGAAATCTGTGTAAAGGTGTGGGAGACAGGAAAGTGGCCAGAGGAATGGACTCAGTCGGTGTTCATTCCTCTCCCTAAGAAAGGTGACTTGCTCCACTGCGAGAATTACAGAACCATTGCATTGGTCTCACATTGAGAGTTATATTGAAGCGGATACAAACTAAGCTCGAAGATGAGATCGCTCAGGAACAGGCTGGATTTAGACCAAGAAGAGGCACAAGGGATCAGATTGTAAACATCAGGATCATACTAGAAAAAGCAAGGGAAAGAAATCCACCACTGTACTTTTGTTTCATCGACTTCACAAAGGCTTTCGTTATGGTACAACACGATCAACTTTGGCTAACTATGGTCGAGATGGGCTTCCCAACTCATCTGGTTCAACTTTTGCAAAACCTGTATAGACAGCAGCGCGCCGCCGTTAGGACAGACATCTTATGTCTGCATGGTTCAGTGTTAAAAAGGGAGTCCGGCAAGGATGCAATCTTTCTTCGTGCCTGTTCAACATACTGGCAGAACAAGTGATGCGAAAAGCACTGCAGGGATTTGCTGGAGGCTTCAGAATTGGGGGTAAGACCATCAGCAATCTCAGGTATGCCGATGATATCGTCTTGCTGGCCACATCACCAGAGGAATTACAGGTGTTGGTGAGGCGTGTCGAGAACGCTGCAAATGAATATAACATGTTGATCAATGCGAAAAAGACGAAAGTAATGGCGAACATAGACCAAGTGCTTGAGGTCAGCGTGATCACGGCCTTCTAAATAGGAACCTATTTAGATGGCCGTGGCGTGATTGGTGGAAGGCTAGAGCAGGTGGACTCTTTTGTGTACCTGGGGAGCAGAGTGAACAAGGAAGCGGAGTGCACTGGCGAGGTGAAGTCGAGGCTAGCAATGGGTATGGCAGTCATGGTCAAATTGACAAAGATGTGGAGGAACAAGTCAGTTAGCATCAGGACCAAACTGCGGTTGATGAAGACATTGGTGTGGCCAGTGGCAACGTACGGATGCGAGGCATGGACGATGAAGAAAGAAGAAGAGGAGCGTATCCAGGCGTTTGAGAACGGATGTCTTAGAAAGTTGCTGCGGATTTCATGGACAAAAAAGCTGACCACAGAACGAGTCTATCAACTGGCTGGAACAAAAAGCGAACTGTTGGGACATGTTAAAGCGCGCAAGCTGCGTTACTTCGGTCATGTAATGAGACACCCTCAGGACACTATTGAAGCTGGCGTTATGTTGGTCTCATCGAGGGAAATAGAAGACGTGGAAGACCAAGAATAAGTTGGATTGACAATGTCATGGCATGGACTGGCTTGTCGGGCACGATGATGGTGAACGCTACGCGCGACAGATGGCGTTGGGAGAGGATAGTCCGTACATGTAGTCAACCGTCGCGAAGCGACGATGGCGTTGTGACATGACATGACAGTATGTAACTGATGCAATAAATCTTCCCTATAACCTGATCACATTCTGGCTAGAATTAGTTAATTGCACGTGGTTGATGTTTGAAAAACTATAAATCCGATGGTCTTTCGTTTGCTATGTTGCACTAACAGCTGCATAGTTGAAGTTTGACCTGCTAGGGTCAATCTGGATAACGTGAGTTTGAAATGCACACGTAGGCCACCCAACTATACAGAATGGGCGCCCGCACATTAGAAAAACATGTGGCACTTGGAGATCGTTCATAAAGGACGTCCCCTCATTCCCCTTGTCCGCATTTGGCATTACCCTGCCCATCCCCTTTTACTGACGCATGCACTCGAGCGTGATTAGGCTATCCTGTTGAATTTGCAAAGCTAACGATACTACGGTGTGTGGTTTCCTTTGATACCGTGAAGTCCAGCAGTGCTGTAATCAGATCTAAAGTAATTAACTGTCTGCTGTCTGACTGAAATGGCGTTTAAGGCATAACTGTATCAAAATTAGAAGCGAACGTTCGCAATGGACATAACCCCTTCCCTTTGTCCGCACCCGGGTGACTCTCCGCATCCGGGTGACTCCTTCCTCTCCCTCTTTGGCGACATCCTTAATGGACGACCGCCTGTCCCTGCTGGGATTCACCTCTGGACACTTTGGCCCAGAACAGTTTCCATGTTTTGCTCCAACATGCACAAATTTCTGTGGGCGCCCATGCCATGCAGCATATATACGTAAGTTGCATAAACATTCACGAAAGAAAGAGAACCAGAATCTTTAGGGAATGAGGTCACCTACAGTATATGATTAAGGTGGCCGTGTACGGACAGTGCTAGCCTGAGACTCAAATCTCTGAAATAAGCCCAGATCGGGGTGTATGATCCGGCATCCTCAAGCACAGAGGCGCCCTGACATACGCTTTAACCAATGTTGTTTCCTAGCTCAGTAGTGCCGTTGTATAGTCACTGAAAAAAAACTAATGCTACATTAGCAATCGAACTTTTAAGTCCTTATATAGAATTCTGCTAAGTATTTTTATTTCCAATTTCGTTGTCCTCCTTCAAAATCTTAATTTAACATGTACCCGTTGACCCTAAATACGGGTACAAGTCACGTGCATTGATTTGTAATTTACAATTTATATAACGCCACTTCACTTCACCAGAGGCGCTTCCGGTTCGAAGTCCCAGAGCTAGCAGGGAATAAATGATTTATAATAATGATTGCCATGTTAATGACCAAGTCAAGTAAATATATTCATGTTTCAGTTTTTATGGAGACTTAACCGATGCCTCCCCAGAGGTAAAGGTGAAGTACACTCTTCTATAGTGACCGTATGGCTTCAACCATGCTCATTTTTCAATGAATACATTCCATTGCACTATCCAATGATTAAAATCTTATAAATATAATTACTGGGTAGAAGTACACTCTAATTTACTATACTCATAAACATTCACAACCCTTAGACACAGCAACTTAGGTTGGGTGATATAGAAAAATTTTAACTTGTAATTTCTCTTTGAAAACTCTTACTGTTTTACTACTTACTCAGCATTTCCAGCCCAATCGAATGTATTATCAAACCCAGTTTTGGTTTTCCCGAGTTTCTCCAGCACAGTCACATAATTATGCATCCTGAATCCGTATACTACTCTTTTGAAAGTTACTGACAGAACACAAATGTAGGCAGCGCTTATAAAGATGGAAAGATCATCAGCTGATGCATACTTGGGCAGTAAGACAACAAACATGATAATAGTGACATGAGATCATATAAGATAGCCAAGTTAATTAAAGCTGGCGTGCAAAATCTACAACGGTGATCGTTTAGCACAAGTTTAAGAATTCTCCATCTCGTAATCTCCGATCGTTCTCAAAGTTTGCACTTAGACTTAAGAGTGGAACAAGTGTCTGTCTCACAGGAATACAACTAACACTTCCTCTACACAAGAGTTGTGGCTAACGTTCATCCAGGAATCTAAAGAAAGCGGTCTCATCAACCGACTGGCATAAACAATCAATTAGGAAACTTCAACTCAATTTTTTAGCATTGTCCAATTTACTAAATCAGTTGAGAAAATCTACTCTCTTCAAAACCGCTCAAGGCATTTAAGAATACTAATATTATCTTGGTTCAAATATAAATACTACACCAAACTCTTCAGTGATATTAAAGACGTGGCAATACACTGCTACCTGTATCACTCAAAATAATTAATTTCTTTTAATAATTTGCAAATTACAACTGTTCAACTTGTCCATCTTCAGACCATATACATCCAGATAAGAAATAAATCTAATTTTGTATGTCTTGATTCCTTAAACACTTCTAATGTATAAAACATAATGTTTACTGTCACTGGAAAAATGGATATCACTGAAACCAAATATATATATGTATGCATAAGGATATATATATATATATGAACTAGATGCATAAAAACCACTCAAATTACTCACACTTGATGCCAGAGTAGCACGCAAACAGCCATCTGTGCAATGGAGGAAATCATTTACAAACAAACTGCAGCAACCAAAAGAAACCAAGGGACAACCGTCAAAGTGCTTTATTAAAAGTGCATGACACACATATTATCAGGTCTGTGATCTCAACGATACAAGATCTATCACTTCCAGCTAGCTGTGAATCGCTACAATTAACAGACTGTGTGCATTTAAACTGAATGCATTCATTCTGGATTCACAATAAAATAAATAATGTAATACCGGTACTCAAGCCGAGAATCAACAGAAATCCAGCCAAACCCTTTTTCAACAGAGCTACCGCATATAATTGTGTTACACTAGTGCTATTGAATATACACAACAGTATTCAAATGTATTCTTCGTAAAGCTAGACAAGCGACTGGATATACGAATAGTACTTCAAACAATGTTTGGCCAGAAGCAATCCTATTCAGCAAAACAGTTTTGCTGCTTTCCTTGGTTTCTTTCAGTGCAAGCAAAATTATACCAAACCCTCCATAAGAACCCCAACTGGACAACACCACACAATTCAGACAAACAAAAAATAAGTAAAGAATTGTTTTTAGAAAGCAAGAAAGTTTAAACTGCTAGATAAGTCAGTCTTTTGCATTAAATTATACAGTCTGATAGTGTTGTAAGCACATATTCTTAAATAAACTTTGATAAACTAAGCTTAAGTTAAAATACTGCAGCAAAAACACAGCAGGATGAAAACTGTAATGAGACAAATCATTAAAGTGGATGGTTAAGTGCTTAAATGCTTTGGTAAATGTGAATTAAGTAGAACACAACGCAAAAAGACGCATTTTTCTGCATGGAATTTTTTTAGCACAGTGCCAAGAAACAAACTGAGCAATGAACACAAGAGAAAAGCTATTCTGCCATATGATGAGAAATAGAATTACAACCAAAGCAGCAAAATAAAATTCCTGCACAATTTTTATCTCATAACAAGAACACCTCAGAAACTGAGAATTTTGTTTTTACACTTGAAACTAGCATCTGGTCAGTCTGTCCTCTCTGGAAGACAACTGAATCACTGAATATTACTCAACTCCTAAAACAAGTAGATCAGTGGATAAAGATTACAACTTTAGAGCATAATGGGGAAGAGATGTTTGCTCCTCTCCGCTGCTTAGGTTCAAAACAATACTGAAGAGGCTCACCTTAAATGAGAATAAATGTGCAACATATCAGTTGGTATTAATCTATTCATGCTCTGTATCTCAAATTAAATGCCTTCCTTGGACTTGTTCATTCCTGTACTGCTTTTTAATTCATTTATCTATTAAGGTTAAGGAAACCTTGATGATAAATGACCATAACACATCCTATCACTGACAGCCCCAATCAGATTACAGATCAGAATTAAAATTTTTTAATATGAGTGGATCTACATATTTTCCATTTCTCTTTCAAGAGTTAAAGAATCAGCTAACTTATTAATCCCAAATTACAGCAACAATCACACTTCTTGACACCTAACGTAACCCCATTAATATTAAAATTACTGTACCAAAAATATAAAATAAAAAAATAAATTGGATATCTTGCTAAAGAATTGGGTTTCTAAAATTAGCACTTGATACAAGAAACATTCAGCAACACAAATGAAACAGTAGGAATGGAAAATTCTAGAGACCAATTAACCACGATCCGTATGTCATTACAGAAGCTTTAAAATCTGCTTGCAGCACACAATTATTTTTCTTATGATGTCGTACACTTGCCAAAAAGGAATAGGAGGATGGTTCCACTGGTTAAAAAACCTGACTTTGCAGCTTAACCTCCAGTATAACCACTCCCTGCAAATTTATTTCCAAGTTTTCTAACTTTGTCTGATATAAATAATGGTAGGCAAAGTACTTCTGCTTGCTATTTGTAAACTAATCATGAACCAATCACTGGAAGCAATTACACCCAAGAAAACAGCATAACGAAAACCGTTACCTATAAAACAGAACATAAATGATTACAGATGGCAAGGTACAGCTGTAAATGAGTCAAAACTTCTCGGCAGTGGATTCAGACTGAAGCAGTGCCAACAGTTTACATCAGAAAAAGAAAACAGACAAACATAGAAATTCAAGCTTCCCATTTCTCTAGCAGACACACACAGGCAGGGCCTATGATTTAACAAAAGGTGTTTCTAAACTAGCACACGCCTTTTACACAAAAATAATGGAAACTGTTTAGCACAACAAAGGGAAATAGGTTATTTTGATATTTCTTTGCACACTCCTGGCACAGCAACTATAATTTTCTCTCTGTATTCTTGCTGTCAAAAATTTTCAGATGGTAACACGCAAACCTGAACCCTTCGTTATATTGCTTGCACCACGCATACTGATCAACAGAGATGGCATATACGTATGTAAGAAACAAATTTTTAACTGGCCTCTCCGAGTCCATAATATATTACAGCAAAATATGTTCAAAAAAGAAGCAAAACTATGAGTGTTGTTTTCAGTGCATGAGATCCTGAACTAAGTCTACAAGTGACTTGACTATACGATGTATCAGCCATATCCGACTTGCAAAATTGTTTCAGTCTCTTTTTACAAGAACCTCGAGAGGTATCGCCACCGACATCAGATTTGGCATACAATGGAGTGAAGCAACTATGGTATTGCAACATCACTGAAAAGACACAAACCACACTCAAGCTTATTTCACACATAAGAAACAGAGATATCCAACCATACCTCTGGACTGAAAACCAGTTAGAAAGCCCTGGCCTTCATGTCCATTTATTACACTTCAAAATTCATTCCTAAACTGTCTACCCACAGGCTGCCTCTGACTGACCAGAAATAAGGGCTAACTCTGCCAACAGAGTCCTTCACAGCATAGCTGGAATTACCTGTTGACAGTAACTTTTCTGTCTGAACTCCCAAAATTCAAGATTACATATATCATAAATTGGATAAGAGAAGTGTAAGGGAAACTGTTCCTGTGCTTCAATTAACAACAGCCTGGCAGAAGCAAGACAAGCATGGCAGCATAACAACGATAAACCGGCCAATCTGCACCTGCCCATTACAAGACATGACAGAACACAAATATGTAGGTACTATGATAGACATTAGCATATGTCATAGAAAAATTCAGAAGCCATATCTGCGGCATGGATCCACATCAGCACTATAACAAATTGCATTTTATCATGTAGACTGTGTCTAATTCCTTCTCTTAATAAGTAGGAATATTATTAAACCACAGTCGGGTTATTTTAGATGCTCATCATTTATGTTCGTGGTCAGACTGCAAGATTACATTACCAGTTGCACAGGAAAACTGACAGACAGTTTTTTAATTATCTCTGTTACACAGTCGGTATCCCAAAACAAACCAACAAATTAATTCCCTCTGCTAGAAATATCAGCTCTGAAGTTAATTTCAGATATGAAATGAAAACATTACAGCTGGTAGTAAAGCAAAGCACATGATACTTACAGTATATGAAGACTTTGTCTACATGTATCCTGGAGAATACCTGCAACAGTAATGCCAAGGAATGAATTACCTGTGAGCAAATTTTTAAAAAATAAAGAAAAAATAAACACAGGACTATGCTTTTGAATATCCAAAGCATTGGTCTGATGACAAATGTTCAGAAACCAATAGCTTTGGTTTTTTGGAAGCCAAAGGATTGAAACAAACATGAAGGTTGGAGACAACTCACAGAAAATGATGCTGTCTACTTCAGAACCTTCATGACATTGGGAAATGACTATACAATGCCATTATGACATAAACAGGAAATCATTCATGGCAAGTTGCAGTAACATGTAGAAGAATTGATCAATCAACTTGACACCAAATTAAAAATATATGGAAAACTTGCACAATGAGTACTGCTCTCCATGCAGTATGAGATCTGACCAACAAAGAAACACTGGATACAGAAGACACTTCAACTTCACCGGACACAAAAGTAGCCAATTTTGAGATAAGAAGAAGTCTACACATAAAAGATCTGATACAGAAAAATATCAGGTGGAAAATAGGTCATTTCAGATGTATCTACCAGCATATTATCATAACAACATTTTTAACGTGTGCAAAGTCACAAAGAAAGCGAATCTGAGGCGAGGTTAGTCAACCACCAGGTGAATGCAGTTAGACATACAGATGTCTGAAATCCAGTAAGAAATAGTGAGCTTTGAGGGGTGTCTTGCAGGAAGAAAATGAGTTTGAGCTTCGAAGGAACATTGGTAGTCGGTTCCATTCCTTCAGGGCAGCGGTGTGGAATGCACGAGAGCCCAGGACGGTTCTGAATCGTGGCTCAGCCAAAAGACCAACATCCAAAGATCACAGGCTGCTGGAAGGACAATAAGGAGAGACTAGGGATTGAAGGTAGGTAGGAGTGCTTGTGGTAAGGAAGTTATATATCCGACAGGTCAATTTAAAACTTCTCCTGAATTCTACAGGAAGCCATTGCAGCTGACTGAGTAGGTTGGATTTTAACATAGCCTGGTCATATGCCAACCAATCTATTTTGGTCCATTCTTTCTGGACTAAATTTCTGTCCTTGTACACAGTAACATTTATGGTACAATCAATGAAAAAATACAAGTCCATTAAAACCCAATCAGGATCACATATAAATGAAACATGAACTAAGGAATTACCTGGCAAAATTCATTGTTTTTGTGAGCTTATTAACAGGTGTAACACAAGTGTTCAGATATAAATATACATACCATACATATGCCATGCATACAAGACAACAGCAGAGATGGGAAGCAGAGTTGCTACATGCTAATAAAATTTGTGCATAAAGTGGAAGTGTGTAAAGGGCTTTCACTGTAGGTTACAAAACCAGACAACAACGACAAAATGATATCATGATCTGTACACATCCGAGTCCTAAAGGCGTAAATATGAAGCTTTTCTACTCACAGATACACAGAGGGCAGCTGGCTTCCTTCCGTTCCAGTCGTCAGTTGTGATGTTGAGGTGCCTTGATCCGCTGTTGTGGCTCCTCC
This sequence comes from Norana najaformis, assembly GCA_964023275.1. Lineage (NCBI taxonomy): Eukaryota > Metazoa > Annelida > Clitellata > Crassiclitellata > Hormogastridae > Norana > Norana najaformis. The sequence goes on along the minus strand of OZ029915.1, from coordinate 35,773,491 downwards.
ATTATTATACAAACCCTGTGCCTGTTGCTGAGCGAATTGCAGCTGACCAGCCATGTTCATTGAAGCTAGCATCTGCTGGCTTGGGTACTGCTGTCCAGGAGCAGCCCACATCTGTGGAAACCCGGGCAGCATGCCCATCGATACTCCAACGCCCATCGGCAGAGTACCGCCCATGCCTGGAAGTTGAAGTCCTAGCAGAGATTGGGAAAGATGCTGTGGCTGGTGTTGCTGCTGCTGCTGTTGGCTGGATACCTGATGGCTGTCGAGATTAGCTGCAGCAGGACGGGGCTGCTGTGGTGGGGCTGGGCGACGCACTGGTACCTTTGCTGGGATCTCCTTCTTCTTGTTTTTTGACTTGACTAGATCCGACGCATGAAGCCCGGTAGACTTGAGGTAGCTCTTCAGCTCAGTATCATATCTCACCTAAATCAAGACAATTACATTCATTTCCAGATTCTATCTAAACTCTGAGTTTCCAATTTGAACACCAAATTCAGTCAGTCTGTATTGCACTAGATCTAATTTGCTGGATGCAACAGCAACAAAGTAACACACCCCATAGCATAGTTAGTCCTGCAAGATTAACTGTATAGCCTAATGCAGGCCTTAGTAGTCCACTGAGTACAGACGTCTGAAAAGGGAATTGGGAAGGGTAATGCCAAATGTGGACAAACAGACTGGAGTGGTCCAAAGCAGGTCATATTTCGCAGAAGTCATTCATAGATGACTCCAAACTGGACACCATTCACTATTGTAGTTGTGACGCATTGATGTCCTTCCAAGCACATGCAAAATGTACTAAAATATACTTCAGGCACCTAACTATGCAAATACCTTGATCCTTAGTCACTCCTAACAGACCAGTACTCCAAGTGGAAATCTATAACTCACTCCAGCACCTGGTCAACTATGTCAACACTGCTGCCCTTCAACACCATAATATGTCAACATTATACCACTAAACTAAAGCTCTGGTTTATTTGCCCTTCCATATTAATATGAGGCCTCAATATCACAGAATAATGCAGTGATTCCAGTCAAACTGAAGTTTGTTTATTCTCTTAATTTGTTAATAACTTTTGGCTTTTTTCACAATATTGCAAAAAATTTCAAGCTTGCCCTTATTTCCTTATTACCCCAAGCACACAAGGTCAGCACAGTGCAGAACTGGCCACTTACTTCCCAGCTCATGCCAGCAGGAAGTTCAACTGCTTGGCAACAAAGGCATCTGTGTACAATGCAATACATATTAGCAAAGCATTGCTCATTAAACTGTGGACATGGCAAATGATAATTTGATAAATTTACTTTATCCAACGTGAAATCATCATTGTGTTTCTGCTTTTCTTCGTTGGGCAGTTCTCGCCACATTCGTCCAATGGTAGCTCCGATTTCACAGACAGACATACCCGGATTCGATGACTTCACCTGCTGCCACATCTGAAAAAGACACCGGCAGTCGTAAACTGAAAAATGCCTTTGCAGTGCAACAGATCTATGTAGATTCAAAAGGATTCCTCACATTTTAAGCGAACACAAAACTCAAGTAACAACCCTACTTTCTGTAACTCAAGAATGAAACAGTGGTCACACATAAAACATTACATTCACAGTTTACAAATGTGATGCCACAAACATGAATAGACTGAGTCAAACAGAATATTAATATAAAACTTTGCAAAAATTAACCACAGATAGGTTATAAACCTTACAGTTGGACAAGTAGTTAAGATTTAAAATCATTGGTGCAGTACTGAATAAAATAAACATTAATTTTAAAATTTGGCAACCCTAAATTATCTACCCAATTTTCCACACCACTTATGGTATTGAATTAAACAAAATTAAGCCATGGAGTAATATAAGATCATACTATTTAAGTGTTTTCAGTAATTTTGCATAAATATAACATTTCTTGTAGGAATGTTATATATCAAATTCATCCATAAAGAACCATTCCCTCTCACATGATTTATAAACTATAAACATCAGTTCAATGCATTCATTCTGAATTGATTTTGGAATAGTTTTTTGTATTCTTAATCTCAAAATTAACACTGCTAATTTTTAATTACCTTTTCCATGCCACAAGTGCACAACTGCAACATCAGAAAATTTCCCATGCGTGCCACAGACGCAAAATTGCAACATCATATGTGGATTTACTAAAGTGGTTGGAAGTTAGGGAACCAGAGTTCATCCAGTATAAATAAGTTAACCGTTAATCAGGACAATAAATAACCTACGATTTTCCTCTTGGAAGACGCGGAACAGTTGCAGTGATATTAGACCTGAAAGTTGCAGATCTGTTTCATTTTACGATCATGTTTTATGACTGCTATTATGAACGAAGATCAAATCTGTGATTCGGAGTCAGACGAAGAGTTAATTTTGAAGGATTTTACATGTTTAAAAGTAGCAGGACCAACAGTACTCTAAGTAGTGTTCACACTGATTTACAGAAATTTTCAAAAGTTTACAAAAGTGATACCAGCAGTGATGTTGTTTTTTACCAGCCTTCAATAAAGGCTGGTCCAAATATTTTATGAAAAGGTTTAGACTGCTCACTGATACAACAAAATCATAAGAGTATTAAATATAAACTTCCACAGTTTTACAAGAATAGCTGGCTTAGACTGTTGCTGCACCTAACTGTCACGCTAATAATTGAGTACCATCAGTGCTCCAAGTTAGCAATGCCCATATGTAAACACATGTGGATTCACTGCTGTTCTGCTCAGGAGAACTGTAAAGTGTCTGCAAAAGTTACTGGACAACATAAATTCACCTGGTGATGCCTGGGTTGAGATCTCCAATGACATGCAAAAAGTTAGAGATAATTTTTAAGTATTTCACCTAAATGGAAATGCCACTTCTCTGCTCTCTGCCCTTCCAAAACATAACTGTAACTGAAGTTCGACTGCATCTGTCTTATGTCATTGGCCACTGGAGATTTGCATACCACCCAGATTGTAAAAGTAAGTGCTGAAGAAAGCAGTTGTGCATTCAAAACAATGGTTTTACCTACCAAACCACTCATGACCAAGACAGTCGCCTGAACTCTAGTGTAAGCTGAGTCCTGATAGTAACTAAAGAAGCACTATATATTAGTAACATTGATTTAAGACATTAGCAGGATGTAAAAAGACAATATGATGAAACACACATGCCACACCATCACATTTCAGTTGTCATAGCTGGAAAAATACAACAACACATAAACAATTAAATCACATTTGTTCAAAATTCATTTCTAAGCAGATTTCATGTTTACAGTTTAACTCCATCTCCAGTGGCCGAGATATAACGTTTTTACTCTTAAGGGTTGTAACGAACCAAAACCCAACAACATATCTGGCCAGGCCCAGAACAAGGGCTAAAATATCTGGTATGTAAAGGATTAAAGAACCAACTGTTCCCTATCATATTATCTATAAGCCATTAACATGAGGTCAATGCATTCATTTATACTGATTTCTGAATAATTTGGTTACTTCAACTTAAATTCAACATTGCCAATGTCTCAAATTCTTATTCTAGATAGTATTGGACTATTGGACAAATTTTTAGCTAAAAACATATCTTTTAGATGAATATTTGAGATATGTGTGGAGTAAATCTTTGACTAAATTTCAGTTTTATTTAAATTTTGCAACATTTTAATGCTTGTGCTTTTCTGCTTTGCAAAATGAAAATTCTAGACAGGAACACCATCTGTTTAACTTTTTCATCCAAAAGACAGTTTTCTGTTCATGACCTTTGGGCAACTTTTACGACTGAAATGGCTATCCCTACAAAAAAGGACGCTGAGTGAGTCATCATGTGCAAAAACCAGTAATTTATATTCTCCAAGTATTTTGAAATTTAAACAGTCCCTTTCAAGTTATTTATACAAAGATTTAAATTGCCTACATGCTTTTATGTAAAAATTACATTGGAATGTAAGCAAGATCAATTGGTAAAACATGAAGCAATGTAAATCATTACTTTTGTAAACCAACTTTCATCTAGGTCAATCCAAATCAAAACAGCTATAGAACAATACCTAAAATGTCTCTGGAGAATTTCATAAACTAATTAATATCCAAAAATAAAACACATGAAACTCTAGCCACACTGGCAGTACCCCAAGATGCAAAATTAGCTATAACCCACAGTACCCCAAGATGCAAAAATTAGCTATAACTCACAGTACCCCAAGATGCAAAAATTAGCTATAACTCACAGTACCCCAAGATGCAAAAATTAGCTATAACTCACAGTACCCCAAGATGCAAAAATTAGCTATAACTCACAGTACCCCAAGATGCAGAAATTAGCTATAACTCACAGTACCCCAAGATGCAGAAATTAGCTATAACTCACAGTACCCCAAGATGCAGAAATTAGCTATAACTCACAGTAGCCCAAGATCCAAAAATTAGCTATAACTCACACATTTACTAAATCTCATGTATGGCGTCAACGGTCTTTTCGGGGGTGCAGGATGTTCTGGTTTTGGTGGTTCCTGTCTTTGTGCCGCCATGCTGAAGTCAAGCGAGAAGTTACCCGCCGACTGCTGTGCTTGTTGGGCCATCTGGTGGTCTTGACTGATGCCAAGATGGCTGCTGCTCGACATTGTGTTTGGAAGAGAACATGGAAGACCCAGTTGAGGTGAACTACGAGACAGAGTGGATTGTGACGCATTTGTTACCTGGTGCGCTCGAGCAGCTGGAGGCAAGACCTGCTGCTGCCCCTGCTGATCATGCGTGAATTGTTGTGCCATGCTTTGATTCTGGTAGTCAACGGGGCGTGAACGAGAAGACGGCCGGTCCTCTCGTGTCGTCTGGAGATTAAGCGGTGACCCAGTCGCAGCCTCCGATTCACGCGATGATGGTGAACCAGTTGCATTCTGGCAAAAGAAAGACGGCATGCCGCTCTGTGACTGCATCATCATTTGGTAGGAAGAGACCGATGGCATCATGAATGGCAAACAGTTGGTTGGTATCATCATCATGGGCTGCTGCTGCTGCTGTGACTGCTCATCTTGCCTTGGCTGGTCATTCTGCTGTTGCTGTTGCTGCTGCATGTATTTCATCATCGACTGGTATTCAGCAGCCACTGCAGCCGCATGCTGGCTGCTGTTGGCAGCCTGCTGTTGTTGTACTAGAGACTGTGATCCTCGGCTACTGTTGTACTGGGTTTCCTCACCACTCGAGCTGCAAGCGCTGTCCTGGTCTGATTCGGAGCCAGAATCCATTGTTGCACAATGACTTCAGGAAGTCGTCTGAATTCCTACACATGAACATAGGCAATCACATAAATTTGCAATAAATATAATGAATTTGCCTCAAAATGCAATGTAAAATCTTGGAGTGCACAACAGTTTGAGGCAACTGCCTTAAGCACAAAAATTCAGTTCTTGGTCCTTGGACCATTTTGTTATATGAAGGTATTCTGTAAATGATGTACTCTAGTACTTCCCATCTAGCTTGAATCACTCTTTCAAAAAGATTTTGGTTCACTACATCATCTTCAAATTGTTATTACGCTGAGACACAATAACTTCATCAGCCATCGTCGTTCTGCATCTTCGATGCACCTCCGAACATGATGTCAATGCTGAAAGGGAATCTGTTGACTGGGCTCTGTGTGCAAGTCATAGCCTGTCATGGCTAACTTTTCTAGTTATCTGAGCGATAAATGTTTGTTGTTAATTAACTTTAGCATCATTTAGGCTAGCATATAGACAGTGCCTCAATTAGTTGCTCTTAATATAGCACAACATTCAAGCAGTTTTGTGACTGAAAAAACTACTCTGTTCAAGTTAGTAGCTGCTTAAATTTGGCAACTGTAACTTTTAATAACTGTAAGGGCTGTTTTTTAAATAAGCCATGTACTTTCAGTAATGGTTAATGTGTCAAATGTCAATGGATGAACGGTCTTTGACTACAGTACAATATAAATAAAACACCTGCAAGGAATAATTCTTGACTCCACCTATACACTGTATTTTTAGAAAACATATTATACAGCCATAATGTCTAGTCACTATTAGAAAAGAAAATCCAATTTGCTTAAAGCTGAATGGAGCTTATTATGCTGGATATACCCTCCACTGGTAAGCACCATAGCAAATACCATAACAAAAAATCCAAATACTTTTGACATTTTAATTCAGGGGTGTCAAACCTTTTCGGCCAAGAGTCACTTAGCCATGTTTCTTTAGCCTGGGGCTGAAGAATCAATTTGGTCATTTTTAAAATTAAAATAAACACACCAAAAGACAATAACTTTACTCGCCTACCTTATGATCAAGTACCTCATACTACTATATATTCAATAAATACTGCAGGCATATTAGTAATCTATGTATGCTTCATCATATGATGTAGCTATCTGAAGTATTCCAGTTAGATGTCCATCTGTTAGCAGCAGCTCTGATTCTGCTTTAATAATTTTTCATTCTAGAGAAAAGCTGTTCACAGCATTACATACTGTCAAATAGACACAAGTGCAATAATAAAACCTAAGCACATGATTTCACAAACCTGGTAAATCTCCAGGGAAATATACTCCCTGTAAAAGTTACTCTTGTGTGTTTGGAAAGCAAATTTTCTTGTCAATGTTATCTTGAATCTCAGGAAGTTCCAGCTGCAATGTTTTTGCAGCTCTGCTTAATCAGGTCCAAATGGATCTCAAAAATAGCTTTCTATCATTGTTGTGCGCTCTGAGGTCTGTAAATCTATGTAAATTCAGCCAAGATGGTTAAAGGTAAATGAGAGTACTTGGCATGGTTCACCGCTTGAGCAGCCCTGGTAGAAAACGTTGGGAAATGCACAATTTTCATATGACCCATCTGTTTCTGAATAATCTGCAACTTGTAAGTGAATGAAATTACTTGTCTCTTTACTCATTTTTCTACATTTTATCAATAAATCAATCCTTTCCTTGAAGTGTGCTAATTTGCAAGGCTAGCTGGGCCAACTGAATACAGTTGACAGGCTGGGTTGTAGCATGCGGGCTAATATTGGACAAACCTGCTTTAATTGCTTTCAGTAATTAAACCTGAAAATTGACCTCATGTAGTTAACTAGCATACTAGTCAGCTTTTATAGGCTCAGGTTTTTGTTGCTCTAGAAATTTTGTAATTGTCTGTGTTAATGCCAAGAAATCCTCTTTATAGCTGACAGTGAATGTCACCTAGAAAATCTCTGAATCAGAGAAGCAGAACAGAAACTGTCAATTTCATAGTTATAAATTGAATCAGAATCAAGACCTGGAATACTCTGAAATAAGCAGATGAGATAAAGTTGATTAGCCAGTGTATTAGCCTGAAGCATAACAACATTTTGGCTGTCTGCTTACCTGTTCATTGACTGATTAAATGATTGAAAACTGCACAAAAGCTGAGCGACAGAAGAACTCTGAACCAATAAGCAAAGAACTGGACTAAGGAGGAGTTAAGATGACAAGAAAAACTGGATAAGCAAATACTTAAATCATATAAAACCACTAAACCAATCACTCATCTGACTGAGATGTATCATCAAAGGTGTCATCAAATTTCTGAACACACAGCATGTAAAACAACATAAAACTCTGTGGAATCATGTTTTGAATATAGAAGCATTAAAGAAGCCTACTGGAAATATTTTGAAACTGGATCAAATGAAAAAACTTTGAAAACTTTACTAAACTTTAAGTCTTCATGTTAGTGAGTATAGAAGATGCAACAACATGAATGAATGACATGAACAAGGACAGAGCAAGAAACAAAGCCATAAAAACGGAGAACAACGAAACTGATGCACAGCATTATACATTGACATAAACACATGTATGGCATTTATAAATCAGCATAGCTGATTAACTGACAAGTTAGAAAAACACATGCAGAATTTAGGACAGAAATAAAAATAAAAAACAGCCAAAAGATGGAGATCATAGCAGCACTGAGGAAAAGCCAAGAAATTTCATTAGGTGAAAAAAGCAACCACTGAATAACAAACAAAGTCTGTGAATATGCTAAACAACACATTGATATACTCTGACTATACCTTAGCAAACTGTATGACATGCCACCACATTGTGTTTCAAACATAAACTCTCACATTACTTACCATATTAAACAAATTTTCGGTAATACATTTGTAAGTTGTTGGAAAGTGCATTTAAGCATTTTCTAAATCAGACTGTTTTAGGTCATACAGAAAACTGTTTTTTTTATAAATGTTTCACTTTTTATAAATAAAACACACTTGGTATTGTAAATACTTTAGTTTAAAGATAGTAGTGTACCTTCCACACTGTAAAAGCATTGTCAATCACTTATCTCTCAAAGTTCATTGCAAATGTGTCATGCATTATTAAAATTTTTGTCATTTCTGAATAAAGATATTTTGAATTACAATAATTATTAAGCAGAAACTTAGCAGCTCAATATATAACATTACAGAAAACAGCTACAACCAAAAACTAATGCACTTTATCTAGCTCCTAAGATCTGCACACCTCAGTGGGTCAGTTCAAGTGCTATATAAATGTTTTGACACATTCTTGCAAATGCTAGAAACACGCAATACCTAAACACATTCCAGCTTCGGTGCTACAGAGTAACTGGAGAGTAAAGAGTGAGGCTTAGCCTTATAAACAGATATGAATACATAAGTTCAAACTAACTTATAACTTGCAAAAGTAAAGTAAGTGTATAGTATGTTATTATTTAAGGTTCTCTGAGAAAGTCATTCCACGCGGCGCAAATCTGTTGCTCAGGGTAAACAGAAACAAAATTTGATTCAAAATCGCCAACAGCTGGACGATCAACAGACACACAAGACTGACTTTGATTTTTATTTCAACAATAACAGACGATCTAAAACAGTAGTAAAAGTTATCCAGGTCCATACGCTCTTAAACTAATCCCCGATGACTTGCGGTCGGACCGTTACCCAACCATCACGATGCCACCGTCAGGGCGTGTACTGCCGAATTCCTCCTCTTGTTGGGCGATAATAAAGCGCCCCGCAGGAAAAACTATGATAAAACTAACGAATCGTAACAGAATTAAAATAAGACATATACATTGTTAGTTTTGTTGGTACTGTAAACAGAATTTAGTTGTTATATAATAAAAATAATTTAATACCTTCATAAATTTAAAACGCACTAACAGGACGATCTTTGGCGGAATCAACGATTTCCTTTATGCTTCGGCCCTCAATTAGTTCCCACAGACGGCGCATCCTACGTCGCCCACAAATTACTGTAGCCCAAACACCATTTCTAGCCTAGTGCGTTGCTATTTGGTGGCTGCTGTATTTCTTGGCCTCTAATCGAAATCGAAATTTCGAATGTTTCTAGAGCGCTACTTTAAAATCTAAGAGCAGAGCGCCAGCTTATTCATGAGCGTTGCGTCAAGTCAGAGGGGTTGTACAAAGATGTCATGCGAAGAAAAAGTCCGGTTGCCACTTGCCAGAAGACCAGAGAGAAGGGGACAGACGAGCTGTTACGGTGAGTTAATAATAATAATAATAATAATAATAATAATAATAATAATAATAATAATAATAATAATAATAATAATAATAATAATAATAATAATAATAATAATAATAATAACTACCAACTTCTAATGCGCCGGTGTCTAATGCGCAAGGCATGAACCGATGGCACACCAAAACCAAGCCACAATCAGGTCGATATCCAGGTCAGTCCGCACGACAGAGAGGCAGCCTGTGGTGGATAAACAATTTGAAACGCGTAAGTTTTAAGCTGAGAACGAAATAACAGAAGCGACTGAGCAGAACGAACAGACATACGGAGGGAATTCCAGAATTTTGGTCCAGCAACCTAAAATGCTCGTTTACCCAGAACAGTTCTAGCCCAAGGTATGACCATAGAAAGACAATCAGATGACCTTACAGAATACTGGTAAGTCTGGGGAATAAGGACTGATTTTAAGTAATTCAATGTTTTATAAACTGTAAGTCCTAATTTGAAACAGATCCTGTGCTGAACAGGAAGCCATTGCAAAGATTTAAGCACAGGGGTTATATGCTCATATTTTGAAGTATTTGTTATGGCTCTAGCCAAGGAGTTCTGAACGCTTTTGGTGTTTCTGCATGTTTGACTTTGTGAAACCAACAAGAATTGAGTTACAGTAGTCAAGGCGACTGGAGACCAATGCGTTAGCTAAGGATATTCTGGAAGACATGGGGACATAATGCCTAATTCTGCATATGTCACGAATATACATGTATGATGACTTACAAATACCATTTACATAGTATGTGAGAGACATGGTAAAATCAAAATCAACACCCAAGTCACGAGCAGTATCAGTCAACTCAATGAGTGAATCACCAGTTTCTCGGATTTAAGCCATTCGAACTTCGTAAGTTGCTGAGGAGTGCCAAGTAGTAGAAATTCAGTCTTCGAGGGGTTAAGGAGGAGTTTATTAGCCGCCATCCAAGACTGCAGCTCTTCAAAGGCTTCAGTTAAGTTTAGGTTGTTCAGCAGCTATACGCAGAGATTGGATTAGGCTTGATGCCCAAAGACAAGTGACTTCAAATTAGTACGAAGTCTTAAACTCCGGGTTAATAGCACCGTCACTCACTGAACCGACGAACGCAGTGGTCTGCGGCCAGGAATAGAAGAAAGGGGGGACGCAGAGCTCCCTTAGATAAAGCGGAGCACAGCCAACAACAGTTCCGCACGAGGGACAAGATTTTGAAGAGGGGGAGGACATACAGTAGCCACAGAAAAATATTTAGGGCCTGCATTTTACATTTATGTAGCATCTCTAGCAATTGCTATCATATACGTGAATTTTGTGCTAATATAGGCTATATGTATGCATGCATCAGTCGAGACACTTCATATAGCGCATTTTGTGTAACTCATTAAAGTTATCTTTAGTCATAAAATGTCATAAAAGTTAGTCATAAAAGTTATTTATAAGTGAATGATCTTTGTATATAGACTACTATGTTCTCTCATGTTGCGAAACGATTAAAAACATTGCATAACTTTCTTACTAAATTGGTCGCTTTAAGTTTTAAGAAGCAATTAAGGGTTAGCCTTGAACGATCGGTCGACCGAATTGGTTATGGTAATATGTACGGTTCATTTTCCGCCTCTCTAATAAAAAAGTAGAAAATACAGAGACAGAAAGTAACAGATATTTGTGAATTTGCATTTCCTGTCTCTCTTCGCTCAAATTCAGAATAGAAGTTGAAATGGCGTGGCGCCCATTCAAACGAGCAGCGGTGATGAAGGATCTCACCGATAAATTCATTGAAAAGTGAGCAGGGTCGAGGCCATACGGTCGCTATAGAAAATCGTGTACATTTACATTTACAATTTACATTTGGCCAGATGCAAAGCGGATGTCACAACAAACGCAAAATACGTACACAGCAGAGGACCCACACTGGAGAAATAGGTCTAATTACAACGAAAATAGGCTTGTATATATTTCGAGAAAATAAATTTCGTAGATTCAAGTTTCAAGCATCTGTGTATTGCTTTCAATTATAGCATTGTGATAGCAGGTTTTGATTTACAGTTTCTTTTGGTAACCCTGACCAAACCGGATTGGAGGCAACTTAATGGCTTGGACCAAAATCAAATGGAGGCATGGCCGGATTGACCCTACGGATCCGCCCATGGTGCTCGTCCCCAAACCGTCCTATTCACATAATAATTCGCTTAGACGCGTATTATTGTGCGTGAACCAACTGCGGCACTGCTTGGAATATTGACTGATAGTAGTCTATGTAAAATATCCTTACACGAAGCGACATATACCGCCATCTGGCGAATGAGAACAAAACAATTTCTTTGTCCATACGTCAGCAGTTAGGCGACCTGGCGAATAAGAGGGAAAGGCAGACGAGAGAGGAAGAAACGGAAAGCAACTGCGGATTTTCCCAGAAAAAACAGATCTGCCGACCGAACGCGTAGAGGCATTGCTCGGTAGAGACTAGTACTGTTTCTAAATGAAATGCAATGGTCATCTGTTAATCAATTGACCATGGACGGCGCAAATAAATAAATGCTATTTGAGCAAATAAATAAATGCTATTTGAGCAAATACATAAATGCTATTGAGCAAATAAACAAATGCTATTTGAGCAAATAAATAAATGCTATTTGAGCGGCTAAATTATACAAATAGTAATGTAATGTGGTATCGGCTAAATATGAGGCCATCGATGTTTTACGAAATCACTTCAAGTGTTTTTAATGCATCAAGTCCGTAAGAACCAAGTTGTTTGGTCAGTTTCGATGCTAGTTTAGTATACAGGGGTCTATCCAGGGAGACATAATTCAGCCTGGAAAACACATAGGCATACATTTGTTCAGGTCAAACACACATACATTTTTAGTATTACGAAAAATTAGTATAGCAGACTTGTTTTTATGCCTACTCTTACACTGTCGGATACCCGTACAGATGCAAATGTCTGTCTAATTACTGCGTTTAACAGTACTCGCTTCATTTTACACGGCGTTCAAATTCTCCGCTTCTGCGAGTTAATTCGATCCAATCATTTCTGTGCGGGTGGACAGTCGAAGCCGGTGGTTATAGGCCACGCCACACATCTGTCGACTTCCCTCCTATGCCACATTCTTATTGTTAACTGCTTTGTTAAATTAGACCCGTCCTGTCGAAGGCCCAGTGATATATGGGAGCGGCATGGGGCAGCGTCTACTGCTGCTACGCCTTCAAGTGAATCCCCCACTCCCGTTTTACCGTATGTGGGGGGGGGGACGTTGGCAATCGGGATGGATAGTACGCTGCAGGCGACGTTGTTTGCAGATCATTAATGACCCCTTCTTGAACTGGTGTCGACAAGGGTTCATGCATGGAATCTCTTCCTACATGTTTCTTCGTCTTCACTATAATTCTATATCTTGCTTGCACAGTTTTTTTCTACTGCAGCCACATATCAGAATGATTTATACATTTGCGCATTTGTATATATATATATATATATATATATATATATATATATATATATATATATATATATATATATATATATATATATATATATATATATATATATATATATATATATATATATATATATATATATATATACATATATATATATATACATATATACATACATACATACATATAAATAGTAGACCTATATGCAACACTGGCCTTTTTTGTAATGGGGTCTAGAGAAACAATTCAGTTCTAAACTCGAGAGGAGTGACATGGCAGACACGCCATTAAATTCGTACCCCGTAGCAGAAGGCGTGGTTTATAGGCAGTGGGTCATCTTGACCAATTTATGTAAGTATTCACGCCTTTGATTCTAGAACCCGTACAGGGCGAAGCAGGGACATTTCTTGCCGAACAGGTCTCCACAAAATGGGATGCGTACTTATGTCCATATGTACACAGCTTATCATTTATGCTGCGCCTCCTGTAAGATGCTGCCGTAAGCGCTTCTTGCTGGCTTAAATGATTTTATAGTTCGATATCAAGGACAAGTACATCTGCAGGCGAAACTTTCGCAAATGACAGAAAAAAGTCCTTTCAACGATCTTTTATGGCATCAAACGATTGGCTGGGCTTCGAAACGTCGACTTGCCCGATTTGTAGCGTAGTGTTAACCCGATGAAAATTGTAATAAACAAACAGTTCAATCACAACAGTATTTGAATCGTCACAGTTTCTAAACGCACGAATTTATCGACGACATTTGTAACTCAAACTTTCAACTTAGCTCACGACAGACCACTGCTCCAAAATCGTTGCGCTCTTTAACAATGCATTTGCATCCTTTCCCGCCAAGTCAGAGGTCAGGACAAACTGGTTTTGACCGGTCCTCCCGCTGTTTTCTAAAAACCCGCTGACTCATCACAATGTAGGCTTTGCGTTTTCCCACGCGAGCGCCCACGTGATATAATGCTCATCGACTATAATTTCTGCTGACGGCAGCCGACCTGCCCGCAGGACGCCGCCAGCCAATCACATAGCCCAGCCAGCACGTGATCTGCGCGTACACAAATAAATCAATAATCCGATGATACTGGCTTAAATTTTGCTGTCTAAGCAGCTCAGTATTAAGTTCACACATCGATTGCCAGGTTTTCGCACTCAAGTCGAACCACTTTATGGTTGGCGGCATGCCACAGGAGAAGACCCTACACAGGGCATAAACGAAGTGTGTAAAGTGAAATGTATCTTCATAGGAAATCGTCTAAACCGGTGGCAGGAAAGTTTCCTTTTCCCTATGTATCGCGCCTGATCGTCATAATCTTATTCTAAGCTAGATTTCTATTTGCCATGTAGGCCACTAGTTCTCTTCAAACTCCCGCTGAGGCGTCACAGTAAGGTTCCGTATTACCTGCAGATTCAAATTATTAACTTTGACGTCACGGCTGTCGTTTTTCTAGCGCCAACACAGCCTGCAGTTAAAACGAATAAAGTAGTTACTTGAGAGGAACTGGCTAAATGTGCAGGTCGTTGCGCCACGTGTGTTGAACCTGGTTCCATCTGGGTCTGCCTGTTCTATCTCACATGAATTTTTATGTAATATGTTTTATGCTGTTTTTTTGTGGAGCAATAAAGTGAAATGATGATGATGATGATGCTGTGACTCTGAAGGCTGCAGGTTCAACACCCGTCACGTGCGTCTCACTGCTTAATCGATTGCAGGTCTCGCTTCAAGGTCTTCGACGCGTGCATGGCGCGGATGCAACATTTTGACGCAGCCCCGACTTTAGGTGAAGTCAAACACTTACACCAGTGGTGAATACACAATCGATTTACAACAACATGCCCTTAACTCAAGAAGGGTTTACTAACGAATATAGTTAACTGAATGTAATTGGATACGTTGTGTTCGTTGCATATTCGTATGGTGCCTATTCAGTAACTTTATACTAAATGCCCTTGACTCTGTTTACAATTTCGAATGTGCATGTGATATTGCACAGCTTTATATTGCGCCGTTTGTGTGTTAATTCAACCGTCTTTTGTGTGCATGTGCGTTGTTGATTCTAAGTGAGCGTTTGTTTTGCGCCAACGAAACTACTTACTTACTTACACAATTATCTGTATTTTAAAACACGACCATATCCTCCACTTTGTGATGTAAACTACAGCACGGCTGCCTTTGAAAGGCACTTAAAAGGCATTAGAGAAATAACCAGATACACATGCATATACGATCGCTGCGCAGGTCTTTCACTCAAAACTGAAAACACTCCTTTTCCACGAATCCTATCCTGATTCTTCCTCTTCCTCTTATCTAGTAAGTAAGTAAGACATTTGTTAACACGCCATATGTCCATCGGCTGAGCGAGGAATCGTAGGCGAACGCCAGTTACGTGCGTCTCACTGCTTAACCGATTGCAGGTCTCGCTTCATGGTCTTCGACGTGGCGTTAATATTGCGTGTTAACAAATGTCTTACTTACTTACTAGATAAGAGGAAGAGGAAGAATAACTTATCTCACTTTACGGTTCAATTCCAAACACCATACACCATAGCTCTCTGACTGTCTTACTCTTCGATCTTGACCTGGAACCGAACCTTTCCTGTCTATCAATTTTGTTTTGACTAAGCGACTGTGAATAGTCTGATTCTCTCGACTTATCTTTCTGTGGGCGCTGTAGAAATCTCGAGCTTACGACTACGACATATAAATACCGGTGGGGAGGGGGCGGGGTTTAAAGGATTTAATTGGCAGTCATAAAATTTCTTTAACGAGGACCGGAACGATCGTCAGCGTCTTCGTCGTCATGATCAAAGAAGTCATTCAGCTGCTCATTAATGCTTTTTTGTTCCGCTAGAATGAGCATCTAGCTAACGACGAGATTGACCTGGACTTTTTCATGTTCAAGTCGCACGCCAGTATATTACGTCTTGGTTGAATGCCACTATTTTGTCTTCTATGTAATTTCTTTATGGCTGTTGCATATCTTATAGAAAATATTCAATCACCTTCACGATGCTCTGAATATTCTGCATCTATTGCCTTCATCTATTGCCTAAATTTCCATCGGTTTTTTAGCTTACTCCTTCCAAGAAATTAAGGCCAGACTCGTAATATTTTCTCATTGACTTCGTTTTATATGATTTCATAAATATAAGCGCAATGTTTCTTTTTCAGTTTGACAATGCTATTGTTGATTACTTAAGACTTCACTATCACTGCCTGCAATGAGTAAGATACTACACTGGGGCAAATCCAAAATACATTTTATTCAATTTATTCAGTTCAACTCATCATCACATCTTTCCTTTTGATGACAGGCTCTTACATTTGTTTTCAGACAAGATTTCGGCTCTCAGGCTTAATTTTTTTATAACTATCCTTCATCTGTTGCCTGTTGCGCCTTAAATCTCCATCGGTTCTTCGCTTATTCCTTACAAGAAATTAAGTCGAGACTTGTAATATTTTCTCATTGTTTGTTAAGCAGTATGCTCTCTCCCCTTCTCTCTCTCTCTCTCTCTCTCTCTCTCTCTCTCTCTCTCTCTCTCTCTCTCTCTCTCTCTTCAAATTTCTATAAAGGTGGCTACGAATTTGCCTCTCGTCCCGGATACTCTGTCCATGCCATTATTTGAGTCCGCGCGCCATAAATACCCTCCCACAGACACCACTTAACGTAAATGTCATCCCACTGAAGTCACTTACTGTAAATACTCTTCTACTAAAACCATTTATCGTCTTTCAATCAACTTCATGGATAAAAGAAAAGTAACTGCTTTTGTATAGGGTGGTCCAAAAATGTATTGTTTAAAGATCCACATTGGAACCCGCCATTAACTTCCATCTAGTAAAAAAACTGAAAATTTGAGCCAAATATATCTAGGGTATTGACCAAAGATTTCTGAGCGTAAGATATTATACTGCCTTACAACAAATAAATAAGAATCATTACACAAACAGAAAAGTATGTATTTTGGTATGACTTGAACTGTCAATTAGATTGCTGTAGTAAAGCAGTAAGTCAACAATCTGCAAGTACAATAAAAGTATGCCATTAATTTGAGTTAACTCAAAAATTTGAGTTAAAACATATCATATTATTGCCAATGTTCAGCGCAGTAACAACTCAGATTGTTATTCTGTATTTGATTCAAATCAGGCCACAGTCTTTGTTTTTGGAATCAGGAATTTTGTGGTGATGATCTTGAACGGCTTGCCGTGAATATTGTTTTTGTTGTTCATCATTTGTCAAAACTGAGTTGTAATCGTGGGTCAGCTTGACTTCTGTCTTGGCTAAGTCATTTAAAATCTTAAGCGTCATCACGACTTGTAGTGAAGCAAGACAGTCCTCGTTTTCATTATTAATTCCCGTAAATCTACTTAAAATCGACGTAGTTGAAATTATTGACGATAATTAATTTGGCTTTCGTGACTAATTGCTATAACGTCGCTAGTTTCATTTAAAGGATTGTATGTAAGCTATGGCCAAGTATTTCATATGTGGTCCAATACCCTTTTGCATGGTTCGGTTTCTCTTAGCTTTTCTTCGTCACTTTAACCTCCGACATCATGATGATCACGAGATGCTATACTATATTAAATGAAATGAGTTACACGGCTTATTAAACAATAAACCTGGATGAAGTAACATGTAAGATAGACCAATAGGTGTACTTAGTTATTCTCAGGAAATGAAATAATTTACGTGTGACTGTAACCTATGACACGCAAACCCCGATATAATGTAGGACAGCTGTGATTGGACGCCGCGTAGAAGCATATGGAGTTTGTATGGGTTGGCTTAGTGGGCCACACTAACGGGTATACCTCATAGCGGGAAACCACGTGTCACCTCACATCAAGTCACGGTCCAATGACCTGACAGGTCTCTATAAGCGATTGTGCATCGTTAGGTTAATTTTGACGTCGGGGTGTTTAATGCATAAATGTACAAAACCAGGAAAACTAGGGTCAAGTGTCGATGCAAAAAGGAACGTACATAAAGCCATGTCAGCGAGTGACAAGTGAAGGGAATCGGACATAAGCGAGCATAAATTCTATACGTGCATAAAGCTGTGTTTACTTGTGTATTGAGCGCCCACAGAAGCAGCAGAATTCCGCTGCCTGAATTCTGGACTCTGTGGAAAAGTGCAACAGCCACAAAGTTAAACGCTCGCGGAATCGCTGATCCTTTGCATCTAAACAACAAGTAATCCAAGATATATCTAACATGCACTTCTTGCAAAATTCACGAGTCTCCGCGTCTTTGGGGTTCGGTTGGGTCTACCAGAGACCTCTAGTCATTCACGACGGAGCTGGACAAGTAGATCACGTCCTCGCACCAGGAAATCGAGTGGAAGGAAGAGAAGCACGGGAAGAAGAAAAACAAGAAAACATCGTGAAAAGTATCAAAGTTTCTTCTCAATCTAAGCATGTTGCTTCGAAGACTTTCGATCCCATGCACGTAAACAGTTCCTGCGCGCATAAGAAATTTTATCAACACGGTGACCTAAGTCTGTCATGTCCATGTGTTACCCACAGGTCGACCTCCAGAACGGTCAACACGTCTTTTAATAACTTATCTGCCAAAACAGACGCTGAAATTCGTCGCACACAGTCGATGGCTACGACGAAACAAAATGACGGTGAGGTGAAGATCGATCACGAGAGGAAAAGGTCGAGCGACGTCAAGAAAGAAGCGCATCGCAGGCGCCGCCTGGCGGCAAATGCTCGAGAACGGCGTCGAATGCACAGTCTGAATGCGGCTTTTGATCAACTGCGTTCCGTCGTTCCGTTTATCAGCGACGACCGGAAACTCTCCAAATACGACACCCTGCAAATGGCACAGACTTACATCGAGGCCCTTATGGACCTGCTCAACGACGACGCTTTCAAGGCAGATTAATACTGTAGGCTCCTACGGAAACAAACATAATAGCCTATACAAAGAGGACTACATTCGAATTACAAAGAGGACCAGTTAATTAGTGCACCCAGAAAAGGACTACATTTAGACGACATAAGAACGAATTATGAAAGTGGACGATCTAAAACCAACCGGAAGTGGCAAATAATAACTTAAGTACTAAACAGAGCAGCTGAACTACAATTGTTCCCGCTCGCAGAAATCCCGTGCAAACGTCTGCCAAAGGTGCAATGTTGAGTGGAACACTACTGCACTTACTGTCAAATAGTTCTGATACATATGTTAAAGTGTAATAGCACTAATTTATATAGCTACGTAAGTAACTTTCTACGATTACATCAAAGCCTTTCATTCTGGATCTGCACACAACAACAGAAAACTTGTCAAAAGTTGTCATAGTAAGCATTTTTTCAGGTTTTTGAAACCAAATTCATTCAGGCTAGACATGTTACTATATTTGCATTTATCAGGCCAAAAAATCTGCTACACTAACAAACCGCTGTTGAACATTTTATTTCGTGGTTCTAAGGTAAATGAGACCAAACAAAATGCCGCCAGGTATATTTTTAAAACTGTAATCGTAACAGCATTTATATAACGCCATTCGGGTCTGGTGCCGGTACCGCTGCTCCTCAGAAGCGCGTCAGACTGACAACATAAATCATGATGAGATTGTCATAAACGGAATTCGAGCAAAGAATGCCACTCAGTCGATACTATTTTAACAATGTTCAATATAGTCTGCTTCAGGACTTATTTGCAACATCACTGCCTCCTCTCCTGTCGCAACTCAGTCCATTCCTTTCGCTGCCTTCCTTTTCCTTCTAGCCTCTAACATTCCAGCGACGAGCACCGGCGTCTCTTAGCAATCTTCACATTGCAAATAAAAAGATTTTAGTATAAAAAAATAAAAGAAGACGCCTACTACTAATAATAAAAATCTCTGAGCTTCTATAACGCAACTATGGTAATGCTCAAGGCATCAGTCGATGGTCGCTACTAAGCGAAATCGTTGTACAGGCCTAATTCCACGAGATAGGTCGGAAGAAAAGTCAAGAAGGGAGTCCAGAGGACACAGAGACAGTCTAAGGAGGAAATGAGTTCAGGAAGAGATGAGTTTTTAGTTGAGATCTGAAGGCCAAAAGAGACTTTGCAGAGCGAACTATTGCCGGAAGAGTGTTCCAGCAACAGGAAAGGCACACCTGCTGAGAGGTGTCCTTGTCCATGGAATACTGAGATTAAGACAGTCAGAAGGCTTGGACGAGTAGAAAGTTAGACACCAGTCTTGGAAGTCAGTGCAGAGTGAAGATAGTGAGATTAGCTGAAATGCAGTCTCGTGCACGATTAGCCAAATCTTGAATTATAATTATTCCATGGCCAGCAAATGATTTAGGACCTGTGAAATATGCTCATATTCTGGAGTTTTAGTGATACATGTAGCTCTGGCCAATATGCCTTGAACTCTTTGAAGCTTCACCAAGTTAGTTTTTGAAATGCTAATAAGAAGCTAGTTGCTGTAGCCAAGACGGCTGGAGACCGACATTAGCGAAACATTAGCCAAACAAACTAGGGCAGAAAAGGGAACGTGGCACCTATAGTTCTACGGATACATCGGATGTGGTAGTGGGTATTGCCATGTTGAGCTATATTTGTGTGCATGCATATAATTATTACAGACAGAGAATGTACGAGGGACATGTTTAATTAGACGGCATGGGCAGAACTTCACTTGATGCTGAAATGACAAAATTAAAAGGTGTGTGCGCGAGTCTCGTTTAGTGCGCGGGCAACGAAACACATACGTCGGCTGATAAAACGAACAACCCCAGCAACATTACCAATATTATATATTAGGTCTACAATGAAAGACCGAACACAAAGAAAAATGCCGATTAGGCCTCTATGCATCCACATGATATATATATATATATATATATATATATATATATATATATATATATATATATATATATATATATATATATATATATATATATATATATATATATATATATATATATATATATATATCATGTGGATGCATAGAGGCCTAATCGGCATTTTATATATATATATATATATATATGTTACATGTATTATTGTTAAGAGATGCGTCTATACATACATATATAATATGCATAATGCATATACATACCTACATACGCACACATATATACATGCAATCACTTGATGAGCATCCATAGCGCCTGTGAATAACCTGGTCCCCGCGGCGCGGCTTTCGTTGGGCTATGTAGAAATCGTGGAATTACGATTACGATACACTGTTCTGCGCATGCGTATGCTGCCATGAGGACTTGTCGTTTAATTACCGTCCGCTAGGCGGCGTCTGTCGGTCGTTGGAAGCGACATCTATTAACAGGCGTCGTGCTATTTCAACAGCACCAATTAGACACACTGAACGACCGGTAGATGATGTATTGTCGATTCTGGGAGAAAGAAGAGGGAACAGTTTGCAGACGAACCGATGATTGTTGCCCCAGGGCATCGTTTCTCACCCCACGTTCATTCCTACCACCCCACTGCCAACCCCATACCATAGTTAACAGTTACACAGCTTGTAATAATCCGCCCCATTTGTATTGTAAATGCGCATTAAGTGCATCGGCATGTCATCAAGTGACTGTATCACTGCTTTGAAACATGCGCTGCATTGTGTTCTTGATTGCCTAGAAAATGAGACGGACATCACCAAATGCCAAGTGTTCAACGACGATCGAACTGTAAAGCAACGTAACGTAATATAACTTCATATGGCAACTATTGAGAAGCACTTCTGTTGACCAATCTAAATTTCCCGGAAAGCATTACTGCCATGACGTCATCATTTCGACACTCTCTACAGTAAATTGGACATAATTAAACTGCCGAAAATATAGTTTATGTGTTTCATTGTCTAACTGGAGTTAGTGTCATTTGACACTAGACTGAAAAGTTGCATCATCTCAATGTTCCTTTTTCAGCTTCGAACGCTTAGCGGTCTCCAGCTGCTAAAACCTGGACTTACTGATCCTGCTTTTAAGCAGATTTATTGATTCAGCCTACAAGTATCGTATTTTTTAGCATTCAATATACGCATATATACCGTTCTGTAGCTCAGTAAATCTGTGCGCTGCTCGGCGTTTCTTGGCCTACACATACAGGTATTTACTCCTTCGTCATATAATTCTAATTTTAAAACTATAATCAGTCTGCTCGAATCATTCAGATTAAGTTTTAATGACTTTGAGCACGTCATAAATTCTTTTAATAAATAAATAAAAATAAAAAATGAAAATTGACAACCAGTAAAAACTGCATTACCACCTAAACGTGGCAAAAATAGTTTCAAAACTCCACCAAATCACGCAGTCGATAGCCCTGCACAAATATTCCTTATCAGCTCTGCGTTTACTACTTAAATCCAGACAGCCTATTCAAGTCGATTTTCCAACCAACTTAAGATGGACTAAAACTTCAAAAAGTCATCTGATAAACTAAACGTGTCTTTGTATGTTTTGCCTAATCTTTTACATAACCTATTGACATACATATAGTATGATAAAAAACACTTCGAAAACACAAGAAACAAGACTAAACAGCTGGAAAAACAACTCGAAGACTCTACAGAGGCAGCATATGAAGTTAACATCGTCAGATCTTGACGGCTTCATGACAAAGAACATCAAAGGCCCTACTTTATTTAAGTTCTTATTGATCGAAATGCAGTCATTAGTGATATAATTATCCTACACACGCATGCGCACATTGTATATCGATCGGGTTGGGCAATAGAGAAACATTAATTTGAATCAATTAATGACTTGCCTACATGTCTTGGCATATATCGTGCCTAGCATCCTTGATTTAGTTCCTACATTACACGTCGGGCAAAGTCTTTCATTTTCATTTCGTCATAGTTCTTCAACAGATCAGGAGGCGTCTTTCATACCACAACTTCTCACATAATTTATGGAATCTGTTTATAAGAAATGGCTTTGATCGAGTCTGCTGTCGATGACTCCTAGCAGTCTGTGGTCGAACGGACCCTAATCTCGGTCACACCGTGTCATTTGACTGAGGCCAGGCTTTGACTTATTTCGGTCAGTGTGTGATTTATTTGAATTCAGACCCAGACTTGTTTCGGTTATAATTGTGTCACATAACTCTAACAGCTTAGCTTGAAGTTTGAAGTTTAGTGAGCGCAGCTTCTCTTGTGCCTGTTCAGTTGCCTGGAACTCATTACCTGCTGCTCTGCAAGAGACAATTGATACTGAGGCATTCAAGCGTCGTATACGTGGCTTTTTCCGTTTCATGATGTGCATTGGTCACTCAAGACGTAAGTGGCGCAAGATAAATATGCTTATGCACTCTGTACTAGGTAGTTATCTTGGTTAGACAGTGTTCTTTAGCTGAGGTCATTCTCTGGCTTATCTCGGTCCAACTGTACCCTCCAGCTGATGTCATTCTCTGGCTTATCTCGTTCCAACTGTACCCTCCAGCTGATGTCATTCTCTGGCTTATCTCGGTCCAACTGTACCCTCCAGCTGATGTCATTCTCTGGCTTATCTTGGTCCAACTGTACCCTCCAGCTGATGTCATTCTCTGGCTTATCTCGGTCCAACTGTACCCTCCAGCTGATGTCATTCTCTGGCTTATCTCGGTCCAACTGTACACTCCAGCTGATGTCATTCTCTGGCTTATCTTGGTCCAACTGTACCCTCCAGCCGAAGTCATACTCTGGCTGATCTCGGTCCAACTGTGTCATTTAACTGACATGTCAGACCATGACTTCTCGCAATCGGACCTTTTCACGGAGCAGCCCGGCGTCTTTGGTGCACCGATTCTGAAGGCAGAGGGACTGCCTTCCGCCACCCTTGAGCACCGAGTCATAATGGCCGCCGCTGCAGCTCATGTAGCTACGGCTCGGACTCGGCGAATTCGGTCGGATGCAGCGGCGAACGATGTCGGCGAATCCGAGGCGGAACTTGCGGCTGAAGAAACAGTAGATGATGGGATTCATGCAACTGTTGGACGAACCGAGCCACTGGACAACCGGAATGACCGTTTGCGCCACGAAGTTGAACAACTCCGGATCTTCTTCGTTCAGCTTAGTCCCGAAGATTATGCGCAGGTTGACGGCGTACAGAGGAATCCAGAAGGAGGCGAAGAGAATAACGACAACGATCATCATCTTAAGGACCTTGATCTTCGACTGGTAGATGACTTTGGAGGCGCTCGTGATGCCGGGGGCGTTGCGATGCCAGACCCGGCAGCTGATCAGCGTGTAGAAGATGGTTATGAGGAGCAGTGGGATGGTAAAGCAGAAGAGGAAGATAACGCCGAAGAAGTACCATTTCTTTACCGCCTCCGAAGGCCACACGTCGCCACAAATGTACACCACCTGCTGGTTATTGATTTGGACCACCTGTTGGTAGTAGACGAGCCAAGGCGACATGATTGACGCGGCGCACAGCCAGATCAGTCCGATGATGATTCGCGCCATCTTACGAGTTGTTCCAAAGTGCATCACGTGGCATATCGCCATATACCTGGAAGTAGGTCAACAGATGTTATGTTCTATGAAATGTACACAGACTATAGAAGCTTTGTCTCTGTCTGTCTGCAATGGAGGGAAAGAGCGAGATAAAGAAATAAATGCAGAGAAAAATGAAGGTCATTGGGAACAGACAGACAGACAGACAGACAGACAGACAGACAGACAGACAGACAGACAGACAGACAGACAGATAGATACACCCACACACATACAGACATACACACAGATATACAGACACACTGACACACAGACTTACAGACACAAAGACAGACAGACTGGACTGGCGAGGGTAAAGGTGGAAGAGAGAAGAGGCAAGAGAGTTAAGACTGGGAGAGAAAGGAGGAAGAGAGTTCTGAAGGCATAGAGGACATACAGATTAGATGTTGCACGGGAATGGGCAGAGACAAAGACGGATTCAGAGAATGACTGCATACACAGCAACACTGCTTCCAAATCAAACAATGAAAAACCGAAGCATCATAAACATCGCACAGACAAAGACCAGTTCTAGCGACTGTGTATATGTCATTTACTGTACCTGTCGAAGGCGATCACTGCCAAGGTGTTAACTGATGCGTTGACGGAAATTCCTTGCAAGTACGGAATCAGTTTGCACATGACGGGGCCAAATCGCCATCCTACAAAAGAACATCATTAACGAACACAATCAAAGCAATGTCTTAATTAGTTCAATTAAGCTCGAATCGACTGCTCATCATACATAGCCATCGCCTCCAATGAATACTACTGCTGCCGCTACATAAAGCTGTCTTACTCTTTCCTGAAGATTGCTAGAATGCACAGTCATGAGCAACGTACGCGCATAAACATACATACACACATACAGTATATATACATACATAAATTGCTACATACGACGTATAGTATATGACCGTGTAATTAAGAAGTTGTACGTTGTTCTGTATATTTTGGCGGGAAAGCCGACATTATAAAAGATGTTGTTAAGTTTGGCTCAGACTGAATTTTGGTTGTTGGTCTTGCGTGACTTTTTTCGTACAATTCTCTCGGCAAGTCGTATTTAAGTATCCGTGGATAACTTGTTTGCTTCTTCTGAGCCGACCTGGAGAGAACTTGGACTTAAATGTTTGAAAAGGTGTAAAGCGACTGAACTCACGGAGGCCAACAAGCAGGCAAGACTTCAGCGCTCAAGGCTTTTGTTAATACGTTATCCTGTGCATATGATCCGGTTCGCGTCCCGATCATGGCTTACTGCAGAGATTTGAATCTCGGTCTAGTACGGTCCGTGCAAGGGGACAATAAATGGCGTGGGGCCCATTCAAACGAGTGTCGGTGCATGGTGAAGGAACTCACCCGATTAATTCATTGAAAAACGAGCAGGGTCGAGGCCATACGATCACTATAGAAAAAGTGTACATTTTACATTTACATGTCATTTGGTTCACTGTTGAAAAACTTTTCACGGTCGCTACACCATCGAATAGTCAAAAATTATCGTTTGTATGCCGTCGGAACTCGGAAGAACAACATCCATTGGAATCGTTTGCTTCGCACTCGCTCGACTTTCAGTCAATCGCTAATGGTTTCGGTAGGTGCGTCTGCACTAAGTCTTGGCAGAACAGGGACACACTTCATTGAACCTGGAGGCAGAATTAGTGCATAGGCCTACTACTGGAATGTCCTGTTAACGGAGAATCTGCTCTTACCAGATATACGAGAAATGTCAGAGTATTACACATTTCAGCAGGATGCTGACGAACGAAACTCCTGATTTTATACTTCGCGCACTTTGGCCTCCAAACAGTCCAGACCTAAATCCTGTAGACTATAAAATCTGGGGAATAATGCAAGAAAAGTCAAGAGGACAACAGTTCAGAATGCCAGTGAACAACGTCATCGTATGACGCAGACTTGGGATGATTTGGATCAACGCTTAAATGACGTTGCAATAAGCCAGTGTTGGGCGCGCCTTACTGACTGCATCAAAGGCAAATGAGGACATTCTGAGAACAAATTATAGAATAATGCATCAAACATAATAGTTAGATTGGTCGTTTTCCAAATTTGATTCAAAATTTAATTGCTATTATTCTTGAATCAAGCTATCAAGTTATTATGTTTTCCAGGGGTCGCTTTTTCACCCAAATTGTATATAGAACCCCACAGTAACGTTAACATACCGAGACCGCATAAATCACTCGCGATCATTCTACATATATTATAAATATATTATAAAGGTAAAATAAGGGATAAATCTTAGTATATACATATATATATGCAATAGTATGTATATATACACAATTACAGATATGATAGACAAAGGTTATTATATGGTAATAATATGTAATTTGAGGCGAAATGATCTGTTGAATTCATGATGTGCCTACAGTTACATGTCGTCTTCTTCGTCGTCGGTGCCCTCCCTATTCGTTATTTCGAACTTTGGCGGCACAATGGACGATCTGTCTTCGTAAATCTCTCTCCTGCATCGCGCGGACTGCCTGTTCCAAGTTCATCCCCGTCCATTCCTTCACGTCGTCAACCCATGCCCTGCTTGATCTTCCTCTCTTCCTTGATCAACCTGTTTCTCCTCTGGTTATATCTTTTTTCCAGGCAGTTTGTTGTCGTTCTCATAATATGTCCAAAGTATACCTAAATTTTCTTGTCATTATTGCTCCCCATAGCTGTCTGCCACCGACCTCACGCAGCACCTCTTCATTTCTCTTCTTGGCCGTCCAGGGTATTCTCAAAACTCTTCTATGGCACGTCGTCTCAAATGATCAGTCTTCTTTCCTCGCTCTGTCTGTGTGTCCATGATACTGATCCATACAGTGTATGTAGCTATAGGCCATATTAAAGAGTGAAGCAGGCGTAGCTTAGTTGGTGTTGAAGTTCCTCTGTTCTTCCATGCTGCCGTCGTATCAGATAGTATATTCCTAGCCATTCCCAGTCGCACCTTTATGTCTTCCTCGCATTTTCCATCCACAGTGATTATGGCCCCCAGATAGTGAAATCTGTCCACCTGTTGCAACACATCACCTTCCACTTAATTGTTATTCTTCTTGTTATCAGTAGCCATCACTTTTGTCTTTCCTTTGTTCATTGATAAACTATACCTCCGTTCTGCACTTATTAAACTTTGTATCAAATCTTGTAGTTCCTCTGGTGCTGTAGCAATTAACACAATGTCATCCGCTTATCTGAGATTAGTAATCTTTCTTCCACCGATAATGTATCCTCCCCTAAATGACTCCAAGGCTTCTCGCATTGCCATCTCTGCAATAAGTTAAACAAATAGGGTTATAAGACACATCCTTGTCTCACACCTTTTTTCAATTCGAAACCAATCTGATATCACACCCACTATTCTCACTGCTGCCCTTTGACCTCGATATAGTTTGTTGATAATATTAACTAGGTGTGGTAGAAAACCCATCTCCATCGTAGTTATCCACAATCGAATGCTTTGTGGAAAACTACGAAACACATATACAGTGGTTGTTTGTATTATCTTGCCTTCTGCATCATTATCCTCAGATTTGTAATTTGGTCACGTGTACCTCTTCCAGGTCGGAATCCCGCTTGTTCCTCCGATATCTCTTCCTCCTCCTTTGCTTGTATTCTTCCTAACAAGTGCAATGGTTCGATAATTGGAGCATTCTCTTTTATCACCTTTCTTCGGAATAGTGAAAAAACTGACTCAGTCCATTCTCGTGGCCATTCTCCTGTTTCCCACACCTCGATACAAATCTAATGCATCATGTAAATCCCCCTTTCCCAACCTCTCTAAACAGTTCCATTGTTATCCCATCCGGTCCAGCTGCCTTCCCATTCGCCACCCTACCCAGTGTCCATGCAATGTCTGATTTCAATGGAGGAGATTCCTGTTCAGTCTGTTTGTTATCGCAAAACAGCACCAATCTTATCCTCAGCATTTTTCCGTTCTGCGTACAGGTCTTCACAGTATTCCTTCCATCTCTCAGGCATCTTATCTTGTTCCGTCTGCAGGTTTCCATTCTTGTCTTTGATCACCAATAAAGGTGCTGTGTATTTTCCTGTTATGGTTCTCACAGTCTCGAATTACTGTTTCATGTTGTGTTTCTTATTACTATCTTCCAGCTGTTGACATAACTCATTTATACACTGATTTTTATCTCGCTGTGTTAGTTTCTGCACCTCATTCTTCAATTTTTCATATCCTGCTGTGTCGCCTTTCATCTCACATTCTCTTTTCTTGTCAGCCAGAGATAACGATTCTTTTGAAATCCATGTTATTCTTTTCTTATTATGTTTAATTGGTAGTTTCAGTCTAGCTGTCTCTATCATTGCATTCTTCATATCTTCCAATATGACATTTGGGTCTTTATCTTCTATTTCTGCCTGAAGTGTCTGAAACCTATTGGTCACCTTCACTCTATATTCCGTGGTGTCCCCACTCACATGGAATTGTATGCATCTATTTTCCTCACCTTTAGTTTTATCTGTATTATGGCTGTAAATGTATTGTAGTGTATATTTATATACGGAATAGTATAGGTGTAAGTTGCGCACGATATTCGACGCATAATAAGAAATATCGAAAGCGTAAAGTAAGCCACATTAAGTCGATTTTGCGAACCATCGTGAGCCACTTACATCTGCAGTTTACGACGACCCTTTTATTTGTCAAAAAAGAAGAAAGCAGTGCGAACAAGCGAGGTTAGGCCGGTGCTTAGACGATCCGATAGGCTATGAAGATAAGCAAGTAAGCATGTATATATGTATGTATGTATATATGTATATATGTTTGTATGTATGTTTGTTTGTTTGTATGTAAGTCTGTATGTCTGTCTGTATGTTGTTTGTCTATATGTATGTATGTATGCATGTATGTATGCTTGTATATATGTATGTTTGCATATATGTATGTATGTATGTATATATATATGTATGTATGTTTGTTTGTTTGTATGTTTGTATGTATGCCTGTATGTCTGTGTATGCCTGTCTGTATGTATGTATGAAAGTAAGTAAGTAAGTAAGTTAAGGTAAGTTAAATAAATAAGTAAGTAATTTAATTTGTTAAGCGCTGGCATGTATGTAAGTAAGTATGTTTCCTTTATTTGCATCTGACAGGCGCATATGCATTGAATTGTATAGAACGAGTGGGGCCTACATAAATGTTGTTCTATGATTTGGACCTAAATCACAGTAGTTGCGTGAAGCCGCAAGTAAAGTACAATGCTGATGAACGAATTCATATTGCATGGTAAATGGTAATATATAATAGGCCGATGTTTCTGCTGCCCCTACTGCATTTCTTGGTGTACTTTGAGCGAGGGCAAAGGGGCTGAGGTCAACTGATGGCCTAGTTTCATGAACGCTGTCCCATCCTGAGTAGCGTCTCATCCATATTCGAGGCCAACAGGAAATAAAAGGCGTTCTGCCGAAACTGAATTGCCGTCCAGTTTTACAGGTCACGTGTCGTTGAGAAGAACTACGGGCAACAGTGGAAGTGTGCTTCTTGACGCTGACTAATTCTGCTCAGCCTTGAACCGTATGTGTAAATGTACATGTTTTTCTATAGCCATCGTATGGCCTCGACTCTGCTCATTTTTCAATGAATTTGTCGGCTGAGATCCTTCGCCACCACTGCTCATTTGAATGGGCGCTACACCATTTAAGGTATCAGTGTACGGACCGTGCTAGGCCGAGATTGAATTCTTGAAATATAGGTACTATTGGTACGCGATCTCAAGCACAGAGATGCCTTGAAATACGCTTTAACGAATGCAGTAACCAGGCCAGAAATGATCAAATGCCCATATACTGTACTATATAGTATAGACTCAGTCTATAGCCTAAATGCAGTAGTATCACACATCTTGTGGTCTTTTACATATACACATCCATCCATCCATCCATCCATCCATCCATCCATCCATCCATCCATCCATCCATCCATCCATCCATCCATCCATCCATCCATCCATCCATCCATCCACCCACCCACCCACCCACCCACCCACCCAACCCATCCACCCATCCACCCACCCATCCATCCATCCATCCATCCATCCATCCATCCATCCATCCATCCATCCATCCATCCATCCATCCATCCATCCATACATACATACATACTTACATATTTACATACAGACATACATATATATTTTGTGAAATAATAAATGTACCGGACACGACATTGCGCGCCCACTCACTAACTCACTCACGAACCCATGCGAAGACTCATTACAGTTATTCGGGGGCCTATAGAGAGTAGAGAGACGCATGCGCAATAGTCGTATAAATCAATTTCCAGCATTGTGCTCGAACACGCTTCGTGGTCGGTCGGTGGATCGGGGATAAAAT
Source organism: Norana najaformis (assembly GCA_964023275.1). Taxonomy (NCBI): domain Eukaryota; kingdom Metazoa; phylum Annelida; class Clitellata; order Crassiclitellata; family Hormogastridae; genus Norana; species Norana najaformis. The sequence continues at coordinate 35,742,731 of OZ029915.1, read as the reverse complement.
CGGAGTCGTGCAACTTAATCCACTTCTCTTCCACGATGAGAAATGCGTTGTTCAAGTGGTTGATATGGCTCTAGATTTGAGCCGATATTATGAGATTAGGTTTGTATCTCGTTAGTTTCTCTAAAAAGAGACCTATCAAGGCATTGCGGGTTATTGCTTCAACCAAAGACATACGGCTTCAGACGGATTGCGAATCTTAGTGGTTGTTTCCGTTTAACGACGCTATGTCATAGTGAATATGATCGGCGTCGCCCTCCTCCTGTATCCAGGTTTGGGACCGATACTATCCGAGTATACGGCAGAGGCGGAGTTAGGCCTAATGTGGATCTTGTAAATCATCCTGCTTTACATGAGCACCGTCGAGCCCTAATCTAAAGACGGCTTTCAACTCATCGGCCTAAGGTCACTGAACTTTGCAGAGGTACAGTACTTTCGATGGGGGCATTTTCAGCAGAAGTAAGCCACACAGAACAAAATAAGCGGAACATGTCCATAATGGAAGCCATTGAAATCGATTCATATCTGCGGAAGATGCCGGAAAATTCTGAAATCACACCTTTTGTAATTATTCGTAATCGTTTTTTCGCGCCCAGCGAAAGCCAAGTCGCGAGAACCAGCCTATTCACAGGCGCTCAGTCAAAACAAAATCGATAGGCAAAAGGGTTCGGTTTCAGGTCAAGATCCAAGAGTCAGGCAGGCAATTAAGACAAGAGAAAATGATGGAATAACTATTTTTGAACTTGCCAGCGTCAACAGAAATCGTTATATGATCTTATGTTGCAAGGTAATTTAAGAAACGATGACTAGTATCGATCCCTGTTCTGCATATCCTTGCCACCAGTATGCTAATACTCTGAGGCTGGAGGCAGTTGATTTTGCCTTACTATTCCAAATTTCAGTTAGTCATTAAGTTTACTTTATAGTTGATACTCTGCCTTAGTCTCGGTTGCATCATCTCTTCTTAGATCGCCAATTTCATAACCAGTGATTATCTTAAATTTAACTTTAAAGTGTCACTTATTCATTTCCGCTGTACCGAAGCAGAGAGAATCAAATGTGACCTACTTCAGGCGATTCTTATTGGTTGGAAATGACTTCAATCTTAAGCGGTAAATGCATATGAAGACGATCGACTCATCTCAGTAAATAAATTATAGTCGGTAGAAATCAAGAAAATAAACTTCAGAAGTTACAAAAATGAGTGATCTGTAAAAAGATAAGGGCATCCAATTTTTTCTCCCTATGAAAAGTGCTTTGTCTAAGTTTCAGTTTTCAGTTTACTTTACTATTAGCAACAAATCGTCAAGCGTTATCTTTCTTTTAAAAAAATAGAGGAAATTGTCGTCTCTTAATTTAAGTTTTAGTAAAAATGGACGATTTTCGAGGAAGTGGTGATGGTTCCCGGTGTTTTGCGAAAAGTGACAATCAAATCCTAGGAGAAGCGACTCCTCGTTAAATTGTGACAGACCTAGTGTAACCAGGTCTTATAGAGTGCTTGTTAAATTGTAAATTTGCTACCAAGCCGTCGTAAATTCATTGCAGTTGCAATTGAACTACAATATTCTAATGCATAGTAAGTTTCGGTGTACTGTAATTTGTTGCTTATGTGCAGAGGGAATTAACTTTCAAAGTCATTCTCAATTTCGAGCAACTAGTTCATGTACTTATAGGTACAGTTAGTTGCAAATAAAATGTCGACGGTCGACTTTCAGGATTAAAGATTACTTCCTTACTTACTAAATTTATTATTTTTAACATTATTTTTGTGGCATTAGGATTATTAGCATTTCGACCAGCTAACTTTCTGGGTTGAACAAAAAGTTTATGCGGCCAACCTTCAAACGGACGTTTAGACGCACGCTACAACATCTGCTGCTTGTTACTTGATAGTAGACTGCGGAGTCGAAAATAACTACAGCTCAAAAGAGAAAATCGACAGGAGAGAATTTTCCCACCCGGTTAATTGATCTGTTAGCGCCCATCGCCGTCTTTTGCATTAGTGATTGAGTTCACTGTTGAATGCAGCGGACAGTACAGGTCTTTTGTGTGAATCTGAGAGAACGTGCAGGTGGTCGGCTAGTGGCAGTGCTGGGCTAATTTGTTGCGGGAACACCCATCTGACACAAATAAATCGAAAGGATGAAGGTGTGTATACATAGTCACACAATTTAGAGTCCGACAAAAAGACCGCCCGTTTCAAGCAGTGAAGAAAGGCGCGAAGAAGAGAAGGCCAGCAGTTGCTCTTGACAAACTGCTACTTTAGAACGGAAATCGGTCGGCGTCAGACTGGAAGCAAAAAGAGACCTTGTTGTGCCATGGACAAGTTGAAACAGGTTTTATTGTCTCGCGTGCGAACGCCTCCACACACACACACACACATATATATATATATATACACATATGTATGTCTATATATATATGAGTGTTAGTTGAGGGCTGCTTAGAACGCGTCTAAGGCCGCGTAATGAAGTGCCTCTAGCAACAAGTGCTTTGAGCTGACGTCGACCAACTTACAGGACACAGCGCCCTCTGCCCTGTGCACTGCACTTATCAAACTGTGTGCATGTGGATTAGAGGCTGCAACAAACCCCTCCATTCCTCTTTCTCTTGGGCAGTCGTTCGTTTCCGTAAAGTCCAGACGTGGAATGAATAATCCATATTCAAAACAGATAGCAATTTAAAGAGGTTCACATACCAGTGCAGTTGTAATGTATATAAATGCATGGAGTCTGTATGAATGTATGCATTTATGTACGTATGCATGCATGAATGTATGTATTTATATATGTTATTTAATTAGTTAACTGAACAAATTTACAGCGCATTCTAAGCATATCTCGAAATGACTTCTTGCTAGTCTAAATGATGTAAGAGGTCATTAACAACAGCAAGTTTCTGACGTTCATCTTTAAGCAGATAATGCTCAAATAACTGGAAAGTCATCACTGGTGGGCTCTCACGCACACGTAGAATCTAACCAACGGAGTCCCGTCCAGAGTTGCCAGTTGACAGCATGGTCAGACTTATTCATGGTCCATGTTGCATTAAGGTTGACGAATGACAACAGTCGAATGAAGTCCACAGTAGACTCCACTCTCACCAACTGGCACTCCCTTGCAGATGGTAGAAGACGCAGCTTGCGAATATACCTCATGCCTCCAGGTCTGTGCAATGTAGACGTTCGTCAGTAGCTGGCCAATTGGTCGAAGAGCCTCCCTTGATTGACGGTCGCTGCCACTCCAAAGACTTAGCATCGCCGTTACATCACCAAATCCTGGATTATACGGTCGCCGCTGGCTTAATAATCTGGCCTTGACATTGTCGAAACCGGAAACAGTCTATCTGTATGTCATAGGTCGACCAATTCAAAATGGCGGTCGAGCTCTGGTGATTGTGCTACCAAATATCGTACAGAAACACACGAAATCCAAAGCCGAGTTAAGAAATAAATTTTGCATTTATACAAGACAAAAGGCCGAAGGGAGCCAACTTGCTTAATTTGTACATTACGTTTTTATAGCAGAGTTCCGTAGTGACTATGCACATATTGCAAATCTGTCCACTGTCTATTCAACGAATAGGCCTTGTCATGATTACAGACTGTTGATCAAAACGCTCTTTGAGTCAGTGAAGTTTTTACCCGAACCGACTTCCGTGTCTGTCAATGAAATTTCTATTCTGGTTATCTTTCCTGTCAGAGCTTGTCCGACATCGGATGCGTGCAGGACAAGCAATAAATACCCCGTGCATTAATCTAATGCGTGCAGCGCAAGCTCTAAGTACCCCGTAGGTTAATGGACTCGGACGAATGCTTTACTGGTAAACACAACTGACGGTGATATCAAGCGGTGGAAGAGCTCGGATCATTAGTTGTTGTCTGAGTCGGTGTTTAATAAGATATCCACTTGCCAGTCATAGGGGTGTAACGAGTTTCTGCACGCACAAAGGACGAGAGGCGCTAGCAGATTAGAAATCCGAAGAATGAATACGGATCCGGGTCATGAACTCTGCAAGACGCGAAAAATCCCAGCGATCTTAAGAAATACTGCAGAAGCATCTACGTTTATCACGACTACTCTCTTGATGGAAGTGCATTCCTATAACTATATAGGACTTGGCTGTATAAAGAATACATACATATAAGCATATTTGTGCATGTTTTTCGGGTTCCTTATCCATCCTAATGCCGTATAAAAAATACAAGACCTTATTAATGCAAATAACTGTAAATGGTTTTCTCTCGGCCTCTACAACATTTGATTAAATTATACGGGTTAGTACTTTTTATTTGCGGATATTGCCTTTGTTTCCTACAAGGTCTTTGTATGGAGTTTATATGTCTTTTAAAAATCTCGGCCTAATTACATATTTTATCTTTGATTCTGCAGCCTGATACTTTCTATTCGGCCTATAACTGCTTCTTTTTTATTATTATTAACTCGAACGAATCTGTTAATAAGAACAAACGACGTCGCGGTGATGTCGTTTTTGCGACATTTTGGTTTCTCCTGGATTTTATCGATACATTCTGCCAGTTTCAGCCGAGCGGTTTTTCAAAAGGGGAGACTCTGTTGAAGGTATTACTATTCATGACGCAAACCACGGTCAGAAAGACCAGAATTCACTGAGAAGCTTTCTTCATCAGCAGCACGGAACTCCTCATGTACGTCAAACTTTGAAGGCAAAACAAGTCCCATGATATACAGCGCCATGGATCATGGCGGCGAAATGAGACGTGGTGATAAAAAAGAGGTCGCCAGTGCCGTAAGACGTATGTGGAGGAGGGCGTAGGCAGCAGGAGGCAAACAGTCGTGCCTTTCCTAAAGAGCCCTGCATCAGTAAATATCTCCAACTCGTTTGTGTTAGGCCGAAACGACTGTTCTGATGCGAATATGCTAATAGTTTCCGGACAACAACTGGACCGGATTGTTCGGTTTTAAGGGATCGATGGAGCCGAATTAGCGACATTCAACAACAAGAACGCATTTGTCGTGATCTATGGCTCTTATTATTACTAACCGACGACAACAGCTAAGAGGGGAAGAGGAACAGCAGAAGGAGGAGGAGAAAAATAAAGAGAAGGGAAAGGAGAAGGAGAAAGAGAAGGAAGAGGAAAACGAGGAGGGAGAGGATGTAAGAGGAACAGGAGGAGGAGGAGAAGCGGACGGAAGAGGAGGAACATAAGCATATGGAGATGGAAGATTAGAAGGAGGAGAAAAAGGACAAGAAGGAGGAAGAGGTGGAGGAGGTGGAGCAGGAGGAGAAAGAAAGGATGAGGAACCCAAGGAAGAGGAGGACGAAGAGAGGGAAGAATATAAACATAGCGAGGCAGAAGATGAGGTGGAAGAGGAGGATGAACAAGAGGAAGCTGTAGGGCTGAAAGAGAAAAGGCAACAAAATATACTCGAAGATTTTGCAACCGACGTACGATTTATTATTACATTGAATGGATATTGTGGGAGGGGGTGTTTAAATCGGCGAGGGGTTGGTGGATGATGGAGAGTGGCAGCAACTTGTTGTCTTGCGATTGTCCATCTGTGAGAGCCGAATGCATGCGTTTATGGTTCGATATCCAGGAGAAGTTTAAGATGCGAAATCAGGACCGAAGCACCATCTGGAAAAACAGATGAGTCTAGGCCGTACGCTGTTAAATAAGAAGACAAAATGCCGCATATAATTTATAGATACATTATACATGACGACAGATAGACAGACACACACACACAGACACACATATAAATAGATAGGTGCATAATGCATGCTATAGAGTTGTGGCAATACATCATCAGCGCTTGAATCCTCCTCATTCTAGTCTATCTTCTTCTGTGCTTGTATGGTTGAACACCAACATTCCACTTTTGTTATTGAATATTTGAAGGTGCGATCAAGAGCAGGAAAGATATTTTTCTTAGACTCGCTTTATTCATTCCAGTCATTTCGTTATAGAGATGAGGCGGGAAGTCTTATGCTGTGGACTTAATCTTTGTCATAGGAGCTTTTGGAGATTCGATTTCTTTCAGTCGCACATTTCACACAAAACTCATGACTCAATTCGATAACTTCGGTAGCGCCAACATTTACGATGCATCGGTGAAGGTCTGCTGCGTAAGGTTTCGCCAGAGGCTACGCTATCCACTTGGCCATGGTAAAAACCCAAATGAATCGACCTTTGGATGAGGTGAATTGGGTTGGTGCATCTCCACACTGTCTGGTTTTAAGTTTTAATGCGACAAAAGTGTCTGCCTGGCCACACATTGACTGAGCCCTGTTACCACATCGTTTGTATCAGTTCATATAGATAGGCAGTTCAGGTGATACTTCTTCAAAGCGAATATGACTGGGAGTTAGAAACACAGTGTATTTCGTGGACAAAGAAAAGCAAACTCTTCGTCGCCTTTAGCATTCTCATTTCAGTTTTCGCTTCATCTGAAAAGCCAAAAGACTTTTTCGCCGCATTTTGATCTTCTCGGTTCACTTCCTGAGATTTGGGTTTTAAGATTTCGCTGGGACTTAGGCATACTCTACCGAATTCAGGACTTAATTATGCAAAGTAGATTGACTGAATCTACTAGTTTGCTCGTAGAAGTTCAAGAATCAGTTATTAATTCTAAGTAAGATGCAAATCTGCGTGAAATATAGGTTTGTTAGTGTAGTTGCGGCATTAAATGGGCTTCTCAACAAAGTAGCCTTGAGGTGGTGTTGTTTTCATTGACAGCCAACACTTTCCATCGCCTTTGTTATCCGAGAGCTGGGTTATCAGCCACCTGCGTTTGTCAGATGTGAGTCCTTAGAAACAAATTACAACAGCTCGCTTTTTAGAGTAGACTGCAATCAAAGACTTCTGACATAGAAGTCGCCTTCAGCGAACAAGAAATACTCAGATGAGAACGGAAATGCATACAATCATCTCACTGTCTGCAGTCGCCCAATCGGAGCCCTGCCTACCATCATCTGATAGCTGGTAAAAGCCAGGATAAACTTACAGGCAGCCTTTGTGCGTCACAGTAGACAATGCTTCAGTCAACAGCATCTACCTTGCCAAACCGTCTCACGTGAATACGTCACATTAGGACATCTGATGACATGTATCGATGCCCGTGCGTTTGCGCGTATGTACGTCAGTGTGTAGGCGGGATTGAGTAAGTTCAAGGGGGGTGGGTCATTTCTGCGGGCGGGGAGGACAAGTCACGGTGGCGGACGTCGGATTCGTTCATTCATTCAGTCATTCGTTCGTTCATCTATTCCTTAATTTCGTTCATTCCGCATTCAGTCATTCGTTCGTTCATCTATTCCTTAAGTTCGTTCATTCCGCATTCAGTCATTCGTTCGTTCATCTCTTCCTTAATTTCGTTCATTCCGCATTCAGTCATTCGTTCGTTCATCTCTTCCTTAATTTCGTTCATTCCGCATTCAGTCATTCGTTCGTTCATCTCTTCCTTAATTTCGTTCATTCCGCTCTCAGTCATTCGTGCGTTCCTACGTTAATTTATACGTTCATCCTTCCATTCATTCGTTTAGTTGTTCAGTCATCCTTCCGTCCGTTCATCTAATATCTTTTTGTTCGTTCTATCAGTTATGGAGTCGGTCGATTAGCCAGCCAACCAGCCAAACAATCAGACAGGCAGAAAGCCAGCCAGTCGTACACAGACATGAATTCATTCGTTGTGTATATGAAGCTCAGGCGATATTCTTTTGTAGATCTGTTGATCAGACGCTTTAATTATTGCACAGAAGGCAAATTGGATCTAGCTCTTGTTCCGACAACATCTTTCCCTGCCTTATCGCGACCATCAATCATGTTGCTGAGGCAACAGGAAATGCACCATCATCAGCTACTCGCCAAGGATCTTCTTTGTCATCCAAATTAATCGTCATTTCCTTCGTGGAATCACCCAGGCGCCATGCAGACAATGCATACAATCCAAAATATACACGCAGACACGAAGTATATAATTGTAAATATTCACATAAGCAAACAACTATATCTTTAAAACAAACAAAGTCACAATGAAGAGGCATACTGTTAGATCTAGACCTTCAGAAAATATGGCTAAAGAAAAGGACAATATCACTGGCGGCGATAGCTGTGGGGCGAAGGAGCTTACGACCCCCCAAATGTCGGTCCAGTCTCCACTATACGTGTCATCCCCCAGTATACAAAGATTAATGTCCCAATGAATTAATATTGTAAAACAAGTAATAAAAATTTTGTTGGCCAAAATAAATAATACTTTTCACATAGTAGATTTGGAAAGCCTTACATAAATAAGCAACTTAATACATACATATTTATACAATGCACACATGCATCCATACACATACTTAGGCCTACACATATGCACGTGTATTATATATTCGTAGAATCAGATCTCTTTTGCTTCATACTGTCTTAATCCCACTAGCTAATGCATTGGCTCCAGCAGACTTGACTACTGTATTGGCATTAGAAAGAGAGGTCGGCACAAACTACAAACAGTTCAAAACTCTCTGACCAGACCAATAGCAAAAACCCCTAAGTATAAGCATATCATGCCAATACAGCATTCGTTACTCTGGTTGCCCATCAAGCAAAGAATCCAGTTTAAAATCTGTCTGATAGTTCACAAAGAACAACATTTAAATCAGCCAACCTATCTCTGTTCTATGCTCAACCGTCATCCCAACAAATATTACACTCAATCAGTGGACGCTATAACTTTTGTTGTCCCTCGCACCAGAACAATGTTGGGCTGTAGGGCATTCTCGGTTGCTGGAATTCGCTAAGAACGTTCGATTCGTTCTTTCAGTTCTTTGATTTGATTTAGGTATAAACTTAAGACTCAATCGGTTTCAATTTGCTTACCCACCGTAGCCTAACTTCTGGTTTCTCTGCTCTATAGGAATTCGATTTGGCTTCTCCAATGGGTTATGATTTTGATTACGATTTCACTTGAAGTGACCATTGATTGATGCATTAGGCATTATGATAACAGCGCTATAGAGGTCATTAGATTGCATTAGAATGGACATCCATACATACATGCATACATACAGCATTACCCAATGCGTTCATTAGTAAATTTATTATCAATTTAGTTATATTTCTTGGCTATAATGGTTTTTTGCTCACCAAATATTTTTCTCCACTAGTAAAATTAATATTTGATAAAGAACAAGCAAAGCACTAGCTTTCACAAAGACGCTTAAGATAAAAACTCTTTGCTTTCAAAGCTCATTCTTCGTCGTCTGCCGCCCAGGCTTTGTTAATTACTCCAAAAGGTCACAGTCATGTCTGGCAACAGACCATCAGCTGATGTTTCTGATTGTTCTGGCTACGTTTCAAGGCATTACTTTTAAGAACGCAAGACATTTGCCCTTAAGGGGTTTCGTCGTATCAGAGAACAAAAATTGCTCTAGACTGCACAGATTTTAGGGCTAAAGAGTAGCATTATTGCTTGCTTAAAATCAATTCCTACTAGATAGTAAAAGCCACCGAAGTCAATTACTTCTTATTTACTTAAATTTGCTACTAAAGGACAATAAATCAGGTACTCGAAATTGTTCATGTTTACTCATCACGAGATTTCAGCTCAAATCAGTCTATCAAAACTTCTCAGATAAGCTTCTCAAATGCAAGAAAATGACTTGCTTCAAATTGTTTAGACTGACAATGTCTAGTCTGTGTGAAGTTTGAGTCAATATTTCCAATACCTGTTTCTATTCACTGTCTTTATACTTTTTTTAACTCAACAAATACAACATATGTATGAAACAATACGAGAAACATTTTGTAACTGGGCTTGCTAATATTGTCGCATCCCAGCCAGCCGTCTATCCCCATTTCGTCACTTCCCATGTACACCGTTGACATTGCGGTCTTATTCCCCTATACACAAGCTCCAAATCCTGTCAAATCCACCATCTCACTCTGTGCATTGTCCAACGTAGATGAACACGTACATAGACAATGACCTGAGGGAAAGACAAGACCCAGTCACAAAAACATATACAAGCTCAAAAACGTAAAACCCAATCACACGTACACAACGACCATAGCTTAAGACGCTATGATCCACTTATACAAACGCAGAGGCGTAATGTCTAGTGCAGACAGGTGAATGTACATCCATAAATATTGGCGTGCAATTGAATTGACAGAGACGCTTTGAAACATACTTGCGCAACGCGTACTGGGTCGGCTGACTAACTCGAGTCTTATTTGAGTGATTTTCTCGTTTATCTTTCAAAACGAATTGGTCCCAGATGCGGACAAATGAGTTTCACTCTTTTGTTCATTGGGATGCAGCTTCCGAATTGTGAGCCAAGAATCGCTTGTCTATAAATCGCTGTTGTTCCGAAGCGAACGAACTCAGTAATGGAGTCGTAAATTGTCAGTTTACCACCGGTTTTTCTTCTGCTCAAGCGAATGAAACATCGTCGTAGTTTTGCATAGATTTAATAGTGAAATCCTTAGAATCCAATTAGCTTCCATTCTGACTGATTGATGTCTCATTTGGCTGCAGATCACGACGCGCTGTCGGTTATTAGAAGCCCTGCATTGTCGTCTAGGGTCACAGGTTGCGAACCTATTCTACGGCCTACAATATTCGAGAGCGACCAGCTATGCTTTGATCGATGGTGGCGCCACGTGCAATGAAATCTAAATGCGGAAAAACTCATAATATTACAACACTGTAACCGTCTTGTGCGTTTGTTGAGGTTTTAGTAAGTCCTACATCATAGCCAGCAGCGATTACCTTCCACTATAAAGAAGCGCTATAAGAATATATGAAAAGAAAAAACTAATAACCACAGGAGTAGCTGCTACAAGCCCTAGTTTCTGCTGGTATCTCTGTGGCTTCTGAGGTCTGTTTTCGAATATGTATATAGGTCGCAATGAGCCTTACAAATATAACCAACAACAACTGAAGACAGCTCAGTTGTTAAATAGCTGTTGTAAATTTACCCTTAACCCTCGGAGGCTGTCCCTGGGGTGAATTTTTACCCCACTGCTAGTTTGTGCAATGTACTGTTTCAAAGCTTCGTAATTGTACCATGAGCTTCTGGGTAACTGTCCCTAATTGATTTTGCACAATTTTCATTATTACTAAATGTTTGATCTTTGGTCACGTGACCAACATACTTCCTGTCAGCGATTTTCGTAGTCTTCTGCACAGTGACTAGAAGGTTGTCTGCTATGAAAGCTGCAAAACTTTTTGCGGATTGGATGCAGTGTGATGATAATAGCGCTGTGTAAAATGTTGAATTTGGCAATGTTAGCGATGTTTCAGAGGAGGACAATTTAGAAACAAATGATAGCAGGGACATTGGATTTGCTGATGATTACACTGATGCATCTGGAAAGCTGACCTTAGCTGTTGATGATGACGTTTCGTTTGCTGATTAAGATTAACAAGACGGTGTTTTTCTTATGTTGAAAGCTGATGATACTAAAGTGCTTAGGCCTACTATGGAACCAAGAACACTAAAGAAGCTAAGTGAATGCTGACACTGTCCGAAAACCAGCTGGCCGTGTTTCTGGAGTAGAGCCAGAGAAACAAAGTGACGCCTTACAGTTATATTTGCATGACTCAGTATTGGATGTTATACTGCAATCTACCAAAATAGAAACAGCATCGGTTCTTAATGAATCGGAAAATCGGACAAACATGTTCCATTTACGCACCCAAATTGAAAGCATTTATTGGGCTTCGGTGATAATTGCAGTCACGAAAAGCCGAAGTGAATCACTTGGTGATTTGTGGACCAGTGAATGGGGCAGATTAATTGCACGAGCTGTAATGAGTAGACAGGTTCAAGCAGTTTCTTAGGCTTCTTCGATTGGACGACAGCGACACTAGACAAGAATGTCGAAAAAGTGATAAACTGGCACCTATCAGACATGATATATGACCATATTGCAACAGCGTGCAGAACCCATTACGAAATGTCGACTAATGTAGCGGTTCATAAACTGCTGCCAGTTTTAAGAGGTAGTTGTAATTGTAATTTGTAATTGTAATTGCAATTTGAGATTTATAAAGCGCCTCTTAGAGGATGAACTCAACAAAGGTGCTTCCGACCCGAAAAGTAAAATCACTGTTAAACAGTACAGTCTTCAGGCACCTGCGGAATATTGAGAGGGGAGAGAAAGGAGCGCAAGTCGTAGTTGTTCGGTTTTGTGAATATATCCCATCAAAAACAGCCAAATATGGTATGAAGATATTGGTCGTTGCCGGCTGCGTCACTCCACACACACTGTGCTTACAGGCAGGTTTACCTTGGAACAGTTGACGAAACAGTTGAGAAGAGACTCATGGGGCTCATGTGGTGAAGGATCTCTGTCATCGCATTACGGCTTAGGCCAAAACATTACTGTGAACACTTTTTTACACAGTATACACTCATTCGAGGTTTGCTTCAGTGTGTGTGTGTGAAGGGGTGTGTGTTCATGTCTTTCTATGACGATCACTTAATAGCTTGACCAGGTTAGCTACACTGGTTAAAGCGTAGGTCAAAGTGACTGTGGACGTGAGGATGCCAGTTCGCATACCGATCGTGGCTTATTTCAGAGATTTGAATGTCTGCCTAGCACGTTTCATACACGGGGACCTTAACTGGCGTGGCACCTATTCAAACGGGCAGGGCCTCACCGGATTAAAATTATTTTTAAATGAGCTGGGTCGAGGCCATACAATTGCCATAGAAAAAGTGTACATTTATTACATTTTTTACATTTCTTATTTTCTCAGTGAATTTCTGGGCAACATCCTTCACCACCATTACCCATTTAAATGGGTTCAGCGCCATTTCACTTCCACGTTTACGGACTATGTTAACCTGAGATACAAGAACATGATATATAGTCACGATCGGTATGCAAACCAACCTTCTCCTCTTGCCCAGTAATGTGCGATTTTAACCGAAGAGCTGACCAGGCCAGAGCAAGAAATGGTCAAACTTACACAACCACTAGACCGCTTAGAGGCTGTGCACTGGACTTTCACTCAAAACTGAAAATATTACTTTCCAAAAATCTTATCCTGATTCTTTCTCTTCCCCTTATCTCTCTTCTTGCTCCAATTTCAAACACCATCCACCATAGCCGTTCGACTGTCTGCCTGCCTGACGCTTGGATCTTGACCTGGTGCCCGAAAAAAATTCTGCCTATCAATTTAGTTTTGACTGAACGCCCGTGCATAAGCTGGTTCCCGCGACTTGGCTTTTGTTGGTGCTGTACAAATCTTTAGCTTACGATCACGATCACGGAGTTCAGGCAGAAGCAGTGATGTATAAAACTGACGTGAAAAGTGATTGATTTTTCAGTTTGGAGCGACTCAGTTGCAGAGTAATGATAATGAAACGTGTTGAAAACCAAATTATGTGACCAGGTCTGCCAAAGGTGCCTTAAAGGCGTGTGCTTGGTAAGCAATCATTTATTTTAAATGAAAATGTTAATTATGATCCTATTTCACTTGCACTACTGCATGGCAGTCGCCGCATCATCTGTTTGGAATGGTCTTTTTCTCGATCTCCGTTCTCTGATTCCAACATGGAAGATTGGCATCTACTCTTGTTAGTGAAGACCGTTTTGACTCTCTTAGAAGTCAGCGTGAATTAGGTCTTTAAGAATTATGCACGCTCATGTGAACTATGGAAAGGAATTCTGATTAGTTGACCTATTATGCTTTTCGATAAAAAGTGCAAAACTCGTCTCTCTGTGCTTGTCGTTTAAATACGTTAGGTCAAAGGTTGAATTCCGGTAACTAACGTCTTAGGATTCGTTTCCAATGTTTGTAAGGGCCTTATAGGTCCATTGCGAACATTCGACAACGCAAATTACATACACAGAATTCTCAACTTGCGAGCTAAAAAGTGACTGAAACTTTATTTAAGTTAGACAAGGTAAGGAAGCAAGCAAAGTATAGAATAAATTTCACTCCAACTGCTCTCTTTGACGCACAAACGAAGAGCCTGTCTTAAGACTAACTTAACACCGTGAAGCTGTGAGATAAACTTTCAACGAGTAGATTTCACTTACCCATGTAGATATTCGAAACGAGGGTGACAGGCAGACAAAACACAATGACGAGTATGTCAGCGATGGCAAGGTTGACGATAAAGTAATTAGTGACGCTGTGCATCGTGGGATTGCGGTAGACGACGCCAACGACGAGGCTGTTGCCCACCACACCTAACAAAAAGACGAGGGAGTAGGCAACCGTGTAGATGACGATCATATAAACCGGCTGCTTTATGTCCGGGTAATAAACCGGAAGTTCCGTTCCGTTTATGTGAAAACGAGGTGTCGCTTCCATAACTCGATTATTCTGCTTCCTTCGACGGAAGTGATGACGTGAAGTTCCGGTCCAAGTGCTGCCACTTCCTCTTTACGGACTTTCCACGTGAGCAGAGCGCATTACAATTATTTCTGTACGCTGGGTAGACACCATCTCTGAATGCACATTTATAAAGAATGAACACACGTTGGGGAGAGTAGACGCGATAACCTTAGACCGTTAAATATTTTCGCTGCCTTCCTTTACACAATCGTTCCTTCAACGTGAAAAGACAGCTCACTTCAAGCGTTTTGAGAATTTCAGGCGAAAACGCTTGTGCTAAACTGAGATTGGGGAACTACATGCCCAGTTAAATGTATTTTCCAGAGCATCGTTGACTAGTAAAGACCGAATTCTCTAAGTAACGATTGTCAGCATATCTGAGACTATTTGAAACATCATCTGATCGGATAGGCTGTGATCATGGTGCATTGCGTAGTACGTGCGAATAGACCGAACAAAGACGCGGAGTCCGTTCTCCCTAGGCGCTCGTTGCTGTCAGAGAATCAGGGCGATATACATGAAATCTGTTCTGACGGTAGAAGATGACATCTCTTGTATCAGCCGCAGCAGCAGCCGCAGCAGCAGCAGCAGCAGCAGTTCAGTGCATGACAAGAACCGCAGCTGTCGTTTTATCCAGTGTGTCAATCACGGCATTCGCTGTCGGCCCACAAACGATTTCGAATGGCTGTGCCCAAGATTAACGAATCAGTCTCCACAGTCAGAGCCCGTGGCATTTTCTCTGATTGCCCGGCGGACGGGCGATCGCAAAGGCGACCGGGAAGACCTAGTGAACCCAAGAGACGCGAAATTCAGCGTCACCTTTCGATCGTATTTGTGAGTGACCGTGTTGACTGGCTGCGATCGGGAGGCAGTGTGCTGTACCTTTTAACTGAACGCAGAGAGCCCAGGGCGAATGAGCAGCCGGCCTGGCGCCTTAGAGATAAGATGCCAACCGATGATGCAGCGCGAAAGACGACAGCAGACGACGAAGAAGAACGATGAAGAAGAACGACGATGAAGAACGACTCTTCTCTAAAGCGTTCACTTCGATTGCATCAGTCTGCTTGAGTCGGACATTTGACTGTATAATTAATGCTGACCTGTGTAATTGCCGACAAAGAAAGACGCTTGCCCTCGTATGACTTTCTTGCAGGCTGAGCTGGGATTTGGGCGGAATAATTTCGGTTGTTCACCAAAAACTGTTTTTGGCACAAGATCGTAATTAATGAGTTAATGTGTGTATTACAACATTCACAGAGCGCTATTTTACAAACATAAGTAGATCATTGCCTAAATGGTAGCCGAAATCTTAGAGTAACTTAAGTGTCCAGTTCGATTGATACTCTAGATTATAGAAAGTTTGAAATTGTCACAGAAGCGAACACACTTAAATGTAACGCCCCAAGCACGAATTCCTCCTCTCCACTTCTTATAGGCTAGTTTTCGCCGCATTTGAATTTTTTTGCGCCGAGGATTGATGACGCAATACCTAACGCATACCTGCAAGAGAACTTCCAATTGTAATAAACAAGGATATAAACCAACGGTCGCTTCTAAGTAGAACAGTATTTGTCGACGAACTTCCAAAGTTGTCAATCAATCGATCTTTGTATCGCAGTAGCGCAGTATCAACTCGAGAAAAGACCCACAGTGTTTGATTTTCTAACGTATAATTAATTAAATGAACAGTTCAATCATAAAAATACGTTCTTCAATCGCCGAGATAAATCTTTTACAAGCACAAATCTATAATTTGCATTAACCAACAATAATCAACGACATTTTAAAGTCAAACCATCAATTGGTTACACGACAAACTATCTCTACAACGTATTTTTGCGCTCTCGCTCTCTTCTCCATTCATTTGCGACCGTTTTTGCATATATTCGAGCCTCCCGCGTCAGCAGACACGTCTAGACAAGAATAAGAGCCATCGCTGACGTCATTTGATGTTCACGAATGCCCACCAATCACAAACAATCAACAACCCGAAGATTCATCGGCATTACGTCGTGAACAATTCTTCCACTTATGCGCGGCGCCTGGTAGTCAGTCACAAACAAGTCAACATTCCGATGACTCATCGACTTTACGTCATGGACAATTTCCAATACATATGCGCTCTTAAAACTTGTGGTTAATCAACGAAAAATTCCTTTCGAAGTATTCGCGTCAAGCTACAAAAGGCTATAATGAAAGGCTACGGAAAAGCTACGACAGTTGACGAGCTTACGTCCTCTCGAAGGCAGCACTAAGCCCAGGACAACAGAAAAACGTTCTGAATGTTGACTCCATCATCTGACAGGCTAGACTCGAAACCAACTTTTGGGCACTCAAAACCTACAGAGTAGTACGCTTTCCGGCTGTAATGCATAATGGAGCAATCGGAAGTTATGAGAACACATTACATTCCTCAGCCTGTGAATCGTCAAACTTTAAGTCAGCAGGATATAACTGAGATATATTAAAATGGAAAATGTTTAACTATTAAATTTTTATGTCGCAGTAGTGCTACAATGATCTTATGGTTCTTCCGGCACTTTTATAATCGGCATCTTTAAAAATATCCAGGTGCATACATGCATACATAGACTGCATGCACTTAGGATTAGGTTGCTTATCGTTGCCTGAACAGTGTTGTTGAAGTAAAATTATAATAATAATTAAAATTTTTGTTTAAATTAATTTACCGTTCTAACGTAAGCGAGAAACATCGCTGCACTATATCACGTCTTTAAAAGCTTGCACTGCATTGAAAGCCTTCCTCAAGTTACTTATCTGAAGCAAACGAGTAAATATAATCTAAAACATTTAACCATAACAAAAGTAAATGGTATGCAATACGATGTTAATCACAAGTTCAGGAGTTAAACTACAAAAAAACTAATTGAATTAGGTTTAGTTTATGAAAACCCTGTAAAGATAAATAGTATAAAGACCTAAGCTACCAATCCACCATTCCTAGGCCTACACGCATCAGACTAGCACTCGATGAATAGCAAAAAACCTTTCTGCCCATGTCACATGATATTCGTACTTTCGTCGTGCACGCCTTTATGAAAGCTCGTATCATTATTGGCCTTGACAGTCTAGCTATTCTAGTCCAAAGTGTCTGATAAAAATGCAATAATAGGCATATGAGCAACTGTAACGACATAATATAATTAAAAAGAATCGACTGGATGACGTTTTTATAGCTGCGAAAGAACCTAATAAAACCAAATATTTAATTTATTTCGTCCTTCTTGCACATACCTGGCAATCGGGCAAAGCAGCTTTTCCATTCGTCTCTTTTCACCACCTCGTCCCACGATATCTCTTGACATCCAAGGTCGTCTTTGATGGTCTCTGGCCAGTTCTTTCTAGGTCTTCCCTTCCTCCGTTTCCCTTCAGGAATACAGTTCATTGCTTGAATACAGTTCATTGCGCTTCTATCTTTGTCCATACGAATTACATGTCTCATCCATTCCGGTCTTCTCTTTTAGATGATATTCTATATATCCTCTTTTCCTGTCCTTTCTCCAACAGTTTTAATCGATATTTCATTTACACTCTGCACATCGTCAGATAAAACTTTCTCTGAACACGGCTTTCTTTCATCTCCTTCCTTATTTACCTGTTCGTTTAATTCATTTCTTCGTTTAACAGCATTACGTCTTTTCAGAAGTACAGTGAGTGGAAGTCGAACATTATGCGAAATCAATTAGCTCTGGCTTGCATAATCAAACAGTCCAGCAAAAACCGACCATTTATCTCAGTAGAAATTAATCAACCATCAATTATGCTTTCTGACTTACTCGCTAAACAGCAAGCTTTCGTCGTACTTGTGGAAATGATGCGATTAATATTTCACGGCTCGGGTGACTCATTTCACGACCGCCGTGCGCTAATTACGTTGTCATGGATACCTGTTAGTTGCAAAGGTCAAACTACTCCGATTTAAACTATGTATTTTTAAGCTACTTCCTATTAAAGCAGCAGACCTAAGTTTTCTCCGAAGGTAAAACTAATATCTTTTAAGTAGCAGGCCTAAGTCTTTTGCAAAACGTCAAACTAAGTTCTTTAAGCAGAAGGCCTAAGTTTTCGGGCAGAGATTCGAAATAGCTTTTGTTGAAATTTGACTCGTCCGCTCCGAGGGGGTTCAGGTCACCAGCTGGACAGTTCAACCTGCAGTTAGAAAGACCAAGAGAGTTCTTGGACTGGTGCTGACCTTTCTACTAAGGAAAAATTCTATGACTGGTTGGCCGGCTACCTGGTGGCTGAAGGGTGTCCGGACGCAGCGTCTTCTATCATCTGAGAGGGACTGCTTGGTGTTGCGGTTCGTGTTTTGCCTGTCGTCGCTCCTCCTCTTCTTCGACTCTACTCAGGAGAAACTTTTTGTAGTCCGGGAATTCTGAACACAGGCCCCTGCTATCAACTCTTCATGGGAATCCCTCGGTTGGGCTCTGCGTGGCTGCAGGGGCCCTTCAGAGGTGACTCTTCTAGTTACCTGAGCACTCTTCGCTTATCGATTAACATTTTGCTCTTAATGATTTTTAACATTATTTCGGCTGACGCAGGCAACGCTTATGTGAGGTACGTAAAAGACGCAATAGTGTTTACATGCACACATACATACATACATACATACATACATACATACATACATACATACATACATACATACATACATACATACGTACATACATGCATACATATATACATACGTGCGGTGCATGCTCGAAAGAAAAGCTCAGTGGCTTAGAGAGTACTCCATCATAATTATTACTATACCCACGAGTAAATTTAGAAAAAAGATTTTGAAGTTCAGATAGCTATTAATATTCGTTGTGAGCATGCAGTGGTTTCCGGATAGTTTTGCATCACAGCCCATATCTTATTTGGCATATTAATTTGGCATTGAAAACTCTTTGTTGGACGTTCTTCAACACGACATCAGGTGTACTTGTCGACCCTGCCTTCACTATTATAGAATGTTTTCGGCTCATGTTAGCTGTGTTAAGCGTCAGCAGACTGTGACTTAATTTGCGGATATTGAATTAATTATTGATGTGAAGCTTCGGTCTTGGCATTGGTCTCGGGTCTTGCAACTACGCCACCGCCATACTCGGTTGGTGCCAGTTCGAAACCTGGATAAGAAGGAGGGCAATGCTAATAATCTTCGTTATGACACAGTGCCGTTAAACAGAAACTTCATACATAGTCTCGCATCTTGCGAAGTCGGTACGGCATTATGGAATGAATGTCACAAATTACGTCATTCGTCAACTGGAGTTTCTCATCTAAAATATGACACTGAGGTTAAGATTCCACTGAATTCTAACAGACTTTCCAACACTTCAAATTAAAACTTCCGACTATCAGTTTGAAAATCAGACAAAATACTCTATATAAAGCAGCTGGTTGTGTGTTTGCAGTAACTAAGAAAAGGTGTTCTGGATGATTCGGAGAAGTGATAGACCTACTTAATCATTCTGACTAATTGAATCGCGGCTCATAACTCGGTTGCTCTGCCGGATGTTTTCTAGTTACTCAAAAACTGAAAAAGCTCCTCTTCTACATATCCTATCCTGATTCTTTCTCTTCCATTTACCTGACTCTACGCTCCAATCCGAAGCATCATCCGCCGTAGCAGTTTGACTCTTGGATTTTGACCTGGAACCGAACCCTGCCTGCCTATCGATTTTGTTTTGATTGAGCGCCTGATAATAAGCTGGTTCCCGCGACTTGGCTTTCGTTGGCGTTGTAGAATTCTCGAGCTTACGATTACCATTTATCTAGTTATGTTTTGAATCGGTTTTACAGGCAGTTCAGTTTTGTAAGAATGTTCAGTTATGTGGAGCATAATCGTAAAAGTTTTCGTGGAGTATAATCGCATCGTATATATTACGAGCATATACGTATAGGAGTTCTACACGTTAAATGACTCCTGCGTATATACTCATCATCGATTATTTCACTTGTCCCTTTCTTCAAAATCTAGGATGCGTATCTTCATCACCTTGCTTGCAAACGTTCCTTGTGGTGAACTAGCTGTCCAAGACGAATCCAGGATTTGAAGTTTTTGCGAAATTTGGACATAGCAAAATATTAGTATGAAGGTCAGTCTATTAGAGGACACTAGTCATTCATTTAGCAAATAGATATAGCAATTTTAATTCAATCACTCGACTTCGTTTATTGATCTCAAAAACTGAGAAAATTACAGGCTTAACCTAAGTTTAGCAAGTTATTGTGATACAAAGGCAAGACTCAGAAGGCACTATAGCCCCGGTTTATTAAGGTCGTCTATTAAAATCAGTACATATATATATATATATTAATATTTATATTTATTCATCTATTTATGTATATTTATATATGTATATTTATATAACCCAATCTCTGAGAACAGAAAGGTTTGATGGACTCAACTAAATGCGTTATTTTTTCTGTGTATTTATGCTGTCGATGATAATGTCTGCTATGCGTGTTCAGCCATGCGCATAGCATCAGTTTTGGTCCGTTGGTCCGTCATCCGGCTGTGGCGGGCAGCCAAAGCCACAAATAAGACCGGCCGTGGACCAAGAATAAAGCAACGACCTTCAACGTTCCGAAGAAAAGATACAGAGAAGGCGCCGTCAGGCAGTCGTCATCACGTTTTTCGGCGCTTTCGAGAAATCAAATTTACCAGAGACAATCCAGTGAACTGAAAGGCTTTGCCGGACTTAACAAAGGCGTGAAAGATATACGATACTTTCGACGACTTGTTAATGAATAGGGGTTTGACTCGTAATGACGTTTTTAATGAACTCTCATGAGCAGCATTCGAAAAGTCAAAACAATATTATTGCAACGTTTTTCCTTCAATTAGGACCAAAAGGTGAAGGCCACATGAACAACTCTGCAGGACAAACTTCAGGCGCTTCATAAAGCGTTTTAAGGCGAAAGTAGTTAATGGCTTTTACTTGGACAAAGGCAAAAGTGAGCTAGTACTGAATGCAACTGAGATAAGCTGTTAACCCTGCGTGGGACTCGGTTGGGTTCTACGTGTATGCACGAACCTGCCAGTGCGGACTTTGCAAGTTATTCTTCCTTTATTTGCTTACATATGCTGTTGATGTTTACAAATGCTTACGGACGTAGTTCTTGATAAGCTTTAACATTATTTAGACTAGCGGCAGCCTATGATAAGTTCTGTAAAATTATATTACATAAATAAAGCTATATTACATTGCAAGCCGATTAATGGAACTGTCACACGTAAATAGTCTAATACGCCAATGTTTGCGCTAAATAATCTCATAAAATTCGCAAACAGATCAGCATTTCTTGGCATTATACTTTACTTGAGTTTAAAGTACTGGTTATTGATTGCATGCACAGTTTTCAGAGTTTAATTTTTAAGGTGACTCAATATCTCATTTTCCAAAATTTGTAAAAATCGACATCACCACTGGATATCTGACTGGTGTATCTACACAGAAACATATCTTTGTTTCCAAGTGCGACATTGCCTAATCTATTTGATCTCAAATAGACTCCTTCAGTGGATCAACGTTTTTTGACTACAGGTTCGCTTGAAACTACCAACGATCGATGCTTCGTGCATTATGATGAGGGCGCTATATAACTAAGATAAGATTAGATTAGATAAGAGAAAGATTAGACCAGATCATATTATATCAGTTCATATCGTATTAGTTTATTTTAAATTAGACTGATAACGGTTTTTATAATTCGCCTAATATTTCTGTTAAAATCTAAATCGTAATCGTCTATGACGCCTCTTCAAAATTAAACTTCTTGGACCCAGTTTCGACAGTATAAAGCCATAATCAGAGTTTTTCCATAGCTAACGGTATGCAGACAAGGAAAGGGCAAGAAGTTCATGTCAGAGGTTATTAGGAAAACTAATTTAAAACTGCGACAAAGCTTCTGTGATGCAACGACGTTTGGGATGAACAGACAACCAGTTCACCTCGCGCTGCAGAGCGATTAGATCTAAACTACACTTCAGTGTAATTGCTGGATCTGTATCACATAGTATGTCATCTGTTTTATATTGTAATGCAAAATCTGTATTACGTAATGTACTAATTTTTCACTGTAATCTATAGGGCTACTGTTATACTGTCATAGAGTTATGTTCAAAGTCCAGTGACGAGCGGGCTTGGAAAAACTTGGAACCGTGTGACTTATGTAGATTTATCGTTCACGCACTTCACGAACCCCGTGCAAAACAACTGCTTCAAATCCTCGCTGAACTTGCGCCTAATCGATTGTTGAGACTCGGCTCCACCTGCCAACTGATGTCGAATGTTTCAATTTGGAGGCCTGGAGCAATAAAAGCCCTCCTAAAAATTGACTCGTGCTATTTGTGAGTTGAACATTGATGCTAGACTAATCCGAAGGTTTATGGCGTCTTTATGATCAGTGCCAATGTAACTGCCGCTTCCTCTGATTGAAATTAGAAAATACTTCTGCCTGGCCCAGCGAACCCAGTGTGTGTTCTAAACAACATTATGCTCACGGCTAGACCTCCTGCTATTTCTAGTCGTGTTCTTGACGTGCTAAGTTAGTAATAGTAGTAGTAGTAGTAGAATTAGTAGTAGAAGAAGAAGAAGAAGAAGTAGTAGTAGTAGTAGTAGTAGTAATAATAATAATAATAATAATAATAATAGTAGTAGTAGTAGTAGTAGTAGTAGTAGTCGTAGTAGTAGTAGTAGAAATGAACTATATAAACTATTTATGTAGTGTCGTGGCCAGATAAAAACTGGAGAAAATGTAGGAAAATCTAACAGACCAACGAGGTCTTGAAAAGAATGTCTTGAGCTGTAGTTGATTATGTATTGTTGACATTCTCCGGGTGACTGCGGACTTTAAATGCAACTCTCTAACTCTTATGTGCTGATACTAGTTGGATATTGTATAGCCATGATCAGCCGGAAGAAGCATGTAAGTGACATGTCATTAAAAAGCCTTTAAAAGGATTAATTTACGCTGTTTCCAACTTTGCAACTCTCTAACTCTGACTGATCTTCCCTAACAACAGATCTGCGATTAACTGCATTGAGTCATTTATTGATTAGCCAACATCTGAACAAATACGAATATCTAATTGAATTCGATCATAAGATTTAAAAATAACTGCTTCAGTGTGAGCCATATTATATATATATAGGCCTGCATGAATAAGTCTATTGTAAGTTACGTGGAAAGTGGAAACACAGTTAAATGATACATGCAGAGTGCAAACGTAGCAGGTGACGAATTATTTCTGCTCTGATTTTAGTTATACTCATTGACAAATTACGGAATAATTATTCAGTTTGCTTTGAATCTATCTGCACTCGTTCTCGACATTTTCCTGAGTGATACTGGACTAAACTCAACAACACCTGTAACTAATGCAGCAATCTAACTGAATAGCGGTTGAAGGCCACTTGTAACGGTTTCTTGGACCCCAGTTCTACTTCAGGTTTCTAGTTACCAAGGCCTACAGCAGAAACCTTTTTTTTATTCCTTCAACCAACAACTATAATTTATAGCCGTGAAATTAGCAACCTCGCTTCGACACGCGATTAAATTGTCGCCATAGGACTGAAGTGGGATACGTCCATCGATCTTAGTGACAATTTGTCGCTGCCCTGGACATGGGAAACCGCAAAGCTCAGCTGCTCCCTCTCGACGCAATCGCAGCACTTGGCAAGTATTTGCTGTTTACCACTTGAAGGCCTAATCGGACAAATGCACTATCATCGTACGTCAATGCGTGTGAGGGAAAACGAATCGTCGATGTAGCATCTGAAATTAGGCGTATCCACTTGTTATACTGGCCTTTCATCTGAAGACATTTTTCTCTATCAGATTTATCAACGTCCGCCCTCTGCTTCTGTCTACTGCTTCGCAGGAACATTTGAAATGTACAGAATACATGCCACACCGATATATGCACCGGCATACAACATAAATATCAGTGGCTGCATGATGCATGAAGTATATATATATATATATATATATATATATATATATATATATATATATATATATATATATATATATATATATATATATATATATATATATATATATATATATATATATATATATATATATATATATATATATATATATATATATATATATATATATATATATATATATATATATATATATATATATATATATATATATATATATATATATATATATATATATATATATATATATATATATATATATAACTCTTACGTCACGTGACTATTGATTGGCAGTTTTAAAAACACGCCGTTATCCATTCCAACTTCTTATTTCGTTTCTGTTTACCAGAAAACATTTATAACCGTCAGTATCAAGGGATTTATTAAGTAGATTTTATCGAATAAGAGCCATCAAAGAGTGCGGACCAATTCGGCTATCGCCAACATATCAGGAAAGCTTTGACAAATGAATCCTCTTAGAGAGGATGATTCAAACCTCGTACTGATTCGACAATCTTTGAATGTTTACCTGACAACATTCTAAGTAACCTTTCTTTTTTGAGAAAAACTACATCCTTTGCATCCATCTTGCATCTGTCCGAATTTAATCAATCACTCTAAACACCAAAGAGGCCAAGATAACAGGGATTTGTCGACCGTTGAGAGGATTTCGTTGGATGATATCTGCAAGATTTCCAGTAAAAACCGTCTTAAGCCACATGATCACCCTTAGTTTACAGACAAAATTGTCGTTCTTTTAGAACTGTAACATCAGTTGGGATAGCGAGAGGCGTTTTGTGAGGCATTGTCATATTTCAGTTCTTGCTGCTATGTATGGTGATTTTACTCTGCAATTTCTCGAGTGGCCTTATGTTCTGCTTCAAATTCAAGTTCCATACTTGGATGCAGTATTTTAAATGTGGCCCGAAAAGTGATCTGTGCAACCTAATTATTATTATTATTTCAGCATTTATTAATACGCCGCTGTATAATGACTAATCATCAATCGCTGCTGCTTAGCCAATGTGAGTGAAGGACTTGCTCAAGATTGCTACACAGTAACCGTCTCAAAGGAGGCTGGAACCTGTAATCTCTCTGCATTATCAGCAGAGCACTCTATCCAGTCGGCTACCGTGTCCCATGTATTTGTATGAATATTGTATCTTAGTCCCTGCTTATTGACAGTCTATCTAAATTCTAAAAGAACTAGGGAGTACTGACGCTAAAGGCTAACACATGCTAGTTGTAGTAATTGCCACATGGATTCCACTTTAAAGATCAAAGTTCATAAAATTAATAAATTTTTAGATCAGGTCTTAAACTTGTTCCATTGGGGCACAGCCAGCTGATAAGTAAAGCCAACTGAAATGTAGGCTACATTTTAAAAAGTTTTTAAGCTCTTGTGCTGAGTAAACTCTTAAACGACAGCATAATAAATTTTATGTCTGTTGAGAGTCTCGATCCGTTAATCGCTGTAAGCGGTCATTCCTGAATCTGAATTTGAATCTTTTATGTGCTGACACTAAATGGATACTGTATAGCCATGATATGCCGGAAAAAACATGTAAGTCACATGTCATCCAAAAAGCGGTTGAAAGAATTAATTCACGCTGACACTGGGCGCGAGAGTTCAATGTATGTCTTGCTCTGTATAAAGTTATGCAAATACACAGCTATTCTTCTTGAGGAATTATTCAGCCCTATTATCCCACTGCTCTTTAAACACAGCTTGTATTATTACAAAAATGTCCTTTCTGATTTCTTGAGAAACTATGGTGTTTTGTGTCCCTATATTTCAATTGATCCTTGTTCTATTTTTCTTCTTAGCTGAACTAAGGCATTATTAGGCTGAAACCCGGTATAGTTAGACTGAAACCTCTTCCTAAAAAGTCAGCTCTTTTTCCTTTTAAACAATGACCCTGCAATATTTTGGCATGTTTCCGTCCAAACAATGACCATGCAAGGTGTCTAAGGCCGAATTGTTGGAGGCGATTTCCAGGCTAAGAAACGTACGAAAAAGCTTCCCGGTATTTCTGGTGGCCTGTGGACACAGGCCTAAGACCGGGAAAACGTTTTGCTGCTAGCTGAATTATTTCATTCTATACAGCGTCGATTTCAAGTGCCTTTTTCCTCTGACCGTTCTCTTCCATCAGCATTGCACCTAACATATTGCCTGTAATCTGGGTCACGATGTCTCGTCGCGTGCAGCAGGCGTGTATATTATCTGAACGTTTGTATAGCGCCTTTCAAAAACCTTACAAAGGCTCTGAAAGGCATACACTAGATGCGATTATTTAATGGCATGGTTATTTTGGTTGGCTGAAAAAGTATTAGATTTACAGGCTGTTTTGCTATACCACCCTCATTTATGGGTTAAGGCTATTCTGTCTTAAAAAGTTTCAATACTTGTTCTCCTGCAACATTGCACGAACTACACCATCACAATTGGCAGGTCAATATCATTCCGCAGCAGTGTCTGAATGTAAAGTTTAAACAAGTACATTGATGTTTCTGGCTAAACATGATCGACTGATTATTGCACTGCAGTATATCAATTAACAGTATTTAATTATGTGGCTACATTACGCATTATTAGATGCACCAGTAACTCTGCACGATGCCGAAAGCAAGGTCGAAAAAGCCTTAAGAGTTTTTAGCCTTGAAGCGTGCTGTGTTTAGCGGACTTTACCTCCTTATCTCCCCATCAGATATCTCTCCTTATCTCAGACTCTAGAGTTGCTTTCCTGAGAAATGAGTGGATTGCAATTAAACTGATAGAGCGCTTTATTTAAAAGGCAAAGCCTACGGAGATCGAAATCCGGCGAATCCAAGACCAATGAAAATAAATCTTCTGGGTTTAGGTTATGTTATAGCTAATCGAAAGAGAAGACGAGGAAATGGGAAGGAGGGAGAGAGTAAGAGGGAGCGAGGAAGTAGGGATGATACGTACAAGTGCGGAAGGATGCAACACCCGAGGAAAGGAAGTAGAAGATCGTAAAAAGACAAAAAGACGAACCATTGATCTGTCTTTCTGGTGAAAGAGGCGAGAAAGCAATGAAGATGAGCATAAAGAAGAGATCAATAAAATGGATGTCTAACGGACTTCGTAGTAACGCGTTTCTGAGGACAGCGCTGACAGTAAGTACCGAAGGAAGAACTACAGCATGACCAAGAACTGTGCTGATGAACAATTTTCTCTACTTAAGGAAACAGGTCTGGCACACAGAGAAATAAGATACAAATCGCAGAACAGATACGGATAGCGGTGATGAATTAAGGGACCTACCGAAGGTCAGAGCAGTGAAAAACGAGAACAAGAACAGGGTAGATGTGAAAATACAGAGATATAGAGACATGTATGCATCGAGACAGAGAAACAAAGACCAAGAGTGAGCGACAGAGAGAGAAAGAAGAGAAAGAGAAAAATAATACTAAGTAGATAGAACAATCAACTATTGATGTAGCGCATCATAAAATCCTTACAATGAAGTTTTCCTACTTGTCATGTACATATCGGTACATTGAACTGCTTATTCTTTTCTTGTACATTGTACAGATTTTTCTCAAAATGCGCCTAATGGTAGACGTGAGCCTTAAGACGTGTGCGGCCCCGATGGTCTATTTGGTAGTGCTCTGGGCATGTAATCCAACGACTGCGGGTTCGAACATACTGAACGTAATCAATGTAACGTCCTGGACAAATTGCTCGCGCGTAGCATACTCGTATTGCGCCTCAGATTCAGATTTACTGACCACACATGAGTAATAGGTGCATTAAGTAAATAAAACAAATAAAATTCATTTAAATTAAGTGGTTTAATTTTAGTGATGTGAAAATAAATGAAATTAAGCATCAAGGAGAAGCCCAAAGTGCCCCGTGTCGTGCTATAGGCTGCTGCGCAGTAACAACTATGTCCCTTCGTGTCACAGAGACTCAAAGCGACCAGACAATTAGCTCTTGGAATAGAGTTAGCGCTGGCTAAAAATTATGAAAACAGACTCATTCAGCAACCGACAGGAAGAGACTCGAACGCATGTGATCTAAGACCAATGAACAGAAACCGAGAAAGACTGGTCACCAGGTGCATAGCTGATAGTTTTGAGTGCTGACTGAAAGACTTCACCGCCGTCCGCAGGCATCAGCAAGAAATAGACTAAATGGGTCAAAGCAAAGACACAGAAGCAAAAGCTAAAAGCCCTCGAATGTAGACGGATGTACAAAGAACGGACAGCTTCCAGAGTAAGACGATGACCAGGGTGCTGGAAACAGGCTGTTGGATACCAAGGGACGAATCAAGAAGGAATCATGGGAGTAAGAAAGAAGGAAGAAAGAAAGAAGGATGAAAAAGGAATGAAGGAAAGGAGAATAATGGAATAGATGGTCTTTCTAAATTATAAATGTAAACGTTCATAGCAAGCATGTAGGCCCTGTACTTAAACAATCAGTCAAAGAAACTAATAAATAGATAAATTAAAAATTTAATTAATAAATAAGTAAATAGGCAGATAAATGAAGGTCTATGTACATCTACTTTTGCACATAAAGCAGATGCATGCTAATATTTGCATTTGGTTAGTTAGATATTTGCAGCCTGCAACAGCACATGCCTTGTATATACAAAGATACATTCATACATTTCCGACATACCCGCATATACGTCTGAAATGTATATGTAAAGAGTACAAAGGCGCAATTGTAAGCTGATCTTGTATATAATTCAACCGTTTTTTTATAGAAATAACGAAGACAAATAAAGTTTTCAGCCAATATCTTATTTGGACGAATTCCAGTGCATCTAAGTCGTTAAGTTGGCGATATTTCGCTGCGCCAAAGAGACAGCTAAGAAAACAGCTTTATTGCCAGTAAGATACATGTTTAATCAATCAGTTTGCCCGTTGGTAATCACTCAGCCGATCAATCAACGTCCGACCGGTTCGTGAAGGGATAACAAGATTTCGATCTGTTGGGAGTGAGAACGTCTTCTTCCAATACGGTGTTAACTTCGACAGATTTAGAACGTAACCGCGCCTTCCTTCCAAATACCCCTCCCTTCCCGTTCTCTTTCCCTCCGCTTCCACGCTCCCTTTTATAAATATACATCCTTAATGTTATGTCTAGCAGTAGACTGCAGATACTGCTGTGGCTAGAATGCTTGTTGTTAGTAATCGTAATCTCGAGATTTCTGCTAAAGAAAGCCAAGTCGCGGGAACCTGCTTATACATAGGCGCTCAGTCAAAACAGACTCGATAGGCTAGTAATGTCAGGTTCACTTCCAGGTCGAGACCTAAGGGCCAGGCAGGGAGACAATGTGGACGGTGTTTAGAACTGGAATGGCGAGAGAGGTAAAGGAAAGAGGAGGAATCATGATCGGATTTGTGAAAGAGGAATGTTTTCTGTTTTGAATGAAAGACCTGCGCAGAGATTACGAGAGATGCAGTGTTGGTGAGTTTGTAGGATAGGTAAGATAACTGGAACTGGTCGATAACTGGACTAAACTTCCATCTGATGGCGGGAGTTGATTCCAGTGAAGAGAATCAGCTTGGGCTACGGAGCGATTTCCAAATGTTGTTTCCTCGTAATGAATAAAGCCATCTTTGTTAGAACGGTTAGACACGATCATAACAAACCACACTTACCATCTGGCTAGAGGCGACAGAAGAATTTTGCCAGACAAAATATGCCTCCTGGTCAGAGCAGGTTATTGCCAGACATTATTCAATCGACGCCATGTGGCAATTCTATCGATAGATGGCGACTATTAAAAGCTGCTCATAAGCAAGGGTCATGTGACGCATCTGACAAAGAGAACGGCATCGCGCATCTGTCTGTCAAGCAGTGTTCGGTTTGGCTGTGCCAGTCTGTCTGTCTGACTCTCTCTGATGTCTCATTTACTGTCTGACTGTGTCTATCTCTGAGGCTGTCTGACTATGGCAATCCGATGTCTTTGTGTCTCTACATCTGCTTATGTTTGTGTTTGCTTGCTTAGCGGTCTGTCTGTCTGTCTGTCTGCTTGTCTGTCCACCACTGTCGATATTAAGCACGTTTCATGCGAGCTGAATCTCCATTTGCACGTCACTCGTAATTATTTTGTTTTGTTTACTGTACAAAAGACGGTTCGATGAGAGTACGAGAACAGTTATTGCCTCATTCTGCCTTGCGCTGTTTATTAGTCCGTGGTTCGAAATGACGAGATTGGCGCCGATTGAACAGAAGGCGATAATATGACTAATTATAAACGGCATCCGTCCGGTGGAGTGCGTGAAAATCCGAATCCAATTAGCTGTTCACAGCCGAAACTGAGACCGGACCGGAAGCGGAAGCAAGCGAAGATTCCTGTCTTTCGTTGCGGAAATGCAATTTGTTCAGTGGAAGTGAATGAGGCCGCCGCTTTACGCGTGCATTTATACTCAAGAATCAACCGAGTGCTGGTTAATTCTATCCTTTCTGAAACTCTTCTCTATTGGCAAAGACAGACTGGAAGCTCTATTGAGCAGATATCTTGAAGAAGCGCCATATAAATTCACTTAATAAACGAAATTACTGAATGAATGAATTTTTATTAATAGGCATATAAGGTTTAAGAAGTATTGAAATGCTTTCTACAGTAAATGAATTCAAACTAAGAATCAGAAGAAACTTATTTAAATGGTCTAAGGTTCAAATTTCCTTTAAACAGAAACTAATTCGTTCTTTATCCAAGTGAAAATTAAAAATAGTAAAAATAGTAAATAATAATAATAATACAAAAATATATATGCATACATGTATATATGCATACATATATACATACAAAAATAGGTCTACTTTGTTTTCAGACAGCATGTTTTGGATGACTAATGCAAGTTGAGCCTTCAATACAAACAGGTTATAATAAGTCAACAGGCTACGTCAATAATGCTAACCGACATTATTATTACAGGTTAAAGATGCAGAACTACATTTCTAAATGTTTAATGGCGTGTAGATTTCCCCAGGGCTTTTTATCAGTTTGAGGTCAGTGCACTAAACTCTAGTGAAATTAAATGCACTGCACTGTAGTAAAATCGGTGTTCTGCACTTTAGTGAAGTAAGTGCACTCACTTTAGTGAAGTGCACCTTGGGTTAGTGCAGTATGTGCAATAGCGTGGCATGTTGCGGGCGCCTTTACTGAAGCCCTGTATGGGTATATCTCTTACCTGAGCAAAAGATAGATCCCGATAAGTCTTTGTCTTTGGGCAGCACCGAGATTGAAGTAAACTCACTTGCACTATTTTAAACTTCAAGTGTGAGTGATAGATAAATTGGTGTGTTGGATAAGGTAGCTTCATTACACTTAGGCCTGACTCTGAATTGGACAACCCCCCTGCAGTGCTCAGTTATGCAAATAAATTTTAAGAACTGAGATTGAAACAAATCAGATTAGAATTAAACAAATCAACAACTAAAATGAGGCCAAAAGCGGAACAATTTGTTGGGTTTCATCGCCTGTTCAAAACAAGAAATGACAGATACCAAGAATTTAGAGCCTGTCGATCAAAGAGGCGAAATCTGGTCGTTTGTTCTATAAATCGTCTTATTATTACTACTACTATTATTATTACTATTACTACTACTACTACTACTACCACTATCACTACTACTACTACTACTACCACTACTACTACTACTACTACTACTACTACTACTACTATTATTATTATTATTATTATTATTATTATTATTATTATTATTATTTGTAAGCGATACAAAGATGTCTGTCTCTTATCAACTTCGCCTTCAGTTATGCAATGTCACGATACAATGCTAACAAAATGACAGACGAGAAATGTCGACTGGCAGACGGCGAGTGGCTGATGCGTCTTCCTCTGAATGACCGACGGATGAGAAGACATAATAAAAAGTAGCTCGTGAGGCAATCTTGATCGTCTCAAACTCAGCGAGTATTGAAGTAAACTCACTTGCACTATTTTAAACTATTTCAAATTTAATGAAGAGAAACGTGACAAAGTTTTTGTGAATTGCTGCTATTCTTTGCCTTTTGACCATATACTGCAGTAGCCAAATTGCCTTTTACTAATTTACTACTTTTACATAATTGGCCTTTTACTAATTTACTGTTTTTACATAATTGGCCTTTTACTAATTTACTGTTTTTACATAATTGGCCTTTCACTGGCTAACCACTGACCATAATTGGCCTTTCACTTGGTAACTACTGACCATAATTGATCTTTCACTGGCTAACCACTGACCATATGCTGCAGTAATTGGCTTCTTTTTTGCAATGAGTGTTGACTGTGTAGATTTTATTTACTTAAATTAGAGTTACTTCATAGACAATAGGTGCTTCCGAAAGTCAAGTCCAAGTTGGCTGAGTGAAATTAGTAACTGATGATCAAGCCATGCAATCGATCCTTTCACAGATCTAACAAAGAGTTGTCCAGTTAATGGATCGCCTCTATGCTGTCGTTGTTATACTCATTCAGAAGCAACAACGACTAACGGTTAAGGTCGTTGCTGCAGCGAAATTCTGCCCTT
Source organism: Norana najaformis (assembly GCA_964023275.1). Classification (NCBI taxonomy): domain Eukaryota; kingdom Metazoa; phylum Annelida; class Clitellata; order Crassiclitellata; family Hormogastridae; genus Norana; species Norana najaformis. The sequence continues at coordinate 35,709,930 of OZ029915.1, read as the reverse complement.
GTTGTCGGCGTGTCAAGGTTCAGCAAGTTATTTATCTATTCTTTAAGAAGCAGTGAATTTCAATTCTTTGATGTCTTTATATGCGTTCATTGTGCAGTTACATTTACGAGGTTTTTATCACCAGAAGTATGTCAGCATCCAGCTGTAACTGGGGATTTCGCTGGCGTCTGTGCTTCTTACGAATGTGGTCGCCTTTGTGAAAATAATTACCCAGTTGTCTCGAAGCCATCATAACTGATATCATCATGGCGAAATTTATTTTGGCGTTTGGAGCAGGTGTCCTGGAATGATGTATTACACGAGTCATTTGACTTTGTCTGTGAGAGGCAATTGCTAGCATTAATGGTCCGAGATGCCTTCTTGTGTGTTTTGAGACTCACGTGTTTGATTGCAAATGCAACGCATCAAGACAACAACAGATTTTAGTATCGCCATTGTGTCAGGATCTAATGCGATTCAACCAGAAACATTTATGTAAAATGCATAAGGTTACTGTTATCTGCACAAAACTTATTAGAAAGGAATTGAGATTGGAAAGTACAAACAAGCATACATACATATATACGTGCATACACACATACATATATACGTACATACATATACATAAACATACATTCATACATACATACATACATGCATACATGTACATACATACACACATACATACATATGCATATACATGCATACATACATATACATGCACACAAATAAATATACATACATATATATACATATATATACACACATACATGCACACATGCATATACATACATTCATACATATATACATACATACATGTACATACATTCATACATATATACATACACACATACATGCATACATACATACATACACACATACATGCATACATGCATACATATACAAATACAAATACATATAAATATTCATACCCACATACATACCTATATGCTTACACATACATATACAAATACATATTCATAGATGCATAGATACGTGCATACATACATGCATATACATACACATACATATATACATACATACATAAGTACATACATACCTTTTAACATCACTACTTAGGTTTAGACCCATGACCTTCGACTGACTCAACGAAAGTAGCAAAAAATCTTTACAAACATGTGATCTTACTGTAATCCGTGAATGTACAGAAACAGTTAGCCTGTACAATATACATGTGCAACGTCAAGAAACAGCTCGGTTCTACATGGCCGAAATGATGACAGGTAGTTGCTTCTACCTGTACTCTACGTTGACACAATTTGGTTTAATAATAAATTGGTTTAATAATAAATTGGTTAAATAATAAATTCGTTTAATAAATACTGCTTCAACTTATCGTCTTGCTCCGTTTGGCGGACCGACCCGGATCGCGCCATCCGTTGCTCGTCCTCCGCTAACCCGGCCTCCATTCACTACTTATACATGCATGCATACATACATGCATATATACAGTATATACATATGTATATGCGCCATACGTCAGTCGATTGATCGATTGACCCAGCTTCTTGTTTCAAGGCGTCGGGTCCTCTGCTCGTATCTTTCCCCGTCCGTCCGCCTCTCTTTTGCTGTCTCTTTCTCTATCTTTAGCTCCTTTTATCCACAGTTATTTTACAGACAACCACAGCAAACACAAATTCTTATCCTGGAGTTTAAGCCTACCATCTATATACGTATATTAATGAATATATTTAGCTATAGGTCTCACTTAACCTATATCTGAAGCGTGGAATCCAACTTAAAAGGCATCTACGCAAGTTTATGGAATTATCTTTGCAGAAGGTAAACCAATGTCAATGTAGCACTTGAAGAAATACTTCTGATCTCCAAAAGAATGTAACAGTTCCAACCAACTTGGCACTTTTAGCATCATGCTTGTACAAAGACCATAAATTAGAACGTCTCTCTAGTGGAGTGGAAATGGTATGGGTGAACAGAAGAGTGCGATTGAATGTTGCTTAGAAATCGAAAGAAGAGCTGTCTCAAATCATTCCTTGGTATTGCAGCGAAATGCACCAACGTTCCTGCACAAGCCTTGCAATATTATATCACTCTTCTCCCTGCATTCTGGTCGTCAAAAGGATTTGTCATAATTTGCTTGCGAATCTTCCCTTTGAATCCTAAAAACCTCTTTGATACTTGCCGACAAAATCCTTAAAGTAATGAATGACATCTAGTCAGCTGCCAATGGGGTTTGACCACGTTGCTCGAAATGACAGCTCCCCTAGGCAATGCACGTAGCCGGAGTAAGTATTTCCATGGCTCAGTAACATTGTGCCCACTCAATTGTGTTTGCCATCGTCTAAATGCGTCGTAAGAATTGACATGTTTAACTCACCGACCAGCGACAAAGGCCCTCGTGACAAATGGCGTTTTCCTGTAATCGCCATCAACTCGAGGCTTTTGCAGTCTTGCTTCTTCGGCCAGCGTGTCTCTGAAGGACTTTGATCCGCCTACAGCGACTACAGAGGGCATGGCACACGAGAAGGATGCTGGAGATAAACTTAAAGAGCCAATTTAGCTCTTGAGTGGCTGCCGTCGTGCATGGCCTCTCCATATCTGTTTACTCTTAATTTTCTTCTAGGAAATTCCTCTCCTGCCCATTAAGATAATCTGATAACGGTGAGCATCGTTTGCTTCCTCAGGTGACATTTAGGATTCGTGCAGCAGGTCTACACTCCGAACAAATTTGTCTGGATATTTGGAAACTATAAGAATAGCCTTGCATTTAAAACGACGATTCATATAAGCAATTCATTTTTGCTGCAAGGTCTATGCCAATCCAAAGCCAGCCAAAATCAATCAGGGAATCTGTTGTTGACAACTTCGGCAATTAACATCATAATTTTTAAATTGAGTGAAGAGATATTTGGTACCCATTTTCAGGGTAGCCTTGTTCCTTCCAGTTTGGAAACCTTTTGAGCATTTCAAACATTTGCTAAGTGTCTAAAATTTTCAAGCTTTTACAAGTTTGCTACAATCTTAGCAGCCGATTGGATCAGAATGAATCTCAATGCTCCTCCAGGATCATTTTGTTCAATCATATTGCTACGGTTTGCGAATTGTTTTTGTCTTTTTCTTCAATACTCCTTTTTTCGTCTGCGTTGTTATCTGTCCTTTCATGACTTCGGAACTAATACTCATTTCTTATCTTTCATCCATACTTGATTGCTGATTTATTCTCTGTGGACGCTTTTACTCCCATAAATACCGAGCCTTTGGCTGAATTGAGGAATTGCCTTCTAGCTCCTTCGAACTGAGCGAAATGCATAACAAGATTCGCTAAAAGATTAAGAATACATATTCACAGGAATATTTGTATTTTTGTATCTTTGTATTTTTGTTTATTCATTTCTTTGCTTCACTGCATTCTTCTTTCATTCCTTTCTTCTTTCTTTTTATCTTTTTGTTTTTCTTTATTCCTCTCTTTTGTACCTCCTTCTTCGCTCGTTCTTGCATGCTTTCTTTCTTTTCTCATCTCGCGCATATTCTGGCTGACAACGCTTTAATTCGTTTAAACAGAGGTTGAAACAGTTTTGATAAAATTAAGCAGCAATTCATGACATGACGTATAAAAGATTATAACTGGAAGACAAGAATGAACACCGGGAAACTTTTTTGATTTTTTTCCTACGGCAATGATCAAACTAACCAAAAACACAAACAGAACTTGTCTAAGAAAACAGCAAGTGTCACAAGTTCAAAATGATTTAGACAAAAGCTTGTGAATTGGTTTAGAAGAAAATATTGTCTAAAATGCTCAGAATCAAACTTTTAATCGAAGTTAAAGAAATTGGCTATAAGAAAAAACTAATTAGAATCACTTAAACCATAGGTTAGGAAAAACTACGCTATGTCGTGTTATGCCATGTTATGCTTATGCGATGTTTTGTTTTGTTTTAATATGATTATTCACTGCCAATAACTCGCTCATGCGCTGTGTCCTCTACTGAGTGAAGAAATAATAACACACGAGGTTGTAGCTTGGTAAAGTGCGCCATCTTTCGACTGAAACGGAAATAATTCCTAGCGATTTTGTTGTTTATCTATACTGTTATTTTATTTTATTTCATATAAGTGATTTGTGTAGCGCCACAAACCAAAACATATGTGCATTACACCAATACGTGGTATGCAAAACCACACTTTTACTTTTCCACATCAAAAATAGGTCTTCCGAGAGATACAAAATAGCGGCAAGAGTTTTAAAGACACGTTTTTTTCACAAGCAAGGAAATGATTTCAGAGCCGAGGTTATGTTTGAGAATTTCGTTTTTGCTTAAAGTGAAGAAGCTTTTAACTCATCGCAGTATCGGCAAACTTGACTTCGAGACGCATGCAAAAAGAATTATTTCTCAAGCTGACAGAGAATCCTACGTAGTTTTTGAAATTCAAAACACTAGCTGCAAATGAGACTTCACTTATGCGGCTATGGATATCTCAAATGTCTTCCTTGTCACTCCTTTCATCGCTTTGTGTTTTCATTCTCGTCTATTTGTTGCATCCCAGTCTAACATATAAACTGTTTTATGTTGTAGACCTACGACATTGCATCGTAAAGGACTGTAGGCCTATTGGGTACATTATCGTAAATTGCAATACATTCCATTTTAGTGTTCTGCATGAAGGTCTAATTTCCTCCCTGGAATCAAATAATCTTATGCTAAGGATACAGATCAAATTCAGCAAAGACCGCTTGACTGAAACAATGATGATGTGGCTCATCTCTAATTCTCATGACAGACATAATTGCTCTTCTTGATGCCAGTGCAGCCGTCGATACGGTAGACCACAACATCTTGATAACAAACTGGACTCAGCACGTCCCATGTAATAGTCAGTCAGCATTTGGAAAGCCATCTGTAAATCCTCATTGAGCAGACAATGACGGAGGCAGTTGGACCAGATAGTTCGGTATGGGCATTTATCTCAGTCGAAGCACTCAATCGGTATGCTTAAATGACAATTATTCGTCTAGTGCTTTGTTGACATATGGTGCCCCGCAGGATTCTGTGCTCGGTCCTCTTTTATTTACGTTATACGCTACAACATTAGGTACAGTAGATAATGATAATTCAATAGGATATTATCTCTATGCCGATGATACTCAATTTACGTTTTTTTGACAGTCTGTCTTAATTTGTCACTCGTCTTCGCAACTGGCAACTGTTGTCCACTGCCTATGAGGACGTGCAGTCTTGGATGGAAGCTAAAACTTCTCCTATACCTTTCGAAAACTGAGTTTTTGCTACGGGGCACTCCTCAGCAACTTAAGAAGTTTGAATGGCTTACATCTTTAAAACTGGGCGACTAACTGACTGAATTACAATTAATACATTCAACTGCTATAGGTGAAATACATAGAGATGCGGGGTAAAAAGCCATCGCGAACCCATCCAAACTTTCCAATCATCACTGGCTTAAATGTGAAGCAGTTCGCCACATCATGGCGACCAAGGATGGCAGACTATGAACGCTTCTATAATGACCCATCAAGACCAAGTAAACCTTTTGCCACACAAGATATTTTCTTCAATTAGTGTATGCTTCTCGTGCACGATTTCAAGTGATAGGTATCAAAGTTTTTGCTGATTTCGTACATTCCAGCCTTGGGCATAAGTTCTTGTAATCGATATTCTACCAACTGGAAAGAATCAGTGAAAGAAGGAAACTTTCAACATCTAATTGATATAGACCGGGTTTTGTATCCCTCTGTGCATTGCCTTCTTCCCAAGCAGATACAACGTTTTGCCAAGACACTCATTTACCGAGACAGTGCGCTGGGGGCAAATGCGTCGTTATGCAAACAACGTGGTAATTGAAATCTGTTTTTTCAAAAGCAGTCATAGCTAATTACTTACTATTCGCACCTTTGCCAGTTCTTTAAACTTAAGAATGATCTGTTTCAACTTGTTCATCCACCGCAGCCTGGCTTCTGGTTTCTCTGACCTAGGGTGTTTCGACAAGGCTTCTCCAAAGGATTATGATCTTTGACTAAGGCTTCACTTGAATGACAATCGATTGATGTCGTATGCATCATTATAAGATCGCTATAGAAGTCATTAGATTACATTAGCGTAGATTAGTTGCTGAACCACCCGAAGCTGAACCACGCCACCTGTGTTGGTGCAAGATTTGTTCTGATTATGAGAGGCGAATCCAGGATTTGGAGATATGGCCGGAGTCATAGTTAAGTCTGAGAAAAACAATTAGTAGAAACGTCAGTTGGCTATGTTACGGCCCTTCTACCACTGATAGTTGAAATCAAATCAATAATTAATCATCCTACATCAAGCGCTGCCTATAGCAGCGACATCAACGGCTTTCGTTCTTCACAATCATCCATCTCAGAAGCACACAAAATGACATGTTCCGGCTGCTAAAACATGAAGAGTCCATCCTATGGCTTTATCTTTCTCCACATATGTACGTATAATTAACTCTGTCTTTCTGTATCTCTCTGGCTTTAAATAGAATATGTGTATATTATTACACACGTAGTCTATGTATTATTGTATACGCATAAAAGAAGCTACAGATGAAGCGCCTTTGAAAGGCTTTAGCGCATCTGTGAGATTTCTAAAAGGAGCTATACAAATAACCAGATGCTCGCATAACCAGAAACAAAATCATTTTGCTGCATACATCAAATAACTACAGATGTTTAATGTTTAAAAAAGCTTAATCATCCCACTAAAATCGCTTTGTCCCGCCTTTGCATCTTCAAAAGCTCCAAACGACAAGCCTTTTCCGTCTGATTGATCTAAGCACTTCTGTGGCCCCTCTGTATTAATGCTCAAAGCATCAGTCAATGATCGCTGCTAATTAGTAGTGTAGAGTATTGTTCTCGTTCGGCACAGATGCCCGCTATAAGAATCTTCTTTTCAGTACAGACAGCCATCTGGAACTACGTAGCACCGCTGACAGATTTCTAAGAGGCACTATTCGCATTAGACTTGAGGTCTGTTTGGTTAGCGCGTTGGGCCTGCAATCCAACGATTGCGGGTTCGAGTCAGCTTAGCAGACTCTGTATAACGACCTGGAGAGGTTGTTAACGCACATTAGCCCCCTGTCTCTAAGCAGTATTATTTGCTATAAGAGTAAGCTGGGAAAGAAACAGCGAGCCCTGCGATACACTGACCCCCGTGTTCACGACCTTTGGCTTCGTCCAATGCCGGCTCAAGGGCCGAAAAGCCTCCCCTTCGTTTCTCATAGGAGATGGGAGCTTTACTGTTTTACTTTATACAAATCAATATGCAACAATAAGAAGCAGGCTACATATGGCACTATTCAATTGCTTATCTACATACTAAAGGCCACTAACTTAACGCATCTTCCACGATATAGGCCTACACTTGGGTCACATGACATGCGTCAAAGTCGTAATTTGTGTAGACCTACTAGATTGCTAATGACAGTTCGGTTTGTGTTTCCTGATGTCATGACATGAGCCATGTCTTACATGGCACAGCCGTGGATCAGGCTGCGGATCGACGCATACACGGAGCGTCCTGGTCTCGTGATATGCACGTAGGCTCCGTTCTAATACCTGGCGGCAGCTGCCCAGTCCCCACCACACACAAAGCCCAGTCGGATGATGTCATTTGCAAGCCCCCTAGCTCATAGTGGGCGGCGGTCGATTGCATGCGACCGTTGATAAGGGCTGATTGGGAGAGGAATCACGGCATCAAGTTTGACAGGTCGTCTGCCTTTCCTATTGTTCTCTCCATCTGTCTGTCTGTCTGTCTGCCTGCCTGCCTGTCTGTGTCTATGTGTCTGTGTGTGTCTGTCTGTGTGTGTCTGTTTGTGTCTGTCTGTGTGTGTCTGTCTGTGTGTGTCTGTCTGTGTGTGTCTATCTGTATGTGTCTGTCTGTTTATCTATGTGTGAGTGTCTATCTATCTATATGTCTGTCTATTTGTCTGTCTCCATTATATTTCTTGACTAAGATCTCACTTGAGGCGACGATCGCCTTTTACATAGTCATAACAGCGCTATATAAGTCCTTAAATGAGATCAGATTACATCTCCTATTTTGTGTTTTTGTCTGTCTTATTACAAAATCACCTTCGCATCCAACCCTTAGGCAGTTATATTCTTTTGTACTGGAATTACATCAGACAGGCGTCCGAAGACTTGGGAGAGCTGTTCATTTTGCAAAAAACCCAACAGAACACCATTTTCATTAAGTCAGCAAACGAGAAAGTAAGCATTTGAGCAAGCGACCAGTACTTAAGTCTTAAGTGCGTAGTACTTAAGTCACAAAATAATAAAACAAAGTTTAGCTTCATCACAGACAGCCACTCTAGTCAACTGTGCACGTTATCGCCTTTTAATTAATTAGCCTAACTTCTGTAAATTGTTTTAAAGTAGCCATACTATATTCATATACGGCAACATAAAACTGTATGATAAGCTGATTAAAAGGCATTATATAAAGCGTCTTGATGCATACATACATACGCATACAATACACACAAGCACGCATGCATACGTACATACGTACATGCATACATGCATACATACATACATACATACATACATACATACGTATACATGCATATATATACATAGGTATGCATACATACTTATACATACATACATACATACTGACACGTACTTAAGTCAACTTAAAAAATATTCGCCTATATAAATCTGATCAGCACTTATGTCTTGTTATTCTATCTTGGCGCTGTATAAATTTCAAAATAATAATAATTGGAAAGTTGTTCAGGTGGTTTTTGCGGTTCATCACACGAAGAAATAAATAGCAACACAATCGGTCACTGTATAATCAGCGAAGAATCTAATCGAGAGAGACAGAGACAGAGAGACAGAGACAGAGACAGAGAGACAGAGACAGAGGCAGAGAGACAGAGAGACAGAAAGAGACAGAGAGAGCCAGAGAGAGACAGAAAGAGAGAGACAGAGAGAAGGAGAGAGAGAGACAGAGAGAGAGACAGAGAGGGACACACACAATTATAGACAACATAAGACTTCTGTTGGCAATTAAGGCCATTTCGAAAATAATTCGAAGATTAAAGCGGATTAAATATTGTTCATAAACAGCTTAAGGCTGCGCTTTTATCTTCATTTTGCATCAGAAGATATATCTACAGTTTTCGCAACAACCTTTTCGAGTGTTGTGATGAATGTCTCGGTATCTTTCGTAAACATCTTTTCGAAGGATGGTTAAGGCGCGAAACTACAACTTCAACCTCACTATCAACCAGAACCGTCTCAACTGGGTCGTCCATCTTTAAACCTCTTTTCGGCGCTGTTTGCTCAAGTTTTTTCAAATAATCGGAAGCGAGTCAGTCGTTATCTATCGGACTTTAGAACTTCACGAAGAAGAGTTGTCTCAACGTACACTCGAGGGCATGAACATTATCACCCAACTGTTTCCGCTCAGTTTTCTCCGGCCTTTTTGGTACCTGTCTTCGGAATTTGGAAGAAATTTCTTCTGAATACAGAAGAGCTTAGAAAATCAGCATAAGTGTAATTCAGTTTGCAAATTAGAAACTATTTGAACGATTAATGAAGTTATATATATACATATATATATATGTATTCAACACTACAGATATGAGCACATTTTCAACACTAATTATATACAATATTTGGTCGAATAATTAATTGATTTTATATAAAAAATATTTATATTCCTGCTCTTAACTGTGTGTTGCCAAGAAGAATATGCATAAATATTTTTAAATTTCAAGGAAATGCAAGCATCTGTATAACTATATAACTTTATGGGTACAATCTTTCATTATTAAATATTATATGTCGACATAGAAAGGAACTCTTAAAACAAAGGCAATGACATCATTTTTGAACCATTCATCTTTGACACAATCTATAATGTAAATATTCCACGGTCTGTCCACGTTTACTCCGTGGAAGCAATGCCTAATTAAAATACAAAATCTCGTTTATGCCTCGGGAAATAAATGGATAAATAAATGTGTTTCAACGGATGTAGAAGCTGCTGCTGCTGCTGCTGCCGTTTCTGTGGACGATGGATTAGTATACAGAATGCGGATGCTGGAGCACTAGAAACGGCGATGCTTCCTCTGGCAGTGGCAAGTAGGCCAATTCTTCTTGTGCTGCTGGACATCACAGCAAAGCCATCACTGTTCCGTCCGCCAGCATCAAATTAATGCCAGCCGTCTCCAAGATATCATATCGCGAATGTATTTTCTTGTCTTGGCCGACGAGTTTATTTTGAATCCAGCACACGATCTTCTTGTTACGGTTGTTCGACCGTTTCCGGTGCTTAAATCTCAGTAATGACAAGGCACGCTTTACACTTGTGTACCCTTTATTTGTTCTGTACATGTAATCTAAATATGTAAAAAATAGCTTGAAAAACCTCTAGGGTCAATTCCAACAGGAATTTCTCAGCCATAAGTACCACTTCCTGGCTAGGTGTATTAATTTATACGACAACATCCGTAAATAAACAGTATGGATGTGTGCACCTTTAATTATTTTGGATAGCAATAGTTTACACAAAGTTATAGCTATGTGATAACAGCGCTACTGCAATGAATGGTGGAAAGTTTGTTTTGGATATTTTAGCGAGTAATAACGCTGTGCCATCCTACAGCGTTTTGTCACAAACTATGCTATATTTTAAAAGTACTTTGCTATATCTTAAAATAATACCAAAATAACGGTTCCGTCAAACGTTGCAGTAACGCTCTTTCCAAGTTTCTACAAGGTTTGTGATTGAGCGATTAGTTACTTAAAATAAAGTAACAACAAACGTTTAATAAGTTTATATCAACGTTATATCAACCATTGCATTAACGCCATAAAAGCGCCAAACAACGTTACATTATCGATACTGTGGCGTTACTTTAACGTTTGTTCAAATGTTTTATCAGTGTAGTAAAACTGATAAAACAACGTTTAATCGACGCTTCACACAAACGTTACATCAATCATTACACTAACGTTAAAATAACGCCAGAACAACGTAGCAGACAACCTTCTATTCCTCAGTCCTTCAAAAACAGAATTTCTCAGAACCGGCCTCCATGTACAATTACACAAACTAAAACATCCTGTGGACCTTTCTCCAGACGATATAATTTCAACTGTACCCTACTCTTCTCTAGTCCGCAATCTCATAATCATCTTCAAGAACACCTGACCCTTATCGACCACATCAGTAGTACTTCCTACATGCAAATTCGTCGACTTTGCTCCATACTCGATTACACTGACAGCGTACGCGGTCAGTGTACTCATTTCATAGCTGAGTTCGCTAGACGGCCCAGCTGAAGCAGAAGCTTTGAAACATCTTTCTACTCTTTTGAGGTTGCGAACCGCCGAGCTCAAAGTTGAGAGTTCAGCACCCAGCCACTGGAATAAGACGCGTTTTGAACTACATAAGACACACATTATACACCCCACCTATACACCCCACCTATACACCCCACCTATACACCCCACCTATACACCCCACCTATACACCCCACCTATACACCCCACCTATACACCCCACCTATACACCCCACCTATACACCCCACCTATACACCCCACCTATACACCCCACCTATACACCCCACCTATACACCCCACCTATACACCCCACCTATACACCCCACCTATACACCCCACCTATACACCCCACCTATACACCCCACCTATACACACCACCTATACACACCACCTATGCACCCCACCTATACTTCAAAGGCATCCTTCAGTGAGGGGCAGATATTTAAACAGTTCGTATCTGTGTCTGACTGATGCGCCGTAGTTTCCTTCGGTATATTATAAGTAAAGATGCGTCTTTTGCAACCAACTGCCGCAACACTTGGCTTAGATCTTCATGCATCCATGTAATGAGAAGAATATTGAAGGCGCTATACAAATACATGGGTATATTTCGATCAGATTTCACTGCCTTCATAACGAAACGGACAGCCACAAAGAGAAGGAGCCAGATGGGAAACGCCGATACAAACTCATACAGAGGCTGAACAGATGATAACGGCCACACAGATGGAATATGAGAAAGATAGATAGAGATGTTCAGCTGTTCAAGTGAAACTTATGACCAAAAAGCTATCAACGCAAGAGATCACGAAGCGGCCAAATAAAAGCCAAAAAAGACTGCATCAGAATAATGAGGTTGCCTCTTAATTTCACCGATCACGAAAACGCCGGATAAACAATCACGAAAACATAACACGATCCACCACCTTAGAAAAGTCACTCATAAATAGTTAGACCATAAACGTTATAGAGAGATGCAGAGCGAGGGAGAGACGGATGGTGGGACGGACTGGAAGAAGGATGAAAAGAGGGAAGTGATAAGAAAGAGAGAGCAATGGAGGAATAGAGTAGATAGAAGGAGAGGTGGTTGAGGAAGGGAGACGAAGATGATAGGAAGACAGAAGAATAGTGAATGTGAGAGAAAGAAAAGAGACAGCAAGAGAGAGACAGCGAGTCAGAGAGGCAGAGAGACGATGCGGAAATCCCACCAGCGCCACTTGGAATCTTAGGTGTTTCTGTCGTATCATTGTCGTTGTGTTGCAAAGTAGGTCTTCTACTGTTTGCTTAATACTTCTCTGCAGCGTCACTATGCAGTTCTGTCTCCACTGATTACCGATAGTCTTCCCGCGATAAGAGTGAGTGGATCCTTGGCAAATGTAGGCGTTGAATTCCCGAGATAAACAGGTAACAATCAGTTAATCAGATTGCCGTCTTGATTGTAGGCTGCTTAGCAGAAGGCATAAACTGACGGAGAGGGTAATCCCTCAATTAACAGAGAGGCAATGAGCAGAGTGCAAAGCTTATGTGTCGCCATTAGGTTGCCTGAGACCTATACCACTAAAACTATCGTAGAGCATGTCTTGCCAACTCAAACCACTATTTTCGGATTTTTTCACATTTCTTTTTCTTGTGTTTTAATGTTCATCATCTCTGTTATCAAAATATCTCTAAATTGAACACTCTATCCCCTTCTTGTCAATGTGTTTGGATACTGACTTGCAACTTGAGACCAAGGACCGCGCTGAACTATAAGACCTACCTGAAGCACGGAGATTACGTTACTCCGAACCTGGAGAGGAGAATGTTGTAAGCCTAGCATGGAGTCTAATATTAATATACTCTGCAGATTGGAGAAGGACTCTAAAGAAGACAGAAGTCGAAAGGAAAGGTACCATTCATCCAGGGTCTCTGCGTTGTCAAGTGGTTCGAACGAAATTGAATCTGTGCGCTGCCTGTTCGTATCTCTCCCGCCTCCGCAACCAGATACAGATGGCATCAGCAAATGCCAACAAGAACAATAGCATGGGTAAGCAACGGTTCTTCCTGTTAGGCTTTATTCGACTTTTCTTTTCTGCCAATGACCAAAAGCACTCTATGTCCATCCTTTCTCTATGTCTGTCTCTGTCTGTCTCTGTCTGTCTCTGTCTGTCTCTGTCTGTCTCTGTCTGTCTCTGTCTGTCTCTGTCTGTCTCTGTCTGTCTCTGTCTGTCTCTGTCTGTCTCTGTCTGTCTCTGTCTGTCTGCCTCTCTCTCTCTGTCTCTGTCTGTCTGTCTCTGTATGTGTCTCATTGTCTCTGTTTCTGTCTGTTTCTGTCTGTCTGTCTCTCTCTAAATATATACATATATATTTATTTGTGTGTGTATATGTGTCCCCATTGATCTGTCCATAATTGCGGTGGCACACTATAGGCGCAGCCCACATTCCTACATCTAAGACTAATTGTACTTTACGGCTGTGGCATTCGACAGCCCTTGACATCTCTAGTTCGTAATTTAGAACTAAAGGCCAGAAGCCTCTGTCCGCTGTAAAGTAACACAATTTTGTAAGAGATTTATATAGTGGCATTTACACACATTTTAATTTTTTACAATCTGCTAGAGAATGCCAAAAGCACAGGCAGTTGTTTATTTTATTGCTGCTTGGTTTTTCGGTCTGATCCATTTTCTTAGTTTATTCTATTTCTGTATCTGTATTCTTATTGTATGTGTTGCCGTAACCGCACTTAATAAGAAGAAGCAGTTATAAATGAAAAGGCACATTGACTTCGCTGAGAAGTTAATGAATAAGTTTTAAGAGGAGGCCAAAAGGTGCATCAGCATCAATGCAGTAGATGCTTAACTCTTTAATTAAAGTAGGAAGTGCTTAAGTTCGTGAAATCAGCAAACAACTATCAAACGGTATCACTTAGTTTTAGTACTCAGGTATCTGATGACAGTATGCAGCTGATAAGAATTACCAATAAGTATTTAGTAATCAAGTCTATGATAACTGAAAGCAGTTATCGAAAGTAAAAGGACTGCTAAACAGTTTAGTTTATATTATATAAGTCAGGCAGTTGTCGAAAAACCACAAAGCATTCAGTATTTCAAGATGCATGGGAATTACTTAAGCAATTACCATTAATCGGGATATAAATCATTTTCGTAATAAGCTAAGTCCGGGCGAGCAGTAGAGGCCTCGAGGTTACTCTCAGGAGGCGTCTACCCCCCCCCCCCCCACCACCACCACCACGGCGATTCCGATCGGCAGCCAGCAGAATGGAAAGCGCTCCAATGAAATGCGGATAAAGACTGCGGGAGCTTTCCAGATTGTCCGGTCGAGTGTGAACAGCGGGAATTTCTTCCACGCCTCTTCGTTCGCGTTCCTTATGTAGCGCTTTTTGTGCGAGCAATTTGCATACATATCGACTATAAATCAGATGGTCTAGATGCAAGCAGGCAAGTAGAACACAGACGTATATATATATATATATATAGGCACAATCAGTCACACAGAGAAGCTAACACAGATAGGGCAGAACACAAAAGGGAGACTGAGGAATACGACAGGGAGAGAATACAAAAAGACAAAGAGCGCGACAATCAGAGAACTTGGCAAATAGGAGCACCAACAGACCGATAAACTAAGAAAGGTTGATATGTAAACAAAGCGACAGAGAGTCAAGCGAATGTCAGGCAAGCGTACAATCAAACGTATACATACAAAATATTAGAAACATACAGTCAACCAGGTTTATGTAGCTGAGCTTTGCATCGGGCCTTTTAAGAATATCTGAAAAGCGTTGTAAATGTTTTTGTCAGACGATAACACGGGAACAACAACGAAAACAGAAAGATTGTTATTGGAGATCCAGAAAACGGATAACAAAACATTGCTGTGAGTCTGAAAGCTGCCTTCGTTCTGCACAAATAGGTTTACGGCTGAATTCTGCTGTCGTCACACCACCAACCCACCGACCCACACACCCCCCAACCCACCGACCCACCGTTCTGCCCACGTAATACAAACCCACGCAACCTCTGCGGAGCTGTCTGTTATGCTATATTCTGGCGTATAAAATCGGTCTTTCTCGATTGGCTGAACGCAGTTCGCAGCACAAACGGATTCAGGTGACGCATCCACTACTGCTTAGCTCAGTTCATCGGAGCGAGGAAGCTGACATAAGCGAACACGGAAGAGTAAATGCGAGTCCTAAACGTCATTCGGAATCGAAACCATTATCACCATTTGCACTGTAAGTCATTTATTACGCTTGATATGTTATGCATTAAATTTTATGCATGTGGTGAATTTGATGCAAGCATATAATTTGTGTAAAGGCGAATATAGGCCTATTCTTCAACGACTAAGTATGACAAGAAATTAAAACTAAGTCAGTGTAATATAAAAAGATATGGATAAACAGACACAGGAGCAAAGAGAAGCAGTTACCAAACGGGCCTCAGTTTTGATTATCCTAGTTTTAAGAAGATTGAAGTGTGAGCAAGTATTGTATTAGTAATTCGGAAAATATATTATGCTACTCCACCATTGTGTTCGTTCAAACTTTTAGTATTTTCGAACAGAAAAATAAAATATGGAACAGAGTTTAATGAGTAATTTTTGCATTCACTAACACAGCAAGATTTCTAGAATTTTAGTCGAGATGGTCTGAAGATTAAACATCAAAATTAAACTCAGTAATTCAAGCATGCTTGATGATACTCTTATATACACTCGTTTCCGATGATAAGAACGTGGGTCGACCCCCCCACATTCAGACTATATCTCATTGAAGATTTTCGCCATACATTTCTCTTCTGCCCAAAGATCTTTTCTCCACTGCTGTAAACTGCAAATCATACCAGGACTATTTACTTGAAGTTTTACAGACGACAATTATTTAAAGTTTTTCCAATAAATGCATGGAGGAGTGTTGACGATACATCGAAGGAAATGTATTGATACGATAATGAATTGTTATCGTTATTCCGCATTAAGATTTGAACCTAAATAACTACTAACTGGCAAATTATGTGCATTAAATTGGAAAGTCTTGAAAATTCCCGGACATTAAGTTGTGATTTACCACAGTCAGTGGACCTGCTTTGCGCAGTCCATCTCTTATAGTATGAAGTCTGGCACGATCGCCTCACAGCACGATAGGGTTGGGCTCGTGCTGTGCAGAAGAAAGATTAACTTCAATATATTCGACCGTTTATTAAATAAAAAACTAAGTAGAAGCAGCGAGATGCCAATATAACAAAAACCCTGCAGTCCAAACAACACGGAAGAGTTAAAGATCCAATCTCTCGTTTATTTGTTCTCGAGGGAGGCGAGTCTCACTGCAGAAGAGATTAATGGTGTGTTGAAAACAATACAAAATACCGAGTGACCTACAGGAGCTTGACAATGACATACCGCAAACAACGTCTAGAATAACTAGGCAACGTCGAATAGGCTAAAATAATGGCATTTTTAATACTGGTCCTCGTTAGGGTTATGCCTACTATTCGTTAAAGTTGATATAGGTAGAGCCTTGGCTACATCGCAAAGAAGACAATAGTGCTTCAACCATACGAGTTGAATGGCTTCTTATGCTGATAAAGATTCAAAGCAGCGAAAGATTTTTTGCTTGGTGCCAATTGGTTTGTAACAGAAGCATAACTTGTGAATCCTGGTCTGTATGTATGTATGTGTGTATGTATGCATATACATGTATGTATATATGTAACCATGTATCCAGACATTTATATATCTCATTCTAAGAACCTCACAAAGACCCTAACAACATGACTACCTAACAGCTCTAAGCAGAGTCTTAAGATCAGCCGAGAATGTTTCTTGAGATGGTTATGGAGGAAGAGTCCAAATTTTCACAAGAAGACTATTCTAGAAAGATGGTTCAATAACGAGAAAGCACCGTGTGCAAAGAGCCATTCATGGTGTCAGGATTATGGCACCTTAACTGACACGTGATCATTGTCTGTGCAGATCTGAAAGGGCTTGTGTCTTCGCCGGCATCGATCGATGCTACCTGGCAAACAGTTGAATTGCGGCGCATTTAAATAGGAGCAATGTTTCGCAAGTTCACCCGGCAGCAGCGACACCTACATTGTGCTCCGGAATAATAAAGTCTTCATGCGGCGCATTTAACACTAGTGAGTTGGATAAAAGCCGCGCAGTCGCAGCGGAGTTCTGCAGTGATCGATGGCTTAAAAATCCAAAGAACTTCCTGCAGTGCAGCCGTCGCTAAAGTCCACAGAATAAGAACAGCAGGTGCATCCGAATCTGACTTCTAGACGAGGCTTTCTGCCCCAACAGGAATCCATGCGATGCTATTTGGCGTTCAGCGCCATTTGTATGCTGATCCGCCTCTCGCGAAATCCAACGGTGACATAAATATTACAATTCAACGGAACAAAGACGGAACAGATTTGTGTATTGGCTCTGATGTATGGATGATTATTGGACTTTTCAGGAAGAAGATAAGACTAGATTACCGGTGCAGATCTGGAACAGTAATCATTTACTCATTTCAGTTATGCAGCGACGTTGATAGTAAAACTTCCCTGTTTAAGAATGCGTTTTAAGGGCAGCATAAAACGAAAGACATATTAAAGGAGCTAACTTAAAACATACTCCTGGCTTTCAATTGGCCAAGTCGTCTGATTACTTAATATAGTGAGCTGATTTAACCATTAGTACCTGACCTGTGATCATTTTATTCTGCGTTACTTGAATATCGCTGAAATTTATAGTTTTCCACCTTACTTGGAAAGTATGCTTATTTCATTAATATTGAAGCATGTACGATGCGTTGATAGTATTTGCATGTCTAGTAAATTCTGTGTTTCAATCATAATACTTATATCTTTTAAGTTTTCAGTAAAAATGCTACTGTGTGGTGGTTTGGCTATTTAGAGCTACTAGTGAATAAAATAGGTCATATCTAAACATTTTGGCTTAGATTTGTTGGCAAAATACGGCTCTATAATTTAGTCATATTCTAACTGCCCACGCGATTTCAGTCATAGTTGTAATAAGGGTAAAAATATTAGTTTTATTGTGGCACACAATTTTAAAACTTTTTCCAGCAAGCTAGACGTATCGCTTTTAACACTGAGTAGTTAAATTTACAAAGTAGTTGGATTTGCTTGTTATTATAGATGCCACATTATTAATTTGACGAATTAATCACTGGATTTTTCGTCTCTGTACTCATCCGCTATTTCGGAACCCGTGCGTGAATAAGCAGCTCGTAGGTCGTTAAGGTAGAAGAAGTCTGTGCCGTCAATCAATCAGTCATTGTATATCGCCGACTCATCATGTCCCAGGATATAACTTACGAATCGAACATGAGCTTTTCAGCCACGAGCAACATAACGATGCTCATCCATCAGCAGGCGTCGAACCTGAACGTGAGCCAGGAGCGCTACCCTCTCCAGCCAACGATGAAGTCGGTCTATGAAGTGGCGCTCAAGGTGTTGACGTACGGTGCCATAATTGTGCTGTCTCTGATTGGCAACACTTTGGTCGTTTATGTCGTGTGGAGAAACCATCGAATGCACACGACCACCAACTACTTTCTCGTGAATCTCGCAATTTCCGACATCCTGGTCACGGTCTGCTGCACGTGGGTTCACCTGGTTGACGATCTCACAGAAGGATGGATTCTCGGAGCTTTCTTCTGTAAATTCAACAGTTTCGCTCAAGGTAAGCCAGTCAAACAGAATTTTATTTGATTTTTTCGTTAAATTATTTATTTACTTGTTTATTTTTCCAACGACAGCATCATAAAATTCCGTATACAAAATATTTTTGGGACACAAAGAATCTACCCAAAAGGGACCTATTTCCCGCTATTTTCCAAAAAAAGGAACTTCTAGATAGCCAGAGATATCATAAAATCAATTTAAAATTAATTAAGCACTAGATAGATTACAGCACAATGTTCACCGTTTCTTATTTGGAATTTAAATCAGAATTTATCTTAATTTACCTCAACACTTACAATTCCGGGTCTTTGTTGTCGTCGTTTCAACTTCAAGCGCTAACCATCATAGCTGTCTATCTGTCCAAGGTCTAGTCTTGCTCACATCGATATTTTTCGACAGAAAACCTGTTGATAAGTAGCCCAGAAAAGCTCAAATTAAATTTGTTGGGCACTGAGGAAATTAAGGGCTTACGATTACAAATAGCTTAACTTGTTTTTTGTTGATTTTCGATTGCTAAAATTCCATTTCAACAAATTCCTATTGCTGGTTTATAGTTGTTGTTTTGATATCCAACATCAATTATTTAAGAACTTTTGCTGAAATTTTGGGATAGCTGTTGTCAAAGCAGCAAACCGAAAATTTTATCAACCTAAAAATCAAACTTTGATAGTTTACCTTACCTGAAATGAACTGACCTGACCTTACCTTACTCTGTCATACATTGTTTTGAGTTTGTCTTGCGTGAATTCAAGAGTTGTTCGGTCTTCGTCACATTATAAAGCTACTACATATGTATGACATCGCTATTGTATTATGTCTATCAAGAGACAACTTGTTCCAAGCGTTAAATCCGGCCAATACTCAGTCATGTATTTCTAACTTTCACGATGCAGTGCTTCGTATCGGCTTTTAACGGAAGCGAGACTGTGAAACACCGCAAAACAATTTGTCCATTTCGATTACATCTACTCCTTCCTTAAAAGGAACAACCAAGACAATAACAGCGACTGGCTCTGAATACCAGTCACGACCAGACGTCATGTTAATACTAAAGTGTATTTGTATTGAAACAATCTAATTATTGCTTCTAAATACACTTGTAACCGACGTCGATGGCTCGCGTAATGCATTAGCTAAATGAAATGTTGTCTTTATTATTGATAACATGCAATGAGGCTTTACCCTTAAGCAGTCTACGAAGTATTTAGAAGCACTATTATGGTATTAGTTATAAACTGTTTCTTTTGTATCTAAATGCACCATAAAATGGACTAATGCATGTTGTGTTAACGTTTTTCCCATATAATAAGCCATCAACAAAAGCCTGAAATGATAGTAAGTGATAACCATAAGTTTCTATAGCCTAATAATTTCTTAAGAATAGTTGTCGCTTCTATCATATTTCTGTTGTGCTATCATCTTCAAAATGCAGATTATCTCCTTCATAGCAGCTCAGTCATCGCTCTGTGCCTTGTAGCAAATTCTGATGCACCTCGGTATGTTTCTAAAGGCGCTAAATAAATAACAATATGCATACACTGTCAGTCGTCACACAAAATGCTTACTGACGAAATTAGACTTAAAAATAGAGAAGCCGTTCTCACCACGTACAACGCATTGTCTACCAGCACTATGGGTATAACTATGAAATGCAGGGCTTCTTAAGAACAGTAGGCCTAAATGGACACCTGGTTTCTGATTTACATTCTGTTGCGTGTACTCAGATTTTCGGTGACAACGTGTATATTTGCAGGCAGTCCAGGTAAATGTAAATGTAAGACGTCGGAATTTCTCAGCGCCATACAAAAGCCGTTGTATTGAAACTACTCCGGAATAGCCGTGGTTGTATGGTTACGTTACTAGAAGGGTCAATTTTCATAGAATGTCACGCTAAGATAAAAAGTGATCTTATTACGGAAAGTATCTGAATATATATAATAATATATAAAAGAGACACGTGGTCATGCAGCCTATGCGCAAATAAATAGCTGAGTTTGGTTGTACAGTGGTTGCACATAATCGGATATTCCATTTGCTGAACATTTTGGCGCTTCCATTTAGAGAATCAAATGCTTTGCAGTCGAATGATGAAGTTATTTTCTTTGAAGATTATCTTTACTTTAGTGGGCAGCACTGATGAATAGCTTCAAGTCAATCAGTGACGCACCAAATTTGAGCGATCCAAGTCACTGGGAACACGCATGATTTTAGTTTTTCACGTAAGCAGAAATCCGACTGTATGTAAGAATAAATTAATTAATTCAGAGGAATATTAAGCTGCAGCTTCCAATTCTGCGTTTGATGTCGTCCCTAACTACAATTAGATGTTCACTGAGAGTGTGCAGTCCAGAGATAAGCCATCCATTTCATGCGAGTGCAATATCAGCGAGGACGATAACTTCTTGCATCATGCAAACTGTGGATAAAATCATGAAACGTTTGCTTCTAGAAGAATAAGGTTTAAAACTTTTGAGCCAGAGGCATTATTATTATTTAAAAAGGAAAGATATTAAATAAGATGGTTGAAAATGTCCCTGAAATGAACAGGAATTGGTTAATTAGCGCATTCATTGTTGGGCTAGTTTATTGGGCAACATCTACAGAATTTGGGTGGTCCTGCTGGAAATTGAATCAAAATAAAGAAATTTTAGACATTTGTTTTTCTTTTAAATTAGTTACTGGTATCCCTGAAGAGTTTTTAAGAAACTACAAATGGTTCGCAATTCTCGACCATAATCATAACAAAGATTTTAAAATTAATATAAACGATTCAACATATTCAATTCACGGCACATTCATTACACTGGCTGCCCAACAATCAATCCCAATTTGTCTTTTAGCTACAATGTATTGACTATCTCTGCACCTTTCTCGTCCCCCCCCCCCCCATCCCAATGAATATTGCACTCGATCAACGGACATTCTGACTCTTGTTGTACCTCGCATCAGACATTATTGGCTATCGGGCATTTTCGGCGGCTAGTCCGAAGGTGTGGAATTCACTGCATAGTTTTCTGTGTTCTGTCAGTTCAGTTCGATCACGTCTAAACTTCATATTCATCTATTTCAACTTGCTTACCTACTGTAGCCTAACCCGTTTTTCGTAACCTATTGGATTTCGAGACTTATCCAACGGATTTTAATTGTTAACCACGCTTTCACTTGAAGCGATCGTCGCTGAGGTATTGCGCATTATGCTAGCAGCGCTGCAGAAGTAACTAGATAAGACATTAATATTAAAAAGTTAAATTTTTAAATGTTGTTGCCAAATGCACGAAAGACAACTATTTTGAAAGAAAATAAAACGAAATCGATTGCTTGGTCGAAATATATTTTTATCACATTCTAATTCTTAGGTCAAACCTCATTTCATATTAGTCTATGTCAGAAGAAATGCTGTTGGCCTGCACACAAGTTTGTAATTCTATAATTCTATATTCTATCTATAATTCTATAATTCTATATTCAATCTGTCTGTTTTAAATATAAATTGTGTCACAATAAGAATAGTCCGCCTCTAACTGCATGTAATTCCAAACACGTTGCCATCTATATGCCAAGCAGAACAAGAAAACTCGTTGGCATAACATGAATAGTCGACGGTGCAATTTCAAAACCCGGAAATGGATTAACGAACGTGAAAATGTCGATGGGAGAATCCGTGCAAGAAGAAGAACAACCTTCTGTGCATGACATGACAGGGTCTGATGGGTGACCTTAGACTCCGCGTGACATCCGTCACAATGGAAGTAGTTGTCGGGATGCATCTTACTCACGCACTCAATCTTCATCAATCCAATACACATAGAACACACATTAATTCGTCCTCCTGCTCTGTGTAAGATATCTATATATAAAAATAAATATTCAAACAAGTTTGAGTAAGGGGCATTTTCGTTAAACAGAAAAAATGTACAAAAGGCACGACGCCTGAATTTTGAATTTGGCTAAAATCCTCTAAAATCTGTTCATTTTGTTCATATTTAGAAAATGTTGTGCATAAGCCAAAGCTTGCTAGGCATTTTAGTTCAAAACACATCGCTTAGGTAAAGGGCCTACGTGTAAGGTTTCCTCTTGAATATCCGATTAAAACAGGACTTACATATATATTCAATTATGAATTAGAAGTTAAACATCAGCCTGTAGGCTGTGCGAAAATGCAACAGAATTATCAGCTTATGTGCAATATGTAAGTGTGATATTGTATGCGTGTAAGTGCATAGCCTATATGTGTATGACTTTCGGTATTAGGAGAACTAGATAAAACAGTTGCTATAAGATGCTGACATTGATTTCCGGCTACAGAGAGAAAAAGTGTGTGGTAGAAATATTGTGCGTATGTGAGAGAGTGAGAGAGAGAGAGAGAGAGAGAGAGAGAGAGAAAGAAAGAGGAAGAGGAGAAAGAGAAAGACAGGGAGACAGTGTGAGTTTAATTAAATGAGAATGGCTGATCCTTATCTGCGTTCATTTGCAGTTATTTAGCGTCCTCTGCGACCAGTCCCACCTTAAAGCGGAGATGGTTGCTTAAGAATGCTCTTCAATCAGACGACTGTTGAAGAAATGACATTTGCAATGCACGACAACGGCCACTCAGCCTCGGTTCGACCTAAATTCTTCCAAAAGCCAGACAGACGATACTCGAATGCGATGAGACTTGACTAAAAAAGGCAAAGGTTGTTTAAACAGGCTTTCATCGGAAACTCATCGAAAGCGGGGTCATGAGGTCAAAAGATCGTTCGATTGAAGCACAGAACGACCACGACAATCTAACCCCTTTCAGCCCTCCAACTTCAAATGGTACCAATTTACGGAACAATAGTTACAGGATGTAGGACTGAGTTGGCGCTATGAAACGTGATATTCTATGAACGGTTACCAGTTCAAGTAATAACCGGATTCGATGTGTTTTAACTTCACTGCGCCCGTCAGCGTCGTATCAACAAAATCAAGCGGCCACCAAGTCTTGCGATAGTCCGACTTTTGCATAAAGATGAGGCTATCAAAATTCTTTATTTCAGTTACGATTATAAATTACAGAACAAAATAATTCAAAGACATGTTTTAGCTACACGAGTCATGTCTGGCAAGAGGGAGTTTGAAATCCCTAGAGAAACACATAAAAGGCAATCCGATTGATTTAATGCGCATTAAAGGAATCAGTATAGAACGCGCAGAACTTGTGTTAGCTATAAACAGCGATCAAAATCTAAAATAAAATAGCTGCAAAGGGTGAATGAAGCAACAATGAACCCGAAGAAAAACAATCAGAATTGCTAAAATTTGTATTTCGAGCCGAAGAATGCCAGATTCTGCACCCAATCATCAAAGGCAGAGACAGGATTATGACCTTCTGGTTTTGTGTCATAACTTCTATTGTGGTTTACCATTGTACAATTCTCAGGTCTATTAATTTTACTCAACCACTTCGAAGTGACACCTTTGAGGCCATTGGAACTTCCGCTGATATCACCTTTATAACGATAATCGTAATCTTAATCATAATCTCGGTCAAAACAAAATCGGTAAGCAGATAAGGTGAGGTGAGGTTCTAGGTCGAGATCAAAGTGTCAGGCAGGTAGGTAGTCAGACGGTTACGGTGGATGGTGCTTAAAATTGGAGCGGCCAGAACGGTAAAGAGGAAGAGGAGTAATCAGTTGATGTTAGAATAAATTCCATACTTCTTAAGAGTCCAAAAAGCCAAGTTCTGGAGACCAGTCTATGTAAAAGCGTTCATTAAAAGCAAATCGGCAAAGAAAAGTGGGTCAGGTTCAGTTTCAAGACAAAGTGCAAAGATTGGACAGGCAGGGAGGCTACGATGAACGGCTTTTGTAGTTGCAGGGACGAGAAAGATTATCGTCAAGCAGATGTAGTCCTGAAACCTCAAATTGTCTAACAGTTCTTTGGAGGTACTTATTTGCACCTCTGCTGAAGACCTTGCAAATAATAGGAAGTAGAAGGATACTTTTGGGATGATTTATGCAATGATCTCATAAATAAAGGTAAGAGCAGCCGCAGTGCAATAATTTGACCCGCTATTGTCGAGTTGAAGGAATCTGTTTCTTATTGGAGCCAATGATTAAATATTCTCACATTAGTAATTATTATTCTTTATCGTAATCACACATTTGTATAGCGCCTTTTCAAGAGAAACTCATCAGAGGCGCTCACGACCTCAAACCACAAGACAGCTATCAAGTAGCCTGGTTTTCAATCGCTTTGTGGAAGAAGCAGAGAAAGGCCAAGAGGCTCATGTCGTGAGTTACTGGCAACTTATTCCAGCAACATCGACCGACTACAGCGAAGATTCTTAATCTACGATGTGGATGTAATAAATGCATTAAAAGCATTATGACAGCAGAGGTTTATGGACGCCGCAGTCGGGGAAGACAAAAGAAGAGATGGAGAGACATGATTCAACAAGACCTAAAGCTTCTCAGACTGAAGAAAGAAGATACTGGAGATAGAAACAAATGGAAAAGAAGGATTCGTGTGGCTGACCCCTCCCTAGGGGGGATTAATTCCAGCCAGAAGGAAGAAGAAGAATGTGGATGTTCGGCCGGCGGGACAACTAGGTTACCTGGGCAGCGGAACATGGGATCTGCGGCCAGATATGAATGAGACCGAGACAAAAATAGCTTCTTGAGATAAAATCAGGTACAGACTGCAATATGGTTACGCATAGGCTTACAGGGCTTAAAATAAATGTTTTTTGTATAGGTAACTAATACAGTTCTTCCTGCAAGCTGGATATATGCCCACACATAGGCAGTATATTTCTGCTATGAATTATCATGACATATTATTGTTCTATTCTTAGTACATTAGCTTTTTGTAGATGTACTATAGCTAATTATGATAAATTTCCATGAGAACAAATACCTCAATTTTTTAAACATATTGTCGTTATATTTAGATGCTGCCTACTGTCGTGATGTTCCGCTGGTAAATGAGGCTTTATCGAATCCTCTTATAAACTAATTGAGACCTATGACGCAGTTTCAGGGTTCTATGCTCGAAAAATTATAACACGAGAGAGACCAAATTAATCAATGTTATTAATGATTTAAGTTATGCATATACAAGGAAGCTGTAAATACTACAGATTCAAACACTAGATAAAAGTCAAAAAGTTCAAAGTTCAACAACACATGTAACACAAAGTTTGCGTAAGTAGATGACATACAATATAAAGTTCAACTAAATAATGCATAGAGTGGACTCCATGTGGTGGGCGGAGCGAGACGTGGTGGATGGGACGACGCAGCGGTGACAGGGTTATGACAACACAAGAAGTCGTTGTAGGCGATAACGACAAGGTTTCCCTTGAGGAAGATTTCCGGGAAAGCAATCCATGTTCCTCTGCAACGAACAGGTGACAATGACGGCTGCTCGAATGATGAATTCGCGGGATAATTATTACCCTTCGGCAGCAAGAAGACGGCGAGGTTTCCTCCGATGGGGAGAAATTCGCGGGACATCCCTTGCTCCTATACGAAAAACCAGATTATCCCAAGATGTCTCGAGACTTTATAATTAATTAAAGACACAGATACACTAGGCGTCAATCTGGTGCTCCCCTAGAACGTATCGGCACATCCTTATGTGACTGACCCTTGAACTTGCAAGACAACCGAACTCTGTACCTCTGTCAACCGCCAGCCACTTTCCGGCAAACTACGCGGTGGGTGACTCGCGTGAAAACTCAACTGCAAACTGGGTTCTCCGTGAACTCAACTGTAAACTGGCCTCTGTAAACTGCTCTCAGCTTTACTAGTAGTTTATGTTTAGCGACGCTGTAAGATGATTAGCGTCGCTCTCCTTCTTTATGTAGGTTTGGGACTGACACAACTCGAGTACGGCAGTGGTGAAGTTAAACTGAACTCGTGTACGGCAGTGGTGAAGTTAAACTGAACTCGAGTACGGCAGTGGTGAAGTTAAACTGAACTCGTGTACGGCAGTGGTGAAGTTAAACTGAACTCGAGTACGGCAGTGGCGAAGTTAAAGTAATCTACTCGTTTCCAAGTCTGTCCTCCTGAATTTATACATGGACCTCGCCATACGTAGTTCTATATAAGTCCAAGTCATATCTTATGTGGTTTTGTGCAGTCTTGTCAGCTGGTGGCGGTTGTCCGCCTCGCGAGATTCATTGGTAGATGATATCACTCCCCCGTGGGTCAAAGGAGGGAAGGAAATGCTCACTGAGCCTTAAGGATTGAGAGTACAGACACAGACATTCATTAATTCTTGCACTAACTGGTCAAACTATGCGTCGATACAAATCCCAGCTAAATACAAGTAGGCTAAACTATGCTAAATAATTCTAAATAAATCTACTGAAATGTAATCAAAAAAGCAGTTCAAATGTCCAGCGTCTCTAGAATGTTTGTCTTGTACAACAACACAAGATATACCTATACAACTGAAAAGAACTGAACAGACTGTAGTAAATAGTCCAAAACAAACCACAGCCTCTATCTATAACTGATATGAACCAGTTATAACGTCCTTAGTAGGCTTATGTAACTTAATTGACATATATGTAACTTAACACACCAGTAAATAATCTAAACAACAGCGAGCTAGGCTGAGTGTTTTAACAAAACTATACAATACATACATATTGACTGTATGTATTGTGGGGTTTAGTTGAGACACTCAGCCTAGCACAGTATACTTGACAATATTGGTTCTTTTCAGCTGCAGACTTTGGAATAGTAACATGTAACTTAATGGTAGTAATAGGAAACTATACATTTATTAATATGACCATAACAACAAAGACGGAATAGTGTTAAAGATACAATCAAGTTTGATTAATTACATGTAAGGGTTTTTTATAGCTGCGAAATGATGGAACTAAATCACTGAAAATCAGACTGTGAAGGATCACCTGCATTTAGACTAAATGATAGAGCTTAAAGTTTTAAAGTGGGTGGCTGGCTGAGGTATTAAACTACTTGCGAGATTGGATATTTTTATAGCGCATGTATGAAATACACGAATAACTGTGTCAACAATATGGCGTCTCGAAATGGTGGCATATTGCCTGAGGAGCTATGTATAGTTGAAACGACTGAGTTTCACCTTATAAATCTGATGGGTAGTCGTTCGACTCTCATATATTTCCCTGAATGCCTGCGACTCATATTTAAACTCCAATAATTGAAGAAATGTACACGAACTTCTAATACGGAATCTTATGTGCTTGAACCAAGCAGTAATTTTCCCAAAAAACTTCGTTCATTATTAATAACAATTTACTAATGCATGTCCAACATCAGACGACAGTAACTATTCGAGGTGAAAAATTTGCTCATCGACTATCAACCCCCGTAGGGAGGCTGGAATTACTTCACGAAAAGAAAGGAAAAGAACGGTCGACTGCATAAAATATCTCACTGCTCGCCTCATATTTAACTTGCACATGCTGATGTTTCATTCCCTTTTTCGTGCCTTATGTTTGAACTTCTATAGTTCTTTCATGGTGGTCTGTTCGCACAATATGCACACAAATCACAAATGGATGTTTGCAGACCATATCTTCAGAAATAGGCCACATCAACATCTATATTATATATGCATTTATTAAGCGCCACCATCTAATGACAAAGCATCAATCGATGGAGATAAGCACTTGTGATTTAAGGACTTGCTCATGGTCCCTATACAGTAACCCTCTCAGGGGAGGCTCGAACCCGTACTTGAGGGTTTATGTGCATCGAACAGAGATGTCGCTTGTATTTTGATTGAATGACGAGTTGCAAAATGAAAGTATGCAACAGATATTTTTGAAATATCTGCATGCGTTCTACCGGTTTGATTTTGCGATTAATTTTCTATGCTATTGTTGACCCTTTTCGCAATTTTTCATTCGCCGCCGTCGATAATTGGAATGGCCTGCTATGAAAAGAGCGAATATTACACCACCTGTTAAGCTTTATTTCAACAAAAGGTTGCCATCGCTGCCGCTGAAGCTGCACATCGCACCGCAGATTTAATTAAACTAGATGATGGTTTGCCTTCTACGGCCTCTGGCCGAGAAAGAGGAAACTGACTTGTGGTGTCAGAAGGGGAAGAGGAAGAGGGACGGGCATTCTGTTGACAAATCACTAATCTTACTTGTCACTGCTTTTATCTGCCATAAATGGATAATTGATATGAACCAGAAAACGGAGTTTAACCACGAAGTACTTCAATAGGTATAATTAAATAAACACTAACTTTGGATATACAATTGTGCAAGCGATCATTTATGCAGTAAAGCTGCGAACGATTCGTTCGGATATCGGAATTCCTCATCCTCGAAGCAACACGAAGCAGTAACTCTGAACATGCTGTCAACTGTCATCCCTAGATATTACTTCATTGGCTGGTTCTACTGTGAGAGAGGGTCCGACAGCGCTAATTTCACCAGCTATTACTTTACTGTTCTCGATGAACTCTGACTTTACTATTATTATTATTATTACTATTATTATTACTGCTACTACTACCACTACTACTACTATTACTAATACTATTATTACTATTATTAAACATACATTTATAACGCGCGCAATTAACAACAGCCTCAAAGGCACTTGCAACGACTTTAAAAAAGTCCTACAAAGTAATATCGAGTAATATCATGGTTTATAGATCAGTAGGAATGCATAGAAATCTAGGCAGCCATATTAAACATGAAATAGTCTATTGAGCAGCGTCTTCGAGATACTTATGAGGAGCTACAATCTGTTTAATTCTTCAGTTACATTACATTACAGCAATCAAACAACAGGTTCTGGTCAGAAGCTAAATTAGTGAGCCCATAATCTGCAGACTCCGTAAAGAAACAGACGCAATATTTTGCTGTTCTTTGGCAAAGAACAGATGCGTTCTTAAGAAAACATAAGAACAGTGTTTAAGACTAGACAAGCATGACAATAAAGAGTAGACGAAGTGGCACAATGTAAAACTATGATGCAGTTTGGAGGGACTGAACCTATAGTCTGAGTCATCTTCAGACACCGAGGGATGTCTCTCCATCTATTTCCAAGAACCTAAACAAGAGATTTGGCAGTTCTGAAGCCATTGAGGGAACAGAAAATTCGTGACGGTGAAGGGAAGACTGAATGAAGCCACAGCGCTGGATTAATTCGATAACTATGGGCAAGATTTAATGGAGCATCTCTGACCTCAGCGCTGATTAGGTCAGAGGTCAAAGACGGCGCTCAGCATACCCGGATCTGCCGACAACTGGTCGCGCCATCTATCGGCAAGCAAAGCTCATACACCGGAAGACGTCGGCTGGCGGTTTGCAAGCGCATTGGCGCTATGTATCGCCTGGTAGTTTGGCGATGCAGTTATGGACCTGATAGCTGACATGCTTTTATTGTTCACGCCTGTGTGTGAACTTAACGAGCGGAAACAAATACCATTGTGTTATTGAGATCAAAGAGAGCAATAACAGCGACAGTAAGAGTCAAACAGTGACATAGTGACAATGGCTACGTGTTACGCCTACAGTTACACTCGCACTGATACCAAAACTGACATAGCTACATCCCCTTAGCTCATAACAACGCGCACATAGATAACGCATTGACACATCACTTGTTGACACTGCCTTCCAATAAAAACGCTCACAAGGACACTTAAAATACTGACAACACTGTAATGATGTCGATGCAGGGTGCGATTTGTGGGTCCGAGCAGTGAGGAGGAAAGACCTGTCAGGAGAAAGTCTAGTTGTCAGGGACTGTAGGCCTACATATAATAGATACGTGGTTTATAGCAATTCTACTTCATGCATGATCTATGATCAGAGAAGAGAGTGGCAAGGGAACAGAATTGTGTCCCCATTCCCACTCCGCATTTTTAGTTTTAACTTCATCCCCTTCCGTCCCCACAAACACTTGTCCCCATTCCCTCACCATCCCCGCAACCCTTCGCCGCATCCTCTCACCATCTCCACATGATAAGTTTTCATCCCGCACTGTCCTGCATCTTAAAGCAAAGAAATAAATCAACATGTAACATTACCAGTGAAATTATATTATTAAAATGAATGAAATTATCAGCCACTAAAAGCTGTATCTCAGCTAATTATTTGTTTAAATAAAGGATCATCGTGTCAGTAATTCACCCCTTTCCAAAGCAAATACCTATTCTGAAGATGTCTATGTTGCTGAGATGGTCAGGATGGTATCTGATTCCAGAAGGCAAGTTTATCGTCCGATGATTCGGAACGGGATCTGTTAGCATCACAGTCATGTGCCTAGATATGCGACTTTTGTACAGTGACTCGGAAATTCACCAGTATTAACTAATATCGTGTCCCTTATCATTACCTGGGCTACATCATTATAAGCTTTAGTGCTTGAAATAAGACAAGACACACTTATTATAAGTTAATAAGATTTTAAGTAACTTAACTTGAAAACCTGAACAGCAGGGAAACAACGTGAAATATTTTAATGTGGGAGAATCAAAGCGAGACCTTACCGATCTGCTGTTGCTGGTGGCGTGAATCAGTGGCGGATCCAGGATTGTTTGCTTGGGGAAAGACATTTCCAGAGGGGCGCCATATTCTGGCAGTCCACCATGTACGTGTCTGGTCTGAAGGGCGCCGGCATATAATGAAGAGGGGCGCCTATAGCCAATTCCACCACCGGCGCTAGTTATTGCCATTACGGAATATCTTCAGTTAGCCAGATTCTGGGCGTTTTACAGAATATCTCAAGTGACTCCGGATTGATTTCGACAAGTGTTGCATGATCGGTAGGTTTATGGAAAGTTAAAATCAATTCGTTTACATGTTGTTGAAAGTCAACGGTGATATCGGACGAATGACGTTGTAGTTGTATCGAGATGTTTGGGTCTTCGAACTTTGCGAAACGCTGAGTTGTACACAAGGACGATCACATAGCTTGAAATGAAGGCGAAGTTGGTTTATTCGATTATAAGACAGCTAGAGTTAGCTGTACAAACTCTATAGAGCCTTTCGTCTGAAAGCAAGGCCCGTGTGCTTTCTACGACGATAGTGGTTCAACAACTCAACAACTTCCAGCGATTCAGTGATTCAGTGATTCAAAAAGGAAGACGGTTAATGAAGACTGGTATAAAGATGCTGTGCGATTAATCCACTGGTCTACATGTCTACAGACTAATCTGCTCAAAGTGCGCATACACTTCAGCCTACAACTACTGGTTTACAGCCATTGAATTCTGGGTGGGGTTCAAGCCCAAAACGAAGCTCAGATGTTGTCAAAATGTTTGGAAAGAAAGACTCTTCCTTTGAAGACCATCTGAACGGCTGTTTCCCTTCCCGAAAAATCTCATTCTGATTGACTGCTGTTGAGTATCAGTTTTCCTACTTGTTTATTTTGTAGTGCCGTTGGTGAAATGCCATACAGAAGCAGCTGGTCCTTTCCGGAGCATTGGTTGGCATAGAGATGGTTCTTGTGCTGAACGACTACAGCTATATCAAAATAGTCTGAACGAGTGCGGAATACAGACTTGACATAACACAAAGAAGAACGACTGTGGTCGTGTTTGTGATACATCTGTGGCGGCATCTGTGTGCGTGTGTGAGAGAGAGAGCGAGGGAGAAGAGCAAAATAAAGAGACAGAAGGGCACAGATACTCAGATAAAAGCCTTTCCTTTCGTATATCCTGCTGTCTGAATGAAAATAATTTCCTACTGAAACTGAAGCCGAATTCGTGTGACAAAGGCCGTTAACCAACATGGGTGGCCTTCACAATGCAAACATTTCTTAATTCTACAGACTTAAAAGACTTTAAAAGCAAAATCAGCAACAGCCTTACTACTGTCTTTGACTCTACTGATTATGATGATTATGAAGAAGAAGATGATGATGACGATGATGATAATGATGATGACGATAGTAAGAATGATGATGAAGATAATAATTCAAATTCAAATTAAATAATAGTTATTATCATTATTGTTATTATTATGCGGGTTTATTATTATTATTGCCATTTTTGCGCCCCGAGGTACATATGATCTCTCGGGGCTTAAAACTTACTGAAGAGCAATAATTGCTACTGTTATTGTTGTGTTGTTGTTGTTGTTGTTGTTATTAGTAGTATTATTATAATTAGGACAATAATGCCGGTGACTAACGCAAAAGGCATTGGTTTAGAAACATTTAATCACGTGACGCTTCATCACTGACAGTTAATTTCGCAATTGATCACGTGACACTTTATCACTTCGACATTTAATCACACTACAAATAATCAAGTCTATGTTACAAATTAAGAGTTGCATTTAAATTTACAATAAACTAGTATTTCGCTGGAAGAATAATGTTCATTTACTTTAGTCTATTCAGCCTTTATTGAGATACCGATATCTCTTTGGAGCAGTAGGTTCTACATCAACGATATCTTGAAGAAAAAGAGACTTCTGCATGTTCATATCTTTTTGTATACATTGTCCATAGCAGTGGATGGTGGCACTGGAAAGAGCTAGTAGACCGTAATCCCAACCTTCAGCGGAATTAGTTGTTCTTGTAAATTAATTCATGTGAATTAATTCTTTCTGTTGGTTAAGTTTTTTGTTCTTGTTACAAAGGTTCTGTTTGCTCAAGTCCAGTTGGACTATAGGCCTGTTAAGTTAATTATTTGTCATTTCAAAAAGCATTCCATGTGACATAGGCGTCTCTAATAAGCGGAACCTAGTTCTTTCTGGGATTGCCTGTTGTATCCCACATGAATTTTCTTTTTAAATGTAATATGTTATATGCTGTTGTCTTTTTGTGGAGCAATAAAAATGAAATGAAATGAAAGGAATAAATTCATGTGCTGCAGCTTAAAATATAGCAAGCCGGTGTATGCTAGCAGACTCTTGAGCGACGGCGATCTCGAACGTATGTGTGCTCCGAATAAGAGAGCAGTTCTGGATTTTTTTCATGCATGTATTCAATCATATGCGTTCATTTTTAGAACGAAAATTCTGTTAACACAGTATTCTTAATTATAGTTTATAAACAGAGAACGGAAATAACACGTGACGGAAATAAAATAATTCCCTAAATTTCTCTTTGCGCTTGACATATTTCTCTCTGTTTTAGTAGGCCCTACTTACCAACCTGATTAAGTGTCGCATGATTTAAAAGTTGTTTTCGTGATTAAATGTCGGTGATAAAGTGTTGTGTGATGAAATGTGGTGTGATTAACTGTCCGCACACCAAGACACCAACCGGTGGCGTGCCAAACCATGATGACGATGATGATTATGACGAGAATGATAATTATGATATGCATCAGGAGACAAAATCACGGTAAATTACTATCACCACATAGCGGCGGCGTATTCAATTCATCCTAATGACGTTATCTTAATTTCTACCTGAATCTGTTTTTCAGGTGCAGTGCAAGCATGCACGTCTTCCCAGGAAATCTCCCTCGAATCTCTATTGTGGTCATCCTAGTGCATAGAGGGACATGGGCCGATCAATAAATCCCGGAGTGTATATTTAGTCGCCGTTGAAACAAAGAAATGAGACTAATTAAGCCGACTCTGGTGATAGCTCACTGACGAACAGATTCAGTTTCATAGATGTCTTGGTTGCAGCGCAGTAACGCCAGTTACGTGGCACTCGGCAAGTTCCCAACCAGACTCGTCTTAGGCAAGATAGGTAAGGTAAGCTAAGGTAAGCGAAGGTATGGTAATCGCTCGTTACACACGGTGGGCGAGCGGCCAATGCGTTAGCTTTTCACCTTTGCCATCCGGATTCGAATCCTGAGCCCATCATGTGAAATCAGTTGTATTGTATACGTTGTTGTTTGCAAAGTGTGGGCGTTGGCCTTGCGCTGCTAAGGACTACTTACTTATAAACTTACGTGCTTACTTGCTTACAAACTTAGCTCACATTCTCGAAAGGTGGGTAACCTTGGAGGCCATCATCCTCAATATACGTACCTCCTTAGACGCCTCTATCAACATCTATAGTCCTCAGCAGATATGTGGTCTTCGAGGTTTAACGGTCCTTAGAGTAAACCGCACACTTAGCAACAACAACGAGCCTTTATTACGAATCGACAACTGGTTGTCAGTTTTGCATCGATTGAAGTCCCTTGCTGAGAGGCAACACTCGCTCAGCAGATGGATATATGGCGTTTTAACAAAGTTACAAATGTGTTACTTAATAACTTAAGTAATTACTCACTTCCTTGCTTGGTGGAAAACACATCTACCACTGTGCCAGTTGTGACAAGGCAAACCACATCAAGACTTGAAAATAATTAGCTGGATCCAAGTTAGAAGAATGCGGGATGGCAACTGGGTTCGGATTAAAAATCTCTTCCAAGTAGTTAACACTCTGTATTAAAAGAGATCATCATATGCTGTTAGCTCTCTATGCTTAAGGATGTCAAAATTTTACTTAAATTTCAAGTTGTGCAAACCTGAAATGTTGAAAGTCAATAACGGATCGCGTCTAACTCCTTGATCTTGACTTTGCCCCAGACCACGCAAGGACTTCACCCCAGAGCCCACTGAGCACCTAACAGACTTGCTTGTGCATAGCCCCTGCAGCTTAACAAAAATCATACATTTTAGTTAGGTCCATTTTGAAAATGTGTTAAAATTTTATAATGGTTTGCCGGTATGAATTTATGAGCACGATCTCGATGATAAATATGGTGGTGAACAGAAAAACACAGATAAACTACCTCATATTCCTAGTACTCGTGTTGAATTTTTTTATCGCAAAGCACTTGAAATGTTCCTTAGCTTTGTGCATGCTTGCACCTTCAGGAGGCTAAGCACATCGGATCCCCAGACCGATGATGCTTTGTCTCTGTGCCCATTGGAGCTTCTTCTGCTATTCTGAACCCTCTGTAAATTTCTAGATCCAGTACTGACCGACTTCTAGGTACTCCAGTGCTGACACAAATTTGATGTAAATTATAATTAATAACTTCTATCGCGCCGGTGTCTAATGGCATCAACCGATAACGCACGAAAGCCAAGCCATAATCAGGTCCATGTCCAGAAAGTCAATCCATTAATGTCTGATCAGATCTCACAGTATCTGGTTCTGAACCATTATAATCTTGACCACGACGCTGCTTGTGCATGATGTAATTCATCCTGTTTTCATGTAGTCGATATACACTTTCCTCGAACTTGGCCATGGTTCAGGCGAATGTTTCCCTTAATTCTGGTGAGAGTGCTATAGCATCGAGCAATCTTGCATTGAACTTGGTTCTGTTTCAGGCGAATGTTTCTTTTAATTCTGGTTGACAATGTACTAAGTAGTATCCAGTCTAACCTTGATCGTGGCCATGTATTAGGTAACTGTTTCTCCGAATTCTGTTGACAGTGCTATCGTTAGTATCGAGCATTCTGACCTTGACCTTGATATCGTGCGATCGTTTCTTCGGCATCGTCTTCGCGATGAAGGCGCACATCACTGAGCGTCGTTCGACGGTCTTCATTGTCCTCGTCTGGATCTGTGGCATCGGAATCTCGTCTCCTCTGCTCGTCTACCGTGAACAGTTCACGCGCCAGTGGCTCGACCATCTCGAGGTCTGGTGCGACGACACGTGGCCCCCAACCATGGTCCAGGACCCGGTCTCAAAGACCTGGTCCGTCGTGCACAAATCAAGAACCGCCTACTACACCTTCGTCTCGACGGTTCTGTACTTTGCTCCGATTCTCGTTATGACAGTCGCCTACACGATGGTCATCTGGAAACTCTGGTCGCGCAAGATACCGGGAGATCGCATCGAATCAGAAGTCAGGACCCACGACAAAATCAAGAAAAAGGTAAAGACACTTTTGAGTTGAAATGATTGGACAGTCTAAACACAAAAGGGTGCTAAAATAAAAGTAAACTATGAGAGTTTAAAGTTGCTGTTCTTCACTGAAAAAATAAATGTTGGTCTTGTGGTGGAGGACATTTCCATCTGTCGATGGAATGGCTGTGGTGGGGGTGGGAAACTCCACGAATGCTTAGCCGGTGGTCGTAAGGCTAGATTAATTGTAGTAAAATGTGGATTTTCTAGCCAACATCGCCAAATTTAGAGCATGAATTTCGTGTTGGAGAATGAATAATAGTCAGTGCTGCTAAAGAAAACATATTAATTTATAATTGGAAAGATATGCTATACTGAAAGATCTGAATACCGCATGACACCCTATCAGAAAATAAATGATATTACTCTTGCCTGTCTTTTCCCGATCATTAATAGCTTCGCAATACTTTATGAGGGGCAAGCATATTTCATGCGTGTGCATCTAGGCCTTGCTGAATGCTATATAGCGCCCTTATGTTAATTTTGTAAGTAAAAATATAATTAAGTTTATTAATTAAGCTAAATCATGCGTAAAAATTCGATCTTGCAGATTATAGTGCCTAATGATGACCTCTGACGCTGGCGATACCAATAATAACAAAGTAATTTCTTTTCACTTGGCCAAGAAGAGAGACAGGGAAAGGGATAGGGACAAGGAGCGGGAGCACACAGGCGACTGTGATATCTCTGTGATAATATGCTTAGACACGTAGGCCCTCTATGTACTTATCTACTTACGTGCATGTCTACTAATTAATACGTATGCACGAGTCTGCATTTCAGATCGCATATTTGTGCATGCTTTAGCTGCATATACTAACTTGCTTATTTACTTACTGATGCAATTACTTGCTTAGGGATTTAAGGCGGTCGTCATATCGACAATGAAGGCCTCCAAGGTTATGCACAGTTTGAAGATGCAATCTATGTCAATTTCACATGACGAGCCTGGTGGGATTTGGTTGGTTGTTTTGTCACCTCCAACTGGCTGAGGGGTCGTGAAAGTATATTCTGAAACCGGTGACAGATTTTTACTCCGGAAACATTTGCGGAAATTAGTCTTTCACGACTCGAGGCTAAAATACGGTTGTTTATCGGGCAATCCTGACGAGAGAGAGAGAAGCCCTTAAACCTCGTGCATAAAATGCATTGACATATGCTGTTCAGAATATGCATTGGCATATGCTGTTCAGAATATGCATTGGCATATGCTGTTCAGATTATACACTGGCATATGCTGTTCAAAACATGCACTGGCATATGCTGTTCAGAATATGCACTGGCATATGCTGTTCAGAACACGCATTGGCATATGCTGTTCAGAATATGCATTGGCATATGCTGTTCAGAATATGCATTGGCATATGCTGTTCAGAATATGCATTGGCATATGTTGTAATACCATATTCGATTAAAGTATACAATGATTTATTGTTAGTTTTTCTACCGAAGCATGTATGTGTGCATCTTGATACTTATATAGCGCCTTTATGAACTTCACAAAGACACCAATAATGTTACAAAAATCCAGCACTCGTGGAGGTTTTCTTTAAAGGTTGAACTGCCCAACAAAAACACGATTCTAAACTACCAATTTTCGCACGGTAAATGAGAATCGAACTCCGGCCACTCTTTTCCATCCTACCATCCCTGTGACAATTTAAAAGGCAGACGGAAAGTCTTCTCGTGTAGATCGCAATGTAGCGGATGCGTTACTTTGACAAGTGCGAGTGATATTTTTGGCAGAAAAGGTTACTTTGTTTTGTGCCTATCCTATAGTTCCCATGAAGGTGGCGCGGGCAGCCTGCGTCTCAGAAGGAGAAGCACTTTAAATATGCAAGTCATGTTTCAGCGACATACACCCGTGTTGTCCTGAAGCCAGGTAGTCAGCTAATGCATTTCCTACTAAGTGTGAGGAGTGGAAAGGTATTTGCGTTAACACCTTGTCTGAGACTGTCTGCCGTCCGTCCAATCGGCCTAGGCATTCAAGAAAGGGCATGTCTCTTAAAATATTAATTTCACCGGTAAAAAGGTTGTTTGTAATTACCGATTGTGGTGGACAGTGGTGCATGTGACGGTGGGTCGTGAACATAGGTTGTCGCATGTATATGCGTTAGATTCTGAACAATTCAGATCGTCCAAAGGCAGACTTGATAACTTTCGGCCGCACTGATTGCAGCGTACAGCTTCATACTTAAGGCTACTGAGTTGGGGTTTTCTCTTAACATCAGAAGTTGTTTTGGACAACCGTTAAATCCCAGAGGTATCTTAAACTGGATGAGTCATGTGACATAACTGGATAACACCTAGAGAGGTCATAGCCTGTATGGCAAGTGGTGTTTTGCGTCGTCAGAGGGGCTGCGGCGAAACTGTTCGTCTAAACGAGAACAAAAACGCCACTCTTTAGGCTAAAATTCAGTTTTAACTGGGTTCCAACAGGGCGGAAATAACTGTCTCCGTTAAAGGTTACAGAAATTGGACAATTTGGTTGTAAGGACGTGTTCGGCTGCTAAGAGCAGTGTACTGTTTCCTGTATTTGTGAAAAAATATGTAAACAAACTAACATTTAAGTTTTTAGTTGCATATAACTAATTTAATATAATGTAGTGACGAGATATCAAGCGATGTTTGCCTCGAAATGAAACCAAAAATCACAGTTACAAGTATTGCAGAAATTTCGGTCGTAATTGAATAGGTCAGAAAGCCATTCGTTTGATTAGCAAGTTCAGAAAGATAACTTCTTAGCTAAAACCAAAAAACTAGCAGAGCGGACAGAACTGGGCAGTGAATTGCAAAGCCTCAGTTCAGTCATCGAGAAATAGCAGAGTAAAAGGTCCGCAAAAATCCTCAACTTCGATATTATTATACCGTCTTCGTGTCAGACAGTCAAGTACAATATTGTTGATAAACAATGGAAAATAGTACTATGCTATTTTCTCAAATAATGACATCTTTTTCTACATATAGGCTATGGTTCGGTTTTCTATGCCGTCTTTCGAGCAAATGCGCAGCCAATCGCCCATACAGGGCGAATGTCTAGAATTTAGAATTTATTACGCCCTATAACATTGCACTAGTGCCCTTTTTTTCGGGAGGTGACAGTCGTACGGACGATGTCAGCCTAATATTTTGTCTGGTGGCGAGCAGTTATTCCTCGTAGAAATCGGAATCAGAAACTTAATGGTCTCTTCTGCATAGTAAACACTTGGAAAGCTGCGAACAATTCTTCGAACAGATCGAAGATTATCGATCTCAGGAAAGACAAGGCATATTAGAAGGACCACAGCCGGCCGAAGTCGACCAACAGTAGAAGGCGAGAAAGAGAATATAAACAAGTCTCATAAAACGAGCCGCGTCTACTGAAGCCGTCGGTTACAAATAGAGTATTGGATCCGTTTTCGCCAGGGAGTGGTACGGTCCATGATTTGCTTATGGAACGGGCAATTATCGCACTGGCTTCACAATAAGCCATATACTTGCTCACTGGAAGCAATTTTTCTAATTAGCACAGCGTCTGCTTCGTTGCAGAAAGTAATGTTCTTCAGCCAGGTTTCATTATGCTGGCCTTTACGAGCTCATTGGCGTTCTACGCAGTCAGGACTCGTCGTAGTCGGTTCCTTTATTGGAGGGAAAATATTATGTTGTATTACTAACCACAGTCAGGGCCTGTTAGAGAGAGGGTCTTAGATTGAGTTTGTAAGTAATAATTATTAATACTTATTTATCCTTTTTGGTGATATAATGCACAACAGCGATTTAGTAGGCTTATGGCGTGCTTACATCGAGATTGGGGCCTCGTATTTGCAGTGACCCGGGCCTCTCTGAATTTCTGGAAGGCCCTGACCACAGCTACTATCCACGTCGACCAATACAATTAGAGCTAGAGCAAACTTCATCTTATCGTCACCACCTAAAGCCAGCGTTTAGCCTGAAAGTTTTCTGTCGTGCATATTAGCCTTGTAAGAAAGCACAGAGGCATCTAAGCCCACGTTGTTATCCGATTGCACATATATACATATATGTATAAGGGCAGTCCACGCGTATATGGTAAAAATAAAGTTTCGATTTTTTAATATTTTGAAGTCAAATGAGCCTATTATATAAAATTTAAAAATTAATGCAATTTGATGTAAGTTGGAGAATATTTATAAGTTGCGCGGGCCCTTGGAATTTTCAATCCATAATGTCGCTTTTTCATCCTTTAGCCACCTGTGTTAGTTTCTCCTTGGTGAATGAAAACTCTAATGTAAGTTAGGCTAATTTGCTCATAAATGTTGAATTCTATTAACTTAAATATGCTATTTTAAATTTTCAATCATTATATCTAATCCACTTTGCTAATGTGCGCTGCTTCAACGGTTAATGTAAGTTTTCTTTGATCTTCCCAAAGAAATGGAGCAGCCATTAAAACAGAGTGCCGGAATTTCATGACCTAGAGCTTGAGCAGTAGCAGCCAACAGATGGAGTGCTTCCCTTTCAGCTGACTTTAGTTCGATCCAAAGCTGCAGTCATCTGGTCAGTGACAAATGGATTCTTGCTGAACTTTTAACTAAATGACTTTTGGCTTCTCATTCTCTTTGATGCACTAGAAGTCTAGCACACTCTGGATCACTGCCTTTATCAGTTGTGTTCTTATTGCTACCGCTCAACTCCAATTCTACAGCACTAGCTAAAACTTCGTTCTCTGTTTTTGATCTCTTACGACGTGCTTCTTCAGATTTTTATTGGATTTCAGTTTCATTTTTCGTTTCATAACCTCATCGACCTTCTCTTTTAGCCACCGGGAAATCCCAGTCTTCGGGAATCTTGAATATGCTTCGAGCATCTAGATGGGCTATATCAAAAAATTTATCAAGACGTTAAGAAAATTCCTTCTCATTTTTACAAGCTGAATTTCAGTTCGACGGTTGATCACCTTCTTCATTCCTTGCTATTCAGCATGGATCTTTAACAGACGTTTCACGATATCATGAAAACGAGCGGTCGGTATGCCCAAACCTCCATGACTTGCAACACTGCTAAGTTATGGTGAAAATTTTAGCAAAATTGAACAAAATTTAGGAGTTGCGCAAGTTGATCAAAGATTCTGGGTAGTTTCTAATAGATGGACTGCAATGGTGGGTTCCAACACTGAACTGTAAAACACACACACACACACACACACACACACACACACACACACACACACACACACACACACACACACACATATATATATATATATATATATATATATATATATAT
Source organism: Norana najaformis (assembly GCA_964023275.1). Lineage (NCBI taxonomy): Eukaryota > Metazoa > Annelida > Clitellata > Crassiclitellata > Hormogastridae > Norana > Norana najaformis. The sequence goes on along the minus strand of OZ029915.1, from coordinate 35,667,887 downwards.
ATATATATATATATATATATTATATATATATATATATATATATATATATATATATATATATATATATATATATATATATATATATATATATATATATATATATATATATATATATATATATATATATATATATATATATATATATATATATATATATATATATATATATATATATATATATATAACACCTGCAGTCACTGCTCATGACCATAACAAGCCTCGATTTTGCTCATATAAGCTTATAGGTCGTTCAGTATCGTTTATCTTTCACAGTTGGCCGAAAATTACTATCTGTAGCGATTGGCTTCGTTTTTTAGGTGATCCTGATGTTGGTGATACTACTGTCCACGTTCACAATTTGCTGGCTACCTTTCCATGTTGCCATTATGTACGCCGAATACAGACGAGACAAGGACAAACCGGTAAGAAAAGCGCAAGTACCCAACAATTTGTACAAAATATGGTATATAGGTAAGGCAATGCAAAGCAAGGTAAGAAAGCAAAGTCAAGTAAGGTTGGATCAGTGCCAAATTTAACGCATACCTCTACAGATAACAGGCCTCAGAGATCTAGGGGCCTATATGGTCTTGAATTACAAGGGCCGTTTGCAAGAAGAGCAAACGCTACTGCAGCTATCAACGTTATTTATATACGGTCACTTCTCGAGACCATTTTCTCTGTATCCTGCTCTCCCCCCTCTCTCTCTCTCTCTCTCTCTCTCATTTATTTCTCCTTCCTCCTTCTCTTCTTCCATTCCTCTTAATTCTCTATCGCTGATTCGTGTTTCACGTGTCGTTGTCTGTGTCTTCCCTTAATTCCATCCTGTTTCTCTGTCCCCCCCCCATGTGTTGAGAACAAATTCATGATCTGTCTGGCTGGCCGCCCTTGGGCGTTGCTTGTGATTGCTTCATTCAAAATTCGTGATGAACATCCTCCGTTCCTGAGTCGTGTCTCCTGATGACGAGACACTGCCTCCTTCCGTCTTTGGCCTGTTTCTTATACCTCACTTAAATGTTCTTCTCCAAACTTATCTGTTCTTCTGTCGTTCATGACATATCGTCGCAAGAAACATTTATGGCTTAAACCAAGTCTCTCACTGCCAATGCACCCGGATTTATGTTAACGTGTTAAACGTCTATTTAGGAGACAGAAGATCGTTTTTATTACCTAAAAATGCAAGATTAATAAAAAAAAAACGAAATAAGACGAAGCTCACGTGACAGTGTCTTACCTGTTTACATTTACCCAAAAGAATCTATTATGCACTCATCGGCGCATTTGGAGCCTAGAGCTACAAGAAAATCTTGTTGCAATCCGGTAACTTAATTAATGAAAAGAGAATTTCTAATCTGTGCTATATGTCAGATTGGTTTAATAATCTTAAAATAAAACTATTGAGAAAGTTTTATAGCAATAATAGAAGTTTGTAAGCTATTCCAATTAAGTTATTTTATTATGAGACAAAATAATCTTCTCAAAGCTCATTTCGATTCCATGTTAGCTGGCTTATTAAATTATTGTTTTCAAATGATTAGAAGTTTTAGTTAATTATTCTTCTAACTTTTAGTTCTATTTAAAGTTTATGATTACTTAAAAGTAGCATTTTATCGGTATCGGTTTATAGCTATAACTGGAGGACATGTAAGTTATTTTTAAATTAGAAAGGAATGCTTCCGTCAGGCCAAATTATTAGCATTTTGCCATAGTGTGATTTAGTATTCTAAATTATGCAGATTGGATTCTTCTGGAAAATCCCTGAGTTGCGAAAAATGGAGATAGTCCTTGACATGACTTGGTTAGAAAGGCATGGTGCATGACCACTGCATCACAAGATGTAATATAATGACATAGATGGCATATATAATCAAAAGGGGCTGTTACATAATGAGTTACTCAACCCAAAGACATGTCAGTGGGATCATATGTACCTCGGGATCACATGCACCATTTGGTAATTCAGATTGCACTGATTTTAGCTTACATCAAGCTGCTAATTTCCTCTCTGTCTATTTCTCTATATGTGTCTTTGTCAATTTGTCTGCGTTTCTGCCTTTCATTTGCTAGGGCTATAGCTACGGCCATGGATTTAAGTTAGTCATTCAATCAATTTCCTAGTTAATTATTCAGTATTCAGTTGATTAATTTCCTCAGGGTTAAAAATGTTCTTGTTGGAAAATCTGGCCTTGTGCCTAATTTCATTATTATTATTTTTTTAATCCCAGGTACATATGATCCCATTTTCAAAATTAAAGAAGCATTGTTCTGGAATTGCTAGTCTTCGCTGATGAAACCCTGGTGGAAAAGATGCTGTAAAAGGCGACTGCAGTGAAGCTCTGGATGGCCACGTATAAGCGCTGATGCATAGAGGAAAGCCGTCTTCCTATTATCTCCCAATATCTGAGCAAGGCGGTAGCGGAGGCGGTTGATAAGAGCAAGGTCATCTTGATTTATTGGGCCCAGAGTTTCAAGCTCAACGGTACAAAGCAGCATGATGACATATTGTCATGTCATGTCATGTCAATTCGTCATCGTCGCGTCGCGACGGTTGACTACATGATAGGATCGTCTTCGACCAAAGCCATCTATTGATGACATATTGGCAGTGTATTTAGATACGTTTCTTTCAGCTGCTCTCTCAGCAGCAGCAGCAGCCGTGTACTCGGCTGATCTGGCGACGTATTATTCTGCTAGGGTGTCATTAACAGCGGCATCCCAGGCAAGGCATTTGCCTCTTTCCCGCGGAATGAGAATTGCAACATCAATTCATTTATTCATTCATTCATTCATTTATTCGTTCAGCTATTGTTATTATTATTATTATTATTATTATTATTATTATTATTATTATTAATATTATTATTATTATTATGCCAAAAGAATAAAATCCAGAGGAAGTGAGAAAATTATTACACGAATGCAAGAGTCCAGTTCTGGAACGGTTAACCTAAGCAGATGTCCTGCAACTCGAACATACCGTCCATATTATTAATAGTTTATTATTACAATTATTATTTTAATGATTCATAAACAAAGCAAAGACAGTTTTAACATTAACAACAACAATACTAAAGCAAAAAGCAAACAGCTGACATAATCTGTTTGATTATGAGTTTAGCTTATGGCGTTTTGGTCTTGGTCTTGGACTTGACCTTTTGTGTCCTTGACCTCGTTAGCATCACTTTGGGTTGTATTCATGATGTATATTATATAATATTCTGGACTTTTCTGGTGCAGTTTGGGCCACTGGTTGGCCCGGCTGTTCTCTGAGCTAGAGCTGCCTCCAAGAAGGCGCTATATAAATGCTGAAATAAAATCATTGCAAAGATATTAGTTTCAGTTGGGAGTCAAGTTACATAAATCAAGTGAGAAGGAACTGAGCACTGCTAATGTTTGACTCATGTTGATGACAATAGCTTTTTTCTTCATAGGTAATAATGAAGTGGGTGTCAGATGCTGGCCATGTTACATTTCCACGGCCACAAAACATCAAAAAATAATTCGTGATTGAAACTGGATAATCTTTTTCTCAGACTAATGACTTAGTCACTGCTTATTGGAAATTATATCTGCTCAAGATTGCTTCGTAGTCCGACGTCGAAACTCAAAGGCTACTAGTTGGGCTCTATTTCTTACAGAGTTTAAGCTCTCGGCAACTTTGCAGAGCTTATACTTCGCTATTTTTTTTGTAAGGTCCAGCATTTTCTTTTATAGTCATAGAGAATTTAACACTTGCAAAGCAACGATTAAAGCATGTTTTGGAGTCAGACAAATTTGAGAGAATTAGGACATTAACACACTTTAATTTACATGTTGGAAAATTAAATGATCAAAAAGGAACAGGAGAATGAAGCAGGGCATATTTCAACAAGAGGTGGACTAGTTACAGTGAAGCATAAAACAACTAGTCTTACCAAGCAGCCTACCAAATGACAATTAGGCGATTTAAGCATAGGTCTGCAGTAACGACGCCTTGTTTAAACTACGGGATATGTAGCGATGATGGCTCGACCTAGCGATTTACAAGTCAACTAAAGTTAACCATTTGTATATCATCGACATAACCAGTTCATGAGAGTAGGCCATGGCCTACCAAAAAGTAGCCTAAACGCAACTTATGCCCAATTGAAAACCTTTTAATCAGGGAAACTAAATTACGAGGGAAAATAGCAAAATGGCAACGAGGGAGACAGAATGTTAGGCACAAATCAGCTAAATGTTGCAACTGAAGCTCATTGTTTACCTCCATCTTTCTTCAGCATATTTTTGAATAATTTGATTTTAAAACTTTATGTTTTGACATGATTGTTGCAGGCCTAAGTGATAAAGTCGTTACCTGAATCAACAGGACGTTGAAATAGATTTAAATTTTCGGAATATTTAGTATTCACACCTTAACATTAGGTCTAACAAAATCCGCATTAGGTTTAATCAAATCCTTATAGGCCTACTCCTAATCGTGTATTGTAGACCTATACATAGTAGGCCCAATAGTTGGCTAATCTATAGGCCTAAATGTCTGCTAAAGTTTGGCCTATAAATCGTAAGTTTAGGCTGCACTGTAACTGGCTGTTTGTGTTTATAGTTACCAGACTGGTATCCGCACTTCTACTTCTTCGCTAACTATATTGCGTTTTCGAATAGCGCATTCAATCCAATCATCTACACTGGGTTTAATGAAACCTTCAGACGAGGTTAGTCTTCGAAATGATTGATCTGTTATTTTTGCTGATAAATTATGGTATTTAAGCCTACTTTCTGCAAATATAAGGCTAATTAGACGAATGCCCTGGTTTAAAAAAGCAGCCATCCGTATGACAAGAACTGGAAATAACTGCGTCGTGACGCGCATGTGATACGATATCTATGTTTTGAGCGTCAGTTTCTCGTTTGACGTCATCGTCTATCGTTGGCTGGCTGACATTCTGATGTTTCGTTTCAGTAAAACCAGGTGCTATTCGATGTCGCTGGGCACAGCGGTCGTGGAAAGCATCGTTTGCATAATTAAGTAAGTAAGTATTTATGCAAGCAAGTACAAAATTAAGTAAGTATGTATTAAGGTAAGTAATTAGGCAGATAAGTAAGTAAATAAATAAAAAGGAATTATGTAAATAAGTAATGAAGTAACTGTGTATGTAATTAAGTAAGTAAGTATGTAAGTGATTTTTTAGCAGTATCTTATTAACTGCGATAATGGAAGTAGTAGGGTTAATCGTTAACTTGAGGGAGATTTTAAGAAGTTATCTCGTAGTAATAATTATTATTTGTCCAAAGTTTCTTTTAAAATCAGCTGACCTTGGCCTTTAGCGGCATAGAGCTAATTACTACGAAACAAATGATCCTATCATTCTGCCAAGAAGTGACAGAGGTAATTCATTTGTGTTGGAACAATAGGAGCTTCGATGTCACGTCACCCCCTTACTGACGAAGCTACATTGTCTGCATGTCAGATACAGAATCATTTAGAAGATAGCTCTCCTTAAACACAAGACTCTCTCAACTAATCAAATCCCTTATCAGTTGTCATCCTTATAGCGCTACCAGCCTTCCCGATCTCTATGATCAGCTACACAAAACCATTTGTCTCTCCTTAGCATCAGAGACTATCGGTCTGAATTCTCCCGATGCGAATTCAGCGATTCTGCAGCAGCCAATGGAAATAGCCTGTCTGTTTACATTACTCACCACTATACAGTATCTTGCTAGATATATTCATAAGGCGGCTTAGGACCTAACTTTACCATCTTGCTTTTGTTTTCTGACCGCTGTGACCCATCCACGCCTACGATTCTTCGATCAGCTGATAGACATGTGACGTGAAACAATGCATTACTTACTTACCTATTTAGTCTATGTCAAGTAGATTACCCTATGGCATTGACAGAATAGTGATGTACCAGATGCGAGCTACAGAAATTCCGCTCTGCTTTGTCCTGTCCGCTAAATTGCTTGATGGATTCATATTTAATTTTTCTCAGAAAATTGTGTTCACTCTAAGTGTGCATAGGCCTTGTCTTAATTGCACTGGGCTGTCTTCTCGGTTGCTTCGAAACTTCTGCCTTGCAACTAATCATAGTAATGTAATCTGTGAGTCGGCCTAAAAGGAGAAGCATTCCTGTTTGAATATGAGTTTCCATGAATCATGACTTGCATGTAGGAATAGAGAGTGATCGATTTACCTATTTAAACTAGAAACTATGTACACTTAATTCAAAGTTAACACGTGTGCTTATATATTCATGAAGTCTATGGATATCTATGTAAAGATGGTAAGTGTATTAGCGATCAGATTAGATGTCATAACAGAGGCCAGAGCTAGTTCAAACAGTTTTTGCATTTTGAGGGCTTCCTTAATTACGGCAACATTAAGACTTAGAACTTGTAACAGCACCCATCTACTATTAGATGAACGTATGTAGTATTATTCGCTTTTAAACATTTTCCTGCAACACTAAAGGCAACAACACACCTCTTACAGAAATCCCATCCTGATTCCTCCTCTTTCTGTTACTTCTCTCGGCGCTCCAATTCTAAAACCGTAGGCAATTGACTCTCGAACTTAACATGACCATACTTTCCTACCGATTTTGTTTTGACTGTGCGCCTGTGATTAAGCTGGTTCCCGGGACTTAGCTATTTTTGCGCGCTGTAGAAATCTTGAGATTATGATGATGAAATGTAACCAGTGCACTCGGAGTGCTTCATCTTGTCCTATTCCGACTAAAATAATGTTAAATGCTATGTATTGTGAACGCTGTGCAGAATTTCGAGACGTGTTTGGCTGCCGAGGAATGCATTCGGAGACCAAGTGCAGACGAAGGAACAGCGCTTGCATCACCGTCGGCCTACACAAAAACTTGTCATCTCACAGTTTCACGATGGTCACCAGGTTCAAGACAAGAGAACGAAGAGGTGACTTTTTCGCTCATTAGAAACGTGCTTTACAACACCAGAACGACAGAAAATGCTTAATCCTTCCTTCGCTCAACCGTCTTAATTACCAAGGATAATTAACGCATGTACGGAAGGATGTCCAGCGCTATGTTTCAGCAGTTTTTGAACTTCGTGGCCACAAATAACGTCCGAAGCTGGCGTATTGGATTTAAGGAGACATCTGCATGTGAGATGATGACCACCAGAGTTTCACAGGGTGCGATGATCCGATGATTTCTCTCGGCCTCACATTGACGTGTCTTTCTACAGAAAATCAAAGCCTGTTCGTAAAGCTAAAATGCAACGCGGTATCCATCCGATCACCATGACAACTCTTATCTCACAAGTATGCACACTTACAGGCGTAGGCAGTGCATTTGCCAACGGAATACTACGCAGCTGCCAAACGTACAACGCTGTGGAGTCGCATCAGTCTGTGAAGCACTCAGCTATGCGCTTAGGTGATGTCGCACTATAAGGCCTAATTCGCGTAATTCTTAGCTTATTTTGCAAATTTAAGACGTTAGAAAGTATGTGCTCTTGTGGATCCAGGTACAATCAAGTCTAGTACGACAGAGATGAAAGTCACGATATCCTCCCTAAAAGTCAAAGAAAGTCTACAGGTACGGTAAATATAGTTTTTTGACTTCTATAGTGTCGTGGTCGTGTTTTAGGAACTATGGTTGACCTTGTAGATATAAGTGAAAACGGCCACTGAAGCGAAAATTATTCGACCAGTTCCTTCGTAAAGCAGTTCATTGAAAACAAAAGACTGCACGCTAAATGGAAGGTCCTTAGTTCAAACTGATTTGCAAGAGCATAATTAAGTAATTAATTAATTAATTAATTAATTTGTTTACTTGTTGGCTTCATATTTATGTTGGACTCAAGCGCATTGCCTTTAGGTATGCGTTATATAAATGTATGCTTGACATTACATTATATCGCCTTATCGTAAATGTTGTTGTACCCTTGTCTCTGAAATCTAATGTAAAGCTGACTTTAACTTAACTGACTCCCTTCATATATCGCATCAAGGCCTACCATAAAACAGAATAGATGCAAGCATGCATGTATCTGGATATGTGTATAGTAACTGTTTAGAACATAACTATTTAAAAGTTCTTAGAGGTTGCACAAAGTTCGATACTAGTTCACGATAAAATTATTCTAACAGACAAATCCGAGACAAGAGTTTTCGTGTGCAATCAAAGCATTGCATTTTGTATATAAAGCCATAAAGAGATGGCTTAGATTATGCATATACAAATCACAAATAGGGCCTACTCTTATGCACACACACTTACACATGTTATTTAAAGACGTCTTCTCATCTTTAAAACGATGGACGTCACTCGTCATTTTACGGCAAGCTTCAACGGCATAGTGTCCATTTTAAAGTAATTTGTTAGCTGAAGGTTCTTGTGTTGAAAGAGGCACTCGTGAGAGAAATGATGGCCGCAGTAATAGGCCTACTGCAAGCTATCGCCTCTGCCTGCACTTCAAAAGCCGATTTACTCAGATGTAATTACTTCCGAGGCCGGATTAAGACTTTCCGAGCCTTCTACTCAGGCTGAAATTCTGTGCCCAACTTAGCAGACCCACTGCCTGGCATGATTCGCAGCCCAGACTGCCCCTTTCACACAATTTTATCATTCAAATTGTATCACAATATTAGAAAAAAATCAGTCCACGCGCACATGCTTAACGGGCGGCTCTGTTACTCCGAACCTACTCCCCAGCCAGAAAAAACACAAGATGAAACAATTGGACCAACGTTGTCCAACACTGCCCCAAACGTGTATTTGCTGGCTGGGTTACTTCATGTCAAAAGAAAATGATTCTGTAACATTAGAATGCATGAAGTCATATATCCATGTGTTAGCTAAATAACTTGTATTTAAACAACGTGCTTTAGTCGAGTTCTTCAATCTTACGTCTGCTGAAAATATTCTTTTAAATTAAAAAGATGTAGGAACTTGGAAAAAGAGCTGAAGTTGACTTTCCCTAAGCATTCAGCAGGCCAACTGTCTAACTAGCATCAATTTCATTCGCATACGACTCCACTGTCAACTGCCCAAGTAAGGCTCTACGCCCAACTTAGCAGACCCACTGCAGACCCACTGCGAATCATGTTGTTATTATTGTTGTTGTAGTTGTTGTTATTATTATTGTTTTTTGTTCGTTTTAGTTTTTGTTTTTTTACCCAGGTTACATATGACCCCTTATTCACCATAGCCTAGCTCTGGTTTCTCTGACCTATTGGAATTCGACCCGGCTTCTCCAATGGATTATGATTTTGGATTGCGATTTTGACTTGAAGCGACTATTGATTGATGCCTTGGGCATCATGACAACGGGGCTACAGAAGGCATTAGATTAGTCCCCTTGAACAAGAAATGCTGGACAATCATCCAAGAATCAAGTCAATGTTTCTGCGTCAGTGTTTCCGCGTTTCAACACAAGCATTCCATCCAGTGCTCCATTAGAGAGACTATTTAGTAATGCCGCACTAATTCTTACCAAGTAAAGGAATCGCCTATCCGATGAAACTTTTGGACAGTTGCTCTTACTTAAAGTCAACTAGAACTACTAACTGAATGTTATTATAGTAGAAAATTACAAATATTCTAAACAATTATCTGTAACTGAAAACGATAACAGTCAAATAGTTTTTAAATAATTATGTGGTATTTGCACTAGTTCACAGCTATTTACTAGTTTAAATACTGAATATTATTTAAATAGTTAAATACTATTTAAACAGTTTCCTACATGTACTATTTGCTATTCTATTTAATTAGTTACCCTGACTATTTATCCCAACACTGGGCTTAATGCATGCATGCATAGATGTCGCATTCTTCGAGAGCATTATATCATATGATAAAACGTGCTTAAGCGCCAGATGATTGTGTTCAAATGGCTTCTTGACACTTTTACAATGTATACGTATTATATTATAAAATATATACATTCGTAGTTTTATACAGCGGCCGTATAACCTTGACTCCGCGCGCGATCACTGCGCAATGATTTTATCGCGTGAGATCCTTCATCACCGCTGCCGGTTTGCCGCTTGAATGGGCGCCACGCCTTTTCGGCGCCCTTGTGCAAATCAATGAAATGGTAACGATCAGAATGCGATCCGACAGCCTCTCACTCTTAGGCGCGATTAAATTCAGTTGCAGCTGCGCAGACTAGTATCAGGTATACTGGGTCTTACTTATTTCCTATTTATTTTTACGACTTCCTATTCAATGGTAAGCTTACGATTATGTTGGTGGCACGCGTGCCCGTCACAGCTTGGTTTTATTACTACTACTACTGCTACTGCTACTGCTGCTGCTACCATAGGGCCTACCTGTTTAGCCCACCAACCGGGGACCTAGTCCTGAACACGGAAATAGGGAATTCAAAAACTTGTTTATTTCTGATGGTAAAGTCAATATCTTTACATATTTGACATGCTTATGTTATTGGACACCGCGATAGCGTGAAGCATTTTGCAAATTTCGAAATATTAAAGGATGTGATCCTAGGGCGGAAATCAGGGTCATATGTACAACCCAACTCCAGTCATAGTACGGAGGCCGTAGTAAACGGGGAACTAGACCTAAAGGCAGGAATCGGGGATGTTGCAATATTAACTGGATTTAGCAATGCAAATTATGGATGCGCCTAACTTAACCCAACTGATAATGGTGATGATGATTATGATGATGAAAATGATAATGATGACGATGATTGATGATGATAATTATAATAAAATGGCTGTTGATCTGATGTGATATACTTTAGATATCTCGTATACATGTCTTCGTGAATTTCGCCTTTGTAAAAAATATTAAAAAATAATAAAATAAATGCACAAATAAATCGTGTAATAAATAAATATTTAAATAATAAACAAATAAACAGTAAATAAATAAATAACCGCTTTATTAAGACGCGGCGTTAACGACGCAGTTCTTTAATACATACAACGCAGAGTAAAGAAGGTTTTCGTAGGAAAGAAGGGCCAATAAAAGGAGTGGTCAAATTAGAGCGAGAGTAAATGTATTGGTCGGGTATTTTTAGTACGATACAAGTTCATCCAGTGATCTTTAAGAGCACTTGTAATAGATTGATTATCACTTACAAGAACTTTTGAACTGAGCATTAGTCTTAGATCTCCACATTCATTTTACAACGCCAAAACCGCCGTGCCTCTGTCATAATATATATGGAATTTGGTTTGTCTAACAGGTTTTTACTGGCTGTCAAACAAAATAAAAATATCACTACACACAAACACACACACACGCACACACACAGGGACAGTCGTGCTCGATTGATAGACGGAGGAGTGCCCAATTTTGATACTTAAAATGGGTGACGACTTTCAGAGGCCTGTATCTCCGTACATAAATCTCGCGTTCTCATCCCTTTCCTTAGACCGCCTCTCGCTTTAGAGAACCATGAAAATATGAAGGCGTACAATAAATCCTTCTGTGCGTCAGCCATTATTTACAGCGCGGATCTAGATTTTAAAAAGGTGGAGGCGAGGGGGTTGAGTGTTAAGGCGTCGATAATTTGACCATGGGTCAAAGTTCGATCCCCGGCAGGTGTGTATAAGTGTATATAAGTGAGTATATATATACACATATATATGTATATATACACATATATATGTATATATACATATATATATATATATGTATATATACATAATATATATGAGTGCGTATACTTAATCACCGAGTCCTAATGTGCATGCGCTGTTAACATAATAGCACAATAACTGGTGTAATACCCTGATTGTGAATGTCATGAACAGCAGATATTAACACTCTTTGCATGTGAACCAACAAAATAAGGCACATTATCGAAACTAAACCTTATTATTTTTAAACCACGGCACGAACGAAAGCACTCATGAATATTTATCATTTGCACTTGAAAACTTTGAAAATAATCGCTAGTTGCCGCCGCGAAAGACATGGGGCCATTTTGACCAAAGGGTCAAAGGGTTAAACAAGAGCGCTTTCTTGCAGAGAATGAGCGCAGGGTTGGATGGTGGAGTGGTTAAAGCGCTGGACATATTAACGCGGGTCTAGGGTGCTGTGAGTGGGCGCGGTTCGATTCCCGGTCTGTGCATATATATATATCTCTGTGTGTATATATCTGGTATTTTAAGTACGATACAAGTTCATTCAATGATCTTTAAGAGTACCTGCAGTAGGTTGATTATCACTGACAAGAATTTTTTAAATGAGCATTAGGAGCATTCTGCATCAGTCTTAAATCCAGTGCTGTGCTGGGGCTGGGGCTGGGGCTGGGGCTGGGGCTGGGGCTGGGGCTGGGGCTGGGGCTGGGGTTGGGGTTACGGTAGTTAGTGGGTGAGATGGCACGGGCACAGTCTCAGCCGTCCATTCACGATCGTTGGGTGGAGATGGAGCAGGTATGGTTGAGGAGTGGCAGCAGGGCTGATCGGTTCATACGGGTCTGTGATGATTGGGTCATCTTCCGTATCCGCATCCGCGTCGGAGTCATCCTGGGTGAGATCGATTCGGTTAATGATGGGGTGGTGCGTTTCGCGTCCCTCCTCGTCATCATCGTTGTCATCGTCATCATCGGTTTCATCCGCCGGGCCTGTCAGGTCGATGAGGACAGTTCCGGAGTCTGCCGGGGAGAGCGGGTTTTCCGTGCAGACTCGGGGCTCATCATCAGAATTGTCACCCTCGTAGTTAGAGGAATAGGTGTACGTGTTCAGTGTACTTTCGTCGTCGTCGTCGTTGTTCGTACAGACCGGAGTAAACTCTACGTGTCCGTCTTCGGGAAATTCCTGTATAGCGACTCTTTTGGGCGTCGCCCCGGCTTCTATGGCGTCAAGTCTGGTCATAATCTGGCGAAAGCCCGTCCGCAGTGTGTCTTCTATGTCAGAGAGTTTCATTCTCACCGTATTCGCTAGAGCGTCTATGTCTTCTTCGCGTCCTGAGCGCTGTCGTTTTCGTGTAAGTATATAGTCCGCCATGTTAAGTATTAGAAGAATAAACGACCAGATTCGGTTCAGTAAATCTTTAATACAAAAATCACAAACTCTACGTTTCGAAAGTCTTGCTTTCTTCTACTGGAGTGACAAGTGAATGTAGGGTTGAGACTTATATACATTATCGTCTGGTGTGGGGGTCCACTACTCTGGCCAATCGAATAGGGTCCTGGGCCTGGACCGTCTTTTGGGGATTCGGCCGGGTATCTCCAGGATTCCCTAGTAGTCGGCCCGACGTAGGTGGCATAGAGGATTCGCGGGAGAGTTATGCAATGGATGCAGCTGGGATGTGGGGCATAGTTTTCCGGTTAGCCTGTCATCATTCTTGTATGGCGCCAACCGTCGACCGCCCCCCCCCCATCTCGCATCCGAGCATTAACCCGTACATGACTATGGCAGCGAGTTTATAACTTAGGTAATAAATCGTACGTATGCAGTATACGATTAACTAATAAAACAGTGTATGTCCTGCCCTTTTAAGATAGTCCACAGTGCGTTTCTAGTTACACAGAGTTCTAGTTCTATGTATGGCCTTTGCAGGCTCCGTTGTGATACTATGAGATTTATATGGCCTAGTGGCCCTACGTATTAGCGTTCAAATGGCTTTATGTTTAAATTTAAATTCTAACAGTTTAGTAGTGTGCTTACAGTCTCATAGTTATGTCCCGGTTTTGGCTCAATAGAAGTTCCTGAACACACTTTACGTTCCTATAAGACAGTTCTAGTTGTTGTTGTTGTTTCATTTTCCGTAGTGTTTTCCTCTTGTTGTTGTATGTTGCTTGTTGTTGTTGTTCTTTCTGCTTCCCGGTCGCCGCCAGTTTTCGCGATTTCAGGCTTCGATAGGCACTGGCAGGTAGGTTACGGTAGTTAGTGGGTGAGATGGCACGGGCACAGTCTCAGCCGTCCATTCACGATCGTTGGGTGGAGATGGAGCAGGTATGGTTGAGGAGTGGCAGCAGGGCTGATCGGTTCATACGGGTCTGTGATGATTGGGTCATCTTCCGTATCCGCATCCGCGTCGGAGTCATCCTGGGTGAGATCGATTCGGTTAATGATGGGGTGGTGCGTTTCGCGTCCCTCCTCGTCATCATCGTTGTCATCGTCATCATCGGTTTCATCCGCCGGGCCTGTCAGGTCGATGAGGACAGTTCCGGAGTCTGCCGGGGAGAGCGGGTTTTCCGTGCAGACTCGGGGCTCATCATCAGAATTGTCACCCTCGTAGTTAGAGGAATAGGTGTACGTGTTCAGTGTACTTTCGTCGTCGTCGTCGTTGTTCGTACAGACCGGAGTAAACTCTACGTGTCCGTCTTCGGGAAATTCCTGTATAGCGACTCTTTTGGGCGTCGCCCCGGCTTCTATGGCGTCAAGTCTGGTCATAATCTGGCGAAAGCCCGTCCGCAGTGTGTCTTCTATGTCAGAGAGTTTCATTCTCACCGTATTCGCTAGAGCGTCTATGTCTTCTTCGCGTCCTGAGCGCTGTCGTTTTCGTGTAAGTATATAGTCCGCCATGTTAAGTATTAGAAGAATAAACGACCAGATTCGGTTCAGTAAATCTTTAATACAAAAATCACAAACTCTACGTTTCGAAAGTCTTGCTTTCTTCTACTGGAGTGACAAGTGAATGTAGGGTTGAGACTTATATACATTATCGTCTGGTGTGGGGGTCCACTACTCTGGCCAATCGAATAGGGTCCTGGGCCTGGACCGTCTTTTGGGGATTCGGCCGGGTATCTCCAGGGTACCCTAGTAGTCGGCCCGACGTAGGTGGCATAGAGGATTCGCGGGAGAGTTATGCAATGGATGCATTAGGGTTAGGGTTAGGGTTAGGGTTAGGGTTAGGGTTAGGGTTAGGGT